>CANIUD010000178.1:0-600000 GCA_947470075.1 Closterium sp. Yama58-4 | reverse complement strand
CCACCGCTAAGGAACCATTGCTCAGCCGGCATAACGAGAAAATGACTTGCGAATGCATCTGAAGAAATGAGTACTGATCTGTCATTGCGGTCCCCGCACCTTTTTTCCAAACCCCCGTTCTTTGGCATCATCGCCATCAGCCAGCAGGCGATGCGGTCGTCCAATCCAGCCAGAGCGGGGAGGCAGGTTCGGGGAGCGGCAATGCGCAGCAATCCCAGCAGCCATCGCAGCAGCAGCAGCAGCAGCAGCAACCACAGCAGCCACACCCGGGCATTTCGCAAACGCCAGATCAGCTGCACCTGCAACAGCAGCAGCACCAGCAGCAGCAGCAGCACGTTCAGATGGTTCCAGGATCAGACCCTAACGGGAACGTGTTTTATGCGGCGGGGAACGGATTCGTTCCGCACTACTTTTATGATTATTCCGCAGGTACGTTCCCCGTTGTTTCATGCGTCCAGATCATTTTTGAAACCCACACACAATACAGAACGCTCCGAAACGTGGATTCATCTCCCCTGCGATTTGACCACATTCGCGGTCCTCGCGCCGCCGAACCCTTATTCCATTTTTTCGTCTTCGCGTTGTCGAATCCGCTTTTCCGTGTGCCCGTCGGCGCAGATCCTGGAAGGTTCTCCCACGAGCAGTGGGAGGAATACATGCGCATGGCCAATAGCGGTGCTCCCGGAGGGGGCCCCCCTCTCGTCGGTCTCATGCCTGAAGGCATAGAAGGCCACCCTCCCCAGGTGAGAACCGACGAAAGTTAGGCTTTCAATATAACGTCTTTTTCATTGCATGCGCGTTTCCTTCTGATTCCCGTACTATCCCTTTGCGTACTCGTTTGTTTACTCCCTGTGCTCACCCTTTGTTGCCCCGTGTTCCTTCACCGGCCTTGATTCCTGTGTGTGATTCTGATGCGCGTCAGATGTACGCGCCACACCACTTCCAGTTCCAGCCGCCCGTCTTCCCGCCGCCTGTTCCTCCCCCTCCTGCTGGTAAGCTTTCCACTACTGGCAAACAACGAACATCTTCCGACATATCGAACATTTTCTGTCCAGCTCCGTCTGTGGCCTTCCCGTCTTCCGCCTGGTGGTTTCTTTTTGGCAAGCATCATCGGCCTTGCCAGATCTTGTGCGTATTCTCCCTTCCTTCCCTCCTTCCCGTCAGATCCATCGAAGCTCGCGGCGCTGCCCGATCAGCTGACTCAGTCCGCCAGCTCGTCCGCGCCCGCACCCGCGGACGGCATGGCGGGTCCCATGCCGCTCCTTCCAGGCCAGCCCCTGCCCGCGGGGATCGCCCCGCCGCCGCATCTTGCGCACATGCAGGTCCGTGCTCCCGCTGCTGTTGCTCCTGCCTTTCGCTGCTGTTTCCGTGGGCTTGCATCCATATTGGTGGCTTCGTATCTATTTTTGCCGTCCGAGGGTTTGTATATCTGATGGTCCGCCCTTCTCTGAACACGAACGCGCTTTTTCCGTTTCCGTTGCGTGCCTTCGTGCATGTCAAACCTGCACTTCCCCAGATGCACGGCGTTCCCCCCAACGGCGTCATGCCACCTCAAGGCGTCCCGCTCCCCGGCGGACCGCCGCCCCCCGGAGGCCCAGGCGCCGCACCGGGGGCGCCAATCCCCATGCGCGGTCCCCCTGGCGCGCACCTCGGAAACATGCCCGCGGGCATGCACGGCCGCGGCGGAATGGGCCCCGGGGGAGTTGGCGGGCGTGGAAGGGGGGATGGGGGCCGGGGAGGACGGGGCTGGGGCGGAGGCCCCGGTGGGTATGACAAGGGGAGAGGCGGCAGGGGAGCGAGAGGTGCCAGGGGAGGGTATGGCGGGTATCCGGGGGGGATGATGATGATGGGCGCACCTGGTGGGGGGCGTGGGATGCAAGGTAACGGGATGCATGAGGCGGTGAACGAGCAGAACCGCGGGCCTAGGACCAACCGGGCGGGGCGGGGGAAGCAGCCGCAGCAGGCCATGGGGGCAGCAGGTGCGGCGGGTGCACCTGCTGACGGCAGTGCGCAGGCAGGAGCTGCTGCAGCGGCAGGAGCAGCAGGGGCACAGGGTGGGGTAGCAGGGTCAGAAGGAGCAGCCAACAGCGGCGCGTCTACCTCTGCTGCTGCTGGCGCCGCTGCTGGCGGTGCTGCTGCTGGCGGTGCTGCTGCTAACACTGCAGCGGCGGAAGGCGGCGCTGCGAATGCGAGCAATGCCGCTGCGCTCCCTGCCCTCGCTGGCACGCCCGGGTTCCTCGCGTTTCCTGGTATGCCCGGCGGTCCCGCGCCTGGATCGTATGCCACTCCCGCCATGGGAGGCCCCCCCGCCAATCCTGCTGCCGCCGCCGCCGCCGCCGCTGGTGTTGCGGGCGTGGGCGCGCCGAACCCCTGGAGCCTTGTACAGGGTATGGAGGAGATCAATAGGGCGGATTTCCCGGTGACGTACCAGGCGGCGAAGTTTTTCGTGATCAAGAGTTACAGCGAGGACGACGTGCACAAGAGTATCAAGTACGGCGCGTGGGCGTCCACCCCCAACGGTAACAAGAGGCTCAACGCTGCGTTCCAGGAAGCTGCCGCGAAGACCGCTGCGACCGGGTCGCGATGCCCCGTGTTCCTCTTTTTCTCGGTGCGTGCAATCTCCTTTGCATGGCCTGCTCCGGCTTCCCATCATGGTTTCTGCCAGTTCTGCTTTTTGCCATTCTATGTTTCTCCTTTCTTGTACCCTGCCCTCTTCCCCCCTTCACCCCTCAACTCCACCGCCAACGCCCAATCTCCCTTCTCGTTATCTTCGCATTCTGATCTCACAACTCAGCAAAAACTTATTATTGCTCAAGAGAAAGCTACTTGTTGCCAACTGCCCTCGTCGTCCTGTTCTTACCCGCACCACCACCCTTACCTCCTCCGCGCTTCACCCCACCGCGCGTCTCTGCGCCCCGCGTCGCCCCTCCGGGCAGTCGTGAGGGTTGGCGGAAATGATGTCCCCTCACATGCTTCCTCTCCCCTCTCCCGGTCCCTTCTCCCGTCCTGTCCTCTCCACCACCCCGCCCTTTCCCAACGCCTCCCGCCAGGTGAACGCGAGCGGGCAATTCTGCGGAGTGGCGGAGATGATGTCTCCGGTGGACTTCCAGCGGTCGGTGTCGTTCTGGCAGCAGGACAAGTGGAACGGGCTGTTCACGGTGCGCTGGCACGTGATCAAGGACGTGCCCAACGCGCACTTCCGCCACATGATCATTGCCGCCAATGAGAACAAGCCCGTCACCAACTCGCGCGACACCCAGGAGGTAGGGGTTCTGGAAGGGGGAGAGGGAGGTAGTCGAGGCCGGGAAGGGTTTCATTTCGTGGGGAGAAGGGGTGGGGGGTTGTGTGAGGGAGGGGAGTGGGATGAGGGGGGGTTTGGGTAAAGGGGGTGGGGGGTGTGCGGTTGGGGGGAGTGGAGGTGGGGCTGTGAGAGGTGGATGGGATGATGCTGATGTTGTGTCGGTGTTTTTGGAAGGGTTTAGGGTTGTTACCACTCTGGTTGTTGCGTTCAACTGTCTGTACTGCGGGTCCTGTTGTGTGCGCGTGTGTGGATGCTAATTATTGTGTTCGTATGCACGCGTGCCGCACGTGTGCTTGTTTGTGTGCATGCATGTGTGGATGTGCGCGTGTATGTGCGTGTGTGTGCGTCCCTGTGCGTGCTTGCATGTGTGCAGGTGCCGCAAGAGCAAGGGCAGCAGATGCTGCGCATATTCAAGGATTACATGTCCCGCACCTCCATTCTCGACGATTTCGATTTCTATGACAAGAGGCAGAAGGCCATGCAGGCTCGTAAGGAGCGTCTGCAGCACCAGCAGCACCACCCGCACCCCCAGCACCCACAGCAGCAGCAGCACCCGCATCAGCAGCACCAGCAGCATCAGCACCACATGCAGCAACAGCAGCACCATATGCAGCAGCAGCAGCATCCCCACCAGCACCCGCACCACCGCCAGCAGCAACACATGCTGGCGTTTCCGCCTCTGCAGCACCACAACCAGCAGCCGCACCCGCATTACCATGGCGGCCCGTATGGCCGCGGGGGGATGCACCGACACCAGGTATGCACCTGTTGTCCCTTCCTGCAACATATCCTTCCTGCAACATATCCTTCCTGCAACATATCCTTCCTGCAACATATCCTTCCTGCAACATATCCTTCCTGCAACATATTCTTCCTGCAACATATCCTTCCTGCAATTATCCCTTCCTGCAACATATCCTTCCTGCAATTATCCCCTCCTGCAACATATCCTTCCTGCAATTATCCCTTCCTGCAACATATCCTTCCTGCAATTATCCCTTCCTGCAACATATCCTTCCTGCAATTATCCCTTCCTGCAACACATCCTTCCTGCAATTATCCCTTCCTGCAACATATCCTTCCTGCAATTATCCCTTCCTGCAACATATCCTTCCTGCAATTATCCCTTCCTGCAATGCTTCCCTTCGCCTCACTGCACTTCCTCATGGGTTTTCCATCTCTTCCTTGACTTTCCTCGCCCCAGCTCCCGTGTTCTTGTACATACAATTTCCTTCCTTCCGGTTCCTTCATTCCTCAACTAACGCCCTGCATGTGTCCCCGCTGTGCTTGGTTCCTTGTGCCTTTCATTCACCACCCTGCAGCGTGCATACCATCCCAACCAAGGCCGAGGCCAGCCCATGCAGTCAACCCAGCCGTCTGCCCCAGGCGGCCCTGCTGGGACCTCCCCTGCAACAGCTGAGGCAGCAGCAGCAGCAGGTGGAGCAGCAACTGCTGCCCCTGTTGCTTCAGGCCAGGCTTCTGCCGCGCCTACTGCTGACAAGGCACCTGCTGCTGCTGCCCCTGCTGGTGCCGTCGATTCTGCTGCGCCAGCTGAAGGGGCGTCTGCCGCTGTTGGTAGCACCTCTGCGACTGTTGGTGAGGTGACTGAAGCAATGGGTTCCTTGCAGGTGGGTGGGGGTGCTGGAGCAGCTGCAGACGCCCCGGCTGCTGCGGATGCTGGTGCTGCTGCTGCAGCGGGTGGCGCTGCTACTGCTGCCGCTGAAGCTTCCAAGTGAGGGCTTCGTTGTGACCCGTTCGTTCGTTCGTTCATCGCTCCGAATTTGTCGATCGCGAGGCTGGGTTTTCACGGGTAGCCTACGGGGGTTGGAGAGCAGGGCAGGTGAAAATTGTCGAGGCGCGTTTTTCTTTGCAGTGATTGTTGTTTTCCTATGCTCTGGTAAGGATTGGTGTTACAGGTTCTGGTTGGTTGCATGGTTGGTTGGTTGGTTGGTGAGTTGTGCGATTCAGGGGTTTATTCAAACCTGTCTTATCTGCTATGCGGGTCTTGAGGGGTGTCAGGTGGTTGGCTTGGTGCATTTTGAAAGGAAGCACCACTTTGGGTGTGAGGAGAAAAGTCACAGGAAGATTGTGAGCGGCCTATCAGGGGAATTGTAGATGGAAGGCTTGTTAGGGGCTTTGGATGAAACCTGGAACTGATATTACTATGGACCTCATTTGCTTTAGTGGGAGGATGGCTGGAATTGCAGGTGGGGCTGGAGAATTGTGTCAACTGGCCATGGAAGTGCGTTTTATTGTTTTCATGATTTCCCCTGTTACTGAACAGCATCAAAAGAAACACACTAGCAGTACAAAGTGTTACCCCATGTTCAGTCATGAAATGAACAGTGAATTTGAACATTAATGATTTTAGTTATTAATATATATACAAGCAGTGTACATCCAAAAGAGAATGAACCTAGCCAGGCGCAAACCAAGCACACAAAAGACCCCCCATGGATTTACAGCAGTAGCAGCAGATATCAATGGAGCAGATGGGGAAGGGGGGAGGGGAGGATATGCAGCAGATACGGTACCTAGATGTCAGTTTGGAGAAATGTGTGCGGATGGGTTAGAGGGAGGGCTGCTGCTACAAGCAGCAGGTGTTTGAAGTGCTGTAATGCGAGAGAAATGCATGGTAATGCGTGGGATGGGAGGGATTCAGAGCTCAGAGCAGTGCACCGCAGCAACAAGCAGCAGCCGCGACTTGTGGCACAGACACTGCTGCTCATGCGCGGAAGGAGGTGTCAGTCAAGGGGTGTGTCACAGTGGGTCAAGCTCCCGACAGGAGCGGAGCGGAAGCCTTCCCTTCCCAGCTGTCATTTGATGGGGTTGATGGGGTGAGGTCAGGTTAAGTCAGGCTGAATGAGGTAGACAGATAGGATAGGAAGCCTCTCGCCCGCCCACAGAATGGCAGACTCGTCGTATGGTGCATAGCACTCAGGGAGTGATTGGCACCGGCGACATGTAGAGTAACTTGAGCTGTGCCATTGGGGAGAGCGGCTGTGGAAGTGCGTCAACGGAAGAGCGTCAGAGCCAGTGAGTCAGTGGAAGATCACCAAAGGAAGAGCATCCGTAGCAGAGCATGAGCATGAGTAGAGCAGTAGAGCGGCAGCATATGTCAATGGAAGAGCATGCGGCGCATGACATGCCTGTGGGGTAACGGGGAGTCAATTAGTTGAGCAGCGTCTGTGGCAAGTTCACGAGCACGACGCGCAGCAGCAGCAGCAGCAGCAGCAGCAGCAGCAGCAGCAGCAGCAGCAGCAGCAGCAGCAGCAGCAGCAGCAGCAGCAGCAGCAGCAGCAGCAGCAGCAGCAGCAGCAGCAGCACATATCAGTGGAAGAGCAGGCAGCGCATGACACGCCTGGCTGGAGTGCCGGAGAGTCAGTTGAGTTGAGCAGCGCCAGTGGCAAGTTTATGAGCACGAAGCGGAGCACGAAGCACAGCACGACGCGGAGCATGAAGCGCAGCAGCAGCAGCAGCACATATCAGTGGAAGAGCAGCCGGCGCATGACACGCCTGGCTGGGAGTGCCGGAGAGTCAGTTGAGTTGAGCAGCGCCAGTGGCAAGTTTATGAGCACGAAGCGGAGCACGAAGCACAGCACGACGCGGAGCACGAAGCGCAGCAGCAGCAGCAGCACATATCAGTGGAAGAGCAGCCGGCGCATGACACGCCTGGCTGGAGTGCCGGCTTCTGCCACCCGCAGACGAGCAGACGCCGACCCAGCAGGCAGTCTGGGCTTGCGGGGCGTGCTGGGGCAGGTGAGCGGCGCAGCAAAGGGGTCAAACTGCTGCCGTGGGGACTGTGTGCTGGAGGGGGAGTACACAGGCTCTTCTTCTGCCTCCGTGGATTCTTGTGCTGCCAGTGCTGGTCGTGCTGCAGGTGCTGCTGGTGCTTGTACTGCTGGTGCTGGTGCTGCTGCTGGTGCCGGTACAGCTGGTGCTGATGCTGATGCTGCTGGTTCTGGTTCAGGAAAGTTAGCAGGTATAAGTGCAAGGGGGCTGGGCAGGGAGGGTGCTGAAGGTGGGAGCACGGACTCGTTTCCTGTGGAGAAGAGGGAGAACGGAAGAAAGCGAGAGGGTAAAAAGGGGGGGAGAGTGTGAGTGTGAGGAAGCAAGGGTGTGGGTGAGGAAGGGAGAGAATGAGAAAGAGAGAGTGGAGGAGCAAGGGAGCGCGCAAATGGCAGCTGAGAAGGACATGAGAGCCACTTGTGTGCCATAAAGAACCCACTTACCTTCAGACGCATTGCCGGCAGCAGAAAGAGCTTGGAAGATCACAGCAGGGCCAGGAGTGATACAGGCGGAAACAGAGCCGGGAGAGGTAGAGCCTTGCTGTTGCTGTTGTTGCTGCAGCTGCCTGCTCTCCTCCTCGTGTAGGCTCAACCGCAGCATGCGCCGCACACCGCAGCCAGCAGTCCGGCCGTCCTTCTTCTGCCTCTTGCTCTTCTCCTCATCGTTTGACCAACCCATGTCGCCTTCAGCAGCAGCGGCAGCAGCAGGAGCAGCAGCAGCAGCGCTGAGAGTGGAGTGCGCAGCAGCAGAATACTCTGCGTTTGCTCCAGCGTGAGTGTCCTTGTCCCAGGGCAGCACCGCCTCACACTGCAGCCTGCTGCGCGCCCTGGGTCTCTTCCCATGCCGAGGGCTGCCCCCTGCTAGTCCTCCCAGCCCCTCCAGTGCTGCTGCTGCTGTTGGTGCTGCTGCCGCCGCCGCTGCTGTCGCTGCTGCTGCTCCAAGCCCATCCCACGCAAGCGCAGTGGGCGGGGAGACGCACGGAGAGCCGTCCAGATGCAGAGGTGGAGGCATGGCGACCGTCGGATGGGCTCTGGCGGGGCGGTGGAGAGTGCAGGGCGCGTGCAAGTGCCTGGGGCTGCCGTCAGGACGGCAACTCCTACCCAAGTGACGGTAGAACGGGTGGCAGGGACCAATAGAAACCTCCGTGTGGTTACCAGCGTCGTTAGCCTCGTTAACAGCCTCGTTAGCAGCCTCGTTACAGGTGTGGTTACCAGTGTGGTACTGGCACTTGAGAGGCAGGAGATAATTCGCAGTAGTATCGAAGGCAAGGTCTGAGTCGCTGCTGCTGCTGCAGCTGCAGCTGCTTTCGCGTCCGCTCTTGATCTTGTGCGTCTTCTCTCTCACGCCACCGGCCCCGCTGCTGCTGCTGCTACTGCTGCTGCCGCTGCTGCCCCGTTTACAATCCGTCGTTCCCAGGAGGGCGAGGGTCATTCTCGAAAGCGCTACTCTCTCCCACTGGCCGTTCGCCGGGGAAGGGGAAGGGGGAAGTGGGAGAGGAGGAGACAAAGTCGGGGTGTGGCGGTCTCGTGCGTCGCAGCACAGGACGACGGCACTGGCGGCAGCGCAGGTGACGGCGGGATCAGGCGGAGATGACGCGCGGGAGGAGAAGGGCGCGTGCGGAGGGTTGAGAGTAAAAGAGCCGTCCAGGTATTAAAGGGTTAATACCCGGTATTGGAGGGCAGTAATGACCTTACGAGGGGCGCCGCGACAAGGAGTTTCGAGGTGGGAAGTGGGCAGGAAAGCTAGCACAGCGGCAGTACTAGCAGTTTAAGTCGTGGTGATTGAAGTGGTGATAGAAGTGGTGATGCCTGGCTTAGCTACTACTTGTACTAGTAGTAGATGTAGTGCTACGACGGTGAGAAGAGAGAAGAGAGGGGTCTTATTCGAGGCACAGGCTAAGGAGAGACTCTCGAGTAGAAACGGAGAAATGAGGAGGTAAGGAAGCGGCGGGAGGGGATCTTATGCGTCTGCTTTCCCGACTGGCATCCTTTTCGGGAATTCCCCGGCGCGACGGGCGTGAGAAAAGACCAACTACAGGAGCGGGATCTTATCGTCTCCCTCCCTTGCTCACCCGTTGCCTTGACTTAGCGCGCGCGCGCGCGCGAGCTATTGGGGGTTTGGTTCGGCCGGGCAGTAGGGGCACAGGACCGTGCCAGTGGTTGGACCTATTGAAGACGAGCGACACTGAGCGACACTGGTGAGGTGCAGCAGGCATGCAAGCAGGGGGTGCGGCGCAGAGCAACGGGCCAAACCGTCCTGGGCGCCCGCTCACTGCTTAATGCTCGCTGCAAGAGGGAAAAGGCGAAGAGGAGGAGGGGAGGAGGAGGGAAAAGGGGGGAAGGGAGGGACGGTGCGGGGGATGGGAGGAGGCGCGTTGGAGGATCCGCTTTTTCGTGTTCTCCGTTTCGGGTCAGACTTGCACACCCGGTGTCCTTACAGAGAGGGAGGGGTGGGGAGGAGTCCTTGAGCAATGCCTACTGTTGCTTTGCACAGGGGGGGGTGACAGGGACCACCGACTCGGTCGTGGGGAGGGCCTCTGCGTCAGAGGATCAGACCAGTGATCAATACTACTATTGGGTAAGGACGGGAAGGGAAGGGAGAGGGGAGGAGAGGAGCGGAGGGGAAAGGCGAGGGAAGGAGAGGAGGGGATGGGAAAGGAGAGGAGGGGATGGGAGAAGAGGAGAGGTTCTTCTGACTAAGAGCACCTCTGACTAAAACTCACAGAAGCATTAAAATCTGGGGCGTGCGGATGCGCTTCCATTCACTGCTTGCTTGCGTGCGTGCATCGATGCGTTGAAGCAAACGGATCGGGGTTTGGCCGTGAGTCGTGACAGGACGGGAACGGGTGGTGGTGAGGCGAGTTGCAGCGGATGGGTGGATTCTGCTCTCGCAGCCTCGTGGCACACAACCTCGCGTCGCGGCGGCCTCGCACCGGTTCCGGGCAAAGGAGAGTTTGCTCTTTTAAAATTTGAAACGCAAAAAGTGGGGTGGATGGGTGGGTGGGTGGGAGAGTGGGCGGGAGTGGCAGCCTTCGTATTAACTCGGGGGTACTGTACTGTACTGCGCTTCCGCTACCGAACAGTAGAGGGTTTGTGACTTCGGCCCGCACTGGCTGGTACGCTAGACTAAGAAACGACGTCTCTGCTCGACTCAGAGCTCGCTCGATTCCTTTGAGCAGGCTTGCCGTGACTGTGGCTGGGTCTGTCGGCGGGGAGCAGGTAGCAGCAGTACAGGAGGGATGGCCATTGGTCACGCGAGAGGGAGCGCGGCGAGGCGTGGTGAGGCGAGGGAAGGGAAGAGAAAGGGGGACGCGCAGGTCAACCGTCGCCGAGTGAGAAACGGGCGACTCGAAGGGAGTGCTGTATAGAACATCCACGCGAGTAAGTCGACGTGTAAGGCGAGTACTTTACTTAGTACAGTACAGTGCACACTCGCAGGGATGACCAGAGACACTAGCGAGCTGTAAGGGTCGCATTTGTGAAGACCGAAGGTTTCTGCCTGACCTATTTTCTGCACTTTCGAAGTGATGCTCCTGTGGTGGGCTGGGCTCGCCAGAATGCATACACGTACCCATCTGTTCGCCTTCCCTTGGATTTCTCACCAATCGAAGCGAGTGGCGAGGATTCGTTCTCCGAAAACCGGTCTCGTTTGTCGTTTGCGACTGTCACGCGGGTGACCGAAATACCTCTGTGCCAGGCACTGTGTCACGATGGCAAGAAGGAATGGCAACCTGACGGAACTGGGCGCAAGGTGAGGGTAGATTTAGATTTATCAGTAGCAGACAACAGTGGGGAGGGGAAGCCTCACTCACACGTTCAGCTGAAGGCCGGACGAGATTTGGTTTGGCCTCTTGAAAGAGAAGTTGAGGAGTCGCGTCGCGGCATTCTTACAGTTTGCATCGAGCCGCTGCTTATGCCAAAAGAAGATAAAATGTGCGACTCGTATAAGTACATTGAGACGGTTGCGCCGCGACGTAATGTCCAATGAATAATCAGCTGGCAAACCAAGCCCACAATGGCCAACATTCTGACCACGTGAGCGTTGAGGTGGCGCTATGACAGGCTACAAACTTTCGCCAGCCAGCTGCGCTGTCAGTCACAAACAGTTTTTTTTAACCGTTTTCCGTTCATTCCTGGACACATGTTCGGAACGACGTCCCGATACGGCACGATCACCCTTCCTGTTAGGACTGTGGTGGGGTCCTGTCATTTAGGGCTTCACTAAAGCTAAAAACAAGAGGCGACAATGTAAGGATTTACAAATCCTTACTGAGGCGCTCGATAGCGAGGCCATCCCGAGGGCCACGCGACCAACTGGTTCGGCCTACAATTTCGCATCCCAACCTCACCGAGCCGCCTCCGCACCAATCGCGACACTTCGCGAGCCAACCCTACCACACCATCCCCGCCTAGCTAGGTTTTCCCCTATTTAGGCCTCGCTACTTCATTGTTCAGGCATTCGGTAGTTCAACATTCTCGTTATTCGATATCTGCGCACTCTGACAAGTTCATTCATAACACCTGGTATCAGAGCTACTTTCCTAGCCTACCCCGTTTTTTAGAGTGTATTACCCCTCGGGGGGGGGGGGGGGGGGACGAGTAAGGATGCCTTGGGGTCCAGGAGTTGCGTAGGCCGGCCAAGAGAACTCGTTAGTTGCTCTTCGCGGCCATGGTTTTACGGGGCACTCCTTCGGCACCGCCAGATCCTTAGCTCGAACGGTCGCGATCGACCGTGGCCTCCCTCCCCCCGGGCAACGGACAGCTGGAGCTGTCGCGACTCTGAACGTGAGTTACTATTTCCGCTGCGGTTTTAACGGCGATTTTGAAACTGTGAGGCAGCTGGCGTCAGCGGACCTGCGTTGGCGCCTGCACGAAGATTTCGGAGTCGTCAACGGGTGTGGCAGTTGACGCCGTCGGATTTGGGTCAACAGCTGCGCGACAATCTCGGAGCTCGTCTGATGCGGCAAGTTACGACGGTGGCTCGTCGTCACTTTGCGGGCATGGCTCGCGGGAGGTGTTTCGGCAGCTGGCGACAGTGGATGTGCGTCACTGTGGCGATAATTTTGGAGCTACTGATTGAAGAAAAGTCGGTTGGGGAACTCGCCAGGCGCAAAAGGAGTTTGCGTCCGAAAAAGTCGGTGGCGAGGAGAGACGACACAAGACTGCCCGACTTAACGGGAGTTAACTGCCGTCCCGCCCGACCTGTTAAGTGCGGCAGCTTTTACTGCATTGGCGGGCGCGTCATCAACAAATTCGGCAGGAGTGCTCGTGGACAGACGGGACTTCATACCTGCTGACGCTTACGGGCTGCAACGGAAAGGCGATGGCTAAACCGCACTTACGAGGAGTGGGACGCAGGCGACGAAGGAAATCGGGGCAGGTACACCTCGAAAGAACTCGTGCGACGCTGCGTGCCTGGTGTTGTTGCAAGCTGGCCGGCAGTATCGAGAACAGTTTCCCCTGACCAAGGACGTTGTTTTCGGGGACAGCTGCTGACAACCCACGGTTAAACGGTGTCCAAGGTACCGCCCGATAATTTCGGAAGGGTCGGTACTGTCAGAATCCCAGCCACTAACCACTGGGATAAAAGGGCTTGTTTATATAGCGGGTGAGTGCGCCCATAACCCCCCAGGCCGACGTGCCTGTAACCCTTCCCTAGGATCATCGGGGATCTCCAGTGGACCTCTGACACCCCCCCGCACTGGGATGCCCGAAGTGCACACACCGGGAATCGAACCCGAGACCTTCGCTCTGATACCATGTCAGAATCCCAGCCACTAACCACTGGGATAAAAGGGCTTGTTTATATAGCGGGTGAGTGCGCCCATAACCCCCCAGGCCGACGTGCCTGTAACCCTTCCCTAGGATCATCGGGGATCTCCAGTAGACCTCTGACAGGTACAGGCTGCCGGGACACGCGAGAAGAAACGGCCCAACGGCTAAGCGGGGATTGAAGAACGTTGCGGAGGCGGCTCGGTGAGGTTGGGATGCGAAATTGTAGGCCGAACCAGTTGGTCGCGTGGCCCTCGGGATGGCCTCGCTATCGAGCGCCTCAGTAAGGATTTTTTTTAAGAATTTCCCGAGGTGTGCGTTTAAACACCAAGGGTCCTAGGAATCCTTGCCGCTGTGTTTCTTGCCAGGCAACTTCGAAAAGTGCCCTTCAGGCGAAGTCCCCCAACGACTCAACCGCACTCCAAGAAGCGAAGAAATACCCGCAGCTTTATATTTTTTTGGTCGTTTCACCCCCCGACAATTTCGCTTCCCGCCGTTCACCCAGCGTCCGCTTTTGTCGGATGAGGTATAATCGTTGTTGCCCGCGCGAAACCCGGCCACGGTGGAGAAGAACAGACTATCGGAGTCGGGGTGCCTTAGTTAAAAGGAGATCATTCCCAACCGCTTTGCAGCCCACCGTGCCCATCGCGCCACTAAAACTCCACAGCTCCCGGTCCCTGCTTCGCCGCTGCGCCGTCACCTCGTGTAGACGCCCGGGTCAGAGGAAACCTGTAAACTGCACCAGTGTTGTCCTGCGGCGCCCCGATTTTTTCGCGTGCTGTTTCACCCAGCCCGCTTTTGTCGGAGTAGAACAGTGCCGCAACTCCCCTTTTTTTTATATTTTCTGTACAGCTGTCGAACGGGCACCAAACCAGGTGCTTTTAACCAGCGCAGGGTAGGCCACGTGTTCACCCCCGTTATTCGGCCAAGTAAGTTGACTGCATGAGTCAGAACTACGACTTGGTGGGGATGGTGAGGTTCGGGCGACGGAAGGTCACAGGCCGTTCACACCGGCTTTTAACCTGCCCTTCACGCCGTTTCTCGACCCCCGCTTAGCCGTCGGGCAGTTTCTTCCCGTGTGTCCCGGCGGCCTGTACCGACTCCTCCGTAATTGTCGGGGCAGTACGTTGAACGCCGTTTAATCGTGGGTCGTTCACAGCTGTCCCCGAAAACG
The DNA here is from genome assembly GCA_947470075.1 of Closterium sp. Yama58-4. NCBI lineage: Eukaryota > Viridiplantae > Streptophyta > Zygnematophyceae > Desmidiales > Closteriaceae > Closterium > Closterium sp. Yama58-4. Next base: position 585,965 of record CANIUD010000178.1, on the reverse strand, counting down.
GCTTCCCTGGTAGGAGAAACCGCTCTCGAAACTGCCGGCCAGCTTGCAACAACTCCAGGCACGCAGCGTCGCACGAGTCTTTTTACGAGGTTACCGGCCCCGGTTTCCCTCGCCGCCTGCGCCCCACTTCTTCTAAGTGCGATATGGCCACTCCGCTTTTCGTTGCAGCCCGTAAGTGTCGGCGGGTCCGAAATTCCCGTCTGTCCACGTGCACTACTGCCGAAATACTCGATGACGCACCCGCCATGCAATATCAGCCGCTGCACTTATCCGGTCGGGCGGGACGGCAGTTAACTCCCGCGAAGTCGGGCAATCGTGTGTCGTCTCTCCTCGCCACCGACATTTTCGGACGCAAAACACCATTTGCGCCTGGCGAGTTCCCCAGCCGACTTTTCTTCGACAGTAGCTCCGTAAATTTCGCCCACAGTGACGCACGTCCTTCGTCGCCAGCTGCCGAGCCACACTCCGCGAGTCATGCGCGCAAAATAACGACGATCCACCGTTGTCACTTGCCGCTTGGGACGAGCTCCGAAGTTGTCGCGCAGCTGTTGACCGAGGTCCAACGGCGTCAACTGCCACACACGCTGACGACTTCCGAAATCTTCGTGCAGGTGCCGACGCAGATCCGCTGACGCCAGCTGCCTCACAGTTTCAAAATCGTCGTTAAAGTCGCAGCAGAAATAGTAACTCACGTTCAGAGTCGCGACAGCTCCAGCTGTCCGTTGCCCGGGGGGAGGGAGGCCACGGTCGATTTCGACCGTCGAAGGCAAGGATCTGGCGGTGCCGAGGAGTGCACTAAAAATCCATGGCCGCGAAGAGCAACTAACCCGTTCTCTAAGCCGGCCTACGCAACTCCTGGACCCCAAGACATCCTTCCTCGTCCCCCCCCCCCCGAGGGGTAATACACTCTAAAAAGCGGGGTAGGCTAGGAAAGTAGCTCTGATACCAGGTGTTATGAATGAACTTGTCAGAGTGCGCAGATATCGAATAACGAGAATGAAGAATTACAGAATGACTGAACAATGAAGTAGCGAGGCCTAAATAGGGGAAAACCTAGCTAGGCGGGGGGTTCGGGATGGGATGGCTCGGTGATGGCTACGATTGGAGCGGAGGCCGAATCGGGGTGGTTCGGTGTGACGAACCTGCCTCGCCTAATTCGTGGAGCTCGCGGCACTGTTCTACTCCGACAAAAGCGGGCTGGGTGAACGGCACGCGAAAAAGTCGGGGAGCTGCGAAGAAGAAATGGTGCAGTCTACAGGTTTCTCCTGACCCGGGCGTCTACACGAATCGACGGCGCGGCGGCGAAGCTGAGACCGGGAAGCTGTGGATTTTACGTGACGTGATAGGCACGGCGGGCTGCAAAACGGTTGGGCGACAGTTTCCTTTTAACTAAGGCTGCCCCGACTCCGATAGTTTTTGCCTCTCCACCGTGGTCGAGTTTGCGTGGGCAACAACGACGATACCCCATCCGACAAAAGCGGACGCTGGGTGAACGGCGGGAAGCGGAATTGTCGGGGGGTGAATACGAAAAAATTGATGACGGAAGGGAAAGTTGTGGGTGATCCAGCAGATCACTTGAGTGATAGGTTGAGCCCGTGCACCAATCTACCGCGAATTTCGGAGTCTATTCGGTAGACCCCCGAAAGGGTTTGATATCGTTACATGGAGGCGCGGCGAGCGGTACATTGCCAAGGATACCTGGGATTCGCTAAGTAGTTCCGGCGGGTACGAAGATGGGTGAACATCGGAGTACCAGGGAAAAAACGGCGGAAACGTCGGGGCTATACGGCGGAGAATAACTTCGGGACTGCAGCCTCATGTCCACAGAACTAGGCAAGAATGAATGCATTGAATGAAACAGTTGGGTACAAGTAGCAAACCCTAGTTGGGGTTGTACCCCATATTGGCTACCCCACTACAGCCTACCAACATATAACACATTACAATTTAACACACCCCCATAGGCAAAGTGGGGGAGAACAAAGGGTCACAAGACCAGTCTAGCAAAGCAACGCAAGCCCAGGGTGGATCACAACGTCACCACACTCCGAGCACAAGCAAAGGGCACAAGGCCAGTTCACATGCAGTGCTAGATATAGTACAAGACAAGCAACACAGTGATCAAAACCTAGCAAGCAAGCAACAAGATATATATAAAGTACAGTACAAAGAAAGTCAAGCAGTAAGCAAATGAGGGAATGTGGACACAAGGCCTAAAGAAGTACAGTGTCGCTGATGATCACTAGGCGGGAGCGCCTTGGTGAAGATATCAGCAGTGTTGGCCTTCGAGTCCACGTACACAAGCCGAAGCTGACCGCGCTGCTGAAGCTCTCGAGCAAGAAAGTAGCGAAGAGCAATGTGCTTCGTCCTGTGCTCCAGTCTGTGCTCCTGACACAAGGCAAGGGCCGCCTTGTTGTCACCGTACAGAACTGGAGGAGAACTAGGCCGCTCTCCCAAGTCAGTCAGCAGGTAGGTGAGCCAGCGTAACTCCTGTGCAGCCATGGCTGTGGCGTAGATCTCAGCCTCACAACTAGAGCCGAGAACAGAAGAAGAGCGGGTGGACCGCCACGAGACAGAACCAGAGCCAAGGCTGAAGGTGTAACCCTGTGACGACCGCTGCATAGCCAGGTCGTCCACCCAAGAAGCGTCCGAGTGACCAGTGAGGACAACTCTGTCGCGTCCTCCAAGCACCAGCCCCATGCCTGATGTACTGCACAAGTAACGCAGCACCCTCTTAGCAGCCTCCCAGTGCTCTCGCCTGTGTCTCCCAGGCGCAACGTAACGAGCAAGGATGCTAAGTGGGTACGCGAGGTCAGGTCGCGTGCAAGTCATCAGGTACATGAGGCAGCCTACAAGCTCTGGGTACGGGCCACTCGGCTCTACGGACTCGTCCGAAGGTGGAGCTGAGAGCGAGTGGCTGGTAGCCAGAGGTGTGGCCTGTGGTGAGGAGAACTGGAAGCCGAAGCGCTGAAGGACCTGCTGCACCATGTGTGACTGAGTCAGGGTGATGGTGCGGCGAGCTCTGTCCCGGGTGATCTGCAAGCCAAGGTAGCTACGCAGTTCACCCAGGTCAGTGCAGGTGTGTCTCTTCTGCAGCTCCGACTTCACACGAGCGAGTGCCTCAGTGTCAGCAGTAGCAAAGACCAAGTCGTCGACGTACACGAGAATGTAGAACGGCGGCAGCGACGTGTCTGTGCGCAGAAACAGCGACGGGTCAGCAGTAGACGGCGCGAACCCAAGAGCCGCAAGTGTAGTCCTCAGTGTGTCGTGCCACTCACGTGGCGCCTGGCGGAGACCGTAGACTGGCCGGCGGAGGCTCCACTGGGTACCAGGAGGAAACGACCCAGTAAAGCCAGGTGGGCGGCGCAGCCAGATCTCCTCGTGCAGGCTGCCCTGCAGGAACGCTGTGCTGAAGTCAAGAGAGTGAAGCTCGTAGTCACGCTGAGCAGCAACGTGCAGCAGAACCCGAAGAGTGGTCATCTTCGGGGTGGGGGAGAAGGTCTGGAAGAAGTCGACCCCCTGACGCTGACTGAAGCCTCTAGCAACGTAACGAGCCTTGAAGACAGGCGGAGAACCTGGCGGCCGCTTCACCCTGAAAATCCACATGCCATCGACGATGTTCGCCCCAGGAGGGGGAACCTCGTCGACGTAGGTGCCTGTGGACTTCCAGGATGCCATCTCTGCGTCCATGGCTGTCTGCCACTGAGAGGAGTAGGGACCCGAGATCGCCTCTGCGTAAGTGCGCGGAGTGGGGATGTCTAGTGCATCCGGGTCTCCCTCAGGGGCAAGCAACCAGGCCACGAGATGAGGTACAGCAGCCGCGAGAGAGTCAAAGTCCTCCTACCTGTCCTCAAGGACGTCCGTGCCAAGAGCACACTCACCCCCGATGGACGGAGGACAGACAGACGCAGACTCAGACTCAGCAACAAGGCGAGCAGCGTAGTCTAGACGACAGGCAGCAGCAAAGTCAACCAACTCAGCGACCAGAGCAGACGCAGCCGAGGACTCAAAGGTAGGGTCAGTGACAACAGTAGCTAGGAGACGCGTGACAGTAGGGTGCTCAGCACGATACCGGTCAGACTCAGGGTCCGGAACGGCAGGCAAAGAGGACGCAGGAGGAGACGGTAGAGGGACACGCTGAGGAGCAGTAGATGGACGCAGAGTCATGTAGTGAGTGCCTGGGACAGGAGGAGGACGCTCACGACGGACACGACTACCAGTGCGAGCAGTACGAATAGGCGACGCAGGACGAGACTCAGGCTCACGACGCTCTGTAAGACCTCCTGTGGGACCAGTGTAGGGAGAGGCGAGGCAGGCGGTAACTGTGACTGCGGCTGGACAGGCGGAGGACAGTCTACGGAGGGAGGAGGACAAGGAGGAGGAGCCTGCCCAAGAACCTGCTGAAGGAGCGGTACGAAGTACGGCCGCGGCCGCGCAGCGTCTCCAGAAGCAGAAGAGACTCCAGCGGCCGGGTCCTCAGTACCAGCAGCAGCTCCACCAGGTGGGTCCGCAGCACCAGCAGCAGCGCCACCCCCAGGGTCCGCAGCACCGCTAGGAAGAGCACCCCCAGAGTCGGCAGCTCCAACTCCGCTAGCACCGCCAGCTCCAGAGTCCCCAGCTCCAGCAGCTCCAGTCGTAGTGCTCCCAGAACAACCAGTCCCGGCAGCTCCAGTACCCCCAGTACGAGCACCCCCAGGACGAGCAGCTCCAGCACCCCCAACTCCAGCCGAGCCACTAGGACGGCGAAAGCGCCGGACGTACCAGTCACGAAGCTGCTGCGGTGTGAGAGACTGCTCAGCACCCCGAACCGGAGCACCCCCAGACGCAGCAACCCGAGGCTCCGTAGGCTCAGTAGCAGCACCCCCAGGCTCAGTACCCGCAGGCGCAGCACCCCCAGGCTCAGCACCCCCAGGCGCCGAACTCCCAGGCACAGTACCCTCAGCTCCAGCACCCGCAGTCCCAGCACTCCCAGGCCCAGCACCCGCAGGCTCAGCACCTCCAGGCTCAGCACTCCCAGCAGCACCACCTGCAGCAGCACCTGAGTCACCTGTGACCTCGACAGGCTCAGCGACGGGAGGAGGGTCTACCTGAGAGACACCTGAAGGAGCAGGACCCTGAGGGGGAAGGGGGTCTACCGGAGGGGGACCAGGAGCAAGGAAAAGCGGCGGGGGAGGGAGGGGGGCAGTGCGGTAGGGGAAGAGACGGTAAAAAGGGACCGACTCGTCAAAGGTGACGTCCTGAGAGGCGAAGACCCGGCGCGAGGTGGGGTGGTAAAACTGCCAGCCCGGCGCGTCAGGGACAAAACCAAGGAAGACACAGGGAAGTGTGCGGGAGGAGAGCTTGTCCGCGGACGTATCGCGGACAAGGGCACGAGCACCCCACACCCGGAAGCGCGACGCATCGCCAACCTCCCCCGTCCAACGCAGTGTGGGCGAGGTCTCCGGCAAGGAGACACGGGGCCAGAGGTTGAGCTGATGCGCGGCGTACCGGACAGCAAACGGCCACAGAAAATGGGGAGCCGCCGCGTGGACCAAGGAGGTACGAGCGACCTCCATGACCAGGCCAATGCGGCGCTCAGCAACCCCATTCTGCTGTGGGGAGTCCGGAAGCGTGAAGGTCTGCTCGATGCCCTCCGCCTGACAGAAGGCCCTCAAGAGATCGGAGGAAAATTCACCACCTCTGTCAGAGTGCAGACGCAGGACAGGAAGATCCGTCCGGAAACGGCGGCGGAGCTGGAGACGAACTGTGCGGATCCAAGGGATCAGAACAGCAGGGACCTCACCCTTGGTGCGCAAGGGGAAGACCGTGGTGTAACGCGAGTAGTCGTCGACAACCAGCAAAAAGTACCGCTCACCGCCCTGGCCACGAACGCGGGCTGGGCCCCACACGTCCAGGTGGAGGGTCTGCAGAGGAGCCTCTGTCGGGGGGAACGAGGAGGAGTGAGGAGCGGCGCGCTGCCGCCCCTCGACGCAAGGAAGGCAAGGCGGCGCAGGCGAGGCAGGGAGGGGAGGGAGGGACCTGGGAAGACCAGACACAAGGCGGCGACGGTGCATGCCACGGAGGCGTGGCAAGGAGGGGTGACCCAGGCGGTGGTGCCAGAGAAGAGTCTGGTGCGACAGGGAACGACACTCACAGGCGTGGGCCACCAGACCTGACGCGGACACCTGACCGACAGCAGCGACCTGAGGAGACGCAGTGGTCAGTGTGTAGAGACTCGACCCCGGCCGACGGGTAAACGTAGCCAGGTGACGGCCGGTCCTGGAGCACGTGCAGATCGCCACACGCTGTCCTCCAGGGGTAAAGGTGTCAACCCACTGATCCTGGATGACAGCGTTGCTCACCAGGTTCGTCGAGAACGAGGGGAGGTGGAAACCAGACAACGAGCCAGACGGAACCGCCGGACAAGGGAGCACAGTGGTGGACTGGGCAAGGACTGGGCCCCCAGAGGGGTCAGCCAAGGAGACTGGGACCGGTGCAGGAAGCGGTGTGAGCTCAGTACTGTCACGAAAGAAACAGCGGGAAGCACCTGAGTCAAGGGTGAAGGTGTGACAGGCCTCAGCCGGTGCGGTACCTGAGAGAGCAGTCTCTGTGGGTGCTGTACCTGAGAGAGCAGACTCGCAAACAGCCGGGACAGCACTGGAGGGAGCAAGTACAGGGGGCACCATACCAGAGAGAGCAGACTCACTAGTACCCAGGGCAGCGGGCTCTATACCTGGGTCAGGTGGCACACACAAGTAACAGTCTCCCTCGGCACTAACAGTCAATGCATACATGGCAGCAATAATAGCATCATAGTCAAGAGCAAAGATATCAACACCAGCCCTCATGAGCTCAGCCCAGCGGGGGCGCTCAACATCCTCGCCCATCTCCTCACGCCAAGCGTCGTCAAGGCGGGAGAAGCAGCGGTACGGGGTGTGGAACCTCCCACACGTCTGTCCCTTGCGGTCACCTGTGCGAATGACATAGGAACAGCGGCCATTGCCCCCCGACGTCCCACGCTGAGCAAGCCACTCACGAAGCTGCTGGGTCGTCTGGGGACGCTGCTGCTGCTGGGAGCTCTGGCCCGAGCCAGTGCCTCCACTCCGACCTCCGCCACCACCACTACCTCCGCTCCGACCGCCACCGCCGCCGCCGCCACCGCCGCCGCCGCCACCACCGCCACCGCTCCCTCCGCCGCCCCCGCCTCCGCTGCCGACCCCACTCCCACCAGCACTCCCGCCACCGCTCCCTCCAGCACCGCCTCCCCCCCCACCTCCCCCACCTCCTCCCCCCCCAGCGCCACCCCCGCCACCCTTGCCCCCCTTGCCCTTGCCGGTGCGGCGCCTCCCACCAGGAGCAGAAGCAGCGCCAGCAGACTCAGCACCAAGGAAGTCAACAGCAGCAGCAGTAGCGTAGGAGGGAGCGAGGAGAGAGGGAGAACACCCCTCAAAGATGGGGGTGCGAGGAGCGCCACGAGCAGCACCGACAGCTACAATGCTCTTTTCGGCCGCTAGCAGCTGCTCCTCTAGGAGGGCGACTGTGAGCTCAGTGGGACAGCGAGCAAGGAAGTGGTCTCGAACTGAGCTGAGGGTGTCAGGGAGACGGGTGACTATGAAGTGGAGTGTCCAGTACAGGGGAGGGGGATTCTTAGCGCAGAACTCGGTGGGAAGGGCGGCACGCAGGCGAGCATCACTAGTGCGAAGGTGGGTGATAAGATCGGCGACTGTAGCAAAGGTGGACAGCTCAGGGAACAGGTACGGCAGCATGAGGCGGCTAAGCTCGGCTGTGGCAGGCGAGGAGTAGCGAGCAACGACAGCATCGTACAGGGCCTTAGCGGATTTGCAGTCGCCAAAATGCTCGAGCTCAGCTAGCGGGAGGTGACTGCGAATGGCTAGGCGAGCAGCTGCGTCACGAGTCTGCCAGTGGGAACGAACACTAAGCTCAGCTGTGGCAGGGGGGGCAGGTGCAGCACCAGACGCGTAATCATAGAGCGACACATGCTCCTTGCTATCGCTCAGAAGGAACAGCTGCAGGTCATCCAGCCAAGTGGCGAACTTCACAGGGCGGCCCTCAGCATCGAACGACAGCACGCGGATGGAAGCCATAGCGACAGTGCGACTGAGCAAAGGAAGCTGCCACAGCGCTGCAGGTAGGTAGCTCGGCGGGAAGCGCGGCGGGCGGGCGACACGGCGAGCGGACAGTGCAGGGGGCGGGCTACGAAGCGGGCAGCGCGGTGGGCAGGCGGCGCTGCAGGCGGGAAGTGCGGCGGGCGGGCTGCGAAGCGGGCAGCGGGGCGGGCGGGCGACGCGGCGAGCGGGCAGCGCGGCGGGCGGGCTGCGAAGCGGGCAGCGGGCGGGCGGGCGACGCTGCAAGCGGGCAGCGGGCGGGCGGGCGACGCTGCAAGCGGGCAGCGAGGCGGGCGGGCGACGCTGCGAGCGGGCAGCGGGCGGGCGGGCGACGCTGCGAGCGGGCAGCGCGGCGGGCGGGCGACGCTGCGAAGCGGGCAGCGAGCGGGCGGGCGGGCTGCGAAGCGGGCAGCGGGCGGGCGGGCGACGCTGCAAGCGGGCAGCGAGGCGGGCGGGCGACGCTGCGAAGCGGGCAGCGGGCGGGCGGGCGACGCTGCGAGCAGGCAGCGCGGCGGGCGGGCTGCGAAACGGGCAGCGCGGTAGGCGGGCGACGCTGCGAGCGGGCGGCTCGGCGGGCGGGCGACGCTGCGAGGGGCGCGCGAGGGCGCTAACGAGAGGCGCACGAGGGCGCTAGCGAGGGCGCGCGAGGGCGCTAACGAGAGGCGCGCGAGGGCGCTAACGAGGGCGCGCGAGGGCGCTAACGAGGGCGCGCGAGGGCGCTAACGAGGACGCACGAGGGCGCTAACGAGGGCGCACGAGGGCGCTACGAGGCTAGGGCACGGGGTAGCGTGGTAACCGCATGCGAGCGGTGGTGGGCCCTTAAAAAAAACGGTCGGTAGGTCCTAGGGACCTCCTGCTCTGAATACCATGTCAACAGAACTAGGCAAGAATGAATGCATTGAATGAAACAGTTGGGTACAAGTAGCAAACCCTAGTTGGGGTTGTACCCCATATTGGCTACCCCACTACAGCCTACCAACATATAACACATTACAATTTAACACCTCAACCACGATTTTCGGGGTTATCTTCCTATGAAAAAAAAAGGAGTTGAAGCTGAGGGTGTTTTCTTCGTTTCTTGGAGTGCGGTTGATACCTAGGACCCACGGGTGTTTAAACGTACACCGCGGGAAATTCTTCAGGGAGCGTGGGAGCAGCCGAGGTTTCTGGATTTACCTGCCGGTGACGCGCGATGAGGTGAAACATCGCAAAGCGCCAGTGGGAGTTTGCGTGGTTTTCAGTTAAGCGACATCGACGGGAGCAGTTTCGACGACGGGGTCAACGGCGTTGATGCCTCTAGGTTCCGTGAAATTCGGTCTCGGAAGACCCAGGGCAGTCCCCGGTTCTCGATTTAACCCACATGCTGGGGTCGGGTAACCGAAGGAAACTGATGGTGACCGGGTGGGCGGCTATAGCACGTCTGAGATTTTCGGAGGAGAACTGCACCTAGACCTGTGGATTTACGGGGCTACTTCTCGAGCGACGATTTCGGAGTTTGACGAAGGACTTCACGGTTTTACGGCGAAAGCGCGGCAATTTTGTGGCAGTACTTTCGAAGTTTGGTTACACGCGCGCGAAATTTACGCAGGGCAACGGCGCGGGAACTACACGGACTTTTCAAGGGGTACGAACGACTTACGACGAACTGGAGAAGGCGGCGGCAACAGTGACGGGGGGGGGAGAGACAGCTGCAAATTTTCATCCCTGCCCACGAACTCTCGGCGGATTACGACAAAATTCTTGGAGAATCCATCCCAACTCTGCTTCCAACAACTCGTTATCGACCCGCCCACGACAAACATATTTAATTTCAGCCACGTCAGGTGCTGCCAGCTGCAACTGCTGCGGATGCTGCATGATTCTGGCGATGTGAAGACAAAAAGCTTCAGTTCGAGTACTCGGCAATTTCGGTTTCGGTTTCTGGTCTACTTTCGCTGGTTCGCCCTTGACGACTTTTGGGCACGTAATTCCTGGTTTCGACATCGACATTTCCACACCGACGCATTTTCACTTGGGTTCCTTCCATCAACGGCTTTCTTCGTGGGACTTAACACCTGGTTTCCTCATCGAGTTTCCACACCGACGCAGTTTCCACCTGGACTTCTACGCGCAACGCTTTTCTCAGTGGGATTTAACACCTGGTTCTTGTTGTTTTCATCTCGGCGCAGCTGCGAAACTTTTTTAGTGGTACATTTCTTGGAGGGGGGGAGAAAGTGCGCTGCACTGTTCTTTCCTTGACGTTTTCTCGACTTTCTTCTTGACCTTTGTCAGGTTGCGTCAGCACGACGAACGACTATGATTGTTGCTTCACGATCAACGATCCCTACTCAATCGCGTTTGAATTCGCGTCAGCAGGTTCCCTCCAAAATCGCATCTGCCTCGACCGTCAGATTCGCTGCTGCTCGATCAACGGCCCACATTCCAACTTCCACTTCATTTTGGGCCAGCTCATCCTCATCCGTCAGATCGACATCTGACTGCATCTACGGCCCACAATCCAACTTTCATTACATTTGGGCCACTTCATCTTCGACCGTCAGATCGAAATCTGACAACATCAACGGCCGACATTCCAACCTTTTCAACAATATTGTCTGGGGCATTTCAGCCGTCGGATTCAGCTGAAGTGAAGATCAACGGCATCCTCGCTACTGGGTGACCCTTTTCAGTACAGGGCTGCCTTATTTAGGAGGTGGGAGAGTGTAAGGATTTACAAATCCTTACTGAGGCGCTCGATAGCGAGGCCATCCCGAGGGCCACGCGACCAACTGGTTCGGCCTACAATTTCGCATCCCAACCTCACCGAGCCGCCTCCGCACCAATCGCGACACTTCGCGAGCCAACCCTACCACACCATCCCCGCCTAGCTAGGTTTTCCCCTATTTAGGCCTCGCTACTTCATTGTTCAGGCATTCGGTAGTTCAACATTCTCGTTATTCGATATCTGCGCACTCTGACAAGTTCATTCATAACAGACAAGGTCGTCATAGGGTTGCGAAGCATTTTGCGTAATTAACTTCTATTATACGAATATAACACTCTCCTTTCCCAAGATTCTTCTACTTTTTATGTTGAGTACAAATCTGTGGTTGATGTTGCAAAACTGGCTATGGTGAGAATCGAAATCGTGACTTTTCGAATCTAAGTGCATCTTCAAACGACTACGCCATCGCAATCGTGTTTTTTTCGAGCCTGACATAACTAGTCCAATTACAACGCGACAAAATGCTTCCTACCTTAGGGTTTGTATGTTCTTTTTTTCTCTCGCTAGTCACGCTCACCACCCCACCTGCCAGAGGAAGGTGAGAAGCATGAGTGCCTAAGCTCCCCCCTAACTACTCCTTAATGCTCAACTGCAACTAAGTTATATGAGCCTTAGACAAGCGTTTAGTAATCTCGTGCCCTAACTGTGTAAAAGAATGACTGTTAGTTGTTTAAGCTTAGGGCCCTTTGTAAAGATTTCGTATCTTGTATTTTTCCGTTTCTTCGTGCATTCTCTACCATCCCTTTCCTTTATCCGTCGTCCTTACTTTTCCTTTTCGTCGGTTGCCTTTTTACCACCTCGGATTTCCATGTTTTCATTCTTTTTTTCCTCACACTCGGTTTAGAGCAGTCCTATCCAGAAACTGATGTGGTCGTTTCACAAGGCCTAATGTTTATGTCGGACCGTTGATCATCTTTAACGACCTTATTGCTTTCTTTCACATATGTGTTTACCTCTCTTCCCTCCCTTACCTCTTCTTTTTCTCTCTTTTTTACCGTTATCTCTCGATTCTCCCTCCCTTCTTATCCCTTTTCTTCATTTCCCCCTTTTTATCCTCTCACTACCGTCGTTTTGCTGGTGCAAGTCGCGCTGGTGTGTTTTTGCTGGTGCCAGGAGCGCACCACGTTTGGCGTCATGCGCATAATCCGCGGCGGCGGCAGCCAAGGAGGGCACGAGCATGTCGGCAGAACTTGGTGAGTTTAAATTGTGAAAGAGAGTGAGAGGGTAGTCATGTGCGAAAATTCTATGTGATAAAGAATACCCGCGAGGCACAGCTTGAGAGAGAGTGTGTGTGTGTATGTGTGCGTGTGCGTGTGGGGAAGAGAGCGTGAGGAGAAGTGAGCATAAGGAGAGTTGAGAAGAATGTGAAGGAGAGTATGAGTGCAAAGTCAGTAGATGAAATCAACATGAGTACAATATTTCTAACCTCCTCTTCTTTCCTTATCGGCTTTGTTTGAATAAAAGAGCAAGGAAGAGTTAGTGATTTTTATTGTTTCATGTTAGATTCTTTCCCACTTTTGCCTTTTGCATGACATACTCCGTTCTGTCAGAGGTCCACTGGTGATCCCCGATTGATCCTAGGGAAGGGTTACAGGCATGGCGGCCTGGGGGGTTATGGGCGCACTCACCCGCTACACAAACAAGCCCTTTTATCCCAGTGGTTAGTGGCTGGGATTTTGACATGGTATCAGAGCGAAGGTCTCGGGTTCGAATCCCGGTGTGTGCACTTCGGGCATCCCAGTGCGGGGGGGTGTCAGAGGTCCACTGGTGATCCCCGATTGATCCTAGGGAAGGGTTACAGGCATGGCGGCCTGGGGGGTTATGGGCGCACTCACCCGCTACACAAACAAGCCCTTTTATCCCAGTGGTTAGTGGCTGGGATTCTGACACGTTCCTCCGTGCATGTTATTTTGTTATCTTTCTCCTAACATTCTGTTCAGCGTTTTTTCCCATGGAAACCATTTCGAGGTAGCTTGCTAGGCGAATTAGAGTATGATGTCAATTTGTCCTAGTTAGGCCTTGTTTCCGTTCCTTTTGCTTCAATTTCTTGTGCCTATGTTATCCGCTTTTGTCTTCGATTCCCTTTCCAGTTTCTGGTTTGTCATTTTTTAACGACGCACGTCTCTACCTTCTTTATAGCTTATCAATTCTTTTCGTGTGATGACAAAACATTGCACATTTGCACAAATGAAAGTGACGTTCTCGTGGGTTGTTTAGCATATATGAGTAAGTAGGAGATATGTGACTGTCAGTTCCTACTTTCTTCAAGTTCGCTTGTATTTGTAATTTTATTCTGCATTCACTCGTTCTGCCTTTTATTTGGTCATTTCGTGTTTTTTTTTTTGTATCTTTTTTATTTGTACCATGTCTTTCATTTTCTCTGCTTTTGCCCTTCTTCTGCCCCTTCTGCTCTGTTCTTTTCCTCGTCCTCTCTCCCCTCCTTTCTTTATACCCTATTTTCAGAACCGTTACTCTATCATTTTGAAGCCAAGACCATTGTGGAAAGTAGAACCAGAGTGGTGACTTGTATGATTGATGGTGGTACTGTATTGTTTCGGTATATTTCTTATGCACCTTTTTTTGGTTTTTAACTTTGTGTCCGAGTTTTTGTGTGTCCATATACGGTATGTGCGACTGTGCGTATGTGTCTATGCGTGTGTACATTCATTCATATGCATTGCATTAACAATGCATATCTGTGAGTTTTAAAAAAATGATCGACCTATCATTTCCGAGAAGGCTCTTTGCGCACTCAGTGAGTGTGTCCACTCGAGCTGGATTTGATAGAATTGATCATTTTTTTAGGATTCACAGATTGTGTTGTTTCATGTGACGGTTGGATGGTTCATATATTAGGCTATTAACTTCCCCACAATGCTAGGCAGGGGATGCGGTAGCCTAATGTATGGGTCAATCAACATCACGCATTTCCATCATGTATCGTGTGCGTTCATTTCATTATACAAGGGACTGGTATACAGAAGTAAATATGGGCATACCACTGCAGTATACCGCACTATACGGTATTTATGCATTACGCATTATATTATGTTATCCATTATTATATTGGTACATGCATGCATGATTCATTAATGCATAACAGATATTACGTATGCATTACGGAATTAACAGCCACCACGAGTTCAGAGTTACATTCTTTTTCCACACCATGTTAATATTTCATCCACACAATACACCTTAGGCATCCATCCACAGTAAATTCAGGGCGAACTACAAAGAATGTATAGTACCATGGCACACAAGCTAAATTGCCAGGGCAAATACATAGTCGTCACTTACGATATTTGTCAGAATGCTATTATTGTCTAGCCTGCAGTGAGGTACTCTATAGCGAGTACAGCCCAATCTAGGGTTTGCTATTTGTACTCAACTGCCTGCTAGTTCAAACCCCCCTCTCCTTTCAATCATTCTTGCCTAGTTCTTCTGACATGCTATCAGAGCAGGTCGACCCTCCTGGGTCGATCCTGTGGGTGGGCCCACCACCTAAGCCTGTCAGAATATTATGCTCTAGCCTGCAGTGGGGTGCTCTATAGCGAGTACAGCCCTTCTAGGGTTAGCTATTTGTACCACCGTTGTTGCTAGTGCAAACCCCTCTTTCGTTCAATTCTCTCTTGCCTAGCTAGGGTTCTCCTAGCTATGGCCTCTCACTGTACCTACTATTCCGACATGCTATCAGAGCGGTTACGCTCTTGGCCTGTGGGCCCCACTACTGCTTCCGCTGCCCTACTCTGTGCTGCGCGCCCCGTGGCGCGCGGCCTTCAATTTTTTCATCCCGCCGCGCGCCCCGAGCGCGCGGCGGTTCCCTGCCCGCCGTGCGCGCCGAGGCGCGCGGCGGTTTCCAGCCGTGGGGGAGCCCGCGCGCACCCCGCCCGTCCGTCGCGGCGCCCTGGGGAGCACTCGCGGCCCCCACCCTGCACGTCGCGTCGCCCCCGTCGACCCTCGAGTCGCCTCCGGGGACCCGCGCGCACCCCCCCATCGTCGAATCGCCCCCCCGTCGCCCGTCGTGGCCTGCGCGCGGCCCGTACAGCCGGCGCGCGGCCCGTACGGGCTGCGCCAGGCCCGCGCGCGGCCCGTACGGGAAGCGCCAGGCCCGCGCGCGGCTCGGGCCGCCTGCGCGCGGTTCGGGCGGCTGTGCCAGGCCCGTGGGCGGCCCGTTCCTCGCTGCACCTGCCCTCCCCACTGTCCCCCGTGCTTCTACTGGCGCCCCACCCCTCCTACAGCCCGTTCTCCTGAATTAGGGTTTGGGGGTGAGGGGTATGGGGGTGAAGACACTGCGTGCCGTTCCCTGCTCCTCCTCCTCCTCCCTAGTCTCCCTCTGCTACAGCTGCCGCTGAGGGGGGTGGTGTGTGGGAGCCTAGGGTTTGGGGTTTAAGGGGGGTACCGTGGGAGTGGAGCTAGGGTTCAGCAGGGGGTGTGTGTCGAGGGGTGTGTGGGGCAGTTGGAGGAGGTTGAGCGGAGGTTGCCGTCGTGTCGTCCGCAGCACCTGTATTCCGGGGCCTTTCTTCTCCCGGTAGCTCAGAGAGCCGGTTGCACCTGTCGCCCGTGGGTCCGTTGCTACTGTCGCTGGCTGATCAGTTGCAGAGCCTGTTACTCCTGTATTCCGGGGCCTTTCTCCTCCCGGTAGCCACCAGCGTTGCACCAGAGCCGTCTGTTGCCCGAGTGTCTGCAGCTTCAGTCGTCGCCTCCACTCTTCTCTCATCTCACCAGCCCTCCTCCTCCTCGCTTGCCCTCTGTGACAGCTTTAGCTTTACCCATAATTGTGAACTTTAAACTTTTGCTTCTTGTTCATGTGCTCAGAATGTGTGGTGACATCGTGATCCACCCTGAGCTTGTACTGCTTTGCTTGCTGTGCTGATTACACCCCACTTTGGCTATGGGGGTGTGTCAGAATATTATGCTCTAGCCTGCAGTGGGGTGCTCTATAGCGAGTACAGCCCTTCTAGGGTTAGCTATTTGTACCACCGTTGTTGCTAGTGCAAACCCCTCTTTCGTTCAATTCTCTCTTGCCTAGCTAGGGTTCTGTCGAAATAGTAGGTACAGTGAGAGGCCATAGCTAGGAGAACCCTAGCTAGGCAAGAGAGAATTGAACGAAAGAGGGGTTTGCACTAGCAACAACGGTGGTACAAATAGCTAACCCTAGAAGGGCTGTACTCGCTATAGAGCACCCCACTGCAGGCTAGAGCATAATATTCTGACACACCCCCATAGCCAAAGTGGGGTGTAATCAGCACAGCAAGCAAAGCAGTACAAGCTCAGGGTGGATCACGATGTCACCACACATTCTGAGCACATGAACAAGAAGCAAAAGTTTAAAGTTCACAATTATGGGTAAAGCTAAAGCTGTCACAGAGGGCAAGCGAGGAGGAGGAGGGCTGGTGAGATGAGAGAAGAGTGGAGGCGACGACTGAAGCTGCAGACACTCGGGCAACAGACGGCTCTGGTGCAACGCTGGTGGCTACCGGGAGGAGAAAGGCCCCGGAATACAGGAGTAACAGGCTCTGCAACTGATCAGCCAGCGACAGTAGCAACGGACCCACGGGCGACAGGTGCAACCGGCTCTCTGAGCTACCGGGAGGAGAAAGGCCCCGGAATACAGGTGCTGCGGACGACACGACGGCAACCTCCGCTCAACCTCCTCCAACTGCCCCACACACCCCCCACACACCCACTGCTGAAACCCTAGCTCCATTCCCACGGCACCCCCCTTAAACCCCAAACCCTAGGCTCCCACACACCACCCCCCTCAGCGGCAGCTGTAGCAGAGGGAGACTAGGGAGGAGGAGGAGGAGCAGGGAACGGCACGCAGTGTCTTCACCCCCATACCCCTCACCCCCAAACCCTAATTCAGGAGAACGGGCTGTAGGAGGGGTGGGGCGCCAGTAGAAGCACGGGGGACAGTGGGGAGGGCAGGGGCAGCGAGGAACGGGCCGCCCACGGGCCTGGCACAGCCGCCCGAACCGCGCGCAGGCGGCCCGAGCCGCGCGCGGGCCTGGCGCTTCCCGTACGGGCCGCGCGCGGGCCTGGCGCAGCCCGTACGGGCCGCGCGCGGGCCTGGCGCAGCCCGTACGGGCCGCGCGCAGGCCTGGCGCAGCCCGTACGGGCCGCGCGCAGGCCTGGCGCAGCCCGTACGGGCCGCGCGCCGGCTGTACGGGCCGCGCGCAGGCCACGACGGGCGACGGGAGGCGAGTCGACGGTGGGGGGGTGCGCGCGGGTCCCCGGAGGCGACGCTAGGGTCGACGGGGGCGACGCGACGTGCAGGGTGGGGGCCGCGAGTGCTCCCCAGGGCGCCGCGACGGACGGGCGGGGTGCGCGCGGGCTCCCCCACGGCTGGAAACCGCCGCGCGCCTCGGCGCGCACGGCGGGCAGGGAACCGCCGCACGCTCCGAGCGCGCGGCGGGATGAAAAATTGAAGGCCGCGCGCCACGGGGCGCGCGGCACAGAGTAGGGCAGCGGAAGCAGTAGTGGGGCCCACAGGCCAAGAGCGTAACCGCTCTAATACCATGTCGAAATAGTAGGTACAGTGAGAGGCCATAGCTAGGAGAACCCTAGCTAGGCAAGAGAGAATTGAACGAAAGAGGGGTTTGCACTAGCAACAACGGTGGTACAAATAGCTAACCCTAGAAGGGCTGTACTCGCTATAGAGCACCCCACTGCAGGCTAGAGCATAATATTCTGACAGCCCCGTGGCGCGCGGCGTCGAAACTAGGGTTTTCAGCCCGCCGTGCGCCCCGAGGCACGCGGCGGTTTTCTGCCCGCCGTGCGCCCCGAGGCGCGCGGCGGTTCTCTGCCCGCCGTGTGCCCCGAGGCGCGCGGCGGGTTCCTGCCCCGTCACTCGGCACGTCGCCCCCGGGAGGCGCTGCGACGGGCGACGGGGACCCGCGCGTCGCCCCCCGTCGCCCGTCGTGGCCTGCGCGCGGCCCGTACACCCGGCACGCGGCCCGTACGGGCTGCGCCAGGCCCGCGCGCGGCCCGTACGGGCTGCGCCAGGCCCGCGCGCGGCCCGTACGGGCTGCGCCAGGCACGCGCGCGGCCCGTACGGGAAGCGCCAGGCCCGCGCGCGGCTCGGGCCGCCTGCGCGCGGTTCGGGCGGCTCTACCAGGCCCGTGGGCGGCCCGTTCCTCGCTGCTCCTGCCCTCTCCACTGTCCCCCGTGCTTCTACCGGCGCCTCACCCCTCCTACAGCCCGTTCTCCTAAATTAGGGTTTGGGGGTGAAGAGTGTGGGGGTGGCGGCTATGGGGGTGTCGGTTGTGAGTTCCTCCCCCTGCTCCTCCTCCTCCCTCGTCTCCCTCTGCTACAGCTGCCGCTGAGGGGGGTGGTGTGTGGGAGCCTAGGGTTTGGGGTTTAAGGGGGGTACCGTCGGAGTGGAGCTAGGGTGTCAGCAGGGGGTGTGTGAGAGGGGCGTGGGACGGTCGGGGGAGATTGCGTGGAGGTAGCCGTCGTGACGCCAGCAGCGCCAGTAGTCCGGATGCCCTCGCGCGTTTCGGTAGCCCAGCGAGCCTGCTTCGCCAGTCGCCTGTGGGTCCGTTGCTCCTGTGTGTGCTCGTCGTAGCCGCGGAGCCAGATACTCCCGTAGTCCGGTGCCCTCGTGCGCTCGGTAGCCACTGTGCGCGCCGCTCCTGTTGCCCGTGTGTCTGCAGCTTCAGTCGGCGCCTTTCATCTTCTCTCCTCTCGCCAGCCCTCCTCCTCCTCGCTTGCCCTCTGTGACTGCCTCTAGCTTTGCTCATAACTGTGAACTTTAAACTATTGCTTCTTGAACTTGTGCTCAGAATGTGTGGTGACATTGTGATCCACCCTGAGCTTGTACTGCTTTGCTTGCTCTGCTGATTACACCCCACTTTGGCTATGGGGGTGTGTCAGAATGCTATTATTGTCTAGCCTGCAGTGGGGTACTCTATAGCGAGTACAGCCCAATCTAGGGTTTGCTATTTGTACTCAACTGCCTGCTAGTTCAAACCCCCCTCTCCTAGTTCATTCATTCTTGCCTAGTTACTTTGACAATATTGTTCATAACAATTTTTTTCATCTTCTATAAATATCGTGGATGAAAAAAAAATTGTACATAACGATTGTAATAGGTTGCTTCGCAACCCAAAAAAATCATCACCACCTGGAAGTGACGCAAGGGAAGGCGATGGAGGGCTGGCGAGGGAGCGGAGAGGGGACTGGGGTGCTAGTGGCGATGCAGTCGTTGGCGAAGAAAATTTTGTTCTCCATTGAAGGCCCTGCCAGTATTGTAAGTTAGATGAGTAGCTATGAATAATATTCATATCATTGAAGGACTTCGCACATTCTATATTGGAATAGTATATGGATGATAAACATCATGTTGAAATAGAATAAACTATAGCATTTCCAAGTTAATTATGTTAAATTTTGATTTTGATGGTGTGCCCATTGCAACCATAATGTTTACAAAGCCATGGACGTTTTCATGATTTGAATTGTATTTGATGTTAAAATAGAACATGTTCCTCATTTCTGTACTCGTTAACATTGCCCACTAACATGTGGAGCCAACGTGGAATGCTTTCTGGATTGCGCAACGACCCACATTGTCCCCAGCTGACGCATTCTGGATTCGCCAATGGAGCCTCGAGCGGCTGGACAGCACTGCAAGGAGTTTGACGAGATCGCGCGCATCGGCGGAAATCGTGTTTGTCTCAAAAGAATCGACCCAAATTGCTCCCCGCTCGCCACGTGGGCGTTTTTCTCAATTGATTCGACCCCCTTTCCCCCCGCCCCCCCACCCCGTTTTTCCCGCCCTTGCCCTCCGAAATTCGGGCACCCGCTAGAATCTCGTGAAATCACAAAACGTCACGAATACATGTTTTTTCGTAACGCTAAGATTTCAACATGCGAGCGACATCTGATTGGACAGAACACCTATGACTTCTAATGATAAATTTAGCAGTAATATGGATTTTATTAATTATGTGCCACTGCAGTAACATATTTTTTTTAATCTTTGTAATACGAGTAAATATTTTTTTCTAAATAATATCAAGAAGTACAATCAAACAAAATATCTACCTATTTCAAAAGAGATTTATTTTTATTTGCCGTTGAGCTATTATTAAGTTTTCTGGAATAAGCTTCATGTAGATATATAGAAAACATAAAGAAACTATAGGTTGATTCGTCATGTGTTTTTTTTTTTGCGCCCTTATCTACATTACTGGCATGGGCTAATCCAAAAAAATTCGATACAATCAACGTGCATATGAGCCTCCTGAGATTGAGAAGCAACCGCCGAAATTATCGATTGCGAAAGCTGATGTGGCATGCCACAACTACATGGTGGATTTGGCTTGATGTAAAAAGCATGTATTCGTGACTTTTTGTGATTTCACGAAATTCCAGCGGGTGCCCGAATTTCGGAGGGCAAGGGCGGGAAAAACGGGGTGGGGGGGTGGGGGGAAAGGGGGTCGAATCAATTGAGAAAAACGCCCACGTGGCGAGCGGGGAGCAATTTGGGTCGATTCTTTTGAGACAAACACGATTTCCGCCGATGCGCGCGATTTCGCCAAGGAGTTTTGAATACAAGCCGCCTTCGGAAGCAAATGCTGCCCGTATGCGGAAATCCTATCCATACAGTCGATGCTCACCTTATCACAGAAAATTTGCCCACACAATTAGAAATTTACTCACAATTGCATGTTTTACCGGGTGATGTCACAAGGGGTACAGTCACTCAAATTTTTGGTGGCATGTGGTTTTTGTCGGGCGGATTTCAGGGCGCTTCGACCTTGGCACACAAGACAAACACTACAGCAAATGCTGCGAGCTTCTTACCGATTTGCAGCGAAGTCTTCGCTGTGTTCTTTAGTCGTGTTCGTCTCTTCACACAGGGTCCCGAAATGCAGCGCGAAGCCACTGATGGCTTGCACGGTAACTAGGAACATGCACAAACAACAACGGACGCTGGTCCACAGTACCTGGGAAAAGGTAAACATGTTACAACCTTGCAACCCTGCAATCACCTTATGCCAGTGGCGACGTGCGCGAACATCAGGCGAAATAGCCTGCTCGTTTCAAGAACATTCTGCTCACCTACCAAGTGTGACTGTAACGCGCTTCGACTGTACAAACTTCACGTCAGGGGAGGTCCTTGACAGTCAAACTTACCAGCCCAGCATTACAGTGTATTTCTGTCTGTAATGTCGATGATGCACTCAGATCCCGTTCTGGGCAGCGCTGGAAAGAAATGCGGAGGAGCCGAGTTCTACCCTTTTTCGTGGTGGATTGGGTAGCGGCAGCGTAGCTACAGTGCCTACAGCGTGTGTCATTTCTTTACGAACGGGACCAAGCGAGATCGCATCGCCTTTCTGATCTTGCATGTGCCCCGGGACGAGTCGCGCATCCGCGCGCTTACCCCCACTCGCACCTCCACCTCCGTGACGTTGATTTGTGCTGTGTGGCGGTGGGTTGGATCAGTTGCGCGATCAGGCACGCGTGAGTCTTCGTCACGTGCCACTGCCACCTCCTCTTCCCCTTCGTCCACGTTCCCCCCTCGCCACCACCACCGTCACCACCACCATCGCCACCACCCCTGGGCCCTGATCCTCATCACGGTTCACTCGCCTACTATCGCCCTTTCTCCTCTCACGCCACTGCGGTGCTGCTACCCTGCTACCAATTACTCCGCTCGCCCGTGTATCCTGCTACCAATTGGTGCTGTATTCCACGTATCCAGCCATCGCTTCATCGTCTCGCGAAATTCCTGGTCTCGTCATAGCACTGACACGTCAGCAGCCCGTTAATACACGTACTACGCCAGATTTGATCTCCCTCCTGGACCATTCCCATCAGCTACCACCGTGTCTGCCGTCTCCTGCCGTCCTTTACCGTCCTTGTTCGGCCTGCTTAGCTCTGTTAACCCGCCTCGAAAGCTGTTGCCATACCTCCTCACTATTAGGTAGTAAGGGGTACATTCGCAGTCTACCCGTACCCCAACCCCTATTCGCAGCGCTCCCCTCCGCCCCGCGCGCACAAGCTACCTCGCCGTTGAGACAACCCGCATCACCCGCATCATCATCTTCAGCACCATGTGCAAGCGACCGGATTTCCCGGCGGACATCACGGGCGACGACTCCGTCAGTCTCGACTTTCCCGCGCAACCACAGTCTGGCTGGCCCCCGGGCGCGCATGGCGCTGCCGCCTCCCCTCACCTCTCCGCATCGCAACTCCCCATGCCGCCCTTCACGCTGCATTATCCCACCGCCTCTCCCGCCGCCGCTTCTCACGCTGCCGCCGGAGTCGCGTCGCAGCATCTAGACTGGCTGGCGTGCGGCCCGGCGTTCCTGTCGCCTGTCAGCCTCCTCCCCGCGTTCCCCTCGCCTGGGTAAGCGCGCCGAGTAGCAGCGAATGGCGGTAGTACCGCGCGCGCCGATGCATGGGTGCGCGCGCCATTGATACATGGATGCGAATTACGCTGCGCGCCCCCCCCACATGCTTTTCTCCTCTTTCCCTCTCGCATCTCCTCGCTTCACTTCTCCTTACTTCCCCGCCAATCCACCCTGTCCCCTCCCCCCCTTCCCCCTCCCCCCACCCCTTCTCGTTTCTCGCTGCACCACCATCCCGCCAGCCCTCTGCTCGTCCCACCGCCTCTCCTCGACGCTTCCAATCCCACCAGCGAAATGACCGCGCGTCTCTCCGCATCTCACGGCCTCACCAGCCCGCGCGGCGCCTGGACTTCCGCCGCCAACCCCGCCGCCATGCGCGGGTCACCGCCTTCCCCTGCCGCCGCCACTGCAACCAGCGCGCTGGCCGCCGCGCAGACGGCATCGGCGGCGGCGACGGCGACGACCGGCGCAGCAGGGGGGGGAGGAGCAGGAATGGGATCAGGAATGGGGGCAGGAATGGGGGCAGGAATGGGGGCAGGAATGGGGGCAGCAATGGGGGCAGCAATGGGGGCAGCAATGGGGGCAGGAGGAATGGGAACAGGGGCGGCACCGTGGATGTCGTTTATGGGACCGTCCCTAACAATGGGCGCCATGCCGCAAGGATTTCTGATGCGACCGAGCGCGGCGCAAGCAGGAGGGCACGACGTGGGAAGGATCCCCGTCATGAGCGAGAAGAAGCAGAAACGGTGAGCCCGGTTCTGCACCTGCATGTAGGGGGTTGGGGTTCAGCGCTGGCTGTCAATTATCCTGAACGAAACACACCATTCGCCTTCTTCTCCCACCACCGCCCCCGCTCCTTGTCTCCCTAACCTCTCCCCTACTCTTCCCCCACTTTCTCTCCCTCCCTCCCTCCCCGCTCTCACCATCCCTCCTCCCCCCACCCCCACTTCCCAGAATCGTGTCGAACCGAGCTTCAGCCAAGCGATCACGGCAGCGGCGGCAGCAGAGGCTGGAGGAGCTGGAGGTGATGGCGGCGCACCTGCAGGTGGACGGGGCGGACGCACGCAAGGGATTGGCGGACGCCACTGCCAGGCTGGCAGCGCTGCAGCACGAGCACACGGACCTGCTGCAGCAGGTGGCGGAGCTGCAGAGGCTGCTGCAGCTCGCGAAGCAGCGGTGATGAGCGGTGGAGAAGGGTGGAGTGGGTTGGAGTGGGGTGGAACAGGGTGTACCGTACGAGGGTTAAGGGGGGGTGGAGTGGGGCAGCAGAGGTTGGAGGGTGGGAAGAAAGAAAACCCATTGGTTTGAAGTTAGGGGGGTTTTGTTGATTTTCCATTGAATACAGGTACCCTAAACCCTGAAGTACCTTAATTCATGGGGTATATACTCTGTTTAGAAACACTGAGACATTACTAAAATAGTGTAGAGATCAATCAATTTCAGCCCATCCTTATGCAGCAGTGGAATGCTACAGTACCGTATGTAGAGTCTTTTATAACACTTTTCCCTATACCGTATCATGTTTTCCTGATGTCCGCGAAGGGAAGTAATGGCCAATTTTCTCCAAGGTCAAGGCTGTTGGCAAGAATCGCATAATGAACGAACAAACATTTGAATAAAATAAAAAATAGATACCGGCAACCTGGCGGTTTCATATATGGCATCCCCCCAAACGGTTACGCTGCACTAATGCAAGCGAAGAAAGAGGGGCCAACACCCACAGTGCACTCATCACTCCTCACAGGCCACACCCTCGCAGAACAAGCCCTATAAACTCCCCAATCACAGTCCACCACCACTTGCGACTCACGAAGAATCATCACGAGTCCATGTATTCGCACTCGTGCAATCTTTCCAGAATCTCCTCGTAATCGGGCCTTTGGTCCGGATCCTCCTTCCAGCAATCTGGCCACGCACAGGGTTGGTTGGCATTGAATTGAAGAGAAGCCAGATGGTTCGTTGGTGGCAGGAAAGGCTTCGACTTGGGGAGGGCGAGAGAGCGAAAGAGAAAAGCAGAGGAAATTGGGGAGGGAAGAACAGGTAGAGAGAGAGGTTCCTTCGTACCTGAGATGAGGCGGCCAAGGCTGGTGCTGGGCACAGGCAGGCGCGAGTTGTGGTGAGCCACAGCGTATGCCACCTGGTATTGGCGCCAGGGGGGGGATTGGGGGGAGATGAGGGGCAGGCAAGTGAGGGGGCAAGGGAGGGTGGGGGGGATGGGGGATCGATGGGAGGTGAAATGCGGTCAACAGGGGGCAACGGGCAACAGAGGGAATAGATAGGAGGCAACAAAGTTGTGGAATCGAGCGACTCAAGTTAGGGGGTGATGTGCGGAGCGGAACCACATTCCTCCACATCGCTCCCAAACCCTCCTCGACCCTCCCAGACCCTCCATAAACCTTCACAAACCTTCCCAGACCTTCCTGAAACAACCATCCCCAAACGTCGCACCTCCAGCGGTCCATTGCAGTCCTCCCAGGGCCGGCGCAGAGTAGCAAGCTCCCACATGATGACTCCCAGGCTGAAGACATCACACTTGAAGGAGCACCGCTCGTTGCGCAGCAGCTCCGGCGCCATCGTTGGGGAGCCTCAAGTTTGGAGATTCTGCAGGCCACCCAATCCCTTCCCATCCCTCCCAAACCCTCAACGAACGTCCTCAACCCTCCCCTCCCACCCACCCCACCCCTGTCACCCCCCTCAACTAACCTCCAGCGGCCCGTTGCAGTCCTCCCAGGGCCGGCGCAGAGTAGCAAGCTCCCACATGATCACTCCCAAACTGAACACGTCGCACTTGAAGGAGCACCGCTCGTTGCGCAGCAGCTCCGGCGCCATCCACTCGGGCGTGCCGGCAGCGGTGCGGCCCACGACGTGGCCGTTGGTGGCGATGCGCGACAGGCCAAAGTCGCACACCTTCACACACCAGTGCCGGTCCACCAGACAGTTGGCCGACTTGAGGTCGCGGTGGATTATGCTCATGCGCTGCAAACACAGCATGCCCCTGGGGGAGGGAGGGGGGTGGAGGGAGGGGGAAAGGAAGGGGAGGGCAAGGCAGGGGAAGGGGGATTCAGAGAGTGAGTATGTCAAGCACGCGCATTCTGGAAGGTGAAGGAGGGGTGTGTGGGTGGACTGGACTAGAAGTCCCGGTGGAACGCTGCAGGCAGACAGACATAGCATGCCAAACAATGGGCGGGGTATGGCGGAGCGCTGCAGACAGGCAGAGATAGCATGCCCCTGGAGGTCAGCGAAGGGAGAAGGACGATGTAAAGAAGAAAGAGCCATTCTATAACACTCCACAGATGCTCCCACAACACACACACGCCACCCCACTCCACTCCACTCAACTGCACTGCACTCCATCCCACTCCCCTCCACCCCTCTGTACCTGCAGATATCCCGGAGCATCTTGTAGCGGCGCTTCCAGCTGAGGGAATCGCCGCCCTGGCCGGGCTCACGTGTGTGGATGATGCGGTAGAGCGACCCCATGTGCATGTACTCCGTCACCATGGACAGATGCGGGGGCACCGTGCATGCCCCCATGAATAGGATCACTGCATGCATGGTGGGGATTAGGGGGACACGGGTGGGGGTTGGGGTGTGGGGGAGGGGAGGTAGGGGGAGGGGGAAAAGAGAGTGAGGAAGTTGCAAGGAGAGACAAGCTTCCCTTCCCCGGGTTGGGGTTGGGTTTGGTGGTGCTGCGTGTGTGGATGATGCGGTACAGCGACCCCATGTGCATGTACTCCGTCACCATGGACAGATGCGGGGGCACCGTGCACGCCCCCATGAATAGGATCACTGCGTGGGTTTGAAGGACGTTGGGGGGTGGGGGAGGGGGAAAACAGGGGGGGGGGGGAGAGAGGGGAGCCAGTAGAAAGGGGAACAGAGAGTGAGGTGCGTCGCAGGTGGGAAATTACTGAAGGAAGAGAGAGTGAGGGGAGTTGGAGGGGGGAAGCAGGAGTGGATGATGCGGTAGAGCGACCCATGTGCATGTACTCCGTTACCATGGACAGATGCCGGGGCACCGTGCACGCCCCATGAACAGAATCACTGCACGCATGGGGTGGTTTTGGGGGACGTGGGTGGGAGGAGGGAGTTGGGGACGGAGTAATGGGAGGGGGGAGGAGAGGGGGAAAAGAGAGTGAGGCGGGTTGCAAGGGGGTATCTCTGGAGGAAGGAGGCCTGAAAAGGTCGGACAGAAATAGGGGGTGGAGGGGTTGGGTGGGGTGAGGTAGGGGTAAGTTGGCGGGTGGAGACGGGGTGTGGAGGAGGCCAATCGTTTGAGGTGCCTCACAGGCAGAGGCACTGACCGTTGGGGGTGGCGCATCGCAGGCGGCTGAGCAGCACGGCAATCACATTGTAGAAGTCCTCCGTATCCTCAGGCGTGGCATGGCGCCCCTTTTTCCATGAGCCGATCAACTCACAGAGTGGAGAGCAGGCAAACCCTCACCGTTGGGTTGTCTGAGGCGGCTGAGCAGCGCAATCTCATTGTACAAGTCCTCCGTGTCTTCGGCCTTGGCATGGCGCTCATTTTCTTGAGTTGATCGGCTCACAAAAGTAAAGAGCGGCGGGCAAACCCTCACCATTGGGGTGGCGCAGGCGGCTGAGCAGCGCGATCTCGTTGTAGAAGTCCTCTGTGTCCTCGGGCTTGGCGTCCTGCTCCCACAGCATCTTCACCGCCACCTCTGTGCCGCGCCACACCGCTCTGAATACCTCCCCAAACGACCCTGCAGGGGGGTGGGGGGCAGGAAGTCGTGTCAGAAGGGGCAATGGGGGAGAACAGGGGGGAGAGTCGGTGGGTTGGATCGAGCAAGGTATATGGAGAACGACTTGACCACTCATTTCGTGTAGCCCAGCAATGCAACAAGCTGCACAAACGAGCAGCACGAGAAATCACCACAAGCAAAGCAGCCCTCCTACCAAAGCCAACGCGAATGCCCAGCCTGAGCTTTGAGAACTCAAACAAGTTAAGGACCACAAACAAGCAGCACAAGCCAACACCACCACAAGCCAGCAGCCCTCTTACCAACGCCAACGCGAATCCCCAGCCTGAGCTCCGAGAACTCAATGGTCCACTCCTGCTGCGGCAGCAACGACAGCTGCTGCACCACCCCCGCCGCTGCTCCCGGCCCCACCCACCCACCCCCTGCCCCTGCCCTCGCTCCCCCCACCACTGCCCCCGCTCCCATCCCCCCCACATGACTGGCTGATCCCAGCAAGGGACCTGCACCAGGCTGTGAGACCAGGGGGTTGCCAGAGGCCGGAGGGTGGGGGGAGAGAGAGGAGGAGGAGGGGTGGTGGGAGGAGATGGCGAGGGAGGAGGGGGGTTGTGGTGAGAGGCCGGTGGTGGGCGTGTGGGGGTTGGTGGAGTGTGCTTTGGGCGGGGAGGACACGGGAGTGGATTCTAAAGAGTCTGTTTGCTGCTGAACCAGCAGCTGCTGTATCCGTGGCTGCTGCGGCTGCTGCGGCTGCTGCTGCTGCTGTTGCAGATGTTGCTGCTCCTTCTCCTGCTTCTGCTCCTGTTGCTTCTGTTCCTGCTGTTGCTCCAGTGGTGGCGTCTCCACTTGTTGTTTATCATCATCCTTTGAGCCCTCACCTCCTCTGCCAGCCACGCCCCCTTCATTCCCTTCATCCCCACCACCTGCACCCTCAGAACCCCCACCTGTGCCTCCTTCCCTGCCCTCATCCCCGCCTCTCTCCCTCTCCCCTTCCCCTGCATCTTCCTTTTCTCTCCCGCCCCTCTGAACTGCACGCGCCTCTCTGTTCTCATGCTCGTCAGTCCCTCTGTCATGCCCGCTGTCACCTGCATCCCCTCCTCTCTCTGCCTCGCTCTCCCCACCTCCCTCTCCTCCACCTCCTCCTCCTCCTCGTCTCTCTCCCTCACTCGCTCCCGCACCCCCACTTTCTCGCCCTTCACTCCCTTGTATACCCTCTCTCCCCCCTCCTGATGTTCCCATGCTCCCCTCTCCTTCACCCCTCTCTGCTCCACCCTCCTCCACACCCCTCCTCGCACTGCTGCCTCCCTCGCCCTGCCTCGCCCCTGCCCCTGCCCCTGCCCCTGCTCCCACGTCCTCACGCGTCGTCTCCCCCTCCTCCTCCCTCCCCTCCATACTAAGCTCTTCCACCACTCTCTCAAGGCTATTTGACACAGCACCACTCCCCACCTCCCTCACTCTCTCAAGCACCGCACTCCTCCCCAATCCCTCCAACGCCTCACCACCTGTTTGCCCACCCGCTTCTGCTTCATCCCCTTCCCTTCTCTCGACCTGCCCCGCCCCATCTCCTCCTTCTCCTCCCGCCCCTGCCGCTGCTGCTGCTGCTACTCCCACCGCAGCAGCAGCAGTAGTAGCCGTCCGTTGTTCCAACGAATCCCTGAACCCACCAGAGGTACCCAGGTTGTTGGCATCTGACCCAGCGGCAGCTGCAGCAGCAGCAGAGCCGGGTGTGAGGGCGAATGGGTCTGCCCCGAGAGGGGCAGCAGGGGCGGGCGTGGCAGGTGTAGTGGCCAATGAAGAGCCCCGCGGCAATGGCTGGTGACACATGGGGCACACATGCTGCGAGGGAGGGAGGACGGGGGAGGGAGGACGGGGGAGGGAGGACGGGGGAGGTACGGAGAGAGGAAGAGGGTGAGGGAGGGGGGCGGTCCGGGATATGTATCGGTACGTGTCGGCAGGCAGGCAGGCAGGCAGGAGGGCAGGAGGGCAGGCAGGCAGGCAGACACAGACAAAGGCAGAAGAAACATTCACTTCAACCCACCACGGCAGAGGCAGCGGCGGCAGCAGCGGCAGCAGCGGGCAGCACGAGCGGCAGCGGGGACGGCAGCACAGAGGGCTCTGATCCATCCCCCGGCGCTGGTGCATGAGGTGGCGCTGGTGATTCCACGCTCAACGCCCTCCTGTCCCTCCGAATTAGCTCGTTGTACTCCCGCACCTTCCTGCACGGCGTGCACGTGGCGCGGGTCGCAGTCGGGCGCATGGGAAGGCATCGGGAGGGAGGGGGGTGATGGTTTGGATATAGAGTATGAGGATTGTGAGGGAAATCCTGCTAAGAAGATGCCGGGAGGCAGGCAGGCAAGTAGACAGGCAGGCAGGCATAGAGAAGGAAGGATGCAACGATGGGAACACCAGTGAGACGAGGAGGAGAAAGGAAGTGAGAGAGAGAGAGGGCTGAAGTGGGGGAGCGAGAGAGAGAGGGAGGGAGGGAGGGAGGGAGGGAGGGAGGGAGGGAGGGAGGGAGGGAGGGAGGGAGGGAGGGAGGGAGGGAGGGAGGGAGGGAGGGAGGGAGGGAGGGAGGGAGCGAGGAAGGGCGGGAGGGAGGGAGGGGTGGGAGGAGTTTGATGAGAGTGTGACTCACTTGGCCACTTCGTCACTGACTTCCAGCGTGGCACGCCGATTACGGCTTCAGGAGGACAGGTTCGCACGGCAGGAGGTTGGCAGGTCGGCAGGAGGACAGGTTGGCAGAAGGTTGGCAGGAGGTTGGCAGGCACACACACAGTAAGGCGAGAAGGGAAGAAAGAGGGAGAGAGGGGGGAGGGGGGGATGGAGGAGAGAAGAAGAGTAGGTTTGGTGGGACACCAGAGGCCTGAAAGGGGGCCGGACTGAGGGGCACTGCGGGCGGTACGAGCGGCGAGATCAACCAATGGCATTGGCAAATTGGTAGATACAGCACAGACACTGAGGCGAAATCAGGGAGACAACGAAGGGGAAGGGGTAGGATTGTTGGGTTGCTGGTTGCCAGGGTTGGTCAATCGGGTTGTTGGTTTGTAGGGTTGTTGTGGCGTGTTGGTTTACCGGGGGGCTGATGGCTCGCCCATATTGCGCCGTGGCGGAGGGGTGGGCTTGAACGTGGTGCTCCTGGTGGTGGGCACGCAGGTGGGGAGGGAGGTCAGGTGCGGTGAGGTGAGGTGAGGTGAGGTGAGGTGAGGTGAGGTGACGTCGAACGATCACGAAAACAGGGGCGAACAAAAGCAGAGCATGGGAGTCACGGCGAGAAGGGGGAAGGAAGGAGGACGAGGAGGACTGTAACGTAACTGGTGCTCGCTACCGCTGCCAGTGCCGCTACCCGTGCCACCGAGAGCAGCCGGTGGAGCAGCAGCAGCTACCGCCCCTCCTCCCTGGTCACTCCCTCCCGCCTCCCCTGCACTGTCCCCCTGCCCCTGCCCCTGTCCCTGCCCTGGCCCCAGCCCTTGTGGTTGCGATATTGAGCGTCGGCGTGGTGGTGGCATGGGGTCCAGGCCTGACGAGCCTGGGGCAGACGACAGGTGCCCCTCTGAGTTGATGGAGCTGGGAGGGGGGGACGAGGAGGGGAACGGGGTGCGGAGGAGATAGGAAGAGCAGGGTTGAGGTGAACAAAAAGTTTAGACATGGTGGCATGGTGGCATGGGGTTTCAGGTCAGACAAGCCTGGGGCAGAAGGCAGGTGGCCTTCTGAGTTGATGGTGCTACGCTACGTAGTATAAGGGGAGAGGGGAGAGGGTGGGGAAGGGGTGAGGGGAGGGATACGGAATGAGGTGGAAAGAGGGTGTGTGAGAGAGAGAGAGAGAGAGAGAGAGGGAGTCAGCCGTCTTGTGCAAAGCTTTAGTGCACAAAGGGAGAGGCGAGAGGCAATTGCAAACGAGCAGGAGAGCAAAGTAGCAAGAGCGCGAAAGCGGACTGGGAATATGAGGGGTGTGGGAGGTGGGGGAGGCAAATGGTGCGAGCGAACCTGAGGGAGCCCTGGGGGGTATCGGCATCCTCTGACCATTTCTGAGGCGCCTTGACATTTTGAGTGAAGGGGGGAGGCAAAGGGTGCGAGCGAACCTGAGGGAGCCTTGGGGGGTATCGGCATCCTCTGACCCTGCTCCACTCCGCCTGTACGTGGGCAAGTCAACCAGGACACGGGGGTGGAGGAGAAGTACGGTGTGGTTGAAGGAAATGATTTGTGCAGGGGAAAGGTGTGAAAGATGTGAATTGAACAAGTGATTTGATTAGAGAGCAAACCTAGCATACATAGTTTGGGAAGAGAAGCTTGGAAGGGAAGGAGGAACCCAACCTATGGTTGGGTTGGCCTCACTTTGGGAAGTGAGGTAACCATAGGTGGGGTGGGTTGGGTTGCCCACACTTCTAAGAAGTGAGGCAACCCTAGGCCCACTTGGCTTGTGGTGGCCTCAATTGGGAAGTGAGGTACCCAAAAGTCAAGAGGGTTGCAATTTGGGGGCTCCACCACAATTGGGTGGATTGGCACCCCAAAGTGCAAGACTACACCCAATGTTGGGTGTAGTCCCAACCCAACTGTACACCACAATTGGTGTACAGTCACATGTGCTTAGCATGCTACAATATATATTCTAACAAAAGGGTGTTGTGGGAGGGCTTTTGAGACGTCTCAGAAGTACGGTGTGGTTCAAGATATGTTTTGTGGGGTGGAAAAAAGGGTGCTGTGGGAGGGACGGGGTGGATGGCAAGGGACAGGTGAGAATGGCAGGAGTAAGCGAGTGTAGCACACGGGTACACGGGCACGGGAGCACGCGGGTACATGGGCACACGGGGTGGCACGCACCTGAAGGCGATGGCCGAGTCAGCTGCCCTGCGGTGCATGAGGCCCAGTGACGCCTTGGCCCGCGCTGATATGAACGGGTGCTCCGGACTGCTGCTGCGATGTGGGCAGCGGTGGGGCAGGAGAGGGAGGGGTTCGGGAGAGGAGGGTAGAACTTTGAGACGCGTCAAAAGATGAACGGGTGTTCTGGACTGCTGCTGCGGTGGGCAGCGGTGGGGCAGGGTTGGGGTTGGAAGGAGCGAGTAGGGTATGGTTCGCATGAGACAGGAGGACAAGTGCAAAGGTGGGGTGTGAAGGAACGAGGGGAGGGAGGGAGTAGAAAGAACGAGCGAGCAGCATAGAGGGCGGGAATGAGCAGGGCGGGAGCGAGCAGGGCGGGAGCGAGCAGGGCGAGAGGCCAAGACAGGATGGAGCAGAGCAGTACCTAGAGGCGCCAGAGACAGCAGCAACGGCGGCTGCAGCAGCTGCTGCCATGGGACTCGTGATGCCTCCTGCTGGCGATGACACATACCCATCCTCCAACCCACCCATACCCATGCCCATGCTCATGCCCATGCCCATGCCCATGTGCCCTCCTGATACCATGCCTCCTGCATGCACGCCCATGCCCCCAACGCCCTCAGGCCCAGAGTCCGTGCTGTTGAGAGGAGAGGGGAGAGGAGGGGAGGGGAGGGGAGGGGAGGGGAGGGGAGGGGAGGGGAGGGGAGGGGAGGGGAGGGGAGGGGAGGGGAGGGGAGGGGAGGGGAGGGGAGAGAAGGGGAGGGGAGGGGAGGGGAGAGAAGGGGAGGGGAGGGGAGGGGAAGGAGAAAATGCTTTTGAGATGCCTCAAAACAGATGCCCATGCTCCCTACGCCCTCAGGCCCAGAGTCCGTGCTGTTAGGGGAGGGGGGGGGGGAAGGGGCGAAGGAGGGAGAATAGGAGGGGGAAGGAGGGACAGGCGCACAATGAAACGTGTACATTCTATTAAACGAATTCAAAGTTGATCATACCGCAAGCAAGCGCGTGCCTGCTTGTGCAGCATCATCCAGCACAGGCGCACCCAGGCATGCCCACCCATGCTCCCTCCCCACCTGCCCACCCAACCACTCACCCATTCTCTCTCGCACCCACCTAGCCTCCGTCCCAGCCAGCCCCCCGCGCTCCTATCCACCCACCCTCCCTCGCTCCCACTCACCCGCCATCTATGGAGTTGGAGGAAGGAGTTCGAGCCATGCGGTACGCCCCGCCATGCCCATACCCTGCCATGCGCCCACCGCTGCCCCCGCCCCCGCCGCCCAGCATCATCATGGCGCCCTCGTTCTCACTCACGGCCCCGCTCGCCCCGTGCCCCATGCCCATGCCCACTATGCTACCCCCGCTGCCGCCCTCCCCTGGGGATGCCGTGCCTTGCAGCGCGCCTGACCGCGTGTGCAGCATGTGCATCCTGCTGCTGCCGTGGGGAAGGATGATTGAGTGCGGAAAGGGTGGGGGGTGCGGGATTGCACATGAGAGAGCGTAATGAAGTTGCTTGACAGGCGGTCTTTGTATGTAGGCAGTACACCATGCATGCAAGTGCCACGAACCATGTGTGTACCAAGGCACAAGCAGCAGTCGAGAGAGTAGGCGGGCATGCGGATCACATTAAGTTCGACAAGCGTTGGTGTTTGCAAGTGCAAATCCATTCTGTGCTGTGCATCCCCATTGTCACATCAAGCCCAGTCCATGCACGTGCACATGTGCTGTGCAGTGTACCCATGCGCCTGTGAGTATCCGCACGTCTGCATCCCCACAAGTGCCTGTCCCTTATCCAGCCCGCCTGCAACCCCCCAACCCCACGGCTCGCCTGCCCCCAAGGGCCATGCGGCCCTCCTGTATGGCTCGTCGCCGGCTTGACTCATATTAGAAGGGAAGTGATGTCCCCCCATCCGGTTCCCCCATCCAATCCCCCCCTCAACCCCCCAACCCCACGGCTCACCTGCCCCCCAGCGCCATGCGGTCCTCCTGTATGGCTCGTCGCCGGCTGCGGTGCCTGCGGAACGCATTGGCCTCGGGCTCACTCGTGGGGCTGCACACCGCACACTCAGGGCGCATAGGGCATACACACAGAGCACAGAGCACAGCCCACAGCCCACAGCGCACAGCGCACAGCGCAGAAAGTGGTGCGGACAAGTCACAAGTCGTGAGAATGGGGCAGGAGCGAAGCGGGAACAGCGGAGACATGCGGTGGGTGGGGGAGAGAGGAGGGAGGGACGAACAAGGGGTGCAAAGAGGGGTGGAAGGTGAGGAGTGCGAGCAATAAGCCATAATCAGAGCCACCAAACACCCCACACCTCCTCTCACATCACAGCCACAACACAAGCACCTCAATGAAGCTTACCTTGCAACTAAGCCCGCCTGGATCAGATCAGAAAGAAACCCACCATTGCGCCGAGCCGGGAACCAGCGAAGGCCCCCGAGACGATTTTTGAGGCACCTCAAGATTAGATTAGAGAGAAACCCACCACTGAGCCAAGCCGAGCGCACCTTATATTGGAGCCAGCGAAGGCCCCTGAGGAGGCGGCGGGGATGAGGAGAGGGTTGGGATTGGCTGCCAGGTTGGGTCGTCTAGAGGAGCGACCCGAGAGGTACGACATGTAGCGCTCCACACTGGGGGGAGGGCACAAGGGGTGTGAAGATGACGAAGAGATGAGTGGAGGCGGGAGGAGCAGCCAGAGAGCTATGTGCAACGTTTCATGATGAGGGGAGGTGAGGGTGAGGGGAAAAAAAGGGGAGGGACGGGGGGGATGTTTAAAAAGAAGTCGGTGAGTACAAATTTAGTGAGAGGGGCACGAGATAGCGAGGAAGGGAGTGAGAGGGAGCGAGAAGGAGCGAGAGGGAGCAAGGGTAAGGAAGAGAGCCACAGGTGCATCCATAAATTAAACTTGGAGGTGGGGCACCGCGACAGACATAGCATTTAATTTGGCTATGATCAATCTCTTTTATACCCTTCTGGGTCCGCCTCAAAAGCAGTACTTGACTTGGCCATGTCCTCTAAAGACTGAAACAGCAATATCCTTACGATCTGGTTGCGGCTGCCACGCCCGTGCCTCCCAGTGCTGTGTTCCCTCCATCCAGCAACGACGGCGGCTGCTGCAGCTGCTGCTGCTGCTGCTGCTGCGAATGTGGCGCCTGCTGCTGCTGCTGTTGGTGCTGCTGCTGGAAGCGAGAGGTGTAAGCTGCGGCCTGGGAGAAGGCAGAGTCTACGGGGTCTAGAGACGAGCCGGTGAGGGAGGAGAGAGAGGGCCCCATTTGTCGAGAGCTGTTGGGGAAAGTGGGTCGCAGAGGGAGAAGGGCGGGCAGAGAGAGAAGGGCGGGCAGAGAGAGAAGGGCGGGCAGAGAGAGAAGGGCGGGGAGAGAGACAAGGGCGGGCAGAGAGAGAAGGTCGAGTATGGGGAATGGTGGGTGAGAAGAAGGGGAGGGTCAGAAGGGTTTTGCGTGGTGAAGAGTGGTGACGCTGCCCACATGGCAGAGGGAATGGGAACGGACGGAGGAAGAGATATCAAAAGCGTGAGCAAAATCCACGTGCGAGCAGCAGGGTGCTGGATACGTGTGCGGAGGTTCCGGATTGATGCACGCACACGTACCAGCACGTGGGTCGCACATGTATCTACACAACGGCAGACTCAGAGAGGCAATAGAATGAGCAGCAGGAAACCAGAGGCGGCGGAACAGAGGCTAGAGGCAGGAGGGCGGGGGTGGCGAGAGAAGATGGATGGTGGAGAAGAGCATGCATGCACGTATGCATGCACGCATGTATGCATGCATGGATGCACGCATGGATGCATGTATGCATGGATTGACCCACCCACCTGCGGTAGACGTCTCCCCTCTCCCTCATCATTGCAGGCCTCCTCGTGTACTCGCTGCCATGGGATGGGACACAGGCGAGGGAGGAGAGAGGGGAGAGAGCAGCACAGAGGCGAAAGTGGGGCGGGGGGGGGGGGGGGGGGGGACAGGCGGGCGAAGGTGAGAGCGGAAGACAGGGAGAGCGAGGGAGGGCGTGTGCAAGGAGGGGAATGGGCAAACAAGAACAGATGAGTAGGAAGAGACATGGCGCGAAAGGGCAACAGGGCACGTGCAGCATTGCGAAGAAGCCAGGATAAGGATGTGGGAGAAGGCGAGAGGGGGAGGGGGTGGGGGGAGAGGGGAGAACGGACAGGCGGGCGGGGAGAGGAGAGGAGAGGCGGGAGGGAGATGGGAGCGGCGCGAGAGGTAGTGAGTGAGATGGGAGCAGCGCACCTATCGCTGAGCATGGATCGTCTGCCGTAGTCACCAGCACTGCACGGACGAAGAACGCGCGTGGATTGTAACGGGATTCGGGAAAGAGGGGGGGGGGGGAGGGGAGGAGAGCAGAGGTGGGGAAGAGGGCGTGGAGTGGAGAGAGCACGGGACGGCCAAAAGCCAACGTTGGGGGAAGAATGAGGGTGGAATAAATGGGGGAAAGGATGGAATGAGGGGGAGAAGGGAATTGGGGGAAGAAAGGGATGGGGTGGGAGAATGGAATTGGAGGAAGAATCGGATGGGGGGAAGGAAGCAATGGAAGGAAGAAAGCACTGCAGGCGTCTGCTGATTCCGCGCCATGGCATGGCGTACCTGCGATAGCCGTCCATGCCAGGATCGCCTGTGAGGTACGGCCTACGACCCTGAGTGTCGCTGTGGCGTGCGTGGGGAGGTGGGGTGTCGCCCACCCACGCACCATGCCATGCCATGCCATGCCATGCCATGCCATGCCATGCCCAGTCCATTCCACACCAAGTCATGCCACGTCATGTCACATCCCATCACCAAGCCGCATGCAGACAACAAGGACGGGTGGAGGGGACGAACAGGATGGGGACGGGAGAGGGGAGAGGAAAATTGGGGTGGGGGGGTGGGGAGTCATGCGGGAAAGAAAAAACCTTGGGATAGAACAGAGGCCCCAAAACAGGAAGATAACAACTGCTTCTCTCGTTTGGCGTATACTATCAGCCTAGCTAACCACTTCACAGTCCCCGTGGAGCCTGCCTAAATTAGTGGGTCGCCAGCAAATAGAGACAATGCAAAGGCAACAACCGACGGCCAGTACACTCTCACCAGGCTGTAAGCCACACGCCACCGGTTACTGGGCTAGGTTGATCGCCTGGGCTAGGTTGAACCAGAACCACCGGGTCGCTTACCTGAGTTCGCCCGGCGTCGGGTCGCCTTCCGTGGCGCGTCTGTGCGACACGGATAGCGACGAGCGGCCGCGCGGCCGAAGGAACGACGCGTCTATCATCCCGCTGCCGCCGCTGCCGCCGCTGCCGCTGCTGCCGCCGCTTCCCGGGCTACCCATAGCGGCAGCGGCGGCGGCGGCGGCGGCAGCGGCGCTAACCCGCTCCATGCTGTTAGGCCGCATGGCGATCCTCTGACCCTCTTCGTCATGCCTCTCCATCTGTCCCCCGACCGTTGAACGCTTTCCAAACTCGCCTTGGTCGGCCGAACGATCACACCCCTCCGCTGTCCACTTTCCTGACCTAATTTCGTCCTTCCCGCTTCCAGATGCTTCCAGATGCTTCCAGATGCTTTCCTTCTACGTACGCACCTCGCGAGGTCGAGGTTACTTGCTAGTTCCTCCCTACTTCCGCTCTAGTCGCTCCCGAGATCCTGTCAAGCTTCTTCCTAGTTAGTTAATAGTTCCTCCCTAGTTCCTACCCTATCGTCCTACGGTTCCCAAGTCAATCTTCCTTCCTGCCTTCCGCCTCCTTTCCGCTTTCTCTCGTTCTCCTCCGTCCTCACCACTGACGCTGCTCGCTCCAGTCGCGTCCAATCACCACCCCTTGCCTTCAACCGCAGGCCCTCTCGGGGACGTCATCTGGTCTCCCATGGAGGCATCTCCCATCGGTTCATCGCATGCTTCTTAGCACGCTTTCCTGTCAATGAACCCGCGCCGTAGGTTCGGCACGGCAGTTGGTCGCTTGCGTTGCGTGCATCGACAGCAATCGGGATTGGTAGTGAAAAAACGAACAGAATAGAGGCCAGCAATCCACACCCGACGCAGCAACAGCAAAGGCCGAGCGAGCGGCCAATGCGCCTTGACGAACAAAAATGGTGACGAGAACACCAACTTATTCCCGTTGCTCCCTCGAGAACAACAAGCGCGTTATCAAGTTTCCATGGAGGGATAAGTATCGTTGTCGATTCCTAAGGTAAGAGGTGTAGACGTAGAAACGGGCATACGTATGGAAATCAAATGCGGGAAACGAATGATGGCTGCTACAACGAAACTAATCTTCCACATGCATCGTACTCCAACATACGCGATGTGGGTAATAAATGAACTCAATAGCATGTGCTATGCAGGTAACCAGGGAATTGATCAGGACAGCCCTAATCTCCACATTCCCTTCTAGCGGAGCGAAGAAAATTGGACTGGTGCGAGAGCGCTGTGAGGAGAGGGGAGAAGGTGGGGGGGTGAGGGGGGAACAAGGGGAGGGGGAGCGGAGGTGAGTTGGCCTGTGAACAGCGCGAAAGGGCCATAAGCTTCAGTAACTGACGGTTCGGGCGCGGAGAACAGCGCCCCCCTAACCCCTCCAGTCTGGTATGCTTGTTGAAAAGGGGGGGATTCTTGGGCGAAGGCGGAAAGCGGAGATGGTTCGGGCAGTGGAAGCTGTGATAGAAGGGGGACAGGGGGTTATGTGTGGGAAGCGGATAGGTTCGGGGGGTAGGTCCGGCGGGGAAAGGGGAGTTACAGTAACAGTACCAGGCGGACTGTGGCTGTTTCCGATACGACAGCAGTGCCGAGGGGGTGATGACGGCGATTGCGTCGGCGGACGGTCGTTGACCAGCGAGCGGGCGGGGACAGCGGGGCTGCGGTGATGCTGACGCCGAGTCAAAAAAGCGGTTCAGCTGGGCAGTGGTCCGTGGCGGGTACAGCTTGGGAAAACGGTTCGGCGGGAAGAAGGGGAACTGTGCAATACTGCACTGTAGTGCCACTGCGCCTGCTGCTGATTGTGGCGGTGTTCTGTGCCATATGAATCCGTGATTTTTGCCTGTTGTTAGTGACTGAATCTGTTGCCATTCACGTTATCGAGTCCCAAGTTGGTTACTTGTGACATATTTTCCCAATCCGATATGCGGGCACTTGCGAGCATTGGCAGCGAATGGTAAATACAAAATCCAGGTTTCAGCTTCTCTTTTAGAGTTTAGTGATACTAGTGATGTATTGTAACCTGGCATATAATTGCCTCACAATATTTAAATATTTTGCTTCAGTAACAACCAGCAGGACCACTTTACCTCCCTACAAGTACTCTGCATAATGTGTACAGATCCTTTCTGATGGACCAGATTTGTCCAACGTTATTCGATATCAGATGCTGAGTGCATTGGTGCAGGGTGGACATGCAAACAGGGAGACATGCACGGCGCAGGGTGTAGGGTGGACATGCAACGGCGCTGCATTGTGGTCAAAGCCATGGTCAAAGCCAAACTCCATTGTGAGGGCAGGCATAAACTTCCTGTGCAAGAGGCCTAGGAAGCATTATGCAATGCCAAGGACACCATAAGTAGCAACGGGCAACTGCCCACACGACCAGATAAGGTCTCACTCTGCGTTGGGATCCCTTTATGACCATAGAGCAGTTCATGCAGAGTTACGTGTTCAAACAATTTCACAGCACAACCCCATACTGCCTAGAGCATATAAGTGTCTAGCTATAATTGCCTAGCCACCGATGACTAAACCCAATGCATACTCCTGCAGCTAGCCAACGATTAAGGCACAATCGCAGGGTTTCCTGCAGGAACCGTAGGTATTTTACCCGCAGCCGATGCAGCGGTTTTTCCTGCAGCAACAGGGGTGAGCGTTGCAGGAACTTCCTTGACTGGGGCCACTGCCTTTGCTGCAGGGACAGGAGCCTTAGTAGCTGGGACCTTAGCTGGAACCTTGGCAGCTGGAACCTTAGCAGCTGGAGCAGCAGGAATCTTCCCAAGCGGTGCCTCTACAACTGCAGGGATCTTCCCAAGAGGTGCTTCCACAACAGGGGGCAATTTGACAGGCTTCTTGGGGATGGCAGGAGGAGCATGCACCAAAGGAAGCTTGCCAGCAGGAGGCAGAACCTTCCGCGAGGGAGCAGTTTTGGGAGGGAGGGCAGGGGGCAGCTTCCACTTCCCCTGGCCCTTGAAGAACAGCGGAGGAGCAGGTGGGGTTCTCTTGACTGGCCGGGGAGGAGGGGGGCTCGGGGGAGGGGGTGAGGGGGGCGGGGGGTTGACATACGGAGGAGGGGGGCTGGGGCCATTGCGCTTGGGAGGAAATCTGGGAGCCTTGGGGGGAGGGGTCCTCCAGGGGGGAGGGGAGACAGGCGGCTTGGGTGGCGAGGGGTAGGGCTTGGGAATGAGCTCCTCAAGGGACTCGGCATATTTCTTAGCCCAGGGAATCTGCGCCCACATGCGCGTGAGCGAGTTGCCAGGGCTGTTGCCGCTGCGGAAAGCACCCAGGCTGGCAAGGAGCCCGGCAAAGACAGCGTTGAGGTGCAGCAGGGGCTCACTCTGCTGGGGGATCGTGCGGTCGTCCAGGTAGGAGTCGTCGCGTGCTGGACCGCCCACGATTGCTCCTACGAGAACGTTTGGATTGGGGTACTTGGATCTGGAGGGGGGGGAAAGTGGTCCAGAGAGAGAAGGGACGGGTGCAGCATGCCAGGACAGCACAAATACTCTTTCAAAAAGGTTGCGAATACTTTGAGGTTGTAATTCAGTGAACTTACGCATGTTGCATGTGTGAACTAATTCAGAGGTTTCAATTTCTACCCTACTGTTTGAACCTTACAGGGAGCGTGTGCACTTACACTTTAAAGCGCTGGCCAGTGGCGCAGTCAAAGGGCGTGGGGTCCACATGTTTGGACGTGATGGAGGCGGCTCTGTGGTGCACGCGCGTGGGGTACTTCTCCCCAAAGCCCACCATGTAGCTCATCTTCTGGGGGTTGTCGCCCAGGATGTAGTTCACCTGCACGCACAACCACAGCGCAACCAGCGAGTTGGTACGGAGTGTAACTAAAGCGCTACGCATGAAGGGACGCAAGAAGAGAAGTCACGTGGACGGCGGCCAAAAAAGAACAACGTTCCATTTTGGCGGCGCACAGCTGACACGATCTCGGTACTGCTATTTCCATATGATCAGGGGAAAACAACCCATCAGAGCACGCACCTGCGAGGCGGCGAAGTCGACGATGTCGTCGATGGTGGCGTCGCAGTCGAGGTAGTGCGAGGAGACGTTGGCGTTGATGGCGATGCGCAGGTAGTCGCTCACCAGCACCGACAGGAACCCCGCGTTCACCGCGTACTGGATCGGATGGTCGTCGCTCACGTAGATCAGCCCGCCTGCACGCCCGGGTTGAGGGAGGGAGTTCAGGAGTGAGAGAGAATGAGAGAGGGTATTGAAGCTAGAGGGATGGGTTGATGGCACAGAGGTAGATGGGGATGGAGAGGTTATGGGAAAGGGGGAGTGGTGCCGGAAGAAACACTTTTTAGGGCCACATACCGCTGTCGGTGAAGTTGGCGTGCAGCCAGTGCGGCGTGTGCTGGCACACGTAGAGCTTCGCGGCGTTGAGGTACGTCTGCAGGTACTGCGGGATCTGCCCCTCGTTGCCCGCCCCGTACCCGAGCATCAGCAGCCGCGTCATCAGCACCTGCACGCGTAGGCGAGAGACGCAAGGCAGACAGGATAAGCACCCCTAGCATGGCCTCTACCGCACGATCTACGAGCGACGAACACAAGCACCGCTTCAGGCCTGACATCCAAGAACGCCAACATTCAGCAAGGCCAGGCCAGCTCACGGATCAATGCTACGCTGCTTTCTTCGCCCTCGATGCCGAATGGGACTCCCAGACTCCCAGCTTACCTGCACGCCGGGTGACTTGTTGTCCCAGTCGAACGTCTTCGTGCCAGGACCCCACTGGTTCGTCTCGAAGATGTACGAGTTGGGCCCGATCACGTAGTCCAGATACTTGGTGTCTCCTGACGCGAAGTACAGCCACGTGGCGCCCCACATGAGCTCGTCGCCGTACCCCGTGGAGTTATACTCCGCCTGCGCCGCCTCCACCCAGTCGCTGTACTTCCCGCGGTACTGGTCCGCGTATTCAAAAATCTCCTCCGCGCTCTGCAGAAGCTGGTCCGCGTACGCGGGATTACCCACGCGGAACGTGAGCGAAGCGGCGGCGAGGGCGGCGGCGTATTCACCCGCGAGGTCGGAGCAGGGGTGCGTCACGTCGCAGGGGAACATGGTGGGGCGCTGCGCGGGCTTCATGTCCTCCGGTCGGATCCAACACACGTCGTCGATCTCGGGCGTGCCCACCTGCGCGAAGATCAGGTCCTGGTATCTTGAAGCGAGGATGTACTGTACACCCCAGTCTATAAGCTCCGCCATTTCGTTGTGCATATTCACGAGCCGGTACACGGATTCGTATTCCAGCAGCGACCAGCACAGCATGGTCACGGTGTAGGCCAGCGGGAAGTGGTACTTGATGTTGCTGCCGCCGATGTAGTATCCGCCCCGTAGATCCCGGTTCTGATCCTGGCCGTCCCGCATCCCCGAGTTATTTCGCCAAGTGATGGGATAATCCGGGGGTAGTTTACCCGCTGAAACCAGCAACAAGAAATGCGCGTGTCATTGATATGAGGTACCATGCGGTAAATCTTTCAGATCTGGGCACACGTCCTTCTCCTTTTTCTGAAAGCTTTCAGAGATACTAATTCATTTAGCTGCTTTGTAAATGTTTGAAGGCGCAACTCACATTTTTGGGTTTCGAGGAAGAGCAGGGCCATCTGGATCTTGGACGTGATGGTGACGTTGATGGGCGGGGGCGGTAGCGGAGCGGGAGGTGGAGGGGGTTCCTCTCCTTGCATCGACGCGAGCTTCACACCGAGGAAGACGGACGCGGCGAGGATGGCGACACTGCCGGCCATGGCGAAGGCGAGGATGATAGCCGACGACTTCCCACTGCGAGGCAACAACGGAGAAAATGGTTGAGCACAAAGAGGAAGTTCAGGGAGAGCCATGAGCTGCGAGCGCGGCAGAGGAACGCTTGCAAAGGAGAGGAAGATTCATGTCAGCCCGTAAAAATAAAACCCGAGGGTATCATGATGTACAAAGATAGGCGAAAAGAACCGCGAGTACAGGAGAGGGAAACATGGATGAACGAGTCACTAGGAAATACATCAGCGAGCGTAGGGAGCCGATTAAGATGTTAAGAAGAGAAGGGTCAAGAAGCGAAGTTTATCATGACGCGTGTTCTGCTCGACCTGTATACAACATTTTCTTTGATATATCCAGTCTTTCCATGACAGGGGCCATGAAGCTAATGTATTACGGATCTGGTGCGTCGTGTGTTTCGCTTACTTGGAACTTGAAAGACAGTATTGAAAACATTCTAAAACGACCGAACAGATAGGTAACATAGGGAAGAAGCGAGTCCGGAAACGCGTCTTACCCTCTTGTGGGGTCGAGAGGGACATATTGCCGATTCATCCCCATGTTGACGGCCAAGCGACAAAAATGTCAAGAAGTTTAGAAGCTTTGTGCAGAGAAGAAGCAGTTGAGGTGAGGCGCAGCGGGAACCTTGTATGAAGCTAATGGCGAAAATGACTTCGCCTGAAGCACCCCATTGATACTATAAACTCGCTGATGTTTGAACGGTCATTGTATATTGTTATTACTCTTGGCACTAAAGAGGAAGAGATTCGACGCAGGACCAAGTAGCCTGGTCGGTAAGCAGCTATACTTTCCTGTCGGCTCCCATAAGAGAGCGATTAGCTGATACGATGAGCTAGCAATGAAAAGCAGCTTGAGAATCTGGGAACGGAAAATGAGCAGGTGACTGATTTCAACAGACGTCCGTGCGATGATCTCTAGGCAAGGGGGTCACATCGAGCTGTGCCCCCACTCCATCGGGCTGGGTGACCTTACAAAATGGCGCGAAACCAAAATTGTTGGCTGGGAACTTCCCGTGGAAAGCCCGTGCGAACAGTGAAAGAGGTTCGGGCAGATCTCAGCCCCATCCAGACCACGTCTGGTCTGGCAAAAAAGCAGCCACAAGCCAGCCCAAGGCTCCTTCGAGGCGGAAGCCACCCCCGCCCGCCGACTCCCCGCTATGCAATCAAAGAGCCCGAAGCGCCGCGTGACG
Organism: Closterium sp. Yama58-4; assembly: GCA_947470075.1. NCBI lineage: Eukaryota > Viridiplantae > Streptophyta > Zygnematophyceae > Desmidiales > Closteriaceae > Closterium > Closterium sp. Yama58-4. Next base: position 542,056 of record CANIUD010000178.1, on the reverse strand, counting down.
GGTATCTTTTGGTGTGTGGTTTGGTAGGGGTCAAGTGAGCTTTGGAGAAAATGATGATATGTGATTGGCTTTGAAAGGGGCAGAAATCTTTCTCACCGTCCCCAAGCCTGATTGCAGGTAAGGTTAGTGGTTCGGACTCGGTTTGAGAAGAAGTGCCAATGTGGTACCCTTACTTTCTGACACCCTGACAGCAAGGCAGATTGACGTGCCACTGACAAATAGAAAAGCGAGACTCGACAGGAGCAGAAGTCAGCGCCCTTGACAGGACAAATGATGCTACACTTTTCATGCATGAGAAAAGCATGGGAAACAAATTCATAACAGACACAACTCTACCTACGTGCACATCCAGCCGAGCTAAACCACTCCTCAAATTTATCCCAACTAGATTACTAAAAATTCTCTAACCCATTTATTCCATTGACTAAAGCCCTCTTCTTCCCAGCCACCGGAATCCCTTTAAAGGGTTTCCATTCTTTCCTCCCACCAACTCCTGCACCGACAGCCCTCCCCCACTACTAGACCTCAGAAGCCTCCTTGTTGGGGTAGCAGGCGCAGAACCACTACCACCTGACGGGCCACCGCCAGCAGAAGCAGTCCTTCGCCGAGCCTTCCTCTGCCTCTCAACATCCGTCATCTCCCCAACCACCTCACCAATCAACTGCATCGTCACAGCTTCCTCCACCTCCCTCACCACCCCCACAATCTCCTCAATTACATCCACCCATCGATCCACACCCCGCCCCATATCCCTCCTCGCCGCATCATCCAGAATATCATAAACCTCTTCCGACGCCGCCACAGGCCAGTCGTGGATCTCCCCCCACACCTCCTGCAGCAGCGCCAGCCCCACCGGCCGCGGCCGCACCAGCGGCTCCCGTAACCCCTCCGCCCAGACCGGAAGCTCCACATAAGGCCCGAGCCGTCTGCCCAGTGCCTCATTCACAGCGTCAAATAGCAGTCGCCGCTGCCGTCGCTCCTCCGCTCTCTTCGCATGCTCCGCCTCCGCCTGTGTGCTTCCGGGGGGGAATGCTGAAGACGGCAGCGGCCGAGGGGACGCAGCAGCAACGATGCTGGATTCCAAGTGAGGGAAGATGTGCGGCGGGATGGGGCGGTCTTGGGAGTGGAGCGGGGGGAGGCGAGGACCAGCAAAGCCAGCTGCTATGAGGATGTGACGCACATAGTCTAGATCTTGCTCCATGCCCTCTGCATCCATGCCTCCAATGGCCACCGTTCCTCCCATTCCTCCCATTCCTCCCATGCCCCCCATCGTGCTGTTCGCGTGCATGGGAGCGCCTGACTGCATGCATGCGCCTCCACTCGCGCCCATGGTAATTCCAGAGCCCATGCCCGGTGTTCCGTGCCCCGGTTGGTCCGAGCAGCTGACTGCTGCACCACCAGCCCCGGTGCTGCCTCGGGGTACCACAGCTGATGATGCCTCACGTTGACACACCTGCTGCTGCTGCTGCTGCTTCTGCTCTTGCTGCTGCTGGTGCTGGAGCCGCTGCTGCTGATGCAGCTGGTGGTGGTGATGGTGATGCTTGCTATGAGATGGTGACAGCGGTTGATGCTGCCGATGCTGCTGATGGTGCGGGTGAAAAGGGTTGCTGTGGGCAGGACCGGAGGAGGAGGAGGGATCATCAGCAAGTGCATGCGGATGCGGTGGTCCGTCCTCCTTGGAAGGCCGCACCCGGGGCATCATGTCTCCTGGCAGCACCACGATCTTGGATGGCCGCACGGACGACACAGAGGCGGACACGGGCGGTATAGTCGGCACTGCACAGGGTACAACACACACACGGAGGGAGGGGGTGTGCAAGGAGAGAGAGTTGTTGGGGGTGGACGCTTTACAATTTGAGGTGGGGTCGGAACTGAGAGAGGGGCAGCGCATGTTGAAGCACATAGGAGCATCAGAACCCTGCTGAGCTGCAACAAGCGACAGCAGCAACAGCAGCAGCAGCAGAAATGGAAGGAAACTCCAACGGGGCTCTCTCTTACCCCAGTTACCTTCTCGCCCCTCGGGCTCTGCCTCTCCACCCGGCCGAGCAGCCTGACTGAAGTCCAGTGTCGACACCGGGCTGTGCTCCTGCCCGTCCTCCCGCACAAGCTGCCAAATGCCGCCACCCACCGCGCCATCGCCAGCTCCCGCTCCGCCATTCTTCCCCCCTTCCTTCCCCGCCTCCCCCAATCCACCTGCGGTTTCCGCCCCCCCTTGCCCTGGCTGCGCTGTCTGCGCTGATTGCATCAGTTGTTGCGCAGGCTGGCTGTGGCTGTGGCTGTGGTTGTTGCTGTTGCTACTGCAGCCACTGCCACTCTCATGGTTGCTCCCCTTGCCGTTGCCTCTCCCATTGCCATTCTTGTTCTCTGCCAAGCTGTTCCTCCCTGCCGCCGCCGCAACCACTCCCCTCTCCTCTCGTTCCCTCTCCTTCTCTCTCCCTCCTCTCCCCTCGTCCCCTCTCTCCTCCCGTACTCGCTCCCTCACTCGCTCTTTACCCCTCTCCCTCTCCTTTCCCTTCTCTTTCGCACGTGATCCGTACTCCGTCCCCCCTGCCCTCTCTCTCGCTCGCTCGCTACCCCGCCCCTGCCGTTCCTTCCCCCCATCCCTGCTCCCCTCCCCCGCCTCCCGCGCCTCCTGCTTCCGCCACTCCCCTTCCCGGCTCGCCGCCATGGCCGCCGCAGCGGCGGCGGCGGCGGCTTCCGCCTCCGCGGGGGTGGCGGGGGAGGCGGACTGGAGCCACTCCTCCACCTCCTGTAGCAGACGCGACTGCTTCTGCTGCCGCGACGACGAGCCGCGCTTTACATCGCCGCCGGGAAGCCTCGCAAGCGCGCTCGCAGTCAGCGGGCTTGAGCAGCCGCTGCCTCCGCCACTTCCGCCGCCATCCCCGCCGCCATCCCCGGCGACGTGGCCGCTGGAGGCGACGTGTACGTGTCCCTTGGCGGCTCGACTCCTGCTCTCGCCTCCACGGAGAGACGGGTTGCTCGTCGAGCCGCCTGATGACGTGGCAGATACCCCTTTCTTGTCGTGGCTGCGCCTCACTCGCGCGGAGTTTCCGCCGCTGATCGTAGAGCCGGCGCTGCTGCTCTTCCGCGCGGTCCCCGCAGGAGCCGCTGCTGCGCCCATTCCGCCTGCAGCCGCTTCCTCGGGCGGGAAGTTCGCGCTATCTTGCGCAGCACTGTTGCCTCCCGCGTTCCGCCCGGCCGCGGAAAAACCCAACGCCCCGCCCGCCGCCTCCCCCATTTCTACGCCCAACTCCGCCCCAAGCCCGTTCCCTGGGGCGATCGGTCTTGCGCCATCACCGCCTCCGTCCAAGGTTTCGGCGGTCCTGGTTCCGCCAGCAGTGGTGCCTCCTGCCGCGCGCGGCCGACACTCTCCTTCCGCCTCTTGTGCTCCGCCGCCTGATCGTCCGCCCACGACTTCCGCCGCGCAGGCGGAGCCGTTATGCGCGCCCGGCGAGTCGCTCGTATTCATCGACGCGTTAACCGGCACCACGCGGCTTCTGTTCACGCCGTGAGAGTTCACGCGGAGGTGCTCGCTCCCGCTCTGCACTCGCAGCGCGTCTCCCCGCTCCCTGCCGCCGTGCCTTGCGGTGGAGTTTCCGCTGGCGCCGCCAGCGCTGCCGGTAGTCACCGCCGCCAGGGCCGCGTGCGCAAGCGCCTTGGGGTCGTGCTGGCGCGCTTTCGCACGGGAAGCATCGGCGGAGGGGGAGAGGCGGGAAGCAGCGGGAATCGGGGAGACGCTGCGCTCTTTCCGCGAACGGCCCATTACTCCGCCTAACATGGGAACTCCTCCCGCTCCTGCTCCCGCTACCCCTCGCGCTCCGCCGCCGGCACCTGCTGCGGCAGCCAACGCCTGCGCCGGTGGGGGCCCATTTCGCGCATCGAGGTCGTGGAAGAGCGCGCGGGGGGAAGACTCCGCGGAGCTGTTACTGGCGGAGGCGCTGGACCCCCGCGGAGCCCCCGCGAGACCCAAGAGGCGGCGGAGGTACGCGGATGTGCGACCGGAGGTAGGGGGACCCGCGCCGTCAGGCGGCTGGAGTGATCAAAAGGCGGGGGGACACGGTGCGGGGGAGAAACGGTAGGTGCGGTGCGGTTACTGAAATTGGCCACGCTTATTTTTCTTGTTTAGCTCCTTAGAATTCTAACGGAACTACACAACCGACATCCCCGCTATTCGACGTTATTTCCGCCATTACCGCTCATCAAGCAAGGGAAAATAGATCCTGAGCCAACTCATGCCGAACCAGCGCGACTCGGCCTGATTCGGCGCGGCTCGATTCGACTAGCCTCGGTTTGGCTCGACTCGGTTCGGCTCGGCGCGGCGCGGATCGGCTCGGGCCAACCGTCACTGCTCGCTGGCTTCGACCCGAACTCGACTCGCCGCGACCCAGCTCGGCTCGACTCCATGGGTGACACAAACAGGCACGCGACATACCTCCGGCGCAGTGCCGCCTGCAGCGAGCGCGGAAACGTGCGCGTGGAACTGGTCGTTGCGCGCCAATGCCTCCAACACCGTCTGACTCAGCGCCGGCGCTGCTGGGGGAATGGGGAAAGGGAGGGGGTCGGTTGGCGGTGGGGACAGAGTGGGGGGGATGGGGAGGACGAAGCGGGGAACTCGGATCGTAACAGGTGAGTGTATGCGTTATTATGTTAGTAAAGCATCGCGTATGAACTCCATACCACAGAATGATGCTTCATAGAGGAGAGAGGAGAGGAGGAGGAAACGGCGACGCACGTCAACATCGAGAACATGACCTGATTTCTGAGAAAGGTAAGAGTTAAACTGACTGGCTTCGTACACTAGAGTGTATTGCACCCTACAAAATGCACTAGACCGTACAAGTTATGATATTTTCGGCAGAACAGTCTAGGTTACAGGACGGGATGGAAAGATGGAAGGGCAGTCTAGCTATCTCAGGGCGGCTGGATTCGGGCGACGTACGAGTCATATGCGGCGCTAGCAGCGACGGGGGATCCGCGTGGGCCGCCATGGCGACAAGTCCGCAGCGGGTGATCGAAGTCTAGGCAGTGTGTGTCTCAGGACCAAGAGCGAGTGTGTGGATTCAAGTCACCGGTTTCTCTCCTATAGTTTCACACGAACTTGTTACACCGGATTTACACGGCTACACGGTGAAGGAACTACCAGCAAGTAGACGCGCGCTTCCTCGCGTGCCTCGTCGCTTGTCATGTGTCACTATGATTCTGGTCGAAATAAATCAGAATGCTACTAGAGCTTGCGCTCCGCATCCATGGAAGCGACTATCAAATTCATGTGTGCGCCTGTTTCTCGAGCTACAGAGGCGCATGCCTGACAAAAAGAGCAAGAACAAAATGCTAACGTGAATTTGGGAACTGCGTAACTGAAGCAAGCCCTTCGATCAAACAGAGCACGACGGAGCATGTGCTGGGGGTTGAGTCTGGTAGCAGAAGGAAAGAAACGTGGTGAGAGGAGATCGGAGTGGAGGAGAGATGCGATAGGGGTTGGCGGGGAGTGGGGAGGGGTGGGGTGGGGGAAACGAGACCTATAGAGAAGGGTGAGAAGGATTGATAAATGGTGGAGAGGAAGAAAGTACGGTTAACGAAGGAGTCGGTGCGGGAGGCCTACGGGTGGAAGCAGCGATGAAAGCCTCAAAAGCACGGACGAATCAAGTGTGTCGTCAAGGGCGAATGGAGCAGGCGAATCGAGCCGCAATGCAGAGGGAACCGAATCGCACATCTACGAGCCGCTGCCAGCGGTAAGGCCGTGCGACAGCGAAGTCGTTCACTTTTCATCGTCCGCCCAATCAGGGTCGCGAGTCTGAAGTTTTTAAGTCGTGGGTGTTCACTCCTCCCGCCCGTTTGGAGAAGTAGACCGCGCAAAAATCGCCAAATGAGTTCCCAACGTCGCGCGCCTCTCAAGAATGCGCAGGCAGTGGCGCGAAGCAGTTTTTGCGAAGAGAAGACCGCTTTGGCGCTGTGGAGGGCTGTTTCGCTGGGTTTGGCTGGCACTGCACGAAACACCGATGATTGGAGACACGTGCGGAACCAGCTCCGCTGGCATCTTGGCAAAAGTCTCAGCAAAAAAATGAGTACACCACACAAAAAACGAACTTGCTTAGAAAACTCGGTGAAGATTGCTCATTCATCCAGAAATGTTCCACAGCAAAAACACAACCCCCTACTTTAGCCATGATCAATAACATACAGAATTATTGGCTAGACTTATATGCGGGAGCGATCACCCTTTCAACATATTTGCCGACAATGTCCACCTCTGAAAGCATCGAAGGGTGGGACAGGGGACAAGGGTTAAAGTTAAGGCACAAGGAGTTCAGTCTACATAACAATGCATAAGCGGTGTAAGGAGGCAGGCAGTGATGACAAGATGCACTCCAAACTCTACATGCGGTATTGTTTCGTGCTGGAGCACTCCCAAGTGACTGAGACTGAGACACTTACCAAGGTTCACTCTATCCCCAATTTGCTTGCCCGGCACCACAATCTTCTGCTGCGTGTATGCAACTAGCATGAAGGTGAACCAGCTCTCCTGCTCCAACAGAAACACAGCCACAAGCACACACACAGAGCATGACAACCGTTAATAAACACCCACGCAAAGCAAAAAAACGGCAGCAGACAGTAGCTCGTAATAGGGCAGAGAGCTGGCTGTCCGTGCACATGGAGACTGTCAGAACTCAATAACTCGTGACTCAGTAAAACTCATAGCTCATCATTGCTCATGACCCACCTCATCGTTCACCTCCACCACTGTAAGGCTGGTTCCGTCCACTGCAATGTAGCCCTGCACACATGGAGAGGCGGGGGATAATACAGGCATAGGGCAATAGGTGAGAGGCGCAGCCGCGCAGCAGGAGAGAGGCTGGATGGGCAATTGTGCACATTTCAGGAGACTAGACTACTAGCCTAAGAAATAGATGATCAAGGCCATGCTGTATAACATGTTCCCCCACCACGGGATGTGTGAGAAGGATGAAAACAGACACCAATTACGACGCACATGCTGCACACACCCATGCCCAGCACGGGATGTGCAAGGAGCATAAACACAGACACCGTGACACTCGTACATGCCATGCCGCACACACCTTGGGGACAATGTACTTGAGCAGTGAGGGGTCGCACTGGACGGTCAGCCAGAGCGAATCGCCCTCTGGCCGCTTGCTCTTGATCACGCCCGTGCCATCCACATGACCCTGCCATGCCATGCCATGACACGAGAGTAATAGGAGGGAGGCTTAACACGAAAGGCCCCGGGTTTTTACCACCTCCATGTGGCGTTAAAGCTAAAGTGCATTCCTCTCTCGTCGTCCTCCTCCTCCTCCTCTCCCCGCCCCCCCCCCCTTTTCCCAATTCCCATCTCCACACACTCTCTCCCCTCTCTCACCCCCACAGGACAGTCAACTACACGAATTGTCCGCCCAGGTAGACCTCAAGTGTCTTACTAAGGTTCTCAAAAGCTTCCTAAAAAAGCACACCCGCCAGGCACCTGCAAGAGTCCTCCTCCCAGGCGGCTGTCTGCCATCAGGGAGCTGTAGCTGTCAATAGCCATCAAAAACGCCTCATAGCGAGAGCGCTACAAACAAGCGGGGAGGAGAGAAACACCTTTCCATGAAAACCTGCCCGAAAGGAGACAAGGTTTGAAGCGCATGAGATGGGAAAGTGGCATTCAGTCACCTGCACAAAGTGTCCGCCCAGGCGACTGTCGGCCCGCAGGGAGCGCTCGAGGTTGACAGGCGAGCCCTCCTTAAGATCCCCCAAATTGGTGCGCCGGAGAGTCTCGGGTGCTAGGCCTGAGGCAGGCATGCAGGCAGGCGGGCAGGCATGCAGGCAGGCGGGCAGGAGTAGGGGATTTTGGGGAGGAGATGATGGTCAGGGTGGGGATTCGGGGGTGCGAGTGAGAGACATAGGGTGGGTTGCGAGCGTGCGTGTGCGCATGCGAGAGGAGGCATGGGAGGAGGGAGGGGGCGCGGGTGATGGTTGGGGGGGCGGGGAAGAAGGGTACATGAGAAGGCAGGGACGAGTGTGCACGTAGGTTGGTGGGATGGGTGTAAGTTTTTTACCGACTACAAAGGAGGAGGAGTCAAACTTTGTGACGGTGAGGCATGTGCCGTTGACTGCTATGCTGTCTCCCAACTGCGCACACAGAACAAAGAGCACAGACACACAAAAACACACTCGACCCTCTCACCCCAACATCCCTCACAACCTACAGCAGGCTCATACAGACGCAAGCACAAGGAGCAATCGTGCCCATTTAACACACAAGTACAATGCTCCATGAAAGGAGTAGCAGTCCAATGCTATTATCCCTCTCCTCCCCCCCTCTGCTCTTGCTGTCTTCTCTACCAAAGCACTTCTGACTTTTCTCAACCCCATCCCACCTTCTCCCCCGCTTCCCCCTTTTTCCCCTCTTCCCCCCACCCAATCTCCCATCCCCCCTATCCCCCCACCCCCAGCGCACATGCGCATCACTCAGCATAGTCAGCTGCCTTTTAAACCGCCAAAAAACGTCCCCCATCCCGTCTTCCCCCAATCCCCCATCCCCCTTTCCCCCATCCCCCTTTCCCCCTTTCCCCCATCCCCCTTTCCCCCTTTCCCCCACCCCCCTCTCCCCCTCTCCCCCTCTCCCCCTCTCCCCCCCCAGCGCGCACATGCACGTCCGTGAGCACGGTGGAGGCCTCAACGGTCATCTGCCATCCGCCGTCCTCGCCCTGCTGCACCTGCCGCACCGCCCCCATCTCCTCCACGATGCCTGCACGCCCACGCCCACGCACGCACACGCAGTGGAACGCACACACAGGCACGCACACAGGCACGCACGCAAAGGCACACGCGCACACGCAGCCACGCTCACGGTGGTTGGTGCGTTTTCTTCCATCAGCAAGCAGTTTAGGTCGTGGGTCCTTCTTAACACAAAGATGATGGGAAAACGAACGACCTCCCTACAGCTGAGTGAGAGGTTTCTAACTCTTGGCTTGGCCCCACAGCAGCGCTTACGCACTGCGGCCTGAACCCTGGACCCCCAACCCTGATCATTGCCAAAACTGAGCCTTACGCTTTCTAATCGCAAGCTCCTGCCTTGCCTGTGAAAAGCGCAACCACGTCGTTCGACGCCGGACCGCGCGTTGCGCGCGACGCTCCCGCGCGCTTCCACCGCCGCGCATCGCGCGCGAGGCGGCCTGCGGGAGGCTGACTGCGCAACCACGACAGGCGGCTGACGCCGCTTGCCGGCGCCACGATCGCGGCTGTCGCCCTGTTGGAATCGCGGAAGGGATGGAAAGGACGCGGAAGCGAGAGGAGACGTTTCCAAGGAATCTGCGGTGCGGATCAGTGGGGTGCGATATGGTGGGGGTACGGTGCGGATCAGTGGAGTTAGGCACAAGAGGAGCATAACAGAACGCGATCGGCGCAGAACAATTAACGACAGCAACTGCTACTTCAACAAATGAATCACACTTTGAGAAAAGGGGATATGCGCAGGTTCCTTACAACGACCTTACGCCAGCCTTCACGATTGTCGGAGCATCGCTAGAGCAAGGGGATGCACTGGGTGATCCAGCGAGGCTGCGATGCGAAATGCAGCTTTTGGAAGCTGTGGCAGCGATCGCCATGGCTGACAGCGATACGGAAGGAAGCTCGCGATTCGGTACGACAATTTCAAGGTCTTTTGCTGGAATGAGCTTGGAGTCTGCTTCACATTCCCACGACGTGGGTTGTGAGGGGCATGATTTAATTCGGTCTATTTGGGGGTAGTTAGGGCGTGTAAAATCCCCGCGCAATTCTGAAAATGGGGTCTGGCCGGGTTTCCGATGACCAAATGGTCGTCATATTTTTCGCGAACAACGACGAGGTGGCCGAATCACGGTCGACTCTTTTACAGCCACCATGTACAGTTTTGGCGATTTTACAACTTTGGTGGCCGCTTTGCAGGCCGGTTCGAGAAAAATTGTAAAATTTGCAGTTACTACAGTACTTGAGAATGTACGACGGGGTCGCACAGTTGACGACGATAATTTTCATTTGACGAGATCACAAATTCTGTCGTTAGACATAACCGTACGACGTCGCAGGCGACTGTCGCACAATGTGTCGACTGCCTGGCCGTTTTGGAGTCGACTCTGCGTCGGTTTCCTGTCGACATTCTAAACAGCCATCAAATTCGTTTTTTTTTTTTTTTTTTTGCGAAATTCACGACTGTCGTCACTTGAGAAACGAACGTCGCAAACTGGTTACTTTCGCAGAAACGGCCCGACGGATTGTGGCCGAATTTTTGGAGTTCCCGATTTTACACGCCCTTACATCCAGATCATGATCAAGAGCGTAGGACCAAGGTGAAAACACTTCTGCCTACTCCATTTTCTCCACACGTGCGAATACTTCCGCGTTTTGGGGATGAAAACGCTCGTTCCGAATGTTTTTCTTCCATAAGGTAACGTGGCAGCAAGAGCGTGGGAGGGTGTGATCGGCCATTGGTACTCTCGAATACCCCATGCCTATTGCATTTTCTGCACAAGTGCAGATCCTTCCTCGTTTTGGGGATGAAAACCCTCGTTCCAAGCGTTTTTCTTCCGCCGGGTCACGTGGCTGCGCTTGTCTGGTCCTATTGCCAAGCCAGCAAAGGTGTGGGAGGGTTGCTAGCTTGGCAAGAGGACCAAACAAGCGCAGCCACATGACCTGGTGGAAGAAATACGCTCGAAACGAGGGCAAGTACCCCCAAAACGCGGAAGGATCCGCATTCGTGCAAGAAGTGCAGCGGGCGCTCTTCATTTGCGAGCGCCAATGACCGATGATGCTCGCAACCTTCCCACGCCCTTGCTGGCTTGGCAATAGGACCAGACAAGCGCAGCCACGTGACCTGGTAGAAGAAAAACGCTCGGAACGGACACTAGTACCCCCAAAACGCGGAAGGATCCGCACATGTGCACGAAGTGCAGCGGGCGCTCTTCATTCATAGGCGCCGATGACCGATAATGCTCGCAACCCTCCCTCGCCCTTGCTGGCTTGGCAAGAGGACCGGACAAGCACAGCCACATGACCCGGCGGTAGAAAAACGCGTTTTTGCCAAGGGCGTGTGGTCCACACGTGCCCTTGGCATATGATACATCTCAAGGTTGCGAGCATCATTGGTCATCGGCCCTTAAGAATGAAGAGCGCCCGCTGCACTTCCTCCACATGTGCAGATCCTAGCGCGTTTTGAGGCTAGAAGCGCTCGCAGTGAGCGTTTTTCTTCTACCAGGTCACGTGGCTGCGCTTGTCTAGGCCTCTTGCCAAGCCAGCAAGGGCGTGGAAGGGTTGCGAGCATCATTGGTCATCGGCCCTTGAGAATGAACAGCGCCCGCTGCACTTCCTGCACATGTGCGGATCCTAGCGAGTTTTGAGGCTAGAAGCGCTCGCAGTGAGCGTTTCTCTTCCCCCAAGTCACGTGGCTGCGCTTGTCTAGGCCTCTTGCCGAGCCAGCAAGGGCGTGGAAGGGTTGCGAGCATCGTTGGTCATCGGCCCTTGAGAATGAAGAGCGCCCTCTGCACTTCCTCCACATGTGCGGATCCTAGCGCGTTTTGAGGCTAGAAGCGCTCGCAGTGAGCGTTTTTCTTCCACCAGGTCACGTAGCTGCGCTTGTCTAGGCCTCTTGCCAAGCCATCAAGGGCGTGGAAGGGTTGCGAGCATCGTTGGTCATCGGCCCTTGAGAATGAAGAGCGCCTGCTGCACTTCCTGCACATGTGCGGATCCTAGCGCGTTTTGAGGCTAGAAGCGCTCGTTCTGAGCGTTTTTCTTCCACCAGGTCACGTGGCTGCGCTTGTCTAGGCCTCTTGCCAAGCCAGCAAGGGCGTGGAAGGGTTGCGAGCATCGTTGGTCATCGGCCCTTGAGAATGAAGAGCGCCCGCTGCACTTCCTGCACATGTGCGGATCCTAGCGCGTTTTGAGGCTAGAAGCGCTCGTTCTGAGCGTTTTTCTTCTACCAGGTCACGTGGCTGCGCTTGTCTAGGCCTCTTGCCAAGCCAGCAAGGGCGTGGAAGGGTTGCGATCATCGGCCCTTGAGAATGAAGAGCGCCCGCTGCATTTCCTGCACATGTGCGGATCCTAGCGCGTTTTGAGGCTAGAAGCGCTCGTTCTGAGCGTTTCTCTTCTACCAGGTCACGTGGCTGCGCTTGTCTAGGCCTCTTGCCAAGCCAACAAGGGCGTGGAAGTGTTGCGAGCATCATTGGTCATCGGTGTTAGAATCTAGAAAAGAACGAGAATGGATGAACTAGCAGGAAGGTGGGTACAAGTATGAAACCCTAAGTTTGTGTACCCTCTAAGGCTAAACCCACTATAGCCTACACAATATAAACATACAATGTTTGACACACCCCCATAGGCGAAGTGGGAGACAACCAGAGGGTCACAAGACCAGTCAAAGCAAAGCAAAGCAAAACAGGCTCAGGGTGGATCTCAAGGATACCACACAAATTCCGAGCACAAGCAAGCGGTCACAAGACCAGTTCACATGCAGTTTGATAATATAGCAAGAGATACAGTGATCGCAACCTAGCAAGTGTAAGCATGCAGGTATATATATAGAGATCACAGTACAAACAGAGTCAAGAAGTAAGCAAGTGAGGTCCAGCAGGCACAAGGCCTAGAAGAGTACAGAAGCGCTGATGGTCACAAGGCTGAAGCGCCTTGGTGAACACATCAGCAGTGTTGGCCTCAGTGGCCACGTAACGCAGACAAAGCTGACCGCGCTGCTGCAGCTCTCGAGCAAGGAAGTACCGCAGGGCGATGTGCTTCGTTCTGTGCTCCAGTCTGTGCTCCTCACACAAGGCAATGGCAGCCTTGTTGTCGACGTACAGCACTGGAGGAGAACGAGGCCGCTCTCCCAAGTCGGTTAGCAGGTAGGTCAGCCAGCGTAGCTCCTGGGCCGCCATGGCTGTGGCGTAGATCTCAGCCTCACAATTGGAGCTGAGAACAGAAGAAGAGCGTGTGGAACGCCAAGAAACTGAGCCGGAGCCAAGGCTGAAGGTGTAACCCTGAGACGACCGCTGAGTAGCCTGGTCGTCCGCCCAAGAAGCGTCTGAGTGACCAGTGAGTACAACTCGGTCTCGCCCTCCAAGCACTAGCCCCATGCCCGACGTACTGCACAAGTAGCGCAACACCCTCTTAGCAGCATCCATGTGCTCCTTCCTGTGACGGCCAGGAGCGACATAGCGTGCAAGGATGCTAAGAGGGTATGCAAGGTCAGGTCGAGTGCAGGTCATCAGGTACATGAGGCAGCCCACAAGCTCTGGATACGGGCCACTCGGCTCTACGGACTCATCCGAAGGCAGAGCTGAGAGCGAGTGACCTGTAGGCAGAGGAGTGGACTGTGGCGAGGAGTACGTGAAGCGGAAGCGCTGAAGGATCTGCTGCACCATGTGTGACTGAGTCAAGGTAATGGTGCGCCGTGCTCTGTCCCGGGTGATCCGCAAGCCAAGATAGCTTGTCAGTTCACCCAGGTCTGTGCACGTGTGTCTCTTCTGCAGCTCCGACTTCATGTGGGCGAGTGCCGCAGTGTCAGCAGTGGCAAAGACCAAGTCGTCGACGTACACGAGAATGTAGAACGGCGGCAGCGAGGTGTCGGTGCGTAGAAACAGCGACGGGTCAGCAGTAGAAGGAGCGAACCCAAGAGCCGCAAGTGTAGTCCTCAGTGTGTCGTGCCACTCACGCGGTGCCTGGCGGAGACCGTAGACCGGTCGCTGGAGCCTCCACTGGGTGCCAGGAGGAACCGACCCAGTGAAGCCAGGAGGGCGACGCAGCCAGATCTCCTCGTGCAGGCTGCCCTGCAAGAAAGCTGTGCTGAAGTCAAGTGAGTGAAGCTCGTAGTCGCGCTGAGCGGCTATGTGCAGCAGCACCCGAAGAGTAGTCATCTTCGGGGTGGGGGAGAAGGTCTGGAAGAAGTCTACTCCCTCTCGCTGACTGAAGCCTCGAGCAACATAGCGCGCCTTGAAGACAGGAGGAGAACCCGGCGGCCGCTTCACCCTGAAAATCCACATGCCACTGACGATGTTCGCCCCAGGTGGGGGAACCTCGTCGACGTAGGTGCCTGTGGACTTCCAGGAAGCCATCTCTGCGTCCATAGCTGTCTGCCACTGAGAGGAGTAGGGACCCTCTATCGCCTCTGCGTAAGAGCGCGGGGTCGGGATGTCTGGTGCATCCGGGTCTCCCTCAGGGGCAACTAGCATGGACACGAGATGGGGCAAAGCAGCAGCAAAGCACTGGAACTCCTCCTGTCTATCCTCAAGGACGTCCGTGCCAAGAGCACACTCACCCCCGACGGACGGAGGACAGACAGACTCAGACTCAGCAACAAGGCTAGCGGCGTAGTCTAGACGACACCGGGCAGCAAAGTCTATCAACTCAGCGACCAGAGCAGACGCAGCAGAGGACTCAAAGGTAGGGTCAGTGACAACAGTAGCGAGGAGACGGGTGACAGTGGGACTGGCAGCACGACGAGAGTCAGACTCCGGATCAGGAAGAGTAGGCAGAGAGGACGCAGGAGGAGACGGCAGCGGGACACGCTGAGGAGCAGTGGAGGGACGCAGAGTCATGTAATGAGTGCCAGGGACAGGAGGAGGACGCTCACGGGGGACACGACGACCAGTGCGAGCAGTACGAACAGGCGACGTAGGACGAGACGCAGGCTCACGACGCTCTGCAAGACCTCCTGTGGGACCAGTGTAAGGAGAGGGACCAGGAAGAGGCGAGGCAGGCGGTAACTGTGACTACAACTGGACAGGCGGAAGACACTCTACGGAGGGAGGAGGACGAGGAGGAGGAGCCTGACCAAGAACCTGCTGAAGGAGCGGTACGAAGTACGGTCGTGGCCGCGTAGCGTCTCCAGAAGGAGCAGAGACACCAGCGCCCGGGTCCTCAGCACCAGTAGCAGCTCCACCGCCCGGGTCCTCAGTACCAGCAGCAGCTCCACCGCTCGGGTCCTCAGTACCAGCAGCAGCGCCACCGCTCGGGTCCGCAGCACCAGCAGGAACTCCACCAGTCGGGTCCTCAGCACCAGCAGGAACTCCACCAGCCGGGTCCTCAGCACCAGTAGCAGCTCCAACGTCCGGGTCCTCAGCACTAGCAGTAGCGCCACCGCTCGGGTCCTCAGCACCAGCAGCAGCTCCACCAGTCGGGTCCGCAGCACCAGCAGCAGCTCCAACGTCCGAGTCCGCAGCACCAGGAGCACCACTCCGAAGACTGCAGCGCCTCGTGTACCACTCTCGGATCTGCTGGAGGGGGGGGAGCTCCCGGGCAGGAGGGGAAGCACCGCGACCAGCTCCAGCAGTACCTCTCCGGAGGCGGCAGTACTGTAGGTACCGCTCCTGCAGCCGCTGTGAGGAGAGGGCTCCTCCAGGTGGAGTACCCCCAGACTCAGCACCCCCAGGCTCCGCACCCGCAGACTCAGCACCGTCAGGCTCACTACCCCCAGGCTCAGCACCCCCAGGCTCCGCACCTCCAGACTCAGCACTCCCAGGCTCAGCACCCCCAGACGCAGCACCCCCAGGCTCAGCACCCCCAGGCTCAGCACCCCCAGCAGGACGAGAGTCAACAGCTACCTCGACAGGCTCACCCAGGTCTACCTGGGACACACCTGAGGGAGCGGCACCCTGAGGGGGGAGGGGGTCTGGTACCTCAGCACCTGGAGCCAGGAAGAGAGGCGGGGGGGGGAGTGGGGCAGTGCGGTAGGGGAAGAGGCGGTAGTAGGGGACGGACTCGTCAAAAGTGACGTCCTGAGAGGCCAGGACACGACGCGAGGTGGCGTGGTAGAACTGCCAACCAGGCGCGTCTGGGACAAAGCCAAGGAAGACACAGGGGACAGCGCGACGGGAGAGCTTGTCCGCGGACGTGTCGCGAACAAAAGCTCGGGATCCCCAGACCCGAAAACGCGACGCATCGCCAGCCTCTCCCGTCCAACGCAGCGTCGGAGAAGTCTCCGGTAAGGAGACACGGGGCCAGAGGTTGAGCTGATGCGCAGCGTATCGGACTGCAAACGGCCACAGAAAGTGGGGGGCAGCCGCATGAACCAAGGAGGTACGAGCGACCTCCATGACCAAGCCAATGCGGCGCTCAGCAACCCCATTCTGCTGTGGAGAGGCCGGAAGCGTGAACGACTGCTCAATGCCCTCCTGCTGACAGAAGGCCTCCAAGAGGCCAGAGGAAAACTCCCCACCTCTGTCAGAGTGCAGACGCAGGACAGGGAAGTCGGAGCGGAAACGCTCACTGAGCTGGAGACGAGATCTGCGGATCCAAGGGATCAAGACATCAGGGACGTCACCCTTGGTGCGCAAGGGGAAGACCGTGGTGTAGCGCGAGAAGTCGTCAACAACAATCAGGAAGTACCTCTCCTGACCCTGACCACGGACGCGGGCTGGGCCCCACACGTCCATGTGGAGCGTCTGCAAAGGAGCAGTTGTCGGGGGAAAGGAGGAGGAGTGAGGAGCGGCGCGCTGCCGCCCCTCGACACAGGGAAGACAGGGAGGAGCAGGCGAGGGTGGGAGGGGAGGGAGCACCCTGGGAAGACCAGAGACAAGCTGCCGTTTGTGCATGGCACGAAGGCGCTGCACAGACGGGTGGCCAAGTCGGTGGTGCCAGAGAACGGTGTCGTGCGCCAGAGAGCGACACGAGCAGGGGGCCGACAGCTGACCTGACGCAGACGCAGACGTAGCTACCTGAGGGGACTCAGTGGTCAGTGTGTACAGGTCCGACCCCGGCTGCCGAGTAAAGGTAGCCAGGTGACGGCCCGTCCGAGCACACGTGCAGTGTGTCACGCGCTCGTAGGCAGGGGTGAACTGGTGAACACCCGCATCCTGGAGTGCACAACCCGCCACCAAGTTCGTAGAGAACAAGGGGAGGTGGAGACCTGACAGTGTGCCCGACGGGACCGCAGGACAGGGAAGAACAGTGGAGGAGGTCGCAATGACCGGACCCCCAGAGGGGTCAGCGAGGGAGACAGCAACTGGCCGAGCAAGCGGCTCAAGGGCAGTGCGGTCACGAAAGAAACAGCGAGAAGCACCTGAGTCCAGGGTGAAGGTGTGCAGGGCCTCTGTTGACTCAGTACCAGGGGGCGCAGACTCACTAGGACCTAGAGTAGCAGCCTCACCAGCACCTAGGGCAACAGACGTACTAGCACCTAGAGCGGCAGCCTCACTGACAGGACACGGCAGCTGCACCTGTCCACTACCAGAAGCTCCCGAACGATGCACTCCAGAGCGACTACCACTACGGCCACTCCGACAGCTCAAACTAGCGTACCACTCACGCGCACGAAGCAGCTGGGGCGAAGGAGGACACGGCTGCTGCACCTGTCCACTACCAGAAGCTCCCGACCGATGCACTCCAGAGCGACTACCACTACGGCCACTCCGACAGCCCAAACTAGCGTACCACTCACGCGCACGAAGCAGCTGGGGCGAAGGAGGACACGGCTGCTGCACCTGTCCACTACCAGAAGCTCCCGACCGATGCACTCCAGAGCGACTACCACTACGGCCACTCCGACAGCTCAAACTAGCGTACCACTCACGCGCACGAAGCAGCTGGGGCGAAGGAGGACACGGCTGCTGCACCTGTCCACTACCAGAAGCTCCCGACCGATGCACTCCAGAGCGACTACCACTACGGCCACCCCGACAGCCCAAACTAGCGTACCACTCACGCGCACGAAGCAGCTGGGGCGAAGGAGGACACGGCAGCTGCACCTGTCCACGACCAGAAGCTCCCGACCGACCCACTCCAGAGCGACTACCACTACGGCCACCCCGACAGCCCCGACTAGCGTACCACTCACGCGCACGAAGCTGCTGGGGCGTGGGGGACTCACGCGCACAGCCCTGGAGCTGCATCTGGCCACGTCAGGAGCAGCAGTAGTAGCAGTAGCGGCAGTAACAGTAGTAACAGCAGGAGCAGTGGCAGTGGGAGTAGAAAAGGCAGTTGCAGCAGTACTGGGCAATGCTCACCAGTGGTCGGCGCGGCAGGCGCAAGACGGTGGCGACAGTGGGGCCGCTACAACTGCAGGGCTGGGCCGGGCCGCAGCAGGGAGCTCCGCGGCAGCTGCGGCAGGGCGAGGCTGGGCCGCGACGGCAGCTTCTCCAGGTGGGGCTGCTGCAGTGACGGGCGGCTCCAGGGGCGGCTGCTGCAGTGGCGAGCGGCTCCAGGGGCTGCTGCTGCAGTGGCGGGCGGCTCCAGGGGCTGCTGCTGCAGTGGCGGGCGGCTCCAGGGGCTGCTGCTGCAGTGGCGGCTGCTCCAGGGGCGAGAGGCGGATTAGGTCAGGGCGACGCGGCGGGCAGGTGGCGACGCCGCGGGCAGGGCGACGCGGCGGGCAGGTGGCGACGCCGCGGGCAGGGCGACGCGGCGGGCAGGTGGCGACGCCGCGAGCAAGGGACGACGCCGCGGGCAGGCGACGACGCCGCGGGCAGGCGACGACGCCGCGGGCAGGCGGCGACGCCGCGGGCAGGCGACGACGCCGCGAGCAGGCGACGACGCCGCGGGCAGGCGGCGACGCCGCGGGCAGGCGACGACGCCGCGGGCAGGCGACGACGCCGCGGACAGGGGCTACGTCGCGGGCAGGCAACGACGCCGCGGGAAGGCGGCGACGCCACGGGCAGGGCGACGCGGCGGGCGGCGAGAGCCTGCAGGGGCGGCGCGCGGTCGTGCAGAGGCTGCGCGCGGGCCTGACGGGTGTGAAGGGCGGCTCTCGGGCCTGACGGGCCTGCAGCGGCGGCTCGGGGGCCTGACGGACCTGCAGGGGCAGCTCGAGAGCGCACGAGGGCGCACGAAGGCGCACTAGCAGAGAAAGGCGCACGAGGGCGCACGTAAGGTAGAGCGCACGAGGGCGCACGTAAGGTAGGGCGCACGAGGGCGCACGAGGGCGCGCCTAGCGGAATAGTGGGCCCATTGTAGAAAGCGGTCCTAGGTAGCAACCTAGGCTTCTGATACCATGTCAGAATCTAGAAAAGAACGAGAATGGATGAACTAGCAGGAAGGTGGGTACAAGTATGAAACCCTAAGTTTGTGTACCCTCTAAGGCTAAACCCACTATAGCCTACACAATATAAACATACAATGTTTGACAATCGGCCCTTGAGAATGAAGAGCGCCCGCTGCACTTCCTGCACATGTGCGGATCCTAGCGCGTTTTGAGGCTAGAAGCGCTCGCAGTGAGCGTTTCTCTTCTACCAGGTCACGTGGCTGCGCTTGTCTAGGCCTCTTGCCAAGCCAGCAAGGGCGTGGAAGAGTTGCGAGCATCATTGGTCATCGGCCCTTGAGAATGAAGAGCGCCCGCTGCACTTCCTCCACATGTGTGGATCCTAGCGCATTTTGAGGCTAGAAGCGCTCGCAGTGAACGTTTTTCTTCTACCAGGTCACGTGGCTGCGCTTGTCTAGGCCTCTTGTCAAGCCAGCAAGGGCGTGGAAGGGTTGCTAGCATCATTGGTCATCGGCCCTTGAGAATGAAGAGCGCCCGCTGCACTTCCTCCACATGTGTGGATCCTAACGCGTTATGAAGCTAGAAGCGCTCGCAGTGAGCGTTTTTCTTCCACCAGGTCACGTGGCTGCGCTTGTCTAGGCCTCTTGCCAAGCCAGCAAGGGCGTGGAAGGGTTGCGGGCATCATTGGTCATTGGCCCTTGAGAATGAAGAGCGCCCGCTGCACTTCCTGCACATGTGCAGATCCTAGCGCGTTTTGAGGCTAGAAGCGCTCGCAGTGAGCGATTTTCTTCTACCAGGTCACGTGGCTGCGCTTGTCTAGACCTCTTGCCAAGCCAGCAAGGGCGTGGAAGGGTTGCTAGCATCATTGGTCATCGGCCCTTGAGAATGAAGAGCGCTCGCTGCACTTCCTCCACATGTGTGGATCCTAGCGCGTTTTGAGGCTAGAAGCGCTCGCAGTGAGCGTTTTTCTTCTACCAGGTCACGTGGCTGGGCTTGTCTAGGCCTCTTGCCAAGCCAGAAAGGGCGTGGAAGGGTTGCTAGCATCATTGGTCATCGGCCCTTGAGATTGAAGAGCGCCCGCTGCACTTCCTCCACATGTGTGGATCCTAGCGCGTTTTGAGGCTAGAAGCGCTCGCAGTGAGCGTTTTTCTTCTACCAGGTCACGTGGCTGCGCTTGTCTAGGCCTCTTGCCAAGCCAGCAAGGGCGTGGAAGGGTTGCTAGCATCATTGGTCATCGGCCCTCGAGAATGAAGAGCGCCCGCTGCACTTCCTCCACATGTGTGGATCCTAGCGCGTTTTGAGGCTAGAAGCGCTCGCAGTGAGCGTATTTCTTCCACCAGGTCACGAGGCTGCGCTTGTCTAGGCCTCTTGCCGAGCCAGCAAGGGCGTGGAAGGGATGCGAGCATCATTGGTCTTCGGCCCTTGAGAATGAAGAGCGCCCGTTGCACTTCCTGCACATGTGCGGATCCTAGAGCGTTTTGAGGCTAGAAGCGCTTGCAGTGAGCGTTTTTCTTCTACCAGGTCACGTGGCTGGGCTTGTCTAGGCCTCTTGCCAAGCCAGCAAGGGCGTGGAAGGGTTGCTAGCATCATTGGTCATCGGCCCTTGAGAATGAAGAGCGCCCGCTGCACTTCCTCCACATGTGCGGATCCTAGTGCGTTTTGAGGCTAGAAGCGCTCGCAGTGAGCGTTTTTCTTCTACGAGGTCACGTGGCTGGGCTTGTCTAGGCCTCTTGCCAATCCAGCAAGGGCGTGGAAGGGTTGCTAGCATCATTGGTCATCGGCCATTGAGAATGAAGAGCGCCCGCTGCACTTCCTCCACATGTGTGGATCCTAGCGCGTTTTGAGGCTAGAAGCGCTTGCAGTGAGCGTTTTTCTTCCACCAAGTCACATGGCTGCGCTTGTCTAGGCCTCTTGCCAAGCCAGCAAGGGCGTGGAAGGGTTGCTAGCATCATTGGTCATCGGCCCTTGAGAATGAAGAGCGCCCGCTGCACTTCCTCCACATGTGTGGATCCTAGCGCGTTTTGAGGCTAGAAGCGCTAGCAGTGAGCGTTTTTCTTCTACGAGGTCACGTGGCTGGGCTTGTCTAGGCCTCTTGCCAAGCCAGCAAGGGCGTGGAAGGGTTGCTAGCATCATTGGTCATCGGCCCTTGAGAATGAAGAGCGCCCGCTGCACTTCCTCCACATTTGTGGATCCTAGCGTGTTTTGAGGCTAGAAGCGCTCGTAGTGAGCGTTTTTCTTCTACCAGGTCACGTGGCTGGGCTTGTCTAGGCCTCTTGCCAAGCCAGCAAGGGCGTGGAAGGGTTGCTAGCATCATTGGTCATCGGCCCTTGAGAATGAAGAGCGCCCGCTGCACTTCCTCCACATGTGTGGATCCTAGCGCGTTTTGAGGCTAGAAGCGCTCGCAGTGAGCGTTTCTCTTCTACCAGGTCACGTGGCTGGGCTTGTCTAGGCCTCTTGCCAAGCCAGCAAGGGCGTGGAAGGGTTGCTAGCATCATTGGTCATCGGCCCTTGAGAATGAAGAGCGCCCGCTGCACTTCCTCCACATGTGTGGATCCTTGTGCGTGAAGCGCTCGCAGTGAGCGTTTTTCTTCTACGAGGTCACGTGGCTGGGCTTGTCTAGGCCTCTTGCCAAGCCAGCAAGGGCGTGGAAGGGTTGCTAGCATCATTGGTCATCGGCCCTTGAGAATGAAGAGCGCCCGCTGCACTTCCTCCACATGTGTGGATCCTAGCGCGTTTTGAGGCTAGAAGCGCTCGCAGTGAGCGTTTTTCTTCTACCAGGTCACGTGGCTGGGCTTGTCTAGGCCTCTTGCCAAGCCAGAAAGGGCGTGGAAGGGTTGCTAGCATCATTGGTCATCGGCCCTTGAGATTGAAGAGCGCCCGCTGCACTTCCTCCACATGTGTGGATCCTAGCGCGTTTTGAGGCTAGAAGCGCTCGCAGTGAGCGTTTTTCTTCTACGAGGTCACGTGGCTGGGCTTGTCTAGGCCTCTTGCCAAGCCAGCAAGGGCGTGGAAGGGTTGCTAGCATCATTGGTCATCGGCCCTCGAGAATGAAGAGCGCCCGCTGCACTTCCTCCACATGTGTGGATCCTAGCGCGTTTTGAGGCTAGAAGCGCTCGCAGTGAGCGTTTTTCTTCCACCAAGTCACGAGGCTGCGCTTGTCTAGGCCTCTTGCCAAGCCAGCAAGGGCGTGGAAGGGATGCGAGCATCATTGGTCATCGGCCCTTGAGAATGAAGAGCGCCCGCTGCACTTCCTCCACATGTGTGGATCCTTGTGCGTGAAGCGCTCACAGTGAGCGTTTTTCTTCTACCAGGTCACGTGGCTGGGCTTGTCTAGGCCTCTTGCCAAGCCAGCAAGGGCGTGGAAGGGTTGCTAGCATCATTGGTCATCGGCCATTGAGAATGAAGAGCGCCCGCTGCACTTCCTCCACATGTGTGGATCCTAGCGCGTTTTGAGGCTAGAAGCGCTCGCAGTGAGCGTTTTTCTTCTACCAGGTCACGTGGCTGGGCTTGTCTAGGCCTCTTGCCAAGCCAGAAAGGGCGTGGAAGGGTTGCTAGCATCATTGGTCATCGGCCCTTGAGAATGAAGAGCGCCCGCTGCACTTCCTCCACATGTGTGGATCCTAGCGCGTTTTGAGGCTAGAAGCGCTCGCAGTGAGCGTTTTTCTTCTACGAGGTCACGTGGCTGGGCTTGTCTAGGCCTCTTGCCAAGCCAGCAAGGGCGTGGAAGGGTTGCTAGCATCATTGGTCATCGGCCCTTGAGAATGAAGAGCGCCCGCTGCACTTCCTCCACATGTGTGGATCCTAGCGCGTTTTGAGGCTAGAAGCGCTCGCAGTGAGCGTTTTTCTTCTACCAGGTCACGTGGCTGGGCTTGTCTAGGCCTCTTGCCAAGCCAGCAAGGGCGTGGAAGGGTTGCTAGCATCATTGGTCATCGGCCCTTGAGAATGAAGAGCGCCCGCTGCACTTCCTCCACATGTGTGGATCCTAGCGCGTTTTGAGGCTAGAAGCGCTCGCAGTGAGCGTTTCTCTTCTACCAGGTCACGTGGCTGGGCTTGTCTAGGCCTCTTGCCAAGCCAGCAAGGGCGTGGAAGGGTTGCTAGCATCATTGGTCATCGGCCCTTGAGAATGAAGAGCGCCCGCTGCACTTCCTCCACATGTGTGGATCCTTGTGCGTGAAGCGCTCGCAGTGAGCGTTTTTCTTCTACCAGGTCACGTGGCTGGGCTTGTCTAGGCCTCTTGCCAAGCCAGCAAGGGCGTGGAAGGGTTACGAGCATCATTGGTCATCGGCCATTGAGAATGAAGAGCGTCTGTTGCACTTCCTCCACATGTGTGGATCCTAGCGCGTTTTGAGGCTAGAAGCGCTCGCAGTGAGCGTTTTTCTTCTACCAGGTCACGTGGCTGGGCTTGTCTAGGCCTCTTGCCAAGCCAGCAAGGGCGTGGAAGGGTTGCTAGCATCATTGGTCATCGGCCCTTGAGAATGAAGAGCGCCCGCTGCACTTCCTCCACATGTGTGGATCCTAGCGCGTTTTGAGGCTAGAAGCGCTCGCAGTGAGCGTTTCTCTTCTACCAGGTCACGTGGCTGGGCTTGTCTAGGCCTCTTGCCAAGCCAGCAAGGGCGTGGAAGGGTTGCTAGCATCATTGGTCATCGGCCCTTGAGAATGAAGAGCGCCCGCTGCACTTCCTCCACATGTGTGGATCCTTGTGCGTGAAGCGCTCGCAGTGAGCGTTTTTCTTCTACCAGGTCACGTGGCTGGGCTTGTCTAGGCCTCTTGCCAAGCCAGCAAGGGCGTGGAAGGGTTGCTAGCATCATTCGTCATCGGCCCTTGAGAATGAAGAGCGCCTGCTGCACTTCCTCCACATGTGTGGATCCTAGCGCGTTTTGAGGCTAGAAGCGCTCGCAGTGAGCGTTTTTCTTCCACCAAGTCACGAGGCTGCGCTTGTCTAGGCCTCTTGCCAAGCCAGCAAGGGCGTGGAAGGGATGCGAGCATCATTGGTCATCGGCCCTTGAGAATGAAGAGCGCCCGCTGCACTTCCTCCACATGTGTGTATCCTAGCGCGTTTTGAGGCTAGAAGCGCTCGCAGTGAGCGTTTTTCTTCTACGAGGTCACGTGGCTGGGCTTGTCTAGGCCTCTTTCCAAGCCAGCAAGGGCGTGGAAGGGTTGCTAGCATCATTGGTCATCGGCCCTTGAGAATGAAGAGTGCCCGCTGCACTTCCTCCACATGTGTGGATCCTAGCGCGTTCTGAGGCTAGAAGCGCTCGCAGTGAGCGTTTTTCTTCTACGAGGTCACGTGGCTGGGCTTGTCTAGGCCTCTTGCCAAGCCAGCAAGGGCGTGAAAGGGTTGCTAGCATCATTGGTCATCGGCCCTTGAGAATGAAGAGCGCCCGCTGCACTTCCTCCACATGTGTGGATCCTAGCGCGTTTTGAGGCTAGAAGCGTTCGCAGTGAGCGTTTTTCTTCTACCAGGTCACGTGGCTGGGCTTGTCTAGGCCTCTTGCCAAGCCAGAAAGGGCGTGGAAGGGTTGCTAGCATCATTGGTCATCGGCCCTTGAGAATGAAGAGCGCCCGCTGCACTTCCTCCACATGTGTGGTTCCTAGCGCGTTTTGAGGCTAGAAGCGCTCGCAGTGAGCGTTTTTCTTCTATCAGGTCACGTGGCTGCGCTTGTCTGGGCCTCTTGCCAAGCCAGCAAGGGCGTGGAAGGGTTGCTAGCATCATTGGTCATCGGCCCTTGAGAATGAAGAGCGCCCGCTGCACTTCCTCCACATGCGTGGATCTTTGTGCGTTTTGAGGCTAGAAGCGCTCGCAGTGAGCGTTTTTCTTCTACCAGGTCACGTGGCTGGGCTTGTCTAGGCCTCTTGCCAAGCCAGCAAGGGCGTGGAAGGGTTGCTAGCATCATTGGTCATCGGCCCTTGAGAATGAAGAGCGCCCTCTGCACTTCCTCCACATGTGTGGATCCTAGCGAGTTTTGAGGCTAGAAGCGCTCGCAGTGAGCGTTTTTCTTCTACCAGGTCACGTGGCTGGGCTTGTCTAGGCCTCTTGCCAAGCCAGCAAGGGCGTGGAAGGGTTTCTAGCATCATTGGTCATCGGTCCTTGAGAATGAAGAGCACCCGCTGCACTTCCTCCACATGTGTGGATCCTAGCGCGTTTTGAGGCTAGAAGCGCTCGCAGTAAGCGTTTTTCTTCTACCAGGTCACGTGGCTGGGCTTGTCTAGGCCTCTTGCCAAGCCAGAAAGGGCGTGGAAGGGTTGCTAGCATCATTGGTCATCGGCCCTTGAGATTGAAGAGCGCCCGCTGCACTTCCTCCACATGTGTGGATCCTAGCGCGTTATGAGGCTAGAAGCGCTCGCAGTGAGCATTTTTCTTCCACCAGGTCACGTGGCTACGCTTGTCTAGGCCTCTTGCCAAGCCAGCAAGGGCGTGGAAGGGTTGCTAGCATCATTCGTCATCGGCCCTTGAGAATGAAGAGCGCCCGCTGCACTTCCTCCACATGTGTGGATCCTAGCGCGTTTTGAGGCTAGAAGCGCTCGCAGTGAGCGTTTTTCTTCTACCAGGTCACGTGGCTGGGCTTGTCTAGGCCTCTTGCCAAGCCAGCAAGGGCGTGGAAGGGTTGCTAGCATCATTCGTCATCGGCCCTTGAGAATGAAGAGCGCCCGCTGCACTTCCTCCACATGTGTGGATCCTAGCGCGTTTTGAGGCTAGAAGCGCTCGCAGTGAGCGTTTTTCTTCTACCAGGTCACGTGGCTGGGCTTGTCTAGGCCTTTTGCCAAGCCAGCAAGGGCGTGGAAGGGTTGCTAGCATCATTGGTCATCGGCCCTTGAGAATGAAGAGCGCCTGCTGCACTTCCTCCACATGTGTGGATCCTAGCGCGTTTTGAGGCTAGAAGCGCTTGCAGTGAGCGTTTTTCTTCTACCAGGTCACGTGGCTGGGCTTGTCTAGGCCTCTTGCCAAGCAAGCAAGGGCGTGGAAGGGTTGCGAGCATCATCGGTCATCGGCGCTTGCGAATGAAGAGCGCCCGCTGCACTTCCTCCACATGTGTGGATCCTAGCGCGTTTTGAGGCTAGAAGCGCTCGCAGTGAGCGTTTTTCTTCTACCAGGTCACGTGGCTGGGCTTGTCTAGGCCTCTTGCCAAGCCAGCAAGGGCGTGGAAGGGTTGCTAGCATCATTGGTCATCGGCCCTTGAGAATGAAGAGCGCCCGCTGCACTTCCTCCACATGTGTGGATCCTAGCGCGTTTTGAGGCTAGAAGCGCTCGCAGTGAGCGTTTTTTCTTCTACCAGGTCACGTGGCTGGGCTTGTCTAGGCCTCTTGCCAAGCCAGCAAGGGCGTGGAAGGGTTGCTAGCATCATTCGTCATCGGCCCTTGAGAATGAAGAGCGCCCGCTGCACTTCCTCCACATGTGTGGATCCTAGCGCGTTTTGAGGCTAGAAGCGCTCGCAGTGAGCGTTTTTCTTCTACCAGGTCACGTGGCTGGGCTTGTCTAGGCCTCTTGCCAAGTGAGCAAGGGCCTTCAACCGGTGCTCCGTTGCGATCGGCCAAGTGCGCCTGGCCGAAGTCGGCGACGGCGACAACGACGTGCAGCAGTAGGTGCCATGCCCTCTTGCATGGCTGGTGCGGTGACTGGCGTGCTGTGTGTTGTGTGCACGCCGCCGAGCTATACTTCGAGCTGTGCTGCCGTGTGGGCTGGGGGCCCAAGCGTGAACGCGGCAGGGGAGTGTCAACGGGAGTGTTGTGTGGCCCCGTCCTCGCTTGGGCGGTGCCGAGTTCGTGGTCGGGTGCGCGGGGGATGCAGCCGACCTGCAGCAGTGGGCACGGGGGCCACTGCAAGGGCATTGTGTTGGGGGGCGCTTGGCTGGAATGCGCCGAGCAGGTGGACGCCGTCCTGGGCGTCTGGACGACGTCCTGGGCGTCTGCTCAACGTTCTGGGCACCTGGACGCCGTCCTGGGCGTCTGCTAGGCGTCCTGGGCGGTGGGACGCCGAGCTGGGAGTCTGCTCGGCGTCCCGGGCGCCTGGACGCCGACTTGTGCGTCTGGACGGCGTCCTGGGCGAGTGGACGCCGACCTGGACGCCAGGACGCCGACTTGGGACGCTGGGATGAACGTGGCCGGCGTCCGACTGGGCTGGACGACCAGGCGGGGTTGCCCGGTCGACCGGGATACCCGGGCGACGTGTGCGAAGGTCGCCGGGGAAGATGTCTGCGAGGGCGACCTCGGGGGTGGTATCCCGAGGTCGAGTGGCTGATGGGCGTTGTCACGGGCGGGAATGTCTTCGCTGGGCACGTGACGGGACATTGGGCGCCAACCAGCCGCGCACACCTGCGAAGCAGGTGCACCGTTGTCCTGCGGGTGCAACGCTGTGCAGCCGACTTGCTGCAGCGTTGGCACACCGTGGACATGCAACGTTGGCGCGCCGCATCTCTGCTGCGCTGGAGCGGTGCGAGCATTGCTGCGCTGGATCGCGGTCGACCGTGCTGCGCTGGAGGTCGACCAGCAGCTGTGCTAGCTCTGATGTAGTGATGCATGCCAATGTTAATGCTATCATTCTGAACCTTTGTTGCTATGTTTTCCTAGTGAAACTCTTGCCAATTCTCCCCATGAACTAGCAAGTAGTGTGCGCACAAGGAAACGACTAAGGAACGAACGCAGAGATCCCTCTCACGCACGTGCCTTCCCCGTAGTCAAGCTCCCGTTGCTAGAGTTATCTCTGCAAAAACGCGCTAGGATCCACACATGTGGAGGAAGTGCAGCGGGCGCTCTTCATTCTCAAGTGCCGATGACCAATGATGCTCGCAACTCTTCCACGCCCTTGCTGGCTTGGCAAGATGCCTAGACAAGCCCAGCCACGTGACCTGGTAGAAGAAAAACGCTCACTGCGAGCGCTTCTAGCCTCAAAACGCGCTAGGATCCACACATGCGGAAAATGTGCAGCGGGCGCTCTTCATTCTCAAGGGCCGATGACGAATGATGCTAGCAACCCTTCCACGCCCTTGCTGGCTTGGCAAGAGGCCTAGACAAGCGCAGCCACATGACCTGGTAGAAGAAAAACGCTCACTGCGAGCGCTTCTAGCCTCAGAACGCGCTAGGATCTACACATGTGGAGGAAGTGCAGCGGGCGCTCTTCATTCTCAAGGGCCGATGACCAATGATGCTAGCAACCCTTCCACGCTCTTGCTGGCTTGGCAAGAGGCCTAGACAAGCCCAGCCACGTGACCTGGTAGAAGAAAAACGCTCACTGCGAGCGCTTCTAGCCTCAGAACGCGCTAGGATCTACACATGTGGAGGAAGTGCAGCGGGCGCTCTTCATTCTCAAGGGCCGATGACCAATGATGCTCGCAACCCTTCCACGCTCTTGCTGGCTTGGCAAGAGGCCTAGACAAGCCCAGCCACGTGACCTGGTAGAAGAAAAACGCTCATTGCGAGCGAATCTAGCCTCAAAACGCGCTAGGATCCACAAATGTGGAGGAAGTGCAGCGGGCGCTCTTCATTCTCAATGGCCGATGACCAATGATGCTAGCAACCCTTCCACACCCTTGCTGGCTTGGCAAGAGGCCTAGACAAGCCCAGCCACGTGACCTGGTAGAAGAAAAACGCTCACTGCGAGCGCTTCTAGCCTCAAAACGCGCTAGGATCCACACATGTGGAGGAAGTGCAGCGAGCGCTCTTCATTCTCAAGGGCCGATGACGAATGATGCTAGCAACCAATCCGCGCCCTTGCTGGCTTGGCAAGAGGCCTAGACAAGCCCAGCCACGTGACCTGGTAGAAGAAAAACGTTCACTGCGAGCGCTTCTAGCCTCAGAACGCGCTAGGATCCGCACATGCGGAGGAAGTGCAGCGGGCGCACTTCATTCTCAAGGGCCGATGACCAATGATGCTCGCAACCCTTCCACGCCCTTGCTGGCTTGGCAAGATGCCTAGACAAGCGCAGCCACGTTACCTGGTAGAAGAAAAACGCTCAGAACGAGCGTTTCTAGCCTCAAAACGCGCTAGGATCCGCACATGTGGAGGAAGTGCAGCGGGCGCTCTTCATTCTCAAGGGCCGATGACCAATGATGCTTGCAACCCTTCCACGCCCTTGCTGGCTTGGCAAGAGGCCTAGACAAGCGCAGCCACGTGACCTGATAGAAGAAAAACGCTCACTGCGAGCGCTTCTAGCCTCAAAACGCGCTAGGATTCGCACATGTGGAGGAAGTGCAGCGGGCGCTCTTCATTCTCAAGGGCCGATGACCAATGATGCTCGCAACCCTTCCACGCCCTTGCTGGCTTGGCAAGAGGCCTAGACAAGCGCAGCCACGTGACTTGGTGGAAGAAAAACGCTCACTACGAGCGCTTCTAACCTCAAAACGCGCTAGGATCCGCACATGTGGAGGAAGTGCAGCGGGCGCACTTCATTCTCAAGGGCCGATGACCAATGATGCTCGCAACCCTTCCACGCCCTTCCTGGCTTGGCAAGAGGCCTAGACAAGCGCAGCCACGTGACTTGGTAGAAGAAAAACGCTCAGAACGAGCGTTTCTAGCCTCAAAACGCGCTAGGATCCGCACATGTGGAGGAAGTGCAGCGGGCGCTCTTCATTCTCAAGGGCCGATGACCAATGATGCTCGCAACCCTTCCACGCCCTTGCTGGCTTGGCAAGAGGCCTAGACAAGCGCAGCCACGTGACCTGGTAGAAGAAAAACGCTCACTGCGAGCGCTTCTAGCCTCAAAACGCGCTAGGATCCGCACATGTGCAGGAAGTGCAGCGGGCGCTCTTCATTCTCAAGGGCCGATGACCAATGATGCTAGCAACCCTTCCACGCCCTTGCTGGCTTGGCAAGAGGCCTAGACAAGCGTAGCCACATGACCTGGTAGAAGAAAAACGCTCAGAACGAGCGCTTCTAGCCTCAAAACGCGTTAGGATCCGCACATGTGGAGGAAGTGCAGCGGGCGTTCTTCATTCTCAAGGGCCGATGACCAATGATGCTCGCAACCCTTCCACGCCCTTGCTGGCTTGGCAAGAGGCCTAGACAAGCACAGCCACGTGACTTGGTGGAAGAAAAACGCTCACTGCGAGTGCTTCTAGCCTCAAAACGCGCTAGGATCCACACATGTGGAGGAAGTGCAGCGGGCGTTCTTCATTCTCAAGGGCCGATGACCAATGATGCTCGCAACCCTTCCACGCCCTTGCTGGCTTGGCAAGAGGCCTAGACAAGCGCAGCCACGTGACCTGGTAGAAGAAAAACGCTCAGAACGAGCGTTTCTAGCCTCAAAACGCGCTAGGATCCGCACATGCGGAGGAAGTGCAACGGGCGCTCTTCATTCTCAAGGGCCGATGACCAGTGATGCTCGCAACCCTTCCACGCCCTTGCTGGCTTGGCAAGAGGTCTAGACAAGCGCAGCCACGTGACTTGGTGGAAGAAAAACGCTCACTGCGAGCGCTTCTAGCCTCAAAACGCGCTAGGATCCGCACATGTGGAGGAAGTGCAGCGCGCGCTCTTCATTCTCAAGGGCCGATGACGAATGATGCTAGAAACCCTTCCACGCCCTTGCTGGCTTCGCAAGAGGCCTAGACAAGCCCAGCCACGTGACCTGGTAGAAGAAAAACGCTCAGAACGAGCGCTTGTAGCCTCAAAACGCGCTAGGATCCGCACATGTGGAGGAAGTGCAGAGGGCGCTCTTCATTCTCAAGGGCTGATGACCAATGATGCTAGCAACCCTTCCACGCCCTTGCTGGCTTGGCAAGAGGCCTAGACAAGCGCAGCCATGTGACTTGGTGGAAGAAAAACGCTCAGAACAGGCGCTTCTAGCCTCAAAACGCGCTAGGATCCGCACATGTGGAGGAAGTGCAGCGGGCGTTCTTCATTCTCAAGGGCCGATGACCAATGATGCTCGCAACCCTTCCACGCCCTTGCTGGCTTGGCAAGAGGCCTAGACAAGCACAGCCACGTGACTTGGTGGAAGAAAAACACTCAGAACGAGCGCTTCTAGCCTCAAAACGCGCTAGGATCCGCACATGCGGAGGAAGTGCAGCGGGCGCACTTCATTCTCAAGGGCCGATGACCAATGATGCTCGCAACCCTTCCACGCCCTTGCTGGCTTGGCAAGAGGCCTAGACAAGCGCAGCCACGTGACCTGGCAGAATAAAAACGCTCAGGACGAGCGTTTCTAGCCTCAAAACGCGCTAGGATCCGCACATGCGGAGGAAGTGCAGCGGGCGCACTTCATTCTCAAGGGCCGATGACCAATGATGCTCGCAACCCTTCCACGCCCTTGCTGGCTTGGCAAGAGGCCTAGACAAGCGCAGCCACGTGACCTGGCAGAATAAAAACGCTCAGGACGAGCGTTTCTAGCCTCAAAACGCGCTAGGATCCGCACATGTGGAGGAAGTGCAGCGGGCTCTCTTCATTCTCAAGGGCCGATGACCAATGATGCTCGCAACCCTTCCACGCCCTTGCTGGCTTGGCAAGAGGCCTAGAGAAGCGCAGCCACGTGATCGAATAGAAGAAAAAACGCTCACTGCGAGCGAATCAAGCATCAAAACACGCTAGGATCCGCACATGTGGAGGAAGTGCAACGAGGCGCTCTTCATTCTCAAGGGCCGATGACCAATGATGCTCGCAACCCTTCCACGCCCTTGCTGGCTTGGCAAGAGGCCTAGACAAGCGCAGCCACGTGACCTGGTAGAAGAAAATCGCTCAGAACGAGCGCTTCTAGCCTCAAAACGCGCTAGGATCCGCACATGTGCAGGAAGTGCAGCGGGCGCTCTTCATTCTCAAGGGCCGATGACCAATGATGCTCGCAACCCTTCCACGCCCTTGCTGGCTTGGCAAGAGGCCTAGACAAGCGTAGCCACGTGACCTGGTGGAAGAAAAACGCTCACTGCGAGCACTTCTAGCCTCAAAACGCGCTAGGATCCGCACATGTGGAGGAAGTGCAGCGCGCGCACTTCATTCTCAAGGGCCGATGACCAATGATGCTCGCAACCCTTCCACGCCCTTGCTGGCTTGGCAAGAGGCCTAGACAAGCGCAGCCACGTGACTTGGTAGAAGAAAAACGCTCAGAACGAGCGTTTCTAGCCTCAAAACGCGCTAGGATCCGCACATGTGGAGGAAGTGCAGCGGGCGCTCTTCATTCTCAAGGGCCGATGACCAATGATGCTCGCAACCCTTCCACGCCCTTGCTGGCTTGGCAAGAGGCCTAGACAAGTGCAGCCACGTGACCTAGTAGAAGAAAAACGCTCACTGCAAGCGAATCTAGCCTCAAAACACGCTAGGATCCGCACATGTGGAGGAAGTGCAACGGGCGCTCTTCATTCTCAAGGGTCGATGACCAATGATGCTCGCAACCCTTCCACGCCCTTGCTGGCTTGGCAAGAGGCCTAGACAAGCGCAGCCACGTGACATGGTAGAAGAAAAACGCTCAGAACGAGCGCTTCTAGCCTCAAAACCCGCTAGGATCCGCACATGTGGAGGAAGTGCAGCGGGCGCACTTCATTCTCAAGGGCCGATGACCAATGATGCTCGCAAACCTTCCACGCCCTTGCTGGCTTGGCAAGAGGCCTAGAGAAGCGCAGCCACGTGACTTGGTAGAAGAAAACCACTCAGAACGAGCGCTTCTAGCCTCAAAACGCGCTAGGATCCGCACATGTGCAGGAAGTGCAGCGGGCGCTCTTCATTCTCAAGGGCCGATGACCAATGATGCTCGCAACCCTTCCACGCCCTTGCTGGCTTGGCAAGAGGCCTAGACAAGCGCAGCCATGTGACCTGGTAGAAGAAAAACGCTCAGAACGAACGCTTCTAGCCTCAAAATGCGCTAGGATCCGCACATGTGCAGGAAGTGCAGCGTGCGCTCTTCATTCTCAAGGGCCGATGACCAATGATGCTCGCAACCCTTCCACGCCCTTGATGGCTTGGCAAGAGGCCTAGACAAGTGCAGCCACGTGACTTGGTGGAAGAAAAATGCTCACTACAAGCGCTTCTAGCCTCAAAACGCGCTAGGATCCGCACATGTGGAGGAAGTGCAGCGGGCGCACTTCATTCTCAAGGGCCGATGACCAATGATGCTCGCAACCCTTCCACGCCCTTGCTGGCTTGGCAAGAGGCCTAGAGAAGCGCAGCCACGTGACTTGGTAGAAGAAAAACGCTCAGAACGAGCGCTACTAGCCTCAAAACGCGCTAGGATCCGCACATGTGGAGGAAGTGCAGCGGGCGCTCTTCATTCTCAAGGGCCGATGACCAATGATGCTCGCAACCCTTCCACGCCCTTGCTGGCTTGGCAATAGGCCTAGACAAGCGCAGCCACGTGACCTAACAGAAGAAAAACGCTCACTGCGAGCGATTCTAGCCTCAAAACACGCTAGGATCCGCACATGTGGAGGAAGTGCAACGGGCGCTCTTCATTCTCAAGGGCCGATGACCAATGATGCTCGCAACCCTTCCACGCCCTTGCTGGCTTGGCAAGAGGCCTGGACAAGCGCAGCCACGTGACCTGGTAGAAGAAAAATGCTCAGAACGAGCGCTTCTAGCCTCAGAACGCGCTAGGATCCGCACATGTGGAGGAAGTGCAGCGGGCGCTCTTCATTCTCAAGGGCCAATGACCAATGATGCTCGCAACCCTTCTACGCCCTTGCTGGCTTGGCAAGAGGCCTAGACAAGCCCAGCCATGTGACCTCGTAAAATAAAAACGCTCACTGCGAGCGCTTCTAGCCTGAAAACGCGCTAGGATCCACACATGTGGAGGAAGTGCAGCGGGCGCTCTTCATTCTCAAGGGCCGATGACCAATGATGCTAGAAACCCTTCCACGCCCTTGCTGGTTTGGCAAGAGGCCTAGACAAGCCCAGCCACGTTACCTGGTAGAAGAAAAACGCTCACTGCGAGCGCTTCTAGCCTCAAAACGCGCTAGGATCCGCACATATGCAGGAAGTGCAGCGGGCGCTCTTCATTCTCAAGGGCCGATGACCAATGATGCTCGCAACCCTTCCACGCCCTTGCTGGCTTGGAAAGAGGCCTAGACAAGCGCAGCCACGTGACCTGGTAGAACAAAAACGCTCAGAACGAGCGCTTCTAGCCTCAAAACGCGCTAGGATCCGCACATGTGCAGGAAGTGCAGCGGGCGCTCTTCATTCTCAAGGGCCGATGACCAATGATGCTCGCAACCGTTCCACGCCCTTGCTTGCTTGGCAAGAGGCCTAGACAAGCGCAGCCACGTGACGTGGTGCAAGAAAAACGCTCACTGCGAGCGCTTCTAGCCTCAAAACACGCTAGGATCCGCACATGTGCAGGAAGTGCAGCGAGCGCTCTTCATTCTCAAGGGCCGATGACCAATGATGCTCGCAACCGTTCCACGCCCTTGCTGGCTTGGCAAGAGGCCCAGACAAGCGCAGCCACGTGACTTGGTAGAAGAAAACCACTCAGAACGAGCGCTTCTAGCCTCAAAACGCGCTAGGATCCGCACATGTGGAGGAAGTGCTGCGGGCGCTCTTCATTCTCAAGGGCCGATGATCAATGATGCTCGCAACCCTTCCACGCCTTTGCTGGCTTGGCAAGAGGCCTAGACAAGCACAGCCACGTGACTTGGTGGAAGAAAAATGCTCACTGCGAGCGCTTCTAGCCTCAAAACGCGCTAGGATCCGCACATGTAGAGGAAGTGCAGCGCGCGCACTTCATTCTCAAGGGCCGATGACCAATGATGCTCGCAACCCTTCCACGCCCTTACTGGCTTGGCAAGAGGCCTAGACAAGCGGAGCCACGTGACTTGGTAAAAGAAAAACGCTCAGAACGAGCGTTTCTAGCCTCAAAACGCGCTAGGATCCGCACATGTGGAGGAAGTGCAGCGGGCGCTCTTCATTCTCAAGGGCCGATGACCAGTGATGCTCGCAACCCTTCCACGCCCTTGCTGGCTTGGCAAGAGGCCTAGACAAGTGCAGCCACGTGACCTAGTAGAAGAAAAACGCTCACTGCAAGCGAATCTAGCCTCAAAACACGCTAGGATCCGCACATGTGGAGGAAGTGCAACGGGCGCTCTTCATTCTCAAGGGCCGATGACCAATGATGCTCGCAACCCTTCCACGCCCTTGCTGGCTTGGCAAGAGGCCTAGACAAGCGCAGCCACGTGACCTGGTAGAAGAAAAACGCTCAGAACGAGCGCTTCTAGCCTCAAAACGCGCTAGGATCCGCACATGTGGAGGAAGTGCAGCGGGCGCACTTCATTCTCAAGGGCCGATGACCAATGATGCTCGCAACCCTTCCACGCCCTTGCTGGCTTGGCAAGAGGCCTAGAGAAGCGCAGCCACGTGACTTGGTAGAAGAAAACCACTCAGAACGAGCGCTTCTAGCCTCAAAACGCGCTAGGATCCGCACATGTGCAGGAAGTGCAGCGGGCGCTCTTCATTCTCAAGGGCCGATGACCAATGATGCTCGCAACCCTTCCACGCCCTTGCTGGCTTGGCAAGAGGCCTAGACAAGCGCAGCCATGTGACCTGGTAGAAGAAAAACGCTCAGAACGAACGCTTCTAGCCTCAAAATGCGCTAGGATCCGCACATGTGCAGGAAGTGCAGCAGGCGCTCTTCATTCTCAAGGGCCGATGACCAATGATGCTCGCAACCCTTCCACGCCCTTGATGGCTTGGCAAGAGGCCTAGACAAGTGCAGCCACGTGACTTGGTGGAAGAAAAATGCTCACTACAAGCGCTTCTAGCCTCAAAACGCGCAAGGATCCGCACATGTGGAGGAAGTGCAGCGGGCGCACTTCATTCTCAAGGGCCGATGACCAATGATGCTCGCAACCCTTCCACGCCCTTGCTGGCTTGGCAAGAGGCCTAGAGAAGCGCAGCCACGTGACTTGGTAGAAGAAAAACGCTCAGAACGAGCGCTACTAGCCTCAAAACGCGCTAGGATCCGCACATGTGGAGGAAGTGCAGCGGGCGCTCTTCATTCTCAAGGGCCGATGACCAATGATGCTCGCAACCCTTCCACGCCCTTGCTGGCTTGGCAATAGGCCTAGACAAGCGCAGCCACGTGACCTAACAGAAGAAAAACGCTCACTGCGAGCGATTCTAGCCTCAAAACACGCTAGGATCCGCACATGTGGAGGAAGTGCAACGGGCGCTCTTCATTCTCAAGGGCCGATTACCAATGATGCTCGCAACCCTTCCACGCCCTTGTTGGCTTGGCAAGAGGCCTAGACAAGCGCAGCCACGTGACCTGGTAGAAGAAAAACGCTCAGAACGAGCGCTTCTAGCCTCAAAACGCGCTAGGATCCGCACATGTGGAGGAAGTGCAGCGGGCGCTCTTCATTCTCAAGGGCCAATGACCAATGATGCTCGCAACCCTTCTACGCCCTTGCTGGCTTGGCAAGAGGCCTAGACAAGCCCAGCCATGTGACCTCGTAAAATAAAAACGCTCACTGCGAGCGCTTCTAGCCTGAAAACGCGCTAGGATCCACACATGTGGAGGAAGTGCAGCGGGCGCTCTTCATTCTCAAGGGCCGATGACCAATGTCAGAAATAACTGAGCAGGAATGAATGAACTAGAACAGAGTTTGGTACAAGTAGGAAACCCTAACTTTGTGTACCCCCTAAGGTGTAACCCACTACAGCCTACACAATATAAACATGCAATGTTTGACACACCCCCATAGGCGCAGTGGGAGACAACCACAGGGTCACAAGACCAGTCAAAGCAAAGCAAAGCAAGCTCAGGGTGGATCTCAAGGATTCCACACAAATTCCGAGCACAAGCAAGCGGTCACAAGACCAGTTCACATGCAGGTTTATAACAAAGCAAGAGATACAGTGATCACAACCTAGCAAAAGTAAACAAGTAGGCATATATATATAGTGATCACAGTACAAGCAAGGTCAAGAGGTAAGCAAGTGAGGCCCAGTAGGTACAAGGCCTAGTAGAGTGCAAAAGCGCTGATGGTCACAAGGCTGAAGCGCCTTGGTGAACACATCAGCAGTGTTGGCCTCCGTGGCCACGTAACGCAGACAAAGCTGACCACGCTGCTGCAGCTCTCGAGCAAGGAAGTACCGCAGAGCGATGTGCTTCGTTCTGTGCTCCAGTCTGTGCTCCTCACACAAGGCAATGGCAGCCTTGTTGTCGACGTACAGCACTGGAGGAGAACGAGGCCGCTCTCCGAGGTCGGTCAGCAGGTAGGTCAGCCAGCGTAGCTCCTGAGCAGCCATGGCTGTGGCGTAGATCTCAGCCTCACAACTGGAGCTGAGAACAGAAGAAGAGCGAGTAGAACGCCAAGAAACTGAGCCAGAGCCAAGGCTGAAGGTGTAACCCTGGGACGACCGCTGAGTAGCCTGGTCGTCTGCCCAAGAAGCGTCTGAGTGCCCTGTGAGAACAACCCGGTCTCGCCCTCCAAGCACAAGCCCCATGCCCGACGTACTGCACAAGTAGCGCAACACCCTCTTAGCAGCATCCATGTGCTCCTTCCGGTGACGGCCAGGAGCGACATAGCGTGCTAGGATGCTAAGAGGGTATGCAAGGTCAGGTCGAGTGCAGGTCATCAGGTACATGAGGCAGCCCACAAGCTCTGGATACGGGCCACTCGGCTCTACGGACTCATCCGAAGGCAGAGCTGAGAGCGAGTGACCGGTAGGCAGAGGAGTGGACTGAGGCGAGGAGTACGTGAAGCGGAAGCGCTGGAGAACCTGCTGCACCATGTGTGACTGAGTCAGGGTGATGGTGCGCCGTGCTCTGTCCCGGGTGATCCGCAAGCCAAGATAGCTCGTCAGCTCACCCAGGTCTGTGCACGTGTGTCTCCTCTGCAGCTCCGACTTCACGTGAGCGAGTGCCGCGGTGTCAGCAGTGGCAAAGACCAAGTCGTCGACGTACACGAGGATGTAGAACGGCGGCAGCGAGGTGTCGGTGCGTAGAAACAGCGACGGGTCAGCAGTAGAGGGAGCGAACCCAAGAGCCGCAAGTGTCGTCCTCAGTGTGTCGTGCCACTCACGTGGCGCCTGGCGGAGACCGTAGACCGGCCGCTGAAGCCTCCACTGGGTGCCAGGAGGAACTGACCCAGTGAAGCCAGGGGGGCGGCGCAGCCAGATCTCCTCGTGCAGGCTGCCCTGCAAGAAAGCAGTGCTGAAGTCAAGAGAGTGAAGCTCGTAGTCGCGGTGAGCGGCTATGTGCAGCAGCACCCGAAGAGTAGTCATCTTCGGGGTGGGGGAGAAGGTCTGAAAGAAGTCTACTCCCTCTCGCTGACTGAAGCCTCGAGCCACGTAGCGCGCCTTGAAGACAGGCGGAGAACCCGGCGGCCGCTTCACCCTGAAAATCCACATGCCACTGACGATGTTCGCCCCAGGAGGGGGAACCTCGTCTACGTAGGTGCCTGTGGACTTCCAGGAGGCCATCTCTGCGTCCATGGCTGTCTGCCACTGAGAGGAGTAGGGACCCGCCATCGCCTCAGCGTAAGAGCGTGGGGTCGGGATGTCTGGTGCATCCGGGTCTCCCTCAGGGGCAACTAGCAAGGACACGAGACGGGGCAAAGCAGCAGCAAAGCAATGGAACTCCTCCTGTCTGTCCTCAAGGACGTCCGTGCCGAGGGCACACTCACCCCCGACGGACGGAGGACAGACAGACGCAGACTCAGACCTAGCGACAAGGCTGGCAGCGTAGTCTAGGCGACAGCGAGCAGCAAAGTCAACCAACTCAGCGACCAGAGCAGACGCAGCAGAGGACTCAAAGGTCGGGTCAGTGACAACTGTAGCGAGGAGACGCGTAACAGTGGGACTGGCAGCACGACGGGAGTCAGACTCCGGGTCAGGAAGAGTAGGAAGAGAGGACGCAGGAGGAGACGGCAGCGGGACGCGCTGCGGAGCAGTGGAGGGACGCAGAGTCATGTAGTGAGTGCCAGGGACAGGAGGAGGACGCTCACGTGGGACACGACGACCAGTGCGAGCAGTACGAACAGGCGA
This sequence comes from Closterium sp. Yama58-4, assembly GCA_947470075.1. Classification (NCBI taxonomy): domain Eukaryota; kingdom Viridiplantae; phylum Streptophyta; class Zygnematophyceae; order Desmidiales; family Closteriaceae; genus Closterium; species Closterium sp. Yama58-4. The sequence continues at coordinate 503,228 of CANIUD010000178.1, read as the reverse complement.
CGCAGGACGAGACTCAGGCTCACGACGCTCTGTAAGACCTCCTGTGGGACCAGCGTAAGGGGAGGGAGCAGGGAGAGGCGAGACAGGCGGTAACTGTGACTGCGGCTGGACAGGCAGAGGACACTCGACGGAGGGAGGAGGACTAGGAGGAGGAGCCTGACCAAGAACCTGCTGAAGGAGCGGTACGAAGTACGGTCGCGGCCGCGCAGCGTCTCCAGAAGCAGCAGGGACACCAGTGGCAGCCCCAACGCCCGAGTCCTCAGTACCAGCAGCAGCTCCAACGCCCGGGTCCTCAGCACCAGTAGGAGCTCCAACGCCCGAGTCCTCAGCACCAGCAGCAGCGCCACCGGTCGGGTCCTCAGCACCAGCAGCAGCTCCAACGCCCGGGTCCTCAGCACCAGCAGCAGGGCCACTGGTCAGGTCCTCAGCACCAGCAGCAGCGCCACCGGTCGGGTCCTCAGCACCAGCAGCAGCTCCAACGCCCGGGTCCTCAGCACCAGCAGCAGCTCCAGCGCCCGAGTCCTCAGCACCAGCAGCAGCTCCAGCGTCCGGGTCCTCAGCACCAGCAACAACACCACCGCTCGGGTCCGCAGCACCAGGAGCACCACTACGAAGACTGCAGCGCCGCGTGTACCACTCGCGGATCACCTGAATGGGGGGGAGCTCCTGGGTAGGAGGGGAAGTACCGGGACGAGCTCCAGAAGCACCTCTCCGGAGGCGGCAGTACTCGAGGTACCTCTCCTGCAGCTGCTGGGAGGAGAGGGCTCCTCCAGGTGGAGCACGCTCAGGCTCAGCACCCCCAGACTCAGCACCCCCAGACTCAGCACCCCCAGTCTCAGCACGTCCAGGCTCAGCACCCCCAGGCTCAGTACCTCCAGGCTCCGCACCTCCAGGCTCCACACCTCCAGGCTCCGCACCTCCAGGCTCAGCACCCCCAGGCTCCGCACCTCCAGGCTCAGCACCCCCAGGCTCCGCACCCTCAGACGCAGCACTCCCAGGCTCAGCACCCCCAGACGCAGGACGCGAGTCAACAGCTACCTCGACAGGCTCACCCGGGTCTACCTGGGACACACCTGAGGGAGCGGCACCCTGAGGGGGGAGGGGGTCTGGTACCTCAGCACCTGGAGCGAGGAAGAGAGGCGGGGGGGGGAGCGGGGCAGTGCGGTAGGGGAAGAGGCGGTAGAAGGGGACGGACTCGTCAAAAGTGACGTCCTGAGAGGCCAGAACCCGGCGCGAGGTGACGTGGTAAAACTGCCATCCAGGCGCGTCGGGAACAAAGCCAAGAAAGACACAGGGAACAGCGCGACGCGAGAGCTTGTCCGCGGACGTGTCGCGGACAAAAGCTCGAGATCCCCAGACCCGGAAACGCGACGCATCGCCAACCTCTCCCGTCCACCGTAGAGTCGGGGAAGTCTCCGGCAAGGAGACACGGGGCCAGAGGTTGAGCTGATGCGCTGCGTACCGGACCGCAAACGGCCACAGAAAGTGGGGAGCAGCCGCATGGGTCAGGGAGGTACGAGCGACCTCCATGACCAAGCCAATGCGGCGCTCAGCGACCCCATTCTGCTGTGGAGAGGCCGGAAGCGTGTACGACTGCTCAATGCCGTGCTCAGCACAGTAGGCTGCCAAGAGGTCGGAGGCAAACTCACCACCTCTGTCAGAGTGCAAGCGCAGGACAGGAAAGTCCGAGTGAAAGCGCTCGCCTAGCTGGAGACGGGCTCGGCTGATCCAGGGGATCAAAACACCAGGGACGTCACCCTTGGCGCGCAAGGGGAAGACCGTGGTGTAGCGCGAGTAGTCGTCAACAACTATCAGGAAGTACCTCTCCTGACCCTGACCACGGACGCGGGCTGGGCCCCACACGTCCATGTGGAGCGTCTGCAGGGGAGCGGTCGTCGGGGGAAAGGAGGAGGAGTGAGGAGCGGCGCGCTGCCGCCCCTCGACACAGGGAATGCAGTCAGGAGCAGGGGAGTCAGGAAGGGGAGGGAGCACCCTGGGAAGACCAGCAACAAGGTCCCGTTTGTGCATGGCCCGCAGGCGCTGCACAGACGGGTGACCAAGGCGGTGGTGCCAGAGGACGGTGTCGTTCGCCAGAGAGCGACACGAGCAGGGGGCGGACAGCTGACCTGACGCTGACGCAGACGCAGCTACCTGAGGGGACTCAGTGGTCAGTGTGTACAGGTCAGACCCCGGCTCTCGAGTGAAAGTAGCCAGGTGGCGGCCCGTCCGAGCACACGTGCAGTGAGTCACACGCTCGTAGGCAGGGGTGAACTGGTGAACACCCGAGTCCTGGAGCGCACTACCTGCCACCAAGTTCGTGGAGAACGAGGGGAGGTAGAGACCTGAGAGCGTGCCGGACGGAACCGCTGGACACGGAAGGGTGGTGGAGGAGGTCGCAAGGACCGGACCCCCAGAGGGGTCAGCAAGAGAGACAGCAACCGGCCGAGCTAGAGGCTCAAGGACAGTGCGGTCACGAAAGAAAGAGCGAGAAGCACCTGAGTCCAGTGTGAAGGTGTGCAGTGCTGCAGTCGACTCAGTACCAGGGGGCACAGACGCACAAGCACCTAGAGTAGCAGCTGCAGTAGTACCAGTGGAAGCAGACACACTAGCACCTAGAGCAGCAGCGGGGCTGGCCTGAATGCCCGGGTCGGGCGGAACACGCAAGTACTGAGCACCCTCTCCACTAATAGACATCGCATACATGGCAGTGAGAATAGCATCAAAGTCAAGTGCCCAAATATCAACACCCTTCCTGAGCAGATCAGCCCAGCGCGGCAGCTCACCCCCACCAGGAAACTGAGTGCGCCACGCATCGTTGAGGCGGGCGAAGCAGCGCTCCGTCTGGTGCGGCCCCCCACACGTCTGGCCAGTGCGGTCACCTGTACGAATAACGTACTGGCAGGTGACGCTGCGCCGCGCATACCACTCACGGGCGGCCTGAAGGGTCGGGGCAGGCTGCTGACTCTGACCGCCCCCCGGGCCTCCACGACCACCACCCCCTCCGCCTCCGCCCCGGCCACCTCCACCCCTGCCGCTGCCACGACCACCTCCGCCTCCGCTGCCACCTCCGCCCCTGTCACCACTCCCAACACCGCTGTCACCTCCACCACCGCCGCCACTAGCCTCTCCAGTCGCACCTCCACCGCCACCACCTCCACCCCCGCCTCCTCCGCCACCACCCCCACTCCTGCCACTCCTGCCCCTGCGTCGTCCGCCTGAAGCAGACGCAGCCCCGACCTTCTCAGCACCAAGGAGGTCGACAGCAGCAGCAGAGGCAACAGAGGGGAGGAGGGGGGAAGGGGAGCACCCCTCGAAGAAGGGGCCGCGGGGGTCGCCACGAGAGGTGCCTACAGCGACGATACTAGCCTCGGCTGCAAGCAGTTCCTTCTCGAGGAGGGCTATGGTGAGCTCAGTGGGGGAGCGAGAGAGGAACTGGTCCCTGACAGGGCGCAGAGAGTCAGGGAGGCGGGTGACAACGTGGTAGAGAGTGATCCAGAGCGGGGGGGGGTTGTTGGCGAGGAACTCATCAGGCATGGCAGCGCGAAAGCGAGCCTCACTAGTCTTAAGGTGGGTGATGAGGTCTGCGACAGTGTGAAAAGAGGCTAGGTCGGGGAACAGGTAGGGGAGAGTGAGGCGGCCTAGTGTGGCAGAAGCGGGTGAGGAGTAGCGGGCCACTACAGCTGTGTAGAGGTCCTTAGCAGTCTTGCATTGGCCGAAGTGCTCGCGCTCATCTAGCGGCAGGGAGTTGCGAATAGCAAAGCGAGCGTGCGCGTCACGGGTCTGCCACTGTGAGCGCTCAGCTGGGGGGGCAGTAGCGAGTGGGGCGGTCGCATGGCCGAGGGCGTGATCGTACAGTGTAATATCTTCCTTGGCAGTGAGCTGTAGGAAAAGGTGCAGGTCATCTAGCCAGGTTTCGAATTTGACCGGACGGCCCTCGGCGTCGAAAGCTAGAACAGGAGGACTAGCCATAGCGACAGCGGCAGTAGTAGAAGCAGTAAAGTCACTGAACAGGCGTGCGCAGGGTCAGCAGGGCCGGTGGGGCCTACGGACTGTAGTGGCGCACAAGCAGCAGTAGCAGGAAGTGTAGTAGTAGGATCTGCAGTGGTGCACAGGCGCAGCAGGCGGCAGCGAGAGCCGGCGCAGCAGGGGCGGGCTCAGCAGCGGTGATACGCGGGCGGCAGCGGGCGCAGCAGCGGCGGTGCGCGGGCGGCGGCGGGCTCAGCAGCGGCGGTGCGCGGGCGGCGGCGGGCTCAGCAGCGGCGGTGCGCGGGCGGCGGCGGGCTCAGCAGCGGCGGTGCGCGGGCGGCTGCGGGCTCAGCAGCGGCGGGCCGGGAGCAGTGCGGGCAGCGTGCGGGCCGGCGGCGGTCAGCGCACGAGCCGCGCAGGCTCAGCGCGGGCTGCGCGGGCTGCTCGCGGGCTGCGTAAGCGGGTCGCGGGCGGCTCGCGGGGGTTCGCGGGCAGGTCGCGGGCTGCTCGCGGGCAGTTCGCGGGCTGTGCGCGGGCTGCGCGGGCTGGTCGCGGGCTGCGCAGGCGGGTCGCGGGCTGTGCGCGGGCGGTTCGCGGGCTGTGAGCGCGGCGCGCTGTGCGGTTCGCGGGCGGCGTGACGGGGCCGATCGGGGCGCTAAGGGGCGACGCGACGGGGGCCGTGAGAGGCCGCTAGGAAAAAAAAAATTTCGACGGGGCCGCAGGGCCGCTAGATCGTGCTAGATCGACGGGGCCAGCGGGGCCGGAAACAAGCGAAGGTAAGCAGGTAGGTAAGTCGGTGGGCCCTAAGAACAGTCCTAGCGAAGGACCTGCTCTGATACCATGTCAGAAATAACTGAGCAGGAATGAATGAACTAGAACAGAGTTTGGTACAAGTAGGAAACCCTAACTTTGTGTACCCCCTAAGGTGTAACCCACTACAGCCTACACAATATAAACATGCAATGTAAAATAAAAACGCTCACTGCGAGCGCTTCTAGCCTGAAAACGCGCTAGGATCCACACATGTGGAGGAAGTGCAGCGGGCGCTCTTCATTCTCAAGGGCCGATGACCAATGATGCTAGAAACCCTTCCACGCCCTTGCTGGTTTGGCAAGAGGCCTAGACAAGCGCAGCCGCGTGACCTGGTAGAAGAAAAACGCTCACTGCGAGCGCTTCTAGCCTCAAAACGCGCTAGGATCCGCACATATGCAGGAAGTGCAGCGGGCGCTCTTCATTCTCAAGGGCCGATGACCAATGATGCTCGCAACCCTTCCACGCCCTTGCTGGCTTGGAAAGAGGCCTAGACAAGCGCAGCCACGTGACCTGGTAGAACAAAAACGCTCAGAACGAGCGCTTCTAGCCTCAAAACGCGCTAGGATCCGCACATGTGGAGGAAGTGCAACGGGCGCTCTTCATTCTCAAGGGCCGATGACCAATGATGCTCGCAACCCTTCCACGCCATTGCTGGCTTGGCAAGAGGCCTAGACAAGCGCAGCCACGTGACCCGGTGGAAGAAAAACGCTCAAAACGAGCGCTTCTAGCCTCAAAACGCGCAAGGATCCGCACATGTGGAGGAAGTGCAGCGGGCGCTCTTCATTCTCAAGGGCCGATGACCAATGATGCTCGCAACCCTTCCACGCCCTTGCTGGCTTGGCAAGGGGCCTAGACAAGCGCAGCCACGTGACTTGGTGGAAGAAAAACGCTCACTTCGAGCGCTTCTAGCCTCAAAACGCGCTAGGATCCGCACATGTGCAGGAAGTGCAACGGGCGCTCTTCATTCTCAAGGGCCGATGACCAATGATGCTCGCAACCCTTCCACGCCATTGCTGGCTTGGCAAGAGGCCTAGACAAGCGCAGCCACGTGACCCGGTGGAAGAAAAACGCTCAAAACGAGCGCTTCTAGCCTCAAAACGCGCAAGGATCCGCACATGTGGAGGAAGTGCAGCGGGCGCTCTTCATTCTCAAGGGCCGATGACCAATGATGCTCGCAACCCTTCCACGCCCTTGCTGGCTTGGCAAGAGGCCTAGAAAAGCGCAGCCACGTGACCTGGTGGAAGAAAAACGCTTACTGCGAGCGCTTCTAGCCTCAAAACACGCTAGGATCCGCACGTGTGGAGGAAGTGCAGCGGGCGCTCTTTATTCTCAAGGGCCGATGACCAATGATGCTCGCAATTTTTCCACGCCCTTGCTGGCTTGGCAAGAGGCCTAGACAAGCGCAGCCACGTGACCTGGTAGAAGAAAAACGCTCAGAACGAGCGCTTCTAGCCTCAAAACGCGCTAGGATCCGCACATGTGCAGGAAGTGCAGCGGGCGCTCTTCATTCTCAAGGGCCGATGACCAATGATACTCGCAACCCTTCCACGCCCTTGCTGGCTTGGCAAAAGGCCTAGAAAAGCGGAGCCACGTGACCTGGTAGAAGAAAAACACTCAGAACGAGCGCTTCTAGCCTCAAAACGCGCTAGGATCCGCACATGTGGAGGAAGTGCAGCGGGCGCTCTTCATTCTCAAGGGCCGATGACCAATGATGCTCGCAACCCTTCCACGCCCTTGCTGGCTTGGCAAGAGGCCTAGACAAGCGCAGCCACGTGACCTGGTAGAAGAAAAACGCTCAGAACGAGCGCTTCTAGCCTCAAAACGCGCTAGGATCCGCACATGTGGAGGAAGTGCAGCGGGCGCTCTTCATTCTCAAGGGCCGATCACCAATGATGCTCGCAACCCTTCCACGCCCTTGCTGGCTTGGCAAGGGGCCTAGACAAGTGCAGCCACGTGACCTGGTGGAAGAAAAACGCGCACTTCAAGCGCTTCTAGCCTCAAAACGCGCTAGGATCCGCACATATGCAGGAAGTGCAGCGGGCGCTCTTCATTCTCAAGGGCCGATGACCAATGATGCTCGCAACCCTTCCACGCCCTTGCTGGCTTGGAAAGAGGCCTAGACAAGTGCAGCCACGTGACTTGGTGGAAGAAAAACGCTCACTACGAGCGCTTCTAGCCTCAAAACGCGCTAGGATCCGCACATGTGGAGGAAGTGCAGCGGGCGCACTTCATTCTCAAGGGTCGATGACCAATGATGCTCGCAACCCTTCCACGCCCTTGCTGGCTTGGCAAGAGGCCTAGACAAGCGCAGCCACGTGATCTGGTAGAAGAAAAACGCTCAGAACGAGCGCTTCTAGCCTCAAAATGCGCTAGGATCCGCACATGTGGAGGAAGTGCAGCGGGCGCTCTTCATTCTCAAGGGCCGATGACCAATGATGCTCGCAATCCTTCCACGCCGTTGCTGGCTTGGCAAGAGGCCTAGACAAGCGCAGCCACGTGACTTGGTGGAAGAAAAACGCTCACTGCGAGCGCCTCTAGCCTCAAAACGCGCTAGGATCCGCACATGTGGAGGAAGTGCAGCGGGCGCTCTTCATTCTCAAGGGCCGATGACCAATGATGCTCGCAACCCTTCTACGCCCTTGCTGGCTTGGCAAGAGGCCTAGACAAGCCCAGCCATGTGACCTCGTAAAATAAAAACGCTCACTGCGAGCGCTTCTAGCCTGAAAACGCGCTAGGATCCACACATGTGGAGGAAGTGCAGCGGGCGCTCTTCATTCTCAAGGGGCGATGACCAATGATGCTCGCAACCCTTCCACGCCCTTGCTGGCTTGGCAAGAGGCCTAGACAAGCGCAGCCACGTGATCTGGTAGAAGAAAAACGCTCAGAACGAGCGCTTCTAGCCTCAAAACGCGCTAGGATCCGCACATGTGCAGGAAGTGCAGCGAGCGCTCTTCATTCTCAAGGGCCGATGACCAATGATGCTCGCAACCCTTCCACGCCCTTGCTGGCTTGGCAAAAGGCCTAGACAAGCGCAGCCACGTGACCTGATAGAAGAAAAACGCTCACTGCGAGCGCTTCTAGCCTCAAAACACGCTAGGACCCGCACATGTGGAGGAAGTGCAGCGGGCGCTCTTCATTCTCAAGGGCCGATGACCAATGATGCTTGCAACCCTTCCTCGCCCTTGCTGGCTTGGCAAGAGGCCTAGTCAAGCGCAGCCACGTGATCTGGTAGAAGAAAAACGCTCAGAACGAGCGCTTCTAGCCTCAAAACGCGCTAGGGTCCGCACATGTGCAGGAAGTGCAGCGGGCGCTCTTCATTCTCAAGGGCCGATGACCAATGATGCTCGCAACCCTTCCACGCCCTTGTTGGCTTGGCAAGAGGCCTAGAAAAGCGCAGCCACGTGACCTAGTAGAAGAAAAACGCTCACTGCGAGCGCTTCTAGCCTCAAAACGCGCTAGGATCCGCATATGTGGAGGAAGTGCAGCGGGCGCTCTTCATTCTCAAGGGCCGGTGACCAATGATGCTCGCATTTTTTCCACGCCCTTGCAGGCTTGGCAAGAGGCCTAGACAAGCACAGCCACGTGACCTGGTAGAAGAAAAACGCTCAGAACGAGCGCTTCTAGCCTCAAAACGCGCTAGGATCCGCACATGTGCAGGAAGTGCAGCGGGCGCTCTTCATTCTCAAGGGCCGATGACCAATGATGCTCGCAACCCTTCCACGCCCTTGCTGGCTTTGCAAGAGGCCTAGACAATCGGAGCCACGTGACCTGGTAGAAGAAAAACGCTCAGAACGAGCGCTTCTAGCCTCAAAACGCGCTAGGATCCGCACATGTGCAGGAAGTGCAGCGGTCGCTCTTCATTCTCAAGGGCCGATGACCAATGATGCTCGCAACCCTTCCACGCCCTTGCTGGGATGGCAAGAGGCCTAGACAAGCAGAGCCACGTGACCTGGCCGTTAGAAGAAAAACGCTCACTGCGAGCGCTTCTAGCCTGAAGCGCGCTAGGATCTGCACATGTGGAGGAAGTGCAGCAGGCGCTCTTCATTCTCAAGGGCCGACGACCAATGATGCTCGCAACCCTTCCAAGCCCTTGCTGGCTTGGCAAGAGGCCTAGACAAGCGCAGCCACGTGACCTGGTAAAAGAAAAACGCTCACTGCGAGCGCTTCTAGCCTCAAGACGCGCTAGGATCCGCACATGTGGAGGAAGTGCAGCGGGCGCTCTTCATTCTCAAGGGCCGATGACCAATGATTCTCGCAACTGTTCCACGCCCTTGCTAACTTGGCGTGGTTGAAGAAAAACGCTCAGAACAAGCGCTTCTAGCCTCAAAACGCGCTAGGATCCGCACATGTGCAGGAAGTGCAGCGGGTGCTCTTCATTCTCAAGGGCCGATGACCAATGATGCTCGCATCCCTTCCACGCCCTTGCTAGCTTGGCAAGAGGCTTAGACAAGCGCAGCCACGTGACCTGGTAAAAGAAAAACGCTCAGAACGAGCGCTTCTAGCCTCAGAACGCGCTAGGATCCGCACATGTGGAGGAAGTGCAGCGGGCGCTCTTCATTCTCAAGGGCCGATGACCAATGATGCTCGCAACCCTTCCATGCCCTTGCTGGCTTGGCAAGAGGCCTAGACAAGTGCAACCACATGACGTGGTAAAAGAAAAACGCTTACTGCGAGCGCTTCTAGCCTCAAAACGCGCTAGGATCCGCACATGTGGAGGAAGTGCAACGGGCGCTCTTCATTCTGAAGGGCCGATGACCAATGATGCTCGCAACCCTTCCACGCCCTTGCTGGCTTGGCAAGAGGCCTAGACAAGTGCAGCCACGTGACCTGGTGGAAGAAAAACGCTCACTGGGAGCGCTTCTAGCCTCAAAGCGCACTAGGATCTGCACTTGTGGAAGAAGTGCAGCAGGCGCTCTTCATTCTCAAGGGCCGACGACCAATGATGCTCGCAACCCTTCCACGCCCTTGCTGGCTTGGCAAGAGGCCTAGACAAGCGCAGCCACGTGACCTGGTAGAAGAAAAATGCTCAGAACGAGCACTTCTAGCCTCAAAACGCGCTAGGATCCGCACATGTGGAGGAAGTGCAGCGGGCACTCTTCATTCTCAAGGGCCGATGACCAATGATGCTCGCAACCCTTCCACGCCCTTGCTGGCTTGGCAAGAGGCCTAGACAAGCGCAGCCACGTGACCTGGTAGAAGAAAAACGCTCAGAATGAGCGCTTCTAGCCTCAAAACGCGCTAGGATCCGCACATGTGCAGGAAGTGCAGCGGGCGCTCTTCATTCTCAAGGGCCGATGACCAATGATGCTCGCAACCCTTCCACGCCCTTGCTGGCTTGGCAAGAGGCCTAGACAAGCGCAGCCACCTAGTAGAAGAAAAACGCTCAGAACGAGCGCTTCTAGCCTCAAAACGCGCTAGGATCCGCACATGTGGAGGAAGTGCAGCGGGCACTCTTCATTCTCAAGGGCCGATGACCAATGATGCTCGCAACCCTTCCACGCCCTTGCTAGCTTGGCAAGAGGCCTAGACAAGCACAGCCACGTGACCTGGTAAAAGAAAAACGCTCACTGCGAGCGCTTCTAGCCTCAAAACGCGCTAGGATCCGCACATGTGGAGGAAGTGCAGCGAGCGCTCTTCATTCTCAAGGGCCGATGACCAATGATGCTCGCAACCCTTCCACGCCCTTGCTGGCTTAGCAAGAGGCCTAGACAAGCGCAGCCACGTGACCTGGTAGAAGAAAAACGCTCACTGCGAGCGCTTCTAGCCTCAAAACACGCTAGGATCCGCACATGTGCAGGAAGTGCAGCGGGCGCTCTTCATTCTCAAGGGCCGATGACCAATGATGCTTGCAACCCTTCCACGCCCTTGCTGGCTTGGCAAGAGGCCTAGACAAGCACAGCCACGTGACTTGGTAGAAGAAAAACGCTCACTGCGAGCGATTCTAGCCTCAAAACGCGCTAGGATCCGCACATGTGCAGGAAGTGCGGCGGGCGCTCTTCATTCTCAAGGGCCGACGACCAATGATGCTCGCAACCCTTCCACTCCCTTGGTGGCTTGGCAAGAGGCTTAGAAAAGCGCAACCACATGATCTGGTAGAAGAAAAATACTCAGAACGAGTGCTTCTAGCCTCAAAACGCGCTAGGATCCGCAGATGTGGAGGAAGTGCAGCGGGCGCTCTTCATTCTCAAGGGCCGACGACCAATGATGCTCGCAACCCTTCCAAGCCCTTGCTGGCTTGGCAAGAGGCCTAGACAAGCGCAGCCACGTGACCTGGTAGAACAAAAACGCTCAGAACGAGCGCTTCTAGCCTCAAAACGCGCTAGGATCCGCACATGTGCAGGAAGTGCAGCGGGTGCTCTTCATTCTCAAGGGCCGATGACCAATGATGCTCGCAACCCTTCCACGCCCTTGCTGGCTTGGCAAGAGGCCTAGTTAAGCGGAGCCACGTGACCTGGTAGAAGAAAAACGCTCAGAACGAGCGCTTCTAGCCTCAAAACGCGCTAGGATCCGCACATGTGGAGGAAGTGCAGCGGGCGCTCTTCATTCTCAAGGGCCGATGACCAATGATGCTCGCAACCCTTCCACGCCCTTGCTGGCTTGGCAAGAGGCCTAGACAAGCGCAGCCACGTGACCTGGTAGAAGAAAAACGCTCAGAACGAGCGCTTCTAGCCTCAAAACGCACTAGGATCCGCACATGTGGAGGAAGTGCAGCAGGCGCTCTTCATTCTCAAGGGCCGATGACCAATGACGCTCGCAACCCTTCCACGCCCTTGCTGGCTTGGCAAGAGGCCTAGACAAGCGCAGCCACGTGACCTGGTAGAAGAAAAACGCTCAGAACGAGCGCTTCTAGCCTCAAAACGCGCTTGGATCCGCACATGTGCAAGAAGTGCAGCGGGCGCTCTTCATTCTCAAGGGCCGATGACCAATGATGCTCGCAACCCTTCCACGCCCTTGCTGGCTTTGCAAGAGGCCTAGACAAGCGCAGCCACGTGACCTAGTAGAAGAAAAACGCTCAGAACGAGCGCTACTAGCCTCAAAACGCGCTAGGATCCGCACATGTGGAGGAAGTGCAACGGGCGCTCTTCATTCTCAAGGGCCGATGACCAATGATGCTCGCAACCCTTCCACGCCCTTGCTGGCTTGGCAAGAGGCCTAGACCACCGCAGCTACGTGACCTGGTAGAAGAAAAACGCTCACTACGAGCGCTTCTAGCCTCAAAACGCGCTAGGATCCGCACATGTGCAGGAAGTGCAGCGGACGCTCTTCATTCTCAAGGGCCGATGACCAATGATGCTTGCAACCCTTCCACGCCCTTGCTGGCTAGGCAAGAGGTCTAGACAAGCGTAGCGACTTGGTAGAAGAAAAACGCTTACTGCGAGCGCTTCTAGTCTCAAAACGCGCTAGGATCCGCACATGTGTAGGAAGTGCAGCGGGCGCTCTTCATTCTCAAGGGCCGACGACCAATGATGCTCGCAACCCTTCCACGCCCTTGGTGGCTTGGCAAGAGGCTTAAAAAAGCGCAACCACATGATTTGGTAGAAGAAAAATGCTCAGAACGAGCGCTTCTAGCCTCAAAACGAGCTAGGATCCGCACATGTGGAGGAAGTGCAGCGGGCGCTCTTCATTCTCAAGGGCCGATGACCAATGATGCTCGCAACCCTTCCACGCCCTTGCTGGATTGGCAAGAGGCCTAGACAAGCGTAGCCACGTGACCTGGTAGAAGAAAAACGCTCAGAACGAGCGCTTCTAGCCTCAAAACGTGCTAGGATCCGCACATGTGCAGGAAGTGCAACGGGCGCTCTTCATTCTCAAGGGCCGATGACCAATGATGCTCGCAACCCTTCCACGCCCTTGCTGGCTTCGCAAGAGGCCTAGACAAGCGCAGTCACGTGACCTGGTAGAAGAAAAACGCTCAGAACGAGCGCTTCTAGCCTCAAAACGCGCTGGGATCCGCACATGTGCAAGAAGTGCAGCGGGCGCTCTTCATTCTCAAGGGCCGATGACCAATGATGCTCGCAACCCTTCCACGCCCTTGCTTGCTTGGCAAGAGGCCTAGACAAGCGCAGCCACGTGACCTAGTAGAAGAAAAACGCTCAGAACGAGCGCTACTAGCCTCAAAACGCGCTAGGATCCGCACATGTGGAGGAAGTGCAGCGGGCGCTCTTCATTCTCAAGGGCCGATGACCAATGATGCTCGCAACCCTTCCACGCCCTTGCTGGCTTGGCAAGAGGCCTAGACAAGCGCAGCCACGTGACCTGGTAGAAGAAAAACGCTCACTGCGAGCGCTTCTAGCCTCAAAACGCGCTAGGATCCGCACATGTGTAGGAAGTGCAGCGGGCGCTCTTCATTCTTAAGGGCCGATGACCAATGATGCTTGCAACCCTTCCACGCCCTTGCTGGCTAGGCAAGAGGTCTAGACAAGCGTAGCGACTTGGTAGAAGAAAAACGCTCACTGCAAGCGCTTCTAGCCTCAAAACGCACTAGGATCCGCACATGTGCAGGAAATGCAGCGGGCGCTCTTCATTCTCAAGGGCCGACGACCAATGATGCTCGCAACCCTTCCACGCCCTTGGTGGCTTGGCAAGAGGCTTAAAAAAGCGCAACCACATGATTTGGTAGAAGAAAAATGCTCAGAACGAGCGCTTCTAACCTCAAAACGCGCTAGGATCCGCACATATGGAGGAAGTGCAGCGGGCGCTCTTCATTCTCAAGGGCCGATGACCAATGATGCTCACAACCCTTCCACGCCCTTGCTGGCTTGGCAAGAGGCCTAGACAAGCGCAGCCACGTGATCTGGTAGAAGAAAAACGCTCACTGCGAGCGCTTCTAGCCTCAAAACGCGCTAGGATCCGCACATGTAGAGGAAGTGCAGTGGGTGTTCTTCATTCTCAAGGGTCGATGACCAATGATGCTCGCAACCCTTCCACGCCCTTGCTGGCTTGGCAAGAGGCCTAGACAAGTGCAGCCACATGACCTGGTAGAAGAAAAACGCTCACTGCGAGCGCTTCTAGCCTCAAAACGCGCTAGGATCCGCACATGTGGAGGAAGTGCAACGGGCGCTCTTCATTCTAAAGGGCCGATGACCAATGATGCTCGCAACCCTTCCACGCCCTTGCTGGCATAGCCAGAGGCCTAGACAAGCGCAGTCACATAACTTGTTAGAAACGCTCACTGCGAGCGCTTTTAGCCTCAAAACGCGCTAGGATCCGCTCATGTGCAGGAAGTGCAGCAGGCGCTCTTCATTCTCAAGGGCCGATGACCAATGATGCTCGCAACCCTTCCACGCCCTTGCTGGCTTGGCAAGAGGCCTAGACAAGCGCAGCCACGTGACCTGGTAGAAGAAAAACGCTCACTGCGAGCGCTTCTAGCCTCAAAACGCGCTAGGATCCGAACATGTTCAGGAAGTGCAGCGGGCGCTCTTCATTCTTAAGGGCCGATGACCAATGATGCTTGCAACCCTTCCACGCCCTTGTTGGCTAGGCAAGAGGTCTAGACAAGCGTAGCGACTTGGTAGAAGAAAAACGCTCACTGCAAGCGCTTCTAGTCTCAAAACGCGCTAGGATCCGCACATGTGTAGGAAGTGCAGCGGGCGCTCTTCATTCTCAAGGGCCGACGACCAATGATGCTCGCAACCCTTCCACGCCCTTGCTGGCTTGGCAAGAGGCTTAAAAAAGCGCAACCACATGATTTGGTAGAAGAAAAATGCTCAGAACGAGCGCCTCTAACCTCAAAACGAGCTAGGATCCGCACATGTGGAGGAAGTGCAGCGGGCGCTCTTCATTCTCAATGGCCGATGACCAATGATGCTCACAACCCTTCCACGCCCTTGCTGGCTTGGCAAGAGGCCTAGACAAGCGCAGCCTTGTGACCTGGTAGAAAAAAACGCTCACTGCGAGCGCTTCTAGCCTCAAAACGCGCTAGGATCCGCACATGTAGAGGAAGTGCAGTGGGTGTAATTCATTCTCAAGGGTCGATGACCAATGATGCTCGCAACCCTTCCACGCCCTTGCTGGCTTGGCAAGAGGCCTAGACAAGTGCAGCCACATGACCTGGTAGAAGAAAAACGCTCACTGCGAGCGCTTCTAGCCTCAAAACGCGCTAGGATCCGCACATGTGGAGGAAGTGCAACGGGCGCTCTTCATTCTAAAGGGCCGATGACCAATGATGCTCGCAACCCTTCCACGCCCTTGCTGGCATAGCCAGAGGCCTAGACAAGCGCAGTCACATAACTTGTTAGAAACGCTCACTGCGAGCGCTTTTAGCCTCAAAACGCGCTAGGATCCGCTCATGTGCAGGAAGTGCAGCAGGCGCTCTTCATTCTCAAGGGCCGATGACCAATGATGCTCGCAACCCTTCCACGCCCTTGCTGGCTTGGCAAGAGGCCTAGACAAGCGCAGCCACGTGACCTGGTAGAAGAAAAACGCTCACTGCGAGCGCTTCTAGCCTCAAAACGCGCTAGGATCCGAACATGTTCAGGAAGTGCAGCGGGCGCTCTTCATTCTTAAGGGCCGATGACCAATGATGCTTGCAACCCTTCCACGCCCTTGTTGGCTAGGCAAGAGGTCTAGACAAGCGTAGCGACTTGGTAGAAGAAAAACGCTCACTGCAAGCGCTTCTAGTCTCAAAACGCGCTAGGATCCGCACATGTGTAGGAAGTGCAGCGGGCGCTCTTCATTCTCAAGGGCCGACGACCAATGATGCTCGCAACCCTTCCACGCCCTTGCTGGCTTGGCAAGAGGCTTAAAAAAGCGCAACCACATGATTTGGTAGAAGAAAAATGCTCAGAACGAGCGCCTCTAACCTCAAAACGAGCTAGGATCCGCACATGTGGAGGAAGTGCAGCGGGCGCTCTTCATTCTCAATGGCCGATGACCAATGATGCTCACAACCCTTCCACGCCCTTGCTGGCTTGGCAAGAGGCCTAGACAAGCGCAGCCTTGTGACCTGGTAGAAAAAAACGCTCACTGCGAGCGCTTCTAGCCTCAAAACGCGCTAGGATCCGCACATGTAGAGGAAGTGCAGTGGGTGTAATTCATTCTCAAGGGTCGATGACCAATGATGCTCGCAACCCTTCCACGCCCTTGCTGGCTTGGCAAGAGGCCTAGACAAGTGCAGCCACATGACCTGGTAGAAGAAAAACGCTCACTGCGAGCGCTTCTAGCCTCAAAACGCGCTAGGATCCGCACATGTGGAGGAAGTGCAACGGGCGCTCTTCATTCTAAAGGGCCGATGACCAATGATGCTCGCAACCCTTCCACGCCCTTGCTGGCATAGCCAGAGGCCTAGACAAGTGCAGCCACATAACTTGTTAGCCTCAAAACGCGCTAGGATCCGCTCATGTGCAGGAAGTGCAGCAGGCGCTCTTCATTCTCAAGGGCCGATGACCAATGATGCTCGCAACCCTTCCACGCCCTTGCTGGCTTTGCAAGAGGCCTAGACAAGCGCAGCCATGTGACCTGGTAGAAGAAAAACGCTCACTGCGAGCGCTTCTAGCCTCAAAACGCGCTAGGATCCGCACTTGTGCAGGAAGTGCAGCGGGCGCTCTTCATTCTTAAGGGCCGATGACCAATGATGCTCGCAACCCTTCCACGCCCTTGCTGGCTTGGCAAGAGGCCTAGACAAGCGCAGCCACGTGACCTGGTAGAAGAAAAACGCTCACTGCGAGCGCTTCTAGCCTCAAAACGCGCTAGGATCCGCACATGTGCAGGAAGTACAGCGGGCGCTCTTCATTCTCATGGGCCGATGACCAATGATGCTAGCAACCCTTCCACGCCCTTTCTGGCTTGGCAAGAGGCCTAGACAAGCACAGCCACGTGACCTGGTAGAAGAGATAATGCTCACTGCGAGCGCTTCTAGCCTCAAAACGCGCTAGGATCCCCACATGTGGAGGAAGTGCAGCGGGCGCTCTTCATTCTCAAGGGCCGATGACCAATGATGCTCGCAACCCTTCCACTCCCTTGCTGGCTTGGCGAAGGGCCTAGACAAGCGCAGCCACGTGACTTGGTGGAAGAAAACCGTTCACTGCGAGCGCTTTTAGCCTCAAAACGCGCTAGGATCCGCACATGTGGAGGAAGTGCAGCGGGCGCTTTTCATTCTCAAGGGCCAATGACCAATGATGCTCGCAACCCTTCCACGCCCTTGCTGGCTTGGCAAGAGGCCTAGACAAGCGGAAGAAAAACGCTCGGAACGAGCGCTTCCAGCCCAAAAACGCGGAAGTATCTGCACCTGTACAGGAAGTGCTGCAGGCTCTCTTTATTCGCGAGCGCCGATAACCGATGATGCTTGCAGCCCTCCCACGCCCTTGCTGGCTTGGCAAAAGGACCAGACAAGCGCAGCCACATGACCCGGCGGAAGAAAAACGCTCGGAACGAGCGCTTCCAGCCCCAAAACGCAGAAGGATCGGCACATGTGCAGGAAGTGCAAGGAGCGTTCTTCATTCACGAGCGCCGATGACCGATGATGCTCGCAACCCTCCCACGCCCTTGCTGGCTTGGCAATAGGCCCTGACAAGCGCAGCAATGTGACCCTACAGAAGAAAAACGCTCGAAACGAGCGCTTCCGGCCCTAAAACGCAGAAGGATCCGCACTTGAGTAATCACTATTTCGTTGTTTTTACTTCCTGATGAGGATTTCATTGTACGCCGAATCCTGATCCTTCAGGATCCTGTTGGAACATGCCCTGAATCAGCCTGTACCGGAAAAGAAAAATTCATGACTAGATTCAGAACCACCGACAAGGGTACAGCGCATCATATGAGGTGTACAGTGCGCGAGGACAAAATCTGCACCGCTGCACAAAGCTGGCGGGGAGTTTTGAGGGGAATTGGGAGCTAGGGGGGAGTTTCGAGTGAAAGTGGGGGCTGGGGCGAGTTTCGAATGGAAGTGGAGGCTGGGGGGAGTTTCGAATGGAAGAAATCCGCGTGTGGGGGCTGGGGGAAGTTTCAAATGTTACCCTGATGAGGCAGGATTCCAATATTTGTTACACTCACAATTCAGGATAAGCTTTGCACCTCAGCACTGATAAATCAGGGCAAAAAAAATATAGGGGGAACAGCCCTGATGGGTCAGGGTCCAGTGAATCCAAACCGAGGGTGTTATGAATGAACTTGTCAGAGTGCGCAGATATCGAATACCGAGAATGAACTGATTACAGAATGATTGAACAATGAAGTAGCGAGGCCTAAATAGGGGAAAACCTAGCTAGGCGGGGATGGTGTGGTAGGGTTGGTTCGCGAAGCGTCTCGATTGGTGCGGAGGCGGCTCGGTGAGGTTGGGATGCGAAAATGTAGGCCGAACCAGAGGCTCGCGTGGCCCTCGGGATGGCCTCGCTATCGAGCGCCTCAGTAAGGATTTGTAAATCCTTACACTCTCCCACCTCCTAAATAAGGCAGCCCTGTACGAAAATGAGTCCCACAGTAGCGAGGATGCCGTCGATCTGCACTTCAGCCTAATCCGACGGCTGGAATGACCCAGGGAGTATTTTTGAAAAGGTTGGATTGTAGGCCGTTGATGCTATCAGATTTCGATCTGACGGATGAAGATGAACTGGCCCAAAATGTGGTGGAGGTTGGAATGTGGGCCGTGGATCGAATTTGATCTTGATCTGACGGTCGAAGCCTGACGCGAATGTCAGAATATTATGCTCTAGCCTGTAGTGGGGTGCTCTATAGCGAGTACAACCCTTCTAGGGTTTGCTATTTGTATCCCCATTCTTGCTAGTGCAACCCCTCCTTTGCTCGTTTCTCTCTTGCCTAGCTAGGGTTTACCTAGCTATGGCTCCTACTTGTGCCTACTATTTTGACATGCTATCAGAGCGGTTACGCTCCTGGCCTGTGGGCCCGCCTGCTTCCGCTGCCTTCCTGTGTGTCGCGCGTCCCGTGGCGCGCGATGTTCGTTTTTTCTTCCCGCCGCGCGCTCGGGGCGCGCGGCGGTTTTCTGCCCGCCGTGCGCCCCGAGGCGCGCGGCGGTTTCCCACCGTCGAAGCGCCCCCCGTCGCCCGTCGAAGCGCTCCCCCCCGTCGCCCGTCGAAGCGCCCCCGTCGCCCGTCGGAGCGCCCCCCGTCGCCCGTCGAAACGCCCCCGTCGCCCGTCGAAGCGCCCCTGGGACCCGCGCGCGGCCCGTACGGGCTGCGCCAGGCCCGCGCGCTGCTCGTACGGGCTGCGCCAGGCCCGCGCGCGGCCCGGGCAGCCCGCGCGCGCCTCGTCCGGCCTGCGGCAGGCCCGTGCGCGCGCCTCGTCCGTCCCCCGAGCTTCTGCCGGCGCCCCACCCCCGCTACTGCCCGCGTTCCTGTGTTAGGGTTTGGGGGTGGAGGGTATGGGGGTGCCGTGAGTGTGAGCCGTCCCCTGCTCCTCCTCCTCCTCCGTCTCCCACTGCTGCAGCTGCCGCTCA
Source organism: Closterium sp. Yama58-4 (assembly GCA_947470075.1). NCBI lineage: Eukaryota > Viridiplantae > Streptophyta > Zygnematophyceae > Desmidiales > Closteriaceae > Closterium > Closterium sp. Yama58-4. Next base: position 484,060 of record CANIUD010000178.1, on the reverse strand, counting down.
GGGGGGTGGGTGTGTGGGGAGCCGAAGGAGTGGTGCTAGGGGGGTGACGTGGGAGTGGAGTTAGGGGTTGCAGCAGGGGGTGTGTGTTGGGGGGTGTGGGACAGTTGGAGGAGGTTGGGTGGAGGCAGCCGTCGTGTCGTCTGCAGCGCCTGTATTCCGGGGTTCTGATAGCCACCGGTAGCTCAGAGAGCCGGTTGCACCTGTCGCCCGTGGGTCCGTTGCTCCTGTCGCTGCTGATCAGACGCAGAGCCTGTTACTCCTGTATTCCGGGGCCCTTGCTCCCGGTAGCCACTAGAGCTGCACCAGAGCCGTCTGTTGCCCGTGTGTCTGCAGCTTCAGTCGTCGCCTCCACTCCTCTCTCCCCTCGCCAGCCCTCCTCCTCCTCACTTGCCCTCTGTGACTACCTCTAGCTTTGCTCATAATTGAGAAATTTAAACTATTGCTTCTTGAACTTGTGCTCAGAATGTGTGGTGACATTGTGATCCACCCTGAGCTTGTACTGCTTTGCTTGCTCTGCTGATTACACCCCACTTTGGCTATGGGGGTGTGTCAGAATATTATGCTCTAGCCTGTAGTGGGGTGCTCTATAGCGAGTACAACCCTTCTAGGGTTTGCTATTTGTATCCCCATTCTTGCTAGTGCAACCCCTCCTTTGCTCGTTTCTCTCTTGCCTAGCTAGGGTTTACCTAGCTATGGCTCCTACTTGTGCCTACTATTTTGACAGCGAATTCAAACGCGATTGAGTAGGGATCGTTGATCGTGAAGCAGCAATCGTAGTCGTCCGTCGTGCTGACGCAACCTGACAAAGTCAGAAAAGGACCAAGAAAACGCCAAGGAAAGAACAGTGCGAAGCACTTTCTCCCCTTCTCCAAGAAAACACACCATAAAAGTTCCAGCAGCTGCGCCGAGATGAAAACAAACAAAACCGGGTGTTAAGTCCCACCGAAAACGAGCGATGAGCGAAGAGTCCAGGCGAATTGTGTCGGTGTGGAAATTCGATGACGAAACCAGTTGTTACGTGCCCCAAAATCTTCAAGGGCGAACCAACTAAATTAGACCAGAAATCGAAACCAAAATTCCGCGTTGCTCGAACTGAAGTTGTTCTGTCTTCACATGCCAGAATCCTGCAGTATCTCCAGCAATTACTGTTGGCAGCACCTGACGTGGGCAGAATGTAAACTCATTTGTCCTGGGCGGGTCGATGGCGAGTTGTCAGAAGCAGAGTTGGGATGGATTCTCCAAGAATTTTGTCGTAATCCGCCGAGAGTTCGTGGGCAGGGATGAAAATTTGCAGCTGTCTCTCCCCCCCCGTCACTGTTGCCGCCGCCTTCTCCAGTTCGTCGTAAGTCGTTCGTACCCCTTGAAAAGTCCGTGTAGTTCCCGCGCTGTTGCCCTACGTCGTTGTCGCACACTGTTAACCAAACTCCGAAAATACTGCCACAAAATTGCCGCGCTTTCGCCGTAAAACCGTGAAGTCCTTCATCAAACTCCGAAATTGTCGCTCGAAAAGTAGCCCCGTAAATCCGCAGTTGCAGGTGCAGTTCGCCTCCGAAAATCTCGGACGTGCTATAGCCGCCCACCCGGTCACCATCAGTTTCCTTCGGTTACCCGACCCCAGCGTGTGGGTTCAATCGAGAACCGGGGACTGCCCTGGGTCTTCCGAGACCGAATTTCACGGAACCTAGTGGCATCAACGCCGTTGACCCCGTCGTCGAAACTGCTCCCGTCGATGTCGCTTAACTGAAAACCGGACAAGACTCCCACTGACGCTTTGCAATATTTCACCTCATCGCTCGTCACCAGCAGGTAAATCCCAAAACCTCGGCTGCTCCCACGCTCCCTGAAGAATTTCCCGCGGTGTACGTTTAAACACCCGTGGGTCCTAGGTATCAACCGCACTCCAAGAAACTAAGAAACACCCTCAGCTTCGACTCATTTTTTTTTTTTGTAGGAAGATAACCCCGAAAATCGTGGTTGAGGCTGCAGTCCCGAAGTTATTCTCCGCCGTATAGCCCCGACGTTTCCGCCGTTTTTTCCCTGGTACTCCGATGTTCACCCATCTTCGTACCTGCCGGAACTACTTAGCGAATCCCAGGTATCCTTGGCAATGTACCGCTCGCCGCGCCTCCATGTAACGATATCAAACCCTTTCGGGGGTCTACCGAATAGACTCCAAAATTTGCGGTAGATTGGTGCACGGGCTCAACCTATCACTCAAGTGATCTGCTGGATCACCTACAACTTTCCCTCCGTCGTCGCATTTTTTTCGTATTCACCCCCCGACAATTCCGCTTCCCGCCGTTCACCCAGCGTCCGCTTTTGTCGGATGGGGTATCGTCGTTGTTGCCCGCGCGAACTCGGCCACGGTGGAGAGGCAAAAACTATCGGAGTCGGGGCAGCCTTAGTTAAAAGGAAACTGTCGCCCAACCGTTTTGCAGCCCGCCGTGCCTATCATGCCACGTAAAATCCACAGCTTCCCGGTCTCAGCTTCGCCGCTGCGCCGTCGATTCGTGTAGACGCCCGGGTCAGGAGAAACCTGTAGACTGCACCATTTCTTCTTCGCAGCTCCCCGACTTTTTCGCGTGCCGTTCACCCAGCCCGCTTTTGTCGGAGTAGAACAGTGCCGCGAGCTCCACTTTTTTGTTTTTGTATTTTTCTGTACAGCTGTCGAACGGGCACCAAACCAGGTGCTTTTAACCAGCGCAGGGTAGGCCACGTGTTCACCCCCGTTATTCGGCCAAGTAGGTTGACTGCATGAGTCAGAACCAGGACTTGGTGGGGATGGTGAGGTTCGGGCGAAGTAGGGCCGCAGATCGATTCCACCGGCTTTTAATCTGCCCCCGCAACGTTCTTCAACCCCCGCTTAGCCGTTGGGCCGTTTCTTCTCGCGTGTCCCGGCAGCCTGTACCGACCCCTCCGAAATTATTTTGCGGTACCTTGGACACCGTTTAACCGTGGGTTGTCAGCAGCTGTCCCCGAAAACAACATCCTTGGTCAGGGGAAACTGTTCTCGATACTGCCGGCCAGCTTGCAACAACACCAGGCACGCAGCGTCGCACGAGTTCTTTCGAGGTGTACCTGCCCCGATTTCCCTCGTCGCCTGCGTCCCACTCCTCGTAAGTGCGATTTAGCCACCGCGTTTTCCGTTGCAGCCCGTAAGTGTCAGCAGTGTCAAGAATACTAGGAGTGGGGCCTAGGCTTAGTAGCCTAGGCCCACACATAGAGTAGGTAGGTTGTGCCCTAGAGCTAGGGTTTGGGGTATACGAAGGAGAATTGGAGAAGAGAGAATGGAGGATGATTGAACTAGCAAGCAGGTTGGTACAAATAGGAAACCCTAAAGGGGTTGTACTCACTATTGAGCACCCCACTGCAGGCTAGACAAATAATATAATCTGACAAGCAGGTATGAAGTCCCGTCTGTCCACGAGCACTCCTGCCGAAGTTGCTGATGACGCGCCCGCCAATGCGGTAAAAGCCGCCGCACTTAACAGGTCGGGCGGGACGGCAGTTAACTCCCGCGAAGTCGGGCAGTCTTGTGTCGTCTCTCCTCGCCACCGACATTTTCGGACGCAAACTCCTTTTGCGCCTGGCGAGTTCCCCAGCCGACGTTTTCTTCAACAGAAGCTCCGAAATTTTCGCCACAGTGACGCACGTTCCTTGTCGCCAGCTGCCGAGCCACACTCCGTGAGTCGCGCGCGCATAATGTCGACGAGCCACCGTCGCCACTTGCCGCATGGGACGGACTCCGAAGTTGTCGCGCAGTTCTTGACTTGGGTCCAACGTCGTCAACTGCCACACATCGTGACGACTTCCGAAATCTTCGTGCAGGTGCCGACGCAGGTCCGCTGACGCCAGCTGCCTCACAAAATCCGAAATCGTCGGTAAATAACGCAGCGGAATAGTACTCACGTTCGATGTCGCGACAGCTCCAGCTGTCCGTTGCCCGGGGGGAGGGAGGCCACGGTCGATCGCGACCGTTCGAGCTAAGGATCTGGCGGTGCCGAAGGAGTGCCCCGTAAAACCATGGCCGCGAAGAGCAACTAACTAGTTCTCTTGGCCGGCCTACGCAACTCCTGGACCCCAAGGCATCCTTACTCGTCCCCCCCCCCGAGGGGTATTACACTCTAAAAAGCGGGGTAGGCTAGGAAAGTAGCTCTGATACCAGGTGTTATGAATGAACTTGTCAGAGTGCGCAGATATCGAATAACGAGAATGAACTGATCACAGAATGATTGAACAATGAAGTAGCGAGGCCTAAATAGGGGAAAACCTAGCTAGGCGGGGATGGTGTGGTAGGGTTGGCTCGCGAAGTGTCGCGATTGGTGCGGAGGCGGCTCGGTGAGGTTGGGATGCGAAAATGTAGGCCGAACCAGAGGCTCGCGTGGCCCTCGGGATGGCCTCGCTATCGAGCGCCTCAGTAAGGATTTGTAAATCCTTACAGAGGGCCTGCCTGGGGCTTACGGAACGGTACCGTATGTTGATTGATTGATTATATTTGAATTTGCACAAGCCAGCCTATAGTATGGTACAAACCGTACTGATACCGCATTTCAAACCAGCACCATACATAGTATTTACGGTAATACGACTTGTCTGCAGCACACAGACATGAACGGGCCGTGCAACTACCGTACCGTATCAGTAGCTACTTGCGCAGCTCTAGGGTCAGGTGTGGGAAGCCGTGAATCGCCTTGTGCCGGTCAAAGAGAGCCTTGACCTCCGCATAATAATAATCCCGGATCGCGCACAGGTCTTCGTACGATGGGTCTTCAGAGTTGACTGTGGGGATGAGCGAGCGAGGATCGAAAGGGCGGCCCATGACCAGAGTCATGGGCCGGTCGCGAGGGAGAGGAAGGCAGCCGAACAAGCCGACCGGCCAGAAGGGGATAGGGAAGCCGAATCTCCGGTAGGTGAACCGCTGCAGATAGGAGTACACAGTGGTTGGAACAGAGAGGCGAGCAGGGAGGGGGGTATGGCGAGTTGAAAGGGGAGGAGGACAGATAAGGAGAGGATGGAAGAGGTCAATGAACAGATGGGTTAAGGCCGCAGAGACGAGAAGGATGAAGAATAAATGGAGACGTGGTGGTGTGAGCAGCGCTGGTGGTGCGACAAGAATGTGTGGGTGTGGGTAAGTGGACACTGGGCAAAGCAGGCAAGCACTGGTACCGGTACCGAACCTGGAGGGAGGACAGGGCAGGCAGGTACCTGGAGGGAGGACAGGGCAGGCAAATAGCGGTACGGTACCTGCAGGGAGGGCCAGTGGAAGAGGTTGTCAAAGGAGTGGGGCTCGCCGAAGCTGAGCGTGGGCACGAGCAGGGCGTTGCTCTGCACTGCGATGCGCACGAAGCCGATCTTGCGCGCACACAGCGCGATGCACGATGACTGGTTGGTGGCGTGGTATGTTAGCTCCGACTAGTGGTGGAGGGGAAGGAATGAGAGCGGATGGAGGAAGGAAGGGGGATGGAAGGCGGAAGTTAGGAGGAGGGGAATTCGGAGCGGATTGTGAAAAAAAATGCAACAGAAAGGGTAGTTAGAGCAGCCGTTCAGGCGGGCGCAGGCAAGAGGAAAGTGCGGCGGTGGAAACGCGGTGGCAAGGGAAGGTAGGGAAAGCAGTGGAAACGGTGAAGAGCAATGGGGGTGGGGAGGAAGGGAGGCTGGAGGGTGAGGGGGGTCGGGGCACGAGAAAGGGGGAGTGGGGGGGCAGCGAAGTCGGTCTCCCTACCTGGCCGCCAGGGCAGAGCACAGCAGCGCCAGTGTCCTTGAGCGCTGTGAGGAAGCCTTGGCGTGACACCTCGCGCACGCCACCCCACAGGCAGTAGGTGCGCGCGAGGGGGATGCGGAAGCACACGGAGGCGACGAGCGGCACGGGGCGCGTGGCAGGGAAGAGAGCACGGAAGGCGGAGGAGAGCGGGAACCATGCCATCACTGCTGGCATCAGCCCATGCGGCTGGTGGGAAAAGGGATGGTGGGAGGGGTGGAAGGAGCAAGGATGCAGAGCGTAAGCAGGCATGTGCGAGCAGGTGATAATGAGGCGAGTGGGAACCATGCCATCACTGCTGGCATCAGCCCATGCGGCTGGTGGGAAAAGGGACGGTGAGAAGGGGTGGATTGAAGAGAGTTGGGGTGGGGAGTGAAGGGAGTGGAAGAGAAGAGAATAAGGTGGGAAGGGGCCGACAAGGTGTGCAGCAAGGTTGGGTTGGGGACGGGGCTTGCATGTTTGTGCCACTTTTGAGAACTCCCGAAAGTGACAAAGGGAAAGCAGGGTGACACCAAGGAGATCAGAAAGCATGCCATCATTGTTGGCATCAGCCCATGCTGGTGGTGGTAGTAGGAGAGAGGGCAATAGAGAGTGGGCTGGGGTTGAGGAGTGCAGGGAGGGAGTGGGTGGGTGGTGGATGCATGGGTGGCATAGGAATGCATGGCATGACATGGCATGGCATGGCATGGCATGGAGTAGCATGGCTTTGCAGGCTTACGTGATAGGTAAATATGAGTGGGCGCGAAGGGGATGCAGCAGTGGCCTTCCCCTCCACGCACTCCTCTCCACTCCCTAATCGCTGCTCCTCCTCCTTCTTGCAACCCTCCTCCTCTTCTTGCTTATCGTGCCCCTCATGCGTCAGTTTTTTCTCCCCCGTGCCTTGTGCGGCCCACCATGCGCCCTCCTTCACAATGGTGATGCCATGGAAATATGCCGCTGCTGCTTCCTCCAATAGCGGCATCACTCTGGGGGAGGGAGAGGGAGGGGAGAAGAGGGAGGGAGAGGGGGGAAGACGGAGGGAGAGGGGGGAAGAGGGAGGGAGAGGGGGGAAGAGGGAGGGAGAGAGGGGAAGCGGGAGGGAGAGGTTCATTCGTTGAGGGAAGGTCAACCACAAAAAAAAAAAAAAAAAAGGGCTAATTATTGCAACCCCCATGGCACTCGCCATTGCAACCCATCCCTCCCAACCCCAAAAGGTTCATGCAACCCCAGATCCCACCAAAGCTGCACCGCGCGACTCACATTCTCTGCACCCACTTGCGCTCTCCCCTCCCCGACCGCTCGTATCCCCCGGGGCAGATCACGCAGTAAGCAAACGCCCACGCCATGGCTGTTAGCAGTGCCGCACTTGCCGTGCGCAGCCCACACACCACTGCGGCGCTGCTGCTCATCGCACTGAACCCACAGCTGTACACACTGCTGTGACTGTCACTGTGGTTGTAACTGCAGTTAGTGTTATCCTGTGGCATTTGTTGTTGGGTGTTGCTGCTGTTGGTGGTGCAGGGGTGGGAGGGTAGAACGTTTAGGAGCAGGATAGGGGCGAGCAGGGCAGCAGCAACGCAGTATTGCCAGCAGTAGAGGCCTGCCACAATGGTGGTGCTCCGAGCCTTCACTCCCACCCACCACAGCACCTCGCATGCACTCAGTGACAACTCGTCGCATGTGCTGCTCGTAGCTGAATCACACGCCCTGCTCCTGCTGCTGCTGCTGCTGCTGCGGCTGCTGTGTCTATCATTGCGGCCATCCCTCCCATCACCATCCTGCTCCACTGCCGTATCCATCGCATCGCCTCCCACCTTCCGCAGCAACACCCGCCCTCCCCCTTGTCCTTCTCCCCCTCTCCGCCCCACCGCAATGCCTGGAATGGTCTCTACCGCTCCCCCCATCACCCCTCGCATCACCCCTCGCACGGCGGCCCCCGCGACCTCCCTCGCGCTCCTCGTCGCCACGAACAGCTCTCTCGCCGTCCACTGCGCCGGCCGCACCGCCACTGCGCGCCACGCCACGCCCCCCACGCTCCCCTGCACGCTGCCGCCGCCCCTGCACGCCCTCTCCGTCACGGTCGGTGCAACGCCCTCTGATTCCGCCACCGCTTCTGCTTCTGCTTCTGCTTCTGCTTCTGCTTCTGCTTCTGCTTCTGCTTCTGCTTCTGCTTCTGCTTCTGCTTCTGCTTCTGCTTCTGCTTCTGCTTCTGCTTCTGCTTCTGCTTCTGCTTCTGTTTCTATTTCAGCTGCCTCCGCTGCGGCAAGAGCAGGCGGAGCAGGGAGCGAAGGAGGAGGAGGAGGTGACAGGAGCAGTGGTGGCAGCGCCGCAGCGGAGCCTTTGATGCTGCTGACGGCACTGCTGCTGCTGCTCTCATCCACAGCGGCAGCAGCAGCTGTAGAGGAAGCGGCAGCGGCAGCAGCAGCAGTAGCGGTACCGGCAGCGGTAGCGGTAGCGCGCGCAGAAGCAGCGGAGGCGTGGCGGGAGGGGCATTCGAAGGTGAGGAGCGAGGCCATGAGCAGGAACTCGGACGCGAGCCCCGTGGCGCCCGCGGATGCGAGCAGCCCGTACCCCAGCGTCGTGTGCCCCACGAACGCCGCCACCACCGCGACCGACGAGAAGATGAGCAGCGAGAAGGAGAAGAGCGTCCATGCCATGGCCTGGGGGGGAGGGGGAGGAGGGCGTGGGGGATGGGATGTGGAGGGAGAGGGGGGGAGACGGAGGGGGAGAGGGGAGGGCGGGGTTTGCCATGCGCAGACGAGAAGATGAGCAGCGAGAAGGAGAAGAGCGTCCATGCCATGGCCTGGGGTGGGGGGAGAGGAGGACGCGCGGAAGAGGGGGGAAGGGAGGGACGGGGGTGGCGCGGGGGAGGGGCCCGAGGGATGGGGGAATGAAGATGGAACGGGGATTGGATGGCGCAGGCGAGGAGATGAGCAGCGAGCGCGAAAAGAGCGTCCACGCTAGGCAAGAAGAGCCTTGGTGCAACTTTACAAGAGTCTCGTGCAAATGCTCACCTGCATGAGCACGAAGCGCAGTCCGCCCACGAACGGCTGCCAGAACATCCACGCCAGGTGGCGGTACCTCATTCGCCCGCCCAGCCCGTGCGTGAGCAGCGCGGCGCAGCACAGCCCCGAGGCGCTGAGCAGCGCCGCCATGGCCACGACGAAGTTAAAATTCACCACGCCGTGGAGACTCGCCGCGGCGCCTCCTAACCCCGTGGCGCCCGAGGAAAACCCGTCACTAGCGGAAAAGCCGTCGTCGACGGGTCTATCAAGTTCGCCATTGGAAAATAGCTTGAGGAGCGACACGGGAGCGGAAACCGCACGCGACGACGGGGAGGTGGCAGCGGAAATGACGGAGGGGTCGTTTAGGGAGTTAAGACCGAGATAGCCGCCTCCTAAGGCGAAGAGGAATAGGCCGGGGCGCAGGGAGGTGGAGGAAAGCGAGGCGAGCCACGCGGAGAGGTATGGACCCCACTGTGGCATTGTATCGAGGGCGGTTGCGAGGGCGGAGGAGCCCGCCGCTATAACGAGATTCGTCGCCATAAGCGCGGCGAAGCGGCACTCCCCCGAAGCGCGCTGGCGCGAGCTCCGGCGCTTCGATTGGGCGGCATCCGCGAGGGGGTCTTTGCGGCGGCGGGGAGCGGAGAGAAGCGCGAGGCTGGTGAGGCCCGGGGGGAAGGAGGGTGTGCTTGCGGGGATGCTTGGCGGGGAAGACGGTGTAGACTTGGCGGTATTTAATCGACGGGCAGCTTCGCGGCCTCTGCGCTGCTTCATCGCGCTCGATTGGGTAAGACTGAGCTGCTTTGGGAGGGGCTCGGCAGTAAGTAGGGGATGCTTGAGCTAAGAATCAGTTGGGGAATGTCTCTTGGCGCTAAGTTTGCCGGCGGAGGAAGCAAGGACTGAACGACCGGTAGGGGGGAGGTAGGGGAGGAGTCAACTTGACATCCGTCCTTCCATGTGCATCAACCACGGCTCGGGTCGGTTCGGATGGAAAGCAGATGCGGAGGAAACCCATCGGATGAGTCTCACTGGCTGCCGCAAAATCTCGGGTGCAGGTCGAGACTGTAAATTTGTGTGGTGGTGGTGGGTGTGTCGGGTGGTGTGGCGCGGAAACAGAGGAGGAATTCACGGAGGGGGGGAAGGAAGGGCAAGAGGAGGAAGGGGGGAACGAAGAGGGTGGCTGGCGGGCTGCGGGCAGTCTGCCCAGGGTATGCCCATTTGCAGTGCGACCTTGTTGATATTTTCGTTTTTCCGGTTTCCTTCTTTTCCGTCGGCATGCCCGATCTGCTGCGGCTGTTGTTTCCTGGTGTCACCAAAGCGACCCGAGGGAAGAAAGCGTCGCGGTCAAATGGAGATTTTAATGTGAAGGGAAGCAACTGTTCGGAAAAAGTTGTACATTTATTTGTTGAGTGCATAGGAAATACGAGGTAGAGGATGGGCCGAATTTTACAAAAACACAACCCAGTCATGTGGGGAGAGTTGGTGAACAAAAGATGGAATGCGCTACTGATGGGGGCGAATGAAAACCTCCTTGTTTTTGAAAGGCAGCCCGCAAGCAGAGAATTGTTTTGAGATTTGCACCATGTCAATCAACATCGATGGAAGCGTCGCGGGCGACAACGACGAACATTCACGGTGGTAAAGGCGTTACTTGGGACTGCATTTCGCGGATTCTCTTCACCACAAAAGCTGACGTCACCTACGCTCACCAACCAGATCAGCGGTGCCAACGAGAATATGCCATCTGGTCATGCACAACCATGTCCAAATCAACAGTATGCAATCTAGCACCTCTGTAGAAATTGAATTCATTAAAATTACCACATTTTGATACAATAGAATTATCCATCCATCCTCTCAACATCAAAGAAAAAGGATTGCCATGCAATCACTTCACAATCATAATCCTAAGAGCACTGGCGTTCCCAATCTTCTGCACCACCACTGCCGTGTCACCCACATTGCACAGCCCTCCACTTATGCCTGTGCCAATGGCAGCAGCCACAATAGCATCGGTCGCATCACTGTCCGTCGCATGAGCCCCACCCTCAGCCATAACAGGGTGCAGCCCCCGAACCAGCAGTGCATGCCTGACAGCAGCTTCGGCACCGGAGCAGCACACGAGGCGCAGTGGGTCGTGTGGGTGGGGGATGAGCTCCGGGACCACGACTGACAGCACGGGCATGGGTGGCCGGTACTTGGCGATGAGTCTCGACGTCGCTCCGGTGCGCGTGAGCACGACGATCACAGCAGCTCGAATCTGCCATGGATGGGGGAAGAGCAAGCAGGATTGGAAGGGGCCAAGGGGAGTTAAGCAAACTAGACTGAAAGAGAACAAGCCTTGATAGACGAGAGAAGGTACGGTAAACAACGAAGGTCGGAAGGAACACGATCCCCCATGAGAGGGACGGCTTCAGCATTAACAAAGGCAAGGAAAAAAAACCAAGAACAGAGTGGAGCGTGCGGGGTGCGGAGGCAAGCACCCAGAGTGGCGCGGCACCCTCACCATGTCAGCCGTCTTGACAGCAGAAGAAGCGAGGCTCTCAATGGGGCTCATGGGCATGGCAGTGGCCGCCATCATCTCCTTATATGCCGCCGCCGGGTCCACACTCGCCTCCGCCTCCCTGCACAGGCGCACCATCACACACGCCGCCTCCACCGGATACTGCCCCGCCGCCGTCTCCCCCGACAGCATCACCGCATCGGTCCCGTCAAGCACCGCATTCGCCACGTCGGTGCACTCGGCGCGCGTGGGGCGCGGGAACTTGGTCATGGACTCGAGCATCTGGGTCGCGGTGACGACGGGCTTGCCGGCCTTGTTGCACTTGTGGATCATCATCTTCTGTGCCAGAAAGATTTTTTCAATGGGGATCTCCATGCCCAGGTCGCCTCGGGCTACCATGATGCCGTCTGACTCGCGCAGGATGTCGTCGAAATTGACCAGGCCCTCCTGGTTCTCCACCTGGTGGGAAGTTCGGGAGAGACGCAGGCGCACAGGAGTGTTACTGTTTAATGTGGCAAGAATCCTGTGAGATGCAAGTGCAATGACTGGCGGTCGTGGAGGATGCAACTAATCTGATAATGCCAAACAGAGCTTGGGGCCATAAGGAAAAGGACCACAGTGTCAGCCCTCGTCACAATCCCACACAGCCACCTCCATCCCACCCCCGTGACTCCTCTCCCCCTCCGCTTCCTCCTTCCCTCCCTCTCCCCACACGTCCATTCCCAGCGCCAACCTTGGAGATGATATGGATGCGCTTGCTGTTCTCCGGCCCCAGCAGCTTGCGAATGGCAACAACATCCGAGCCCTTGCGCACAAAGGAGGCGGCGATGAAGTCAATGCCGTGCGGCACGGCCCAGTGCAGGATGTCCTCGGCGTCCTTGGCGGTGACGGTGGGCAGGTCCACTATCACGCCCGGCAGGTTCACGTTCTTGCGCTCGCCCAGCACTGCCGTGTTCTCACACCGGCACCGCACCGTGCTGGGAAAGGGATAGGTGGGTGGAGGCGGGAGGGAGGGTTGAGGATGGAGGGAGAGGTGGGAGGGATGTCGGACGGAAGGAAGGTTGGGGCGAGATTAGAAGGTGCGGGTTGGCTGAGCCAGTTAGTTGCGCGGTCAGCCCGATCATGCCAGTAGAAACCAAACCAACTTCTCACAACCCAACCAGAACCCCAAACCCCAAACCCCAATCCTCAAACTTCGAAACCCCATGCACAAATAGACCTGCCTCCCATCCCATTTCCTCCCACAGCTCACCCCTTGGCCACATCACACGAGAGCACGGTGAGCGAGATGCTGCCATCGGCGCACAGGATCTGTCCGCCAGGGCGCACGTCCTTGGCCAGGCTCTTGTAGCTCATGGCGATGGTGCTGGCGTCCCCCAGGGTGGCGTAGTCCGTCGTTAGCGTCACCTCGCTGCCCTGCTGCAGCTGCACCGCCTTCCCGCCCTTCAGCTGCCCCGTGCGGATCTCGGGGCCCTGGCGGAGGGGGAGACGCACGGGGGGGGGGGGGAGGAAGCGGGAAATGCGGGGATGGGGACGAAGGGCGAAAGAGGGTGGAGGAGGAGTGGGAGTGGGAGGGAAGGAGACGTGGGTTGACATGGGAAATGTGAGTGAGGGAATTAGAGATGACGCCCACGTGCGCCATGCGACCAGACTGCGTCTGACAGATCCCTCCCCAGAGTAATCCTGGGAGTTTCAACGCAATTGCAAGTTTTTAAGGAGATTTGAAGCCGCACCTTGGTATCGAGCAGCGTGGCGCACAGGATCCCCGTGTTCGCCATAGCAGCGCGCAGGTTGCTAAGCGTCTCCGCATGGTACTCGTGCGAGCCGTGGGAGAAGTTGAACCGCGCCACGTTCATCCCCGCTAAGAGCAGCTTCTCCAGAACCGGCACGCTGCGCGACGCGGGCCCCAGCGTGCAGATCATCTTGGTCTTGCAGTCGTTGCGCGGCCCGTAGTGATGGTGCTCCTCCGCGCAGTAGCTCTGAATCACTCCATCGTCCACCATCATAAAGCCATCCTCCAAACTGTTATCGAGGTCGCCGTGAACGGATCGGATCCGCGGAAGCATCCCGCTTCCGCCGCCGCCGCCGCCGCCGCCGCCGCTGCCGCTGCCGTGATCCACGTCCATCATGCGCGACGCGACGTCCCTCTCGCGCCCCATGCCTTTCCACACGTCCACCACCTTCGCCAGCCCCTCTCTCACGCGCCGCGACCACTTCTGCGCGTGGGCGCGCCGCCCCGCCTCCATCGCCACTGCCGCGTCGCACATCTCCGCCCACTCCGCCGCGGCCGCCGCGGCGGATTTCACGCGGTCATCGTAATCGTCCAGGTCGGTGCGGTCCGGCCAGAGATCAGGGTCCGACTTGACGGTCCGATTCAGAGGTACCGAGGTGTGATGCTCGACGATATCGCCGTCCATGCGACGGCGCTTCGCCAGGGAGAATAACTCGCTCGGGGCGGGGTGCTGGCCACAGCCGTTCGTCGCATTCCCGTCGCTCGTCGAATTGCCGTTCGTCGCATTGCCGCTCGTCGCATGGCCGTTTGCGGCGTGGTTGCTCGTCAATTGATTCACAAAAGCGTTGGTGACTCCCGTCATGGCGAGAGAACGGCGAGAGTAGGGATCGACGGCAGTGTGAGGGAGAAGGAAGAACGAGACGCGGGACTACGGACAATCTTGTAAACTCTACCACAGCGCAAGCTGGAGCGAGATTGCGGGACGCGCACAGAGAATTGATGGGCAGAGGCCGCTAGAGAACGCTGCCCGTAGATCAGGGATCACAAGCTCGAGATGTGTGAGGTCACAAGGATTCTGCTGGATGGTGATTGTGGTAGTAGTTGTGTTTGTGAATGACCCGAGTGCGAGCAAAGAGAATGAAGGCAAGCATCGACGCAGGGAAAACTGGTCAGGAGGGAGCGCATCTCGAACCTCTCTGATCGATGCGCGATCCTGATCAGGTTGGCTCTGGTTCTGAAAATGAATGTGGTAGGTTTTAGTGGGTTACAGTAGGTTTGGGTGGGGTGGAATCGGAATCTACGGTTCGTCGACGATTTTGATGTGCGGGGCCGACGCGGCGCTGCCACGCATGCCAAAAGCAAGGAGAGCCAACCAAACAAACCAATGAGGTGCGACCATTTTCTTCCGGCGGGGAACCCTGCGCTCAAAAGGGGCCTTCTCTGTGTTCTTCCAGAACATTGAGGGTCAATCAGGAATTCACTTACGCCCCTCGGGCAGTTTTGTGTTTCGCTAGTAGCGCGACTGGAGGTGTTCGAGGTTACGAAAACGCCGAAGGGAGTTAAAAAGAGGGGTTTTTGACAGGGTTTTCAATCTGGTTTGCTTGGGAAGAGTTGGTTCTCTTTGAGCCCTCTGCCACTGGCCAGCAAATGAGTCCGCTTCCCCCCATGCGAGCCGAGATCCACAGAGCGAGGGCCACATGGCATGGCTCATATGCATCCCCGTTTCGCCGCAGTTTCATTTCCCGTCGCGTGGGGAACGTGGTGGGTGGGACTACCCATCACATCCCTCCCTTCACACATCAATTACTGTATCGCGGGGTGGTCACGCGTCCCCCTTTATTACCACACTTGCAAGATGACCACCTGACATCGTCTCCTGGAAGAAAATCTTCGATAAGCACAGAAAGCATACACATACTTTCCAAGCACACATGGTTCCAAGTGCGTCTGAAAATCACTACTTCGATGTGGACAGCATGTAGTTCATCCTCATGATAAGGTCTTGTGCTGAAAGTGCTCCCTCCTGCAGGAAAACAAAACGACCATAAATTACAACCTTGATTGCTAATGAACCAACATGAGGCTGACTAAGAAGCACTTATCTTACCACGCGATCAATAACTTGTCCTTTCCGGAAAAGCATCAAAGTTGGCAGGCCTTGAATCCCATACCGCGATGCCAGCTTAGGGTACTTCTCCGTGTCCACCTTGACCTGCAGTTTAGACACATGCAAACACCATGCCATCAGAGCAGCTCACGGACTCCAGTGTGGCCTCCGTGTGACGGAGGGCGGGGCACAACGTGCACACTATCGAGGTTACGAGTAAGTTAACACGTACAATTTTGACGGAATCGCCAACTTGAGCAGACACTTGTTCCAAAGTCTTCGCCACAATTTGGCAAGGACCACACCTTAAACACGGAGGAAAATGAGTGGGGAGGGGGAGGGCCATTGTGTAAGTGTGATTAGTGTGCGGTGCTGCTTGAAGTTATGTATTCTCTCGATTGCCTTAATTACCAAGTGTGTGAAGTTCCTGACAGTATGAGTTGAGCTCAAACCCCACCGAGTAAGACTCACAAGGGACTGACATACCATGTGGCGTAGAAGTCAACAAGAACCACGTCCGCGGTTTGTATCATGTCATCGAAAGAAGAGAACGTCTGCTTTCCCGCTGCCGAAACGACAAAGCGTCGCGACTGCTGAAAATACGAGGGAATAGAGGCAAATCAACAGATTGGGCAACGAAGAACGAATCGAGGGTTTGTGGAGCCATAAAGAACCTGTGGCTCAGCAAGAACGAACGGCTCATGCGGCTGATGGCGTATGGTAGAAGCATACCGTTGTGGATTTATTCGGCTGAGCTCGAAGAGGAATTGATGACTGAAGAAAAGAACAGCGCTGCGGGGAGGTGGCGAAGGAAGAACGATCGGATGCAACCGGCCTGACAGCCGAAAAGCACACTGAAGACACCGGAACGGAGCCCTTTTGAGCTAGTTGACAGTTTGGTGGAGCATAGACGGCTGACGCTGAAACTGCTGCCGACCCACACATAGCCGCCATGGTGATTAGCAGTAAGAGCCCAAATTAACACGTCAATGTGGTTCTGTCAGATGTTCAGCCTAGGATGTCGTGAGAAGAGTTCTCTTGGGAACAAAATGCTGGGACGGATGAATAGAACCACAACGGATCGATGAAGCGCAGTATATGAACATTGAAGCCCATCAGACTCTCGCTCTGGAACGCTCCAGTTGCGTTCCGACCGATTGGCATTGCGTGAGAAGCTATGACATGACGATTGAGGGCAGAAGTATCCAGTCAGCAGGCACATCTGGCTAGATATGATTGGCAGACTCATGCTTGTTTGGGAAGAAAAGTGCTTGCCAGCGCAGCAAGGCACGCCGAGGTGGAGCCTTCCTGAATCCAGATTCCAGAGGCACGATTCCGGTGGATTTCGGTAACACTCTTTGGCGAAACATCTGATTTCACTCGCATGCGAGTGTCGTTGCTATCTTCGAAAGTAGTATGTTACCCCTCGCTGCAGAGATTCGTTCGGATTCCTCGCATCTGGTTGTGCGATCAAATCCCGCTCGTTTATCACATCAGACACATCCACCCACCAGCCTGCACACCCCGCACGCCTGCACCCGTCCGCTCTTCCGCAACCCGCCAAGCCCCCCCAACGACCTGGTTGTAACGAACATCACCAAGCCCCGTCGCTTTGAGCGCAACCCCTTCGCCACCTGGCATCCCTGACCTTTTGCGAAAGTCGCCTTTTCTCGCGCCTAGCCGACAACCACTGCTGTGCGAAAGACCAACCGTACTGTTGCTGCGCTGCTTCGTTCTTCCTGTCCTCGCAACAGCTGTAGTGTACTTGTCCGTCAGATTCGCCTCATCTCACCCATTCATCTCATCCGCTCACTCGTTTCTTCCTCCAACCTCCGGTAGCCCCCAGCCTCCTCCTGACCTGAGTCCTGACCTGACCGTTTCCTGCTTCGTACTTTACTGCACAGTACAACCGCTTGTGGCTGGTTGACCCGCCACCCACCACTAAATTCAGGCCATGCGTTTACAGTACCACATCTCACTTCTCAGTTTCTACGCGAAGTACTCCGTCCTTGTATGCGCAATACGTGAAGCGTAAAATCCGCTCTCATTGCGAATCTTAGCTCGCACTTCGGGTTCCTAGCATCTGCGGTCATCAGGCCGTCATATAGTAACGTCATCGCACACCATCCTCCCTTATTGTCGCCAATCGACAAACCTCCTGTGAGACCACCCCATTATCGGTCCCTCATCCGTCACCGACCGATTCCTCCCCCATGCCGCGTTTCTCGCAATCCACTCTCGTCTCAGCGCGTGGTACGTAGCGGTGATCGCGCGCGTCGCGAGCAGCAAATCCCAATCGAATCCTGCATACAGCCCACCAAGACATGGAAGCCGCCACAGTCACCGCCACCGCCACCACCGCCGCTACGAGCGCCGTTTCCAGCCCCCATTGCGCGACGCGGAGCGGAGCCGGTGCGTGCGCTGCGAGCGCGGAGCAGACCCAGTCGGGAGGCCCCGCGCGAGGGGATCCCGGGATCTCGGAAGCGCCGGGGCGGGGAAACGAGGACGGAGCAGGGGCAGGCGCGGTGGGAGCCGTAGCGGCCGCAGGAGAGGTAGCGGGAGTGGGAGCGGAAGGGGGAGCAGAAGCGGGAGTGGGAGGGGGAGCGGGAGCGGCGGAGAATGATCCGATGCGGTCATTCGCGCACGCGGGCCACTCGGGGGTGGCGTCTCCCCCGTTCGACCCGTCCGACCTGCACATCTCGCCCACGCGCTTCCTCGGCGCCGTGAGTCGCGCGCTCTTCCTCTCCCAATCTCCCCCCACCCCCCCCTTCCCCACTTCCCCCTTCCCCCCTCCCCAGCACCCCACCCCCGACAGCAGCGCCGCCAATCGCGCTCTGCCTTTCGCACGGTGTGTCAGCGCCGTGCGCTGCGCGCACGACGCCTTTTGCGCAACGCCAGCGCTGCTACGCGCGCGTGCTGAGCCCCTTCTGGCCCGAAGCGACGCGGCGCGCTTAAAAGCTCTCCACATGCCTCTGCCTCACACGCTGCTGCCAAATGCGCCTACTCCGTTACTCTTCCCAAACCCCACGCCCCCGCTTCGGCCTCCCCCGTCCCCCCCTGTCTTCCCCCGTTTCCCCTGTTCCCTCGCGGCGCTCCCGCCTGGCAACCCCTGCGTTCCGTAGGCCGCTCTTTCTCCCCTGCGCCCACTCTCATGTGTATCTTCCGCTCTCCCCCCCACCCCCCCCCCCCCCCCCCCCCCCCCCCCGCTCTCACGCCTTTTCCTTGCTCGCATGGCATGGCGTGGAGCCGTATGGGATAACATGGCATGTCATGGCATCGCATCATATCGCCTTCTGTTCTATGGCATGGCATGTTGGATGGCAGGGCACGTATGGCGAGGTGCGCATGGGGTCATGGCACGGGCAGGCCGTGGCAGTGAAGATCCTCAAGAACGCCGCGGACTCGCTGCTCTGGTCCGTTCAACAACTCACCCTCACCCAGTGCCCCTCTGCGCTGCTCTCGCTTTGCCTGCTCCGCAACACCCGGCAGCGCATGCCTGCTGCGCTGCCTGCTGCTGCTGTTGAGTGTGTTACTTCCATCCATGCAACGCCATCGCACTGCAGAGCAGCCCACAATGTCCCCGACCAACCCCAACCCCCCTCCTCCTCACCCCCACTTCCCCACTTCCCCCGCCTCCCTTCCTCCCCTCCCTGCTTCCCCCCCCCCTCTCAGCACGTTTTTCCTGCGCGAGGTGGCGTTGACGCGGCGAGTGCAGCACCCCAACATAGTGCGCTTCCTGGGTGCCAAGACGGACGCCATGCCCTTCATGCTCGTCACTGAGATGCTGCCCATGGTGCGTTGGGTGCAGGGGGGAGGGGGGAGGGGGAAGGGGAGAATGAGGCAGGAGAGAGGGGGAATGCGGGGTGATGGTGCTTGTTGTGATGGCCCCCCCAGGATGGGCATGGCGTTGGTGATGGCTCCATCGCCAACGCCATGCCCATCCTGGGGGGGCCGGGGAGCGTAAGGGAGGGGGAGAGAGGGGCGATGCTTCCTATGGTGCTCGCCCCGCCATGCTAGTCATTGAGATGCATGGGGGAGGGGAGGGGAGGGGAGGGGAGGCGAGGCGAGGCGAGGGAAGGGGGGGAGGAAGAGAGGCCTTAACTCTCGTGCCTTCTTGTTTCTCTGTCATGGCATAACATGGCTTGATACGGCATGGCATGATACGGCATGGGTTTGGGTGGGTGCATATGCACGATGCAGGGCGATCTGCATGACTACATCCAGTCCAAGTCGCCTCTGGGCGCGCGCCAGATCCTGCTCTTCGCCCTTGACATTGCTCGGTGAGGGTCGTGTAGTAGGGCGATTGTTTAGGCGCCTCAAAAATCACCTTGGCATTGCACGGTGAGGGGCGTGCTGATCGTGTGCTAACGGAGCAGCGGCGTGAGGGGAGTGAGGGGAGTGATACTGCACATGCTTTGGCGAGGGCCGTAGCTGCTCGCGTGAAGACACACTGGCTTTTGAACACGTTTTAAAACTGGCACGGTTGCAGGGGGCAATTGGGGAATCCAGAGGGGTGCAGGCTGGGTTGTCGTGCTACATGGTTGCAGGACAATTCTTGTGGAACACAGTGTGAGGAGGGGAGGTTGTGGAACAACTCTGCGGCAACCCTGCTCCACTCCACCCTCCGCACCCAACCTCCCCCCCCACTCTCATGCTCTCCCTCAATGTGTGTTTGTGTGCGCGTGTGTGCTGCTGCGGTGGTTACTCCCTCTCCCCCCCATGGAGTGCGTGGCAGGGCAATGGAGTATCTGCACGGGTTGTCTCCGCCCATCGTGCACCGAGACCTCAAACCACAGTACGCCCATGCCTACGCCCATGCCATGCTTTGCTGTGCCCATTCCCATGCTCAAGCCCACGCCTTATTCCCCTCTCCTTGTGCTATTTCAAGCCTCTGTCCTCGTTACCACGCCGGAGCAAACGCCCCTCCTTCTTTCACCTGTTTCATTTCTTCCCCCTGTTCTCCACCCCCTGTTTCCTTTCCCTTTCTTTATCCGCTCCTCCTGTTTTCCCTTCCCCTGGCTCTCTTCACCCCCTGCACCTGTGTGCGTGCCGTGTGCTGCACGGCAGCAACCTACTGCTGGACATCCGAGGGCATTTGAAGCTCATCGACTTTGGCCTCGCCACCACTCTCCCCCCTCCGCCCACACCCCCACTCCCACACCCGCACCCACACGCACACGCGCACCGTTCCACCTCCCACCAACACCAACATCAGCAGCAGCAGCAGCAGCAGCAGAATGCCCCGCAGGTGGAGGAGAGCATGGTTCGAATGCAAGGGGGACGGGATGTGTGGCAGCAGTGGGGGGAGCAGCAGTGGGGGGAGGAGCAGCGGGGGGAGCAGCAGCGGGGGTGGGAGGGGGGTCGGTGTCACCATGCTCGTCCGTGCCTCCCACGGTCAACTCCTCGCTCTCCTCTGACTGCTCTGATGCCTCTGCTGCTGCTGCCCCTACCGACAAGCCCTTGGAGAGTCAAGCCGGCACTTGTACGTGTGTGCACTATGCGCCGTGCTCCATGCACAATTCCATTCTCCGTGCACTGCTTACGAGCTTACACCTCACACATGCATCACTGCCCTCGCACCATGCACCATGCACCATACACTCCTGCCTTTGCCTGTTGCTTTGTGTGTCTGTTGTTCCTTTAACTCCTACCCGAACCAACTTCCTTCCCTCCCCGGCATCCCATCCATGAGTCCCCACATGGCCCCAGAGGTGTTTCGCCACGAGCCCTACTGTTGCCTTCCCACGTCGCTCCCCCCATGCCCTCCTCGCTTCCCCCATCCCCCCCACGTCGCTCCCCCCATGCCCCCTTCCCCCTGACAGACCGCTACATGGCGCCTGAAGTGTTCCGCCACGAGCCCTACGGCACGCCCGTTGACGTCTTCTCCTTCGCCATCCTGCTGCACGAGGTGGGGTGGGGTTGGGGGGGGTGGGGGTAATGGGCAGGTGGGAATGGGGAGGGCGGGGCAGGCAGAGTAGTTTGAAACTTCTCCTTTGCCATCCTGCTGCACGAGGTGCACGAGCGGGCGGAGTGCAACGCAGTGGTTTGGTTTGGAGGGGTGGGCCCGGGGTGGCTTTTCAGTCCACTCACATGTCATCTTGCTGCACGAGGTGCAAGGTAGTAGTTTGGAGGGGTGGGCGGGGTGCGGGGGACGGCAGCGCGGGGCAGACTAGTGCGGAACTTCTCCTTTGCCGTCCTGCTCCGTGCGGTGCAAGGGAGGGCGGAGGGTGGGGAGGGTGGGGAGGGTGGGGAGCGTGGGGCAGGGTGGTTCTGCTCTGGCGAAAGGGAGAGTGGTTGCTGTATGGTGGTGGGTGTGGGGGGAGGGAGGGCTTGCAATGGGCTGTGGACGGATTGTCGTGAAGCAACTTTTTGCATGTGTTTGAAGTGAAGGGCGAGAGCACACAGGAGCAGGAGTGGGGGGGTGGAGAACGGAGTAATCTTGAGTTGACTCAAAAGAGAGCGAGTTAACTCACGATCGAGCTTCTGCTTGTGTGTGAAGGGTGAGCGCATCACACACATAAGAGCAGCAGAGGGATGCTGGTGACACGAGTGCTTCCATCAGTTTCCTCCCATCAGTTTCCTCCCATCAGTTTCCTCCCATCAGTTTCCTCCCATCAGTTTCCTCCCATCAGTTTCCTCCCATCAGTTTCCTCCCATCAGTTTCCTCCCATCAGATCCTCCCATCAGTTCCCTCCCATCAGTTCCCTCCCATCAGATCCCTCCCATCAGATCCCTCCCATCAGTTCCTCCCCATCAGTTCCCTCCCTCAGTTCCCTCCCCTCAGTTCCTCCCCTCAGTTCCTCTCCCCATCAGTTCCCCTCAGTTCCTCCCCTCAGTTCCTCCTCCCCTCAGTTCCTCTCCCTCAGTCAGTTCCTCCCTCAGTTCCTCCCCCAGTTCCTCCCCTCAGTTCCTCCCTCAGTTCTCTCCCCTCAGTTCCTCCCCTCAGTTCCTCCCCTCAGTTCCTCCCCTCAGTTCCTCTCCCCCATCAGTTCCTCCCCTCAGTTCCTCCCCTCAGTTCCTCCCCTCAGTTCCTCCTCCCCTCAGTTCCTCCCCTCAGTTCCTCCCCTCAGTTCCTCCCCTCAGTTCCTCCCCTCAGTTCCTCCCCTCAGTTCCTCCCCTCAGTTCCTCCCCTCAGTTCCTCCCCTCAGTTCCTCCCCTCAGTTCCTCCCCTCAGTTCCTCCCCTCAGTTCCTCCCCTCAGTTCCTCCCCTCAGTTCCTCCCCTCAGTTCCTCCCCTCAGTTCCTCCCCTCAGTTCCTCCCCTAAGTTCCTCCCTCAGTTCCTCCCTCAGTTCCTCCCTCAGTTCCTCCCTCAGTTCCTCCCTCAGTTCCTCCCTCAGTTCCTCCCTCAGTTCCTCCCTCAGTTCCTCCCTCAGTTCCTCCCTCAGTTCCTCCCTCAGTTCCTCCCCTCAGTTCCTCCCCTCAGTTCCTCCCCTCAGTTCCTCCCCTCAGTTCTCCTCCCCTCAGTTCCTCCCCTCAGTTCCTCCCCTCAGTTCCTCCCCTCAGTTCCTCCCCTCAGTTCCCCCCTCCCCTCAGTTCCTCCCCTCAGTTCCTCCCCTCAGTTCCTCCCCTCAGTTCCTCCCCTCAGTTCCTCCCCTCAGTTCCTCCCCTCAGTTCCTCCCCTCAGTTCCTCCCCTCAGTTCCTCCCCTCAGTTCCTCCCCTCAGTTCCTCCCCTCAGTTCCTCCCCTCAGTTCCTCCCCTCAGTTCCTCCCCTCAGTTCCTCCCCTCAGTTCCTCCCCTCAGTTCCTCCCCTCAGTTCCTCCCCCAGTTCCTCCCCTCAGTTCCTCCCCTCAGTTCCTCCCCTCAGTTCCTCCCCTAAGTTCCTCCCTCAGTTCCTCCCTCAGTTCCTCCCTCAGTTCCTCCCTCAGTTCCTCCCTCAGTTCCTCCCTCAGTTCCTCCCTCAGTTCCTCCCTCAGTTCCTCCCTCAGTTCCTCCCTCAGTTCCTCCCTCAGTTCCTCCCTCAGTTCTCCCCTCAGTTCTTCCCTCAGTTCCTCCCCTCAGTTTCCTCCCCTCAGTTCCTCCCCTCAGTTCCTCCCCTCAGTTCCTCCCCTCAGTTCCTCCCCTCAGTTCCTCCCCTCAGTCCTCCTCCCCTCAGTTCCTCCCCTCAGTTCCTCCCCTCAGTTCCTCCCCTCAGTTCCTCCCCTCAGTTCCTTCCTCAGTTCCTCCCCTCCTCCCCTCAGTCCTCCCCTCAGTTCCTCCCCTCAGTTCCTCCCCTAAGTTCCTCCCCTCAGTTCCTCCCCTCAGTTTCTCCCCTCAGTTCCTCCCCTCAGTTCCTCCCCTCAGTTCCACCCCTCAGTTCCTCCCCTCAGTTCCTCCCCTCAGTTCCTCCCCTCAGTTCCTCCCCTCAGTTCCTCCCCTCAGTTCCTCCCCTCAGTTCCTCCCCTCAGTTCCTCCCCTCAGTTCCTCCCCTCAGTTCCTCCCCTCAGTTCCTCCCCTCAGTTCCTCCCCTCAGTTCCTCCCCTCAGTTCCTCCCCTCAGTTCCTCCCCTCCCCTCAGTTCCTCCCCTCAGTTCCTTCCTCAGTTCCTCCCCTCAGTTCCTCCCCTCAGTTCCTCCCCTCCCCTCAGTTCCTCCCCTCAGTTCCTCCCCTAAGTTCCTCCCCTCAGTTCCTCCCCTCAGTTTCTCCCCTCAGTTCCTCCCCTCAGTTCCTCCCCTCAGTTCCACCCCTCAGTTCCTCCCTCAGTTCCTCCCTCAGTTCCTCCCTCAGTTCCTCCCTCAGTTCCTCCCTCAGTTCCTCCCTCAGTTCCTCCCTCAGTTCCTCCCTCAGTTCCTCCCTCAGTTCCTCCCTCAGTTCCTCCCCTCAGTTCCTCCCCTCTGCTACCGGGGTCATCAGCACTCTTAGGTTCATGTGTGAACCCACCACCTGTCCACACATCCCCACTCTTCCCTCCCTCCCATCGCTCTCTCCTCCTTACCTGTCCTTCCGTGCTCCTCCCTCTTCTCGTTCCCCACTCTCTCTCCCCTCCCTCCCCTGCCTCCCCTCTCTCCCCTCCTCCTCTCAATCCTGCTCTCCCCGTCCCACCCTTCTCAGATGTTTGAGGGCGGGCAGCAGATGAAGTTGCTGGCACCGCAGGAGGTGGCAAGAAAGTATGCTCTCAACGTGCGCCCAATCTTCAAAGCCCGCACGTACCCGCCACATGTCAAGGAGTGAGTGTCGCCTCTTGCATCTCTTGCTTCTCGTGCAGCTGTTTCAATCTCTTGCATTGACCTGCATCTCGTGTAAGAGCCCATCCATCCGTGTGTTCATTGGCTTGGTAAAGGCACATGAAGCACACACGGATTGTGAATTGCATGCGCTTCACAATGTGTGCCACTATGCTCATTGCTGTCTCGCCAGCCTTCCCACTACACTCCTTCCAGTTTTCTCCAAGCTTTCAATGCCATCAAGCCCCCTTCGTTTCCCTTCGTCTGCCACGCACACCCCCCTTTTCCACCCCTCGGCCCCTGTCCCTCTTCTCCCCTGCTCCATTGTCCCCTTGGCCTCCTGGCCCACTCTCCCCCCTCACCCCTTCTCCCCTCCCCACTATTTGCACCAGGACCCATTGCAGCGCCTGCTAACCCTCCTCCAAAATCCGCCCCCAATGATGTGCCTCAAGAGACGACTTGTGGGGCGCCTCGAAAGTCATAATCCCTCCCCCCTGCCTCAATCTTCCCCTGCCACCTCACCTCCTCCCCCCCCCTCCCCACCAGCTTCATAGCCACGTGCTGGCACCAGGATCCATTGCAGCGCCCACCTTTTTCCAGAATCCGGCCCTTCCTGGAACAAACTCTAGAAGCTCTAGGCCCCTCGCCTCTCTCCTCCCTCCGCAACGCCACCTCGCACCCCACATCATCTGCGCATGATTCTAGCCGCCCCTCAGGGAACAGTGCTGGTGGTGGCGGCGGTGGTTTTGGTGGTTGTGCAGGTGGGAATGGTGGGGGGAAACATGGCCATTTGACTCGGGCTTTAAATGCCATGTGGGATGGGGGGGCAAGTGGGGGGGGTGCGAGTGGGTTGGGTGGGGTAAATGATGGAGCTCAGAGGGTGGGTGATGGGATGTGCAGGCAGGTGCCTTGTAATGTCATGTGATGCATGGCACACTCACACTTAGTGTGCGTAAATTATATAGTTCATTTGTATTTGTAAGCAAAATGCATGTAAATTAGTATACCACTTTGTAAGAAGGGAAAATATGTCAATGGTAACAAACATGGGGCACTGTAACGCGTACGGTAACGATTTCAACGCATTTGGTAACTCGCTTAACGCGTTTGGTAACTCACTTAACACGTTTGGTCACTCGCGTAACACATTTGGTAACTCTACACTAGCAGCCCATCACGCGAATGGTAACTACATGAAATTCCCGCCGAAATTGAGCCTGATTCTGGTTTTTCCCGCTCGCGTCAGAAAAATTTGACGAATTCTGAAGCAGGAACCTCTGACACACTCTCCGAAATTCTGACACTGTTTTCCGAAATTCTGACACACTCTCCGATTTTTTTTATCGTTTTGCAAGTTCGCAATCATGCTATAAAATTTTAGAATTTAACCATTTTGTACGAGCTCATATATATATATATAATGGCCCTAAAACTTTGTGGTCTATGGTATTAGAACAAACGGGGTCCTTCAAATTCGCGGCGGGACTTGTTCAAATGGATAATACTGTGCGTAAAAGCTTTCCAACTCGATAAATTTCTTTTTTTCAGGCTCATTTCGGCGGGAATTTCATTTAGTTACCATTCGCGTGATGGGCTGCTAGTGTAGAGTTACCAAATGTGTTAAGCGAGTGACTAAACGTGTTAAGCAAGTTACCAAACGCGTTAAGCGAGTTACCAAACGCGTTGAAATCGTTATCGTACGCGTTACAGTGCCCCATGTTTGTTACCATTGACATATTTTCCCTTGTAAGAAAGCATCATCCACAGCAGTACACTTTGTAAGCTGCCCAACTGCACACCTGCCTTGCTTATGAAATACAATGAAGAATTACCGCTGGACAAGACAAAGCACACGAAACCATAGAAAGTGAATTTAAGATATCTCAAAAATACGGGTACAGTACACAAGTATAAACCTACACTCCTATAAGAATGCTGCAATAGGAACAAAAATGTGCTCATCTACAACCGAGCCTTGTAGACTGCCCAGCTGAGGACTGGCTTGCAGCTTGAATGCACAAGGCAGAAGAAGATCAGAAAGAAGTGGGGAGGAGTGGCGAGGAGTACTGAGGAATGGAGAGGAAGTCCCATGATCCCATCTCCACGTGGATCACTTGCTTGCAGCAGTGGAAGCAGCAGCAGGCGCAGCAGCAGACGAAAGGTACCGCAGGCGGTGAGTAGAACGGGGATACAGAGGAGAGGGGACATCGTGCCCCTCACCACACGGTCCTTGCGGCTTGGAAAAATGCCTCAAACCAACCCAGGCACCCAAGGGACAAAATTTGGGGCTGAGAGGGAGTGAGAACCCGCGGAAAAATGACCGGGCTGATTGGGGACAGAGGAGGGTGCGCAGCTGATGCTCTCACTCAGCAGTCCGTGTGAGGAAGGCACTCAGGTAGTGGGAGTGGCTGTACGTAAGACAGAGAGGAATAGTAAGGATATAATAGTGACAAGGGCGAGGAGGTAGACGAGTAGATAATGTGCAGGGAAAGGGAGGAGGGGAAGAGGGGGGAGGAGAAGGAGCGGGAAGGGTGGAGAGGGAGGGCCTAAGAACAAAATTGAGTGGCTGGCCACCAGATGCTTGCGCACACACACACACACACAGACACAGGCAGTGAGCGTGTGGTGTGCGTGTGTGCGGGGTTGCATGCGTGGAGGCAGCACACTGGGTGATGATGCAGGCTCGTCCTGCTGTGCAGCGCGCAGCAGTAACGGCAGGACACCGTTGACACACCGCCAATGTTACGCATGGCAGTGTAACACGTTGGCAGGGTTTACGGACGCGGCTTCATGGCAATCGGCCGGAACACCATCTGCCAGGAGAGAGCACACACACAGAAGCACCATAAGGCAAGCAAGGAGTGGAGGACGAAAGGGAAGAGAGGGGGGGGACGGGTGGGAGGGACAGAGGGAGGAACGGGAGAGAGGGTAAGGAAAAGGACAACGGGGGTCCATTGAACAGGGACCGGCTGTCAAACAATGGGTGCCATGTGTCTCAAACAATCATATAGCCGCCACACACACGCATCCCCATGGCGTTTTCACCACACAGCGTGGCGTGTCTCACCTGTGAGGTGGTGCGAGTGGCTGGTTCTGCTGTGCTGCTAGCAGAGCGGCGACGGCGCTTGCCAGGAGGAAGAGCAGAAGCAGGCGAGGCGGCGGGAGGTGCAGGGCACGCTGCCGTGAGTCCCCCCATGCGGCCAGGGAACGATGTGTGCAGCTTCGCCTGCTGCGCGCGCAGGGCATGCAGCGCTGGTGCTATGGGAACCATGCCTCCGCTGCAACCACCGCCCCCTCCCTCCACATGCAGCTTCTTCTGCTGCTGCTGGTTCTGCTGGTGCTGCTGCTGCTGGATAGCCGTGGTAGAAGCTTTTGCCTCGCCCTGCTGCTGTTGCGGCTGCTGCTGCTGCTGCTGCTGGGCTGCGGAGGCAGCAGCAGCGGAGGCCATGGCATGCGCCTGCTGCGCCTGCGCGGCTGCCTGCGCCACAGCCGCCATCACCCCCCACTGCTGCGCGGCTGCTGCTGCATCCGCGGCCGCCACTGCAGCAGCCGCCATGGGACTCGCATGCAGGTGGGACGGAGGGGGCAGCATGGCCACGGGCACGGGCACAGGCACAGGGACGGCAGGCGGGAGGGGTAGCTTCATCTGGAGATTCTGTAGCGGCTTCATGGGGGCGTAGGAGCGCGGGCGGGCGTGGGACGGCGGCGCTGGCTGGATTTCACGGGGCTTCCTGGGATGGGGCAAGGAGGGCGAGAGGCGGGAGACAATACTTGAGGCGCCTGGATAGCTTGGTTGGACGTGAGGAGGCTTTATGGTGGGGAAAAGGGGGAAGAGAGACAGGAGAGTGGGACGAAGAGCACAGCAGCGTGTCGGTGAGTGGGATGGCCGCATGTCATTAAATGGAGTCAACAAGTTTCACTACAACAAGAAAAGAGTGAACACGAGCTAAGGCGGGCAGGAGAGAAGAGCGACACAATGAGCAGGGTAGCGACCAGTGCTCGCGCCTGTGGTAGATACCTGTGTTTCTGGGTCGGGCAGTGCGTATCACCACCACCACCACCACCAGCCTGCACCTTCTGCCCGCCACACGGCACTGGCGCATACATGCGCGCGGAGGGCGCAACACTCCCCGCGTCCGCCCGATCTTTGTTATTCGGCGCAATGGGGCGGGGCTTGGAAAGCGCGGCGGAGAGCGCAGCACTGGACATCCCCGCCAGCGCGGGCGGCGCGGGCGCAAGGCGTCGCGGGGCGGGAAGGAGCGGAGACAGGATGGGCGGAGAGTGGTGCCTCGGCGGGGGGAGAGAGCTGCAGGCACCAGAGACTGCGACGGCAGCAGCCGCAGCGGCGGCGGCTGCGGCGGCGGCAGTGGCGGGGGTGGCGGAAGGTGCGGGAGGGACGGTGAAAGGAAGGACGCGCGGAGCCGGATGGAGCGGAGACGGCACCAAGTGAGGCGCGGGGACGACAACAGGCGGAGAAAATGCTCCGCTAGTGGCGGGGGAGAAGGCGGAGCGCTGGAAGGAGCGACCAATGGTGACCATGGGTGGCGAGACAGACGGTGAGGTTGGCTTCTGCAAGTGCTGCTGGGTTGCGCCTAGACCTGGCTTCGACGCAGCCTTTGGAGTAAGCAGCTTACGCTCTTCGTTCTTCACACCGCCACTCGCTGTTACCGGCGGCTGCTGCTCCTGCTCTTCCTGCTGTTCCTGCTGCTGCTGATGCTGCTGCGGCGGCGTCTGAACCGGAGGAGAATCGTGCGACTGCTGTTCCGCCTGTTTCGCGAGCGGTCGGCGAACAACAACCGCCTCATCCGAATCTCCACCACCACCAGTAGCAACATCAGCAGCAACAGCAGCAGCATCCACACTCTGACTCTCACTACCGCCTCCCGCCGATTCCTGTTTCCCTGACACTGGAAGGTCCGCAGAGGAGGTTGGGGCGGCGGGAGCACCGTGCGCCGCTGCCGCGTTTTCACCGCGAAGAGAACGAAGAGTACTCCGCAGAGGCTGCTTCGACGTCGCTGCTTCCGCCGCGCGAGTGTCTCCGCCAGTCTCCCCACCAACCGTCCCATCCACCGTAACGCGTCGGCTTTCTCTTGAGCCCTGCTCTCGGCGCTCGGACGAGCCGGAAAAAGCCGCCGCCATCTGCTGGCTCTGCCGCTCGCCCTCTTCTTCTCCCTCCTGACGCTCGTCCATATCCGTTTTCCCCCTCTCATCCCTCTCCTCGCTCTCCTCCCTCTCTTCCTCCTCCTCCGTCTCTATTTCCCCCTCATCCTCCTCCTCCTCGTCCTCCCCTTCCTCATCTACATCCTCCTCTACGTCATCAACCCGCCTGCACTCCGCCGAACACTCCTGTTTCTGCGGGGAGTCCTGTGGCTGCTGCTGCTGCTGCTGCTGCTGCCACTGCTCGAGAACATCTGCGCGCGCGGGGTCCGACTTGCTCTGTTCGTCCGACTGCACTTCGCCCTCCTCGTCGCTACGGCAATCGCGGGCGCGCTTCAGCCCGCATCGGCTCCAAGCCACCTCCTCCGCGCCGCTGCTCACGCCCCGGGAGGACGTATTTCCAGTCTCGCACTTAGCGCCGCTGGCTACTTTGCGCGCCGAAGCGTCCGAACCTGCCTGGACTTGCGGAATCGCTTCGCGCGCGGAGAGCTTGATAGGCGTCTGTTCCTGTTCCTGTTCCGTATGAGCCGTATTGGCCGTGTTGACGGTATTGGCTATGTCTGACGGGGAGCTAGAACGAGGCTTCGACACGGCAGCGGGAGCGGCGGCGGGACACACGGAGGGCATTGAGCACCGCCTGGTTTCGCGGTCGCCCTCTTTTGATTCGGTAGAGGCTGACGCGTTAAGGTCGAGGCAGGGAATGGTGCCGACCGGGTGGTGACAGGTGTCAGTTGGATCGTGGGGGTCTGCGCGACGTCGCAGAGTGACGATGTAATCGTAAACCTCGTTAAGGAAATCCGCGGTATTAGCACCTTCGACGTGCGGCACTAGCATGCGCAGAGACTTCATCCTGGTTGGGGGGGGAAAAACGGCAGACGGAAAGTCAGTCGGAGGACATGCTTAAATACGGCCTACGGCCGAGATGGTTCACAGAGAAAAACTACTGAAAACATTAGGAAAGACGACGAGCTCTGGAAGACCGACTCTTCACCTGCTACTTTCAAGCTTAGGGACTCTCGAACAAAGCACTAGAGGGTGAGAAACTCAAAGCGCATACTTGTCCTTAATCCGCGCCCTTCGCTTCTGCTCCGACGCCATGTGGCGCGTGGCGCAGACGCCACTCCGCGACACCAGCGCCGCCGCTCCGCGCAAGCTGCAAGCACCTGCAGCCGCAGTAGTGGGCGCGCCGGGACTGGCTACATGGTTCGACGCCGCACTCCCAGCGCAAGAACCACCTGCGGGAACTGCTGGTCCTGGCTGGCCTACTGCTGCTGCAGCGGCTGCAGCTGCGGCTGCTGCAGCGGCTGCAGCAACGGGATTTGGTGTGTACGTAATGGCCGGAAAGAATCTCGGAACCCCCAGGTTTCCGCACCCGTAGCCGAAGCCGCCAGCGGCGGCGACGCTACAGGGAGCCGCGATGGCGGCTGAGGCATTGCTGGACGGGAGTGCGCCAGGCGCTACGTTCTGCTGCGACGACAGCGGTCGTGGTGCTACGGCTATTACTCTCGGAGGGGCCGTTCGATGCATGGCAGGCAGCCTAGTTGCTCCCTGCTGCGACTACGGAAGGCTCGCGGGCAAGCCAGAGTGAATGTGATGAATCGCGAACGTAATGAGATCCGATTTAGGGATGCTATTCGCAAGGAAATGGGTGGAACTGCTCGAATGGTGGACTGGTCAGCTACCCTAACATGGACGCAGAACGCGACGACAAGGACGCAAGAAATCAATTTTCCGTTTTAAAATAGGTGAACGTTTCACAATGGAGGAGCGAGCAGCGTGAAAAGGCTGGGACGGACACCAGTGCTGGTCCGTGATACTGGCGAGTGAGCGTCTCTCCACGCCTGACCTACTTGCAGGGTCGACCTATCACCCTTGCTTTACGGCTTCTCGCAGAACGATTGAGGACGACTACCGTGGCCGTGGCTCGTCGCAGCCATGGCCATTTCTTGCTAACGTGGGTGTCCACTATGTTGTGCAAATCAATTCTCGAGAATACTGTGGTTACTGTACTTCAGAATCGTAGGGGAGAGGCAGCGGTGTCTCCATGTTAGAGGGAAAACGTCATCTGCCTAAAAGAATCACTTAGAAAGCATCGCCTACCATAACCAGCACGAATACTGTAAAACTTCCATCTACCATCCAGGAATACCTCAAGTTCTGTTGCTTCCGTAGTTAGGTCAACAGATTGAAGACGACCAGGCTTTCGAGTCAAACTTGTAACTTCAAGGCATGAAAAGGACTCCCACTACATGCTTGAAGACACGCCCCAAGGTGAAATGAAAGAATCGGATTTGAGACACCTATGCCCAGTAGTCTGGAGCTGCCCAATGATACCCTTCGCCCAATCAATAATCCCCAATCACCTCAGGAGAGGTTACGCCTTGTCGCCGGGGTCCAGACCCCAGAAGTTAGGGCATGCTGGTGGGGGGAGCAGAAGAGCCGTTGATTCGGAAACTCGGGGGAAGTTGGGGATGTGGGGAAAGAAGACTGGTTGCGGTGGTGTGGGGTGGTTGGGGATTCCCGCTAGCAACTGTTTCGCTCGCAGCCGATGTTGATGCGGTGGATTGGTTTGGGAAGGGGGGTGTGGCTCGGAGAGTACATCTCCGCCGAACCAATCTCCTTCCTCTTTCGCCTACACGGAATCACCGAGGGACGAACGTCACGGATTGAGCAGCGTCACGCCGCAAAAGCTGAATCCCGCCGAAGCAGAGCATTCCATGCGACACCACCGGCCCTGAAGCTGGTTCAACGAACCAGAATTTTCTTCGCGGCTCGTCTGGGATGCTTTCTGTCTTTCATTCGCTTGCGTGGCAAGCATGTATTGGCTGAAGTCTGCTTCGCGCTTGTGTTCCAGCTTGGACAGCTCCCAAGAAATTGTCCTGGTGACATGTCCTGGTCCACCCAAGGCCACCGCGTTCCTATCTTCATGGCAAGGTTGAAGTCGATATATCCAGCACTCCCAGTGCGCCTCAACAAACTTCCGGGCACCACGGGGTCACTCAGGGATGATGTGTCCGTGGTGCACTCATCAATCCGGTAATTTCTTTCGAAGCAATGTGAGCAAATTCCACGAATACCATTGGGTGGAGCACGGGTCTTCCTCTCCATCACTCAGCCCATCGCATCTTGTCGAGCCCGAAAAGGTACGAATCCTTGGCAACTTCGAATCAACGTGTCTCTGGAATTGGCGCGCCATGTTGTAACCCACGTGGCAGTAAGAAGATAGGCAACGAGTCCCTCAAATCCAAACACAACCAATCAAGTGTGAAGCCGTGGCAAAGGACGGTGGGGGTGACTGCGCCGTGTCTCGATACTGTTCCATGTTTCAGGGGGGTGAGGGCCATACATATCCCGCGTCGTCTGCTTTGACCACATACAATTTGATCAGTGTACTGTGCTGGTTCCGTCCAATATGGGCCACATGTCCCATCGGTTAAGGTTAGAGCGTGTTACACCCAAGCAAAGATTGCTGCATTTTGAGGATCACGTAGGCGATCCTTACAGAACAGTGTCATACCTACCACTGTACAGTAATCACTGTGTCAGGTGATGTACCAACAGAGGAAGGATCGAAATCACGAGAGATCGTGATACCCGATCTTGGTGTTTTTTGGGAGATCGTGGTGACTGCCAATCTCTCGGTGATCCTTGCATCTTTGTACCAAAGACAAGGTGATCCTTGATGACGAAACTTTTGTTGTCGTGAACTGCTGTAACAAAATCGCGACTAATCAGAGCATTCTTTTGATGAAGTTCGAACCAATAAAGCGGTTGATTTCGGATCAGTAACGCAGTCAACGTGGTCAACAAAAATATCCGACGATCGCGACTGTCGCGTCGTTTCAGGCGACGTCGCCTGGTCGCAGAGGATCACCATTGCAAATTTGCAGATGGTACACCAACAAGGATTGTGATGTGCACCAAAAATTGTTGTTTTGCCACTCGTAATCCTAGGGTTGGGGTTATGGTGATCTTAGCTACGTGATCCTTGAGATTAGGGCAGGTGTAACACGCTCTTAAGGTTATATTAGGTCGTAACCGTGTACAGCAAAGCATAGAGTAGCTAGAAATATGGTCTACACAAACCAACAGCCCAGAGGCGTACGTAGGAAAGAAAACACGTTATTCCCCTATCCAAGGATAGCCACCAGCTCAGCTGGGGAGCTCTTCTATGCTCAACAAAAGGTGGGAGGGCTAGGGGGGGCGGAAAGGGTCCCCAAGCAGCCAGGAAGAGCGGAGGTCTGGGTGGATAGAAGGGGTTCCGTTGTGGTCGAAGACGAGAAAGCGAAGTCGAGTGGCCAGCTTAATACGAGCGGCTGAGCGTTGTTGTTTTTTCACTGATTGTTTCTTCCTGCGCCATAAGAAAATTTTGAAAGCAATGAGGAACTTTGCCAGTATGAGCTGGAGGATTTCAAACCGGGAGGGGGGCGAATCTTGGAACTTGTGTTCACAGCGTGCGTTCCAAATAGCTTTTGTAGATGCCCCAACCAGAAGGCTCCAAGGGGCCACCTGGCCAGCTCTGGAGGCGAGCGGGAAGAGCAGGAGCTCAGGAGGAGGAGAGCAGTGGAGGTGACGACGAGCGACGGAGGAGAGGGCGGAAATCACCGCGGGGGCCACCCCGCACTCGTAGAAAATGTGGGATATGGTCTCCGTGGGAGCGGCGAGGCAGAGTGAACAAATCTCACGGTCTGCGGCGAAGTTGAAGCGTGAACCCGAAGGGAGAGCGCGAGTGTAGAACTGGTACAAGACGTTGCGTTGGAGGCTGGGTTGCTCCCGTAAAAAGACATGGGAGAGGTCGGGGAGGAGGGGAGGAGGAGCGGGGAGGACGTGGATCCAGCGGGCGGCGTGGTCGAGGGGAAGTTGAGCATAGAGCCGGCGACGAATGTCAGCTACGCTTGGGCAGCCGTCCCGGAGGATGTCGAGCCGCGCGCCGAGCCCTGCACCTGTATGGAAGGGGCCTGCAAGCCAGGACCCGACAACGTGTACCGCACAGAGGGCACCTATGTGGAAGGTGCTATCTCCGATCGACGGTCGGACGATGAGTCGGTTGGGCAAGACACGGTAAAGGGAGACTGAGAGCGACGACGGAGGGGAGAAGGCCGTGACCTGGAAAGCAATAGTGGGAGAGGTCTCGGAGTCTTCTTTAGGGACGAACCACTCCCCAGGGACTGCCGAGGGGGGAGGGGGGGAGCGAAGGGTTGACCACCAGGGTTTGGGGATGGCACGGATGAGTTCGCGCCAGACTCTTCGTCCAGAGGAGGAGTTGGCTATGGGAAACAGTGAGATGAAGTGTGTGAAGGAGACCACACCAAGCGAGTGAAAGATAAGAGAGATCAAATGGCCGACACGGACCTGCTTAGATAGGAGGAAGTGTTCACGCGTATGGATTCCGAAGGGCTTCCCGTTTGGTTTGAGAATGAAACGATTGAAGGCGGTGGGCTCGCCCATTATACACATGGGGATGAGGCGAGGTGGGGCAATGTTCGGAGTGATCTCTATTAATGCGTGTAGTGTCAGAATGTTATATTCTCTAGCCTGCAGTGGGGTGCTCTATAGCGAGTACAACCCAGTTAGGGTTTGCTATTTGTATCTCAACTGCTGCTAGTGAAACCTCTCTTTCTGTTTCTAAACTTTGCCTACTACTTCTGACATGCTATCAGAGCAGGTCGACCCCCTTGGGTCGATCCTGTGGGTGGGCCCACCACCTAATGCTTCCGCTGCTGTTCTACTTGTCGCGCGCCTCGGTCGCGCGACGCCTCCTTCCTGCCGTGCGCTCGGGGCGCGCGGCGGTTTTCTGCCTGCCGTGCGCCCCGAGGCGCGCGGCGGTTTCCCACCGTCGAAGTGCCCCCCGTCGCCCGTCGAAGCCCCCCCCCCCCCCCCGTCGCCCGTCGAAGCGCCCCCGTCGCCCGTCGGAGCGCCCCCCGTCGCCCGTCGAAACGTCCCCGTCGCCCGTCGAAGCGCCCCTGGGACCCGCGCGCGGCCCGTACGGGCTGCGCCAGGCCCGCGCGCGGCCCGGGCAGCCCGCGCGCGCCTCGTCCGGCCTGCGGCAGGCCCGTGCGCGCGCCTCGTCCGTCCCCTTAGCTTCTGTCGGCGCCCCACCCCCGCTACTGCCCGCGTTCCTGTGTTAGGGTTTGGGGGTGGAGGGTATGGGGGTGCCGTGTGTGTGAGCCGTCCCCTGCTCCTCCTCCTCCTCCGTCTCCCACTGCTGCAGCTGCCGCTGAGGGGGGTGGATGTGTGGGAGCCGAGGGTTTAGGGTTTAAGGGGGGTGCCGTGGGAGTGGAGCTAGGGGTTCAGCAGGGGGTGTGTGTGAGAGGGGGTGGGACTATTGGGGGAGGTTGAGTGGAGGCTGCCGTCTTGTCGTCAGCAGCACCTGTAGTCCGGGGCGCTGTCCTGGTAGCCCAGTCGTAGCCAGCTGTGCCAGTCGCCCGTGGGTCCGTTGCTCCTGCCGCTCGTCTTAGCCGCGGAGCCAGTTAACCCAGAAGTCCGTGCCGATGTTCCGGTAGCCGCTGTGCCAGTGTGACTCCTGTCGCCCGTGTGTCTGCAGCTTCAGCCGTCGCCTCTTATCTCCTCTCCTCTTACAGTCTCGCCTCCTCCTCCTCACTTGCCCTCTGTGACTGTCTCTAGCTTTGCTCATAAATTGTGAACTACTGCTATGTCTGCTTGTTGTGCTGATTACACCCCACTTTGGCTATGGGGGTGTGTCAGAATGTTATATTCTCTAGCCTGCAGTGGGGTGCTCTATAGCGAGTACAACCCAGTTAGGGTTTGCTATTTGTATCTCAACTGCTGCTAGTGAAACCTCTCTTTCTGTTTCTAAACTTTACCTACTACTTCTGACATGTAGTTCAGCGAGTGCTCAACCTGGGATTATCGTTGGCAGAATGCCTGCTTGAAGGATGGCAGGGTGCGCGAAGAGACAGTGTGTGCCAAATGGGAGGCAGACGGCGGCTCTGGCTATCTCTTCTGATGGTGAGGCGCCGAGGCGACGGAGCGCGCGGTGAGCAGCTAGAGCACGGATTTGGGTGGAGGGGGCAATCGCTCCAAGGCCTCCATGGCGGGTGGAATTATACAGGAGCCGATTAGGGATGAGACGGACCGCGAGGCCGTGCTCCTTGAAACGCGAAGAGGATAGAAAGTTTCCGACCAGGACGTCTAAGCGTTTGATAACGTCGGGGGAGGGGGTTTGAAAGCGGCTGGGGAAGGAGATGATAGAGTTTAAGAAGACCGACGCAAGTGACTTGCGGCAAGTGGCTGTGGCGCGAAGGGCGGCGAGGAACGTAGCCGTGCGTTGAACGCGAGAGAGAGTCGTGGACCAGGTAGTGGCGCCTGGTTGTGCACGTTCAGCGTAGATGCCAAGAATGCGTTCTGCCTCTTGAGGAGTGCGAATGGGAATGGGGCCAGCCAGAAGGATTTGTTCCGTGGAGATATGAAAAGGGATTATTGAGCATTTGTTCCAGTTGGGGTGTTCTCCTGAGACTGCGGTGAAGGTCCGGAGGTGTATGAGTGTGGTCCCAAGCTCTCTAACAGAGGAGAGGAAGATGGTGACGTCGTCAGCGTAGCAGGCCATGAGACGGCGCTGGGTCGGAGAGAGGGGGAAACCTGGGAGGAAGAGCGATAGGTAGCGCTGTAAGATTTCAATGACACACACAAAGAGGAGGGGGGCGAGGGGGCATCCTTGTCGGACCCTGGTTCGGACTGGGAAGGTGGGTCCAGCAAGGTTGTTAACGGAGATGCAGGTGGAGGTGTTAGTGTGCATGAGGCGAACCCAGGCGATAAACTGCTCGGGGAGTCCCACCCTGGCAAGCGCTTGGAAGAGGAAAGCTCGATCGACCAGGTCATAGGCCTTGCGGAAGTCAACCGTTAAGGCGAGTAGGGGGGTTTTCGTGATTGTGCTCCAATCGAAGATGTCAAGTGTATCGTTGATCGTATCGCCAATTTTTCTGCTTTTAATGAAAGCGGTTTGGGAGGGGTGGGATAATCAGGGGAAGAGCGAGTTGCAGCCGATTGGCAAGGCATAAGGCTAGCACCTTGTAGTCCGAGTTCATGAGGGTGATAGGGCGGAGGTTGTCGATCATAGAGGAGCTACCCCTCTTGGGAATAAGGACTGTGCGGCCTGATAGCATTGACGGCGGGAGGGTAGCGGAGATGTACGGTGAGGAGAAGAGTGAGAGAAAAGCGGGGGCGAAGCGGGTCTTGTATTGTCGGAAGAGCTCGCCCGGGATGCCGTCAGGGCCTGGGGTTTTGCCACGGGAGAGCTGGTTTAAGGCCTTGCTAATTTCCATTAGGGAAAAGGGAGCTTGCAGATGGTTGAGGAGTCTGGGGGGGAGTGAAGAGGGGGGGATATGAGCCCAGAAGGCAGGATTTGGCACGCCCGGGGTTGCTCCGCTGTAGAGAGACTGGAAGAATTTGGTGCATTCAGCGTTCATGGCTCGTAGATCTGAGATGGTTTGTCCATCTGGTAGTATAAGCGAGGATATTAATGAGTCTTTGATGCGGGAGTTGAGTCCTGCCAGCAAGGAGGAGGTTCCCATCTCCCTATGGCCCTCGACTTTGAGCTTTGCTTTTAGAGCGAGCTCCGCGGTTTTGGATGCCTCGTATTTTGTTAGTTGAGTGCGGGCTTTGAGGAGCTGTGTGGTCGCATCATGGTCAAGAGGGGAGAGGGCAGATTGGAGCTGAAGGTGGCTGATGAGTTGTACTAGGTGGTTTGTAGTGCTTGTAACCCTTTTGCGCTCTTCGTTCGAGAAAATTTTGAGGCTAAGCGTGAGGGCCAGTTTCCAGGCGTCCCATGCATGGGAGGAAGGGCGTGATGGCAGGGAGGGGAGGTGAGATTCGATTATGGTAGCGACTTGGGGCCGGTGGAGGAGAGAGGAGCTGAAACGCCAAGGTCGAGGTGCCATGGTTGGGTTGTCGAATGTGAGGGTGCAGAGGGGTGCAAAGGAGTGGTCAGACACGTCAGTTGGGGTCCAGAAGTAGGAGGTTTCAGAGACCCGAGGGATGAAAGAACTGGAGAGGTAGATTCGGTCCAGTCTGGAGGCCGGCGGGAGAGCAGTGCTAGCACTGGCCCGGCGGCCAAAGTAGGAAAAAACGGGGGCGGTAGGGTGGAATGAGCAGTACACGTCGGACAGTGCGTGCGATAGCAGGAGATTAGACATCATGGTGGCTTCGCTGAGCTCGTGACCAAGTAGCGGGCGGTTACGGTCTAAGGGGGAGGTTACCGAGTTGAAGTCACCGACGAGGATTGTGGCAGCAGCTGCGGTGGGTTGCTCCAGTGCGGGAGTTAGGATGGATCTCCACCAGATCCGGCGGTCAGTGGCAGGTCTCGGTGCATAGATAGCGAGGATGCGAAGTTGCTCCCGCAGGAAGTTGATATGTACGGATAGGAGGCGGCCATCGGCGGAGGGGGACGGGGAGGTGAGAGATATTACTCTGTTGAAAGATAAGATGGAGATGCCGCCGGGTTGCGGACATGGATGACCGTTTGAATTCAGTGCGTAGAGGGTGGGTGCGTGTACCGAAGAGTGTGGCCGGAGTTGGAGTGACAGTTTAGGTAGGTTTTTGGAGAGGCGTGTGTCCACTAAAATGAGAATATCTGTGTGCAATGAGGAGGAGGAGAGCCAACGCTTTAGAGCATTTCGTTTAGCCGGCGTATTGATACCATTGATGTTGAGGCAGCGGACTCGTAGGGGCGTTAACATTCTACCAGGTGGGAGCCCACCGCGCAGGAGTGTGCGCGGATCCACAGGCGTGGGTGTTTATACAGAAGGGTAGGAAGTTGGTGGAGGTTGTGGGTAACAGTCGAGCTGTCAACGAGTGCGAACTGAAGTTGGTGGTGGGTATGCTGGTATGTTGTTGGTGGATTGATTCGGACGGAACCAGAGGCGCACAAGAAGGTAGGCAGATGTTGGGCGACAGAACCAGGGTGTAGAGGTGCCGCATACAGGTGAAGCTTGAGCAAGTGTGTGTTAAACTTATGAGTGAGAAGTGAAGGGCTCCAGTTTTGAGTAGTAGCGGAGCTGATAGGTGGCGTGTTATCAATAATGCTTGAATGCGTCAAGGTGAAGCGTGGGATGAGTCTGCCTTTATGGGAGCAGTAAAAGTTGTATTCCTGGGTAGTGACAAGAAAGAGAGTACACCGGGGGTCGGGGGTGCTAGCGTTTTCACTGGTGGAGCATGTCAACCATGACAACGTATGAGTACAAGTAGCGAAGTAACGTAGGGCAGGCGGACGAGGGTCAGCAGGAACAAACGTGGTGGTAGGCGGACGAGGGGGGCTCTTTGGCGAGGCCATCTTGCCTCTTCTGTGTCCGTGCGAGGGTTGATTTCGGTCGGTAGGTGCGTCGACCGATTGAGAACCTCTGGCGGGAGGGGAGGCGACGATTACAGGGGGAGATTTAAAGGCAGGTGTAAGGAGGTGTTGCGGCCGCTGGCGGCGGTCGGGCGTACAGGTGGGGGCGTGAGTGATAAACAGGCGTGGATGCTCGCTCTGGTGATTTATGGTGAGAGTGAGCTTGACATGGCTGCGCGTTAGGCGGATGTCTAGCGGGGTTGGGGTATTGGTGTTAGTGATTTGGGGGTTTAGGCGACTGCTTGGGTCGTTCATTGTTGGGGCTTGGTTTGGAATGTTCACGGTGAGGCAACAATTGTGAGGGTGTGTGATCATGATGGTTGGTTTGAAGCACACGCGTGCGGGGGGACGCAACTCCACCGGGCTGGCAGGGGCCTGAGGTGGCTGGCATGGCCTGTGCGCGAGGGGTGAAGGTTGGTAGAAGCGTGAGGTGGGTGAGGCAGGTGTGGGGTTGAGTAGTTGTTGGGGTGAGGGTTTAAAAATGGCGTATTTGGTATTTTGCGTGGATGTGAGAGTTGTAGTGAAGACTGGCAGGGAGAATGATAATACGTAGAGATTGACAAACATGATTGTGCGCACATGAGTTGCATATCCAAGGTCTAACTGGGAGCTTGCTAAATGGCCAGGCCAAGGAACTAGCCACGCATCAAAGCTAAGGTGCGCAGGTCGTGACGCTAAGGGCGACCGCGAAGGAAGGCAGCCACCAGGGGCTTCTACTGCAGCAGGGTGAGTGCACGCCAGGGGCCAAATTCTTCCTTGGCAGCCGGGCGGTGAGCGGAGGCCTTCACGCGGGTGACGTGCAGGTCGGAGTGGATATGCTCCATGGCGCTGTCGAGGGCAGCGCCGCAGGTGAAGTCGCAGAGAGTGCAGGTCCAGTATTCGACCCAATCGCCCAGCCCAATGTAGAGGAGGCCGGGGTCGTTGCTGAAGGCGGTCGGCGCGGCATGATTGCCCAAAGAGTTGCCTGCAAGAGAGGAGGCGGTTGGGGTGAGGCAGGGGGGGCAGGGGGGACGGGGGGGTGGATGAGGGGCGGGTGGGGGGAGTCAGGGAGGAGGGGGACGTGGGGGTGAAGGCCGAGGGGGGGGAGACTATGTGGCCTGGTTGGCTGCGGGTGGAGGGAGGTGCAGGGAGGGGGGGAGGCGCAGGGGAGGGGCGGAGGTGTTCAGGGGTCCAGGCGGGGGGGGGAGAAGGAACCAGAGGGGGGTGGATCGGCCTGCTCGAGAGCAATGTGGGAGAGACCGGGGGGAGAAGGCTGTTGGCAGAGGGGGAGAGCCTCGGTGGGAGTCGGCAGCCCGGTCATAGCACAGGGGGCGGTTGCAGATGGGTCCCTGAGTGGGTAGAGGGTGAAGAAAGTGAGGGGGGGGGTGAAAGGAGTGAGGGAGGGGGAGGGAGGCGAGATTGAGGGTAGGGGGGGGGGAGAGGAGGGGAATCGGGGGAGAGGAGGTGTGGGGGGAAGTCGGGGGGTGGGGGGAGCAAAGAGGGGTGCTGGTTGAAAAAGGGGGGGATAGGGCAGGGGGGGGGAGCGTCTCCATGCTAGCATAGGGTTGGGTAGGGGGCCCGCCCTCTGGAGGGACCATGGGAGGAGTGTCAGGAGGGGGCAGAAAGGGGGGAGCCGTGAGAGGGTCCAGTCAGCTAGTGGGAGGAGGGTGCGGGTGGGGGGCGAGCTTGTGGGAGGGCGGGATACTGTCCACAGAGGGGGAAGGGGCAGGAGTGTTGTGTGGGGGGGGGTTGACGTGGGAAGGGGCAGGACGTGGGGGAACATGGGTGAAAAAGAGATTTCGCGATACGGAGATTGCGTGGGGGGAGTGGGGATATGGGGGGTTCGTGAGGATGGGCGGAGGCCCGACTGTAGGGGGGGGAGAGGAGGGTACATAGGTGACAGGAACTGAGCGTCCATGGGGGGGGGCTTGCCTGCATGTGTTGGGAAGAGCAGGGAGGGGGGGGTGGCGTGGGGGGGAAAAGGGGTTGAGTGGGAGCCCCACAACATGTAAGGCCGAGGGGTGGGGAGCTGTAAGGGAGGGGTGGATGACGGGGGGGACGACAGGGTAAGGGGGGGCAGCTGGCACAGGGAGAGGGGTGAGAAGGGAGGGGACAAGGGGAGTGGGTAGGGGCAGAATGGAAGTGGGGGTGGCAGGGGCCCAGACGGCCTTGCGGGGGGGGGACAGCAAGGCAGTGGGGGGCGGGGGCTCTTAGGGAGGGGAGGACAGCAGGGGGAGAGCGCGGGTGTTGGATGGAAGCAAGAAAGATGCGTGATGGGGAGGTGGAAGACCGAGGGGGGAGTGGTGAGTGGATGGGGGGTAGCGGAGGAGCACATGAGAGGGCAACGGAGGCAGGCTAAGGGCGTGCAGTGGCAACAAGGAGGGAGGATTTTTGCGGCTAAGACAAGAGGAGTAGATTTCGTACCATTTGCCTGCTGCAGCTGAGCAATTGAGATTGTGTTCTTGTTCGTGAGGCGTCCTCGGCGGCGGGCAGCGAAGGTCTCGTGGTCCGGTGCGCGGTGGTTGTTGCCGCACAGCGTGCACACGTGGCAGGAGAAGTTGAGCAGCATGGCTGGTTTGTTCTCCTCCAGCAGGATTTCGGACGGGATACGCTCGAAATTCGGGTCATCGGGGGTGGCGACCGGGAGCCCTGCGAGGTGGGTGAAAAAGGTGTTCTCGTAGGGATCGGAAGCGCGGTGAAATTCAGTCAGGTCCGCGAGCCAATGCGAACCGTCCTCCTCGGTGGATCCGAGGAGGAAGGCACGAAGCTCCTCCGGATCGATCTCCAGGGGGACGTTTCGGATGGAAAGGGTAGGAGCGCCGGCTGCCTTTGCCGCGGTAAAAACTTCAGAACGATCAACAAAAACCTTCAACATGACGGGGCGGGAGTTGGAAATTTTCAGCATGAGGGGAAAAATCTTGCGAAAAACCGCCGCATCTTCCTGCGACGGCCAAGAGAACAGCAGGCGGCCGTACACGTGGCGAGCCACGCGGAGGGATTCGCCAACGGTGTGCTCGAAGGGGGGGATGATGCCCGAATCAAACATGAAGCCGCATAGCTGCGCGTTGATCCCGACGAGGATTTCCGTGCGATGCGACTCCAAGATAGCCTCCGGGAGGAGGAGCGTGACTACCACGCGGCGGCGGAGGGGAAGGAGCTGTCAGAATCTAGCAGCAGGAATGGATGAACTAACAGGATGCAGGAGTACAAGTAGTAAACCCTAATTGGGTTGTACCCCATATGGGCTACCCCACTACAGCCTAAACAATATGCAGCACATATAGTTTGACACACCCCCATAGGCAAAGTGGGGGAGAACAAGGGGTCACACGACCAGTCAAGAGAAGCAAAACAAGCTCAGGGTGGATCACAACGTCACCACGCATTCCGAGCACAAGCAAAAGGCCACAGGGCCAGTTCACATGCAGAGATATATATGCAGCAATAACAGTACAGTGATGGCTACCTAGCAAGAGCCAGCATGCAGGTATATATATAGATCACAGTACAAGCAGAGACTACAGCAAGTGTGGAAGCGTAGGCACAAGGCCCAACAGAGTACAAAAGCGCTGATGATCACCAGACAGAAGTGCCTTGGTGAATATATCAGCAGTGTTGGCCCGAGTGGCCACGTGGCGAAGACGAAGCTGGCCTCGCTGCTGCAACTCTCGAGCCAGGAAGTAACGCAGAGCAATATGCTTCGTTCTGTGCTCCAGTCGGTGCTCCTCACACAAGGCAATGGCGGCCTTGTTGTCGACGTACAGCACTGGAGGAGAACGAGGCTGCTCTCCCAAGTCAGTCAGCAGGTAGGTGAGCCAGCGTAACTCCTGTGCAGCCATGGCTGTGGCGTAGATCTCAGCCTCACAACTGGAGCTGAGAACTGAAGACGAACGTGTAGAACGCCACGAAACTGAACCAGAGCCAAGGCTGAAGGTGTAACCCTGTGACGACCGCTGAGTAGCCTGGTCGTCAACCCAAGAAGCGTCTGAGTGTCCAGTGAGGACAACTGGGCTCGTCCCTCCAAGCACTAGCCCCATGCCTGATGTGCTGCACAAGTAGCGCAGTACCCTCTTAGCAGCAGCCATGTGCTCAGGTCGGTGCCGACCAGGAGCCACGTAGCGAGCCAGAAGACCAAGAGGGTACGCGAGGTCAGGTCGAGTGCAAGTCATCAGGTACATGAGGCAGCCGACTAGCTCTGGGTAAGGACCACTCGGCTCTACGGACTCGTCTGAAGGTGGAGCTGAGAGCGAGTGACCTGTAGCCAGAGGAGTGGCCTGTGCTGAAGACCAGGTGAAGCCGAAGCGCTGAAGGACCTGCTGCACCATGTGTGACTGAGTCAGGGTGATGGTGCGGCGTGCTCTGTCCCGGGTGATCTGCAGGCCAAGGTAGCTGCGCAGCTCACCCAAGTCTGTGCACGTGTGTCTCTTCTGCAGCTCCGACTTCACGTGGGCGAGTGCCTCAGTGTCAGAAGTGGCAAAAACCAAGTCGTCGACGTACACGAGGATGTAGAACGGCGGCAGTGAAGTGTCGGTGCGCAGAAACAGCGACGGGTCAGCAGTAGAAGGCGCAAACCCAAGAGCCGCAAGCGTAGTCCTCAGTGTGTCGTGCCACTCACGTGGCGCCTGGCGGAGACCGTAGACCGGCCGCCGGAGGCTCCACTGGGTACCAGGAGGGAATGACCCAGTGAAGCCCGGGGGGCGGCACAGCCAGATCTCCTCGTGCAGGCTACCCTGCAAGAAAGCTGTGCTGAAGTCAAGAGAGTGAAGCTCGTAGTCACGGTGAGCAGCAACGTGCAGCAGCACCCGAAGAGTGGTCATCT
Organism: Closterium sp. Yama58-4; assembly: GCA_947470075.1. Classification (NCBI taxonomy): domain Eukaryota; kingdom Viridiplantae; phylum Streptophyta; class Zygnematophyceae; order Desmidiales; family Closteriaceae; genus Closterium; species Closterium sp. Yama58-4. Next base: position 439,539 of record CANIUD010000178.1, on the reverse strand, counting down.
TCGGGGTGGGGGAGAAGGTCTGGAAGAAGTCAACTCCCTCTCGCTGATTGAAGCCTCGAGCCACGTAACGCGCCTTGAAGACAGGCGGAGAACCCGGCGGCCGCTTCACCCTGAAAATCCACATGCCACTGATGATGTTCGCCCCAGGTGGGGGAACCTCGTCAACGTAGGTGCCTGTGGACTTCCAGGAAGCCATCTCTGCGTCCATGGCTGCCTGCCACTGAGAGGAGTAGGGACCCTCTATCGCCTCTGCGTAAGAGCGCGGAGTCGGGATGTCTGGTGCATCCGGGTCTCCCTCAGGGGCAAGTAGCGAGGACACAAGATGAGGTAAAGCAGCAGCAAGACACTGGAACTCCTCCTGCCTGTCCTCAAGGACGTCCGTGCTAAGAGCACACTCACCCCCGACGGACGGAGGACAAACAGACTCAGACTCAGCAACAAGACTAGCGGCGTAGTCTAGACGACAGGCAGCAGCAAAGTCAACAAGCTCAGCGACCAAGGCAGACGTAGCAGTAGACTCAAACGACGGGTCAGTGACAACAGTGGCTAGGAGACGCGTGACAGTAGGGTGCTCAGTACGAAACCGGTCAGACTCAGGGTCCGGAACGGCAGGCAGAGAGGACGCAGGGGGAGACGGCAGAGGAACAGGCTGCGGAGCAGAGGAAGGACGACGGACAACAAGGTGTGCGCTGGGGACAGCCGGCTGACGCGCACGAGCGACACGACGAACGGTACGACCAGAACGAACGGGCGAGACAGGACGCGACGCAGGCTCACGACGCGTAGCAGGACTGCCTGTCTGCTCAGTGTAAGGAGAGGGAGCAGGTAGCGGTGAGCCAGTCTGTAACGGAAGACCAGTAGACGACGGGAGAGTAACAACCTGACGAAGAGCAGAGTCAGGCGGCGGCAGAGACGACGGAGACGGCGGAGCGAAGAACAGTCGTGTCGGCGCAGCAGCTCCAGTGCCTCCAGCAGCTCCAGTACCTCCAACAGCTCCCGTACCTCCAGCAGCTCCAGAAGCTCCAGTCCCAGAGCCGACACCCCCAGTCCCAGGGTCTCCAACCTCTGTGTCTCCAGCAGCAGCACCCCCAGAACCAGCACCTCCAGTCCCAGGGTCTCCAGCCTCAGTGTCTCTAGCACGAGCACCTCCAGAACCAGCGACTCCAGCACCTCCAGTAGACAAAGGACCAGCACCACTCCTAGCTCCAGCAGCGCGACGCTGACAGCGACCGTACCAGTCCTGCAGCTGCTGTGGGGTGAGAGGCACACGTGGACGAAGGCGGCTACTCCAAGGAGACCGCGCAACAGCAGACTCAGAACCCTCAGCGCCCGCACCCCCAACGGCTCCAGAACCTCCGGTGTCAGTACCCTCAGCACCAGTACCTCCAGCGGCTCCAGAACCTCCAGCGCGAGCACCCTCAGCAGCTCCAGAACCTCCAGCTCCAGCGCCACCAGTACTAGGCCCTCCAGCAGCTCCCGAACCTCCAGCGCCAGCACCCTCAGTAGCTCCAGAACCTCCAGCGTCAGTACCGCCAAGCTCAGCACCCCCAGACCCCTCACACTCAGGCTCAGCACCACCAAGCTCCACACCCTCAAGCTCCGCACCCTCAGGCTCAGTACCCCCAGGCTCAGCACCCCCAGGCTCCGCACCCCCAGGCTCAGCACCCCCAGAAGTAGCACCCCGAGCAGGACCACCCTCAGTAGGACCTGAGTCACCAGTGACCTCAACCGGCGCAGTAAAGGGAGGAGGGTCTACCTGAGAAACACCTGAAGGAGCAGGACCGGGAGCGGGGAGGGGGTCTACCTGGGGAGCACCTGGAGCGAGGAAGAGCGGCGGGGGGGGGAGCGGGGCAGTGCGGTAGGGGAAGAGACGGTAAAAGGGAACCGACTCGTCGAACGTGACGTCCTGAGACGCAAAGACACGACGCGAGGTGGGGTGATAAAACTGCCAACCAGGCGCGTCAGGGACAAAGCCAAGGAAGACACAGGGAACAGCGCGGGCGGAGAGCTTGTCCGCGGTGGTATCGCGGACAAAGGCACGAGCACCCCAGACCCGGAAACGCGACACATCGCCAACCTTCCCCGTCCACAGCAGTGTGGGCGAGGTCTCCGGCAAGGAGACACGGGGCCAGAGGTTGAGCTGATGCGCGGCGTACCGGACCGCAAACGGCCACAGGAAATGGGGGGCAGCCGCATGGATCATGGAGGTACGAGCGACCTCCATGACTAAGCCAATGCGGCGCTCAGCAACCCCATTCTGTTGTGGAGAGGCCGGAAGCATGAACGACTGGGTGATGCCGTGCTCCGCACAGTAGGCTGCCAAGAGGTCAGAGGAGAACTCACCACCTCTGTCAGAGTGCAGACGGAGGACAGGAAAGTCCCGCCGGAACCGCTCGCGGAGCTGGAGACGAACAGTGCGGATCCAAGGGATCAAAACATCAGGGACGTCCCCCTTGCTCTGCAAGGGGAAGACCGTGGTGTAACGCGTGTAGTCGTCGACGACCAGCAGGAAGTACCGCTCGCGGCCCTGTCCTTGGACGCGGGCTGGGCCCCACACGTCCAGGTGGAGCGTCTGCAGTGGAGCCTCTGTGGGAGGAAACGAGGAGTGAGGAGCGGCGCGCTGCCGCCCCTCGACGCAAGGAATGCAGGGCGGCGCAGGCGAGGGAGGGAGGGCAGGCAGAGACCTGGGAAGACCAGAGACCAGGGAGCGAGAGTGCATGCTACGCAGGCGAGGCAAGGAGGGGTGACCAAGGCGGTGGTGCCATAGGAGAGTGTCGTGCGACAAAGCGCGACACTCGCAGGGGGCCGCCAGCTGACCAGACACAGACGCAGACGTAGCTACCTGAGGGGACTCAGTGGTGAGTGTGTACAGACTCGAGCCAGGCGCACGGGTAAACGTGGCCAGGTGTCGGCCCGTCCGAGCACACGTACAGCGGGTCACTCGCTGACTCGCAGGAGTGAACTGGTGAACCCCTCCATCCTGGAGGTCAGCTCCCGCCACCAAGTTCGTAGAGAACGAGGGGAGGTAAAGACCTGACAGGAAGCCAGACGGGACGGCCGGACACGGCAGAACCGTGGAGTAGTGGGCAAGGACTGGGCCCCCGGAGGGGTCCGCCAGGGAGACTGGAACTGGCCGACTGAGCGGCGTGAGTGTGGTGCAGTCGCGAAAGAAGGAGCGGGAAGCTCCTGAGTCAAGGGTGAAGGTGTGCGAGACCGCAGAGGGCGCAGTACCAGAGAGAGCAGACTCACCAGCACCTGAAGCCACGGCCTCACCAGCACCTAGAGCAGAAGACGTACTAGCACCGAGAGCAGCAGCCTCACCAGCACCTAGAGCAGGAGACGCACTAGCACCTAGAGCAGCAGCCTCACCAGCACCAAGAGCAGCAGGCTCTATACCAGGGTCAGGCGGTACGCACAGGTAACAGGCACGGTCAGCACTAGTAGGCAATGCATACATGGCAGTGAGAATAGCATCATAGTCAAGCGCAAAGATATCTACCCTCTGTCCATGCAGCTCCAGCCAGGTGGGGAGCTCAGCCTCGTCGCCAAACACTGTGCGCCAGTCGTCGCTCAGACGGGCGAAGCAGCGGGACTGTGTGTGACCAAGCGTCCCACAAGGCTGACCAGTCCTAGCACCTGTGCGAATGACGTACGGGCAGCGAACTGTACGCGTAGACCTGCTACACTGAGCATACCACTCCTGGAGCTGCCGGGGCGTAAGTGTCTCACGTGGACGCCCCTGCAGCTGCAGCTGGCCACTGCCAGACGCTCCCAACTGACCAGCTCCAGGGCGACAGCTACGACGGCTACTGCGACAACCCCAGCTAGTATACCACTCACTAAGCTGCTGGGGCGTGAGAGGCTCGCGTGAACGTCGCTGGAGCTGCATCTGGCCACCTGCCAGTAGCAGTAGCAGCAGCAGTAGCGCGGGCAGGGCAGGCGTGGCAGGCAGGTAGGCAAGCAGGCAGGCAGGCAGGCAGGCAGGCAGGCAGGCAGGCAGGCAGGCAGGCAGGCAGGCAGGCAGACAGGCAGGCAGGCAGGCAGGCCGGCAGGCAGGCAGGCAGGCAGGTAGGCAGGCAGGCAGGCAGACAGGCAGGCAGGCAGGCAGGCAGGCGGGCAGACAGACAGGCAGGCCGGCAGGCAGGCAGGCAGGCCGGCAGGCAGGCAGCCAGGCAGGCAGGCAGGCAGACAGGCAGGCCGTCAGGCAGGCAGGCAGGCGCTCACCAAAGGCTGGGAGAGCAGGCGATCACCGGGCGAGCAGGGCCGGCGCTCGACGGCGGCGGCCGAGTAGGCGCACGACAGCGGCGGCGTCGGGGCCGCAACACCGGCTGCAGAGTAGGGCCGAAGCAGCTGCAGGGCGGGGCCGCTTCAGTGGCAGTAGCAGGGTGGGGCCGCGTCAGCGGTAGGTCGGGGCCGTGGAAGCTGCAGGGCGGGGCCGCATCAGCGGCAGGTCGGGGCCGTGGTAGCTGCAGGGCGGGGCCGCATCAGCGGCAGGTCGGGGCCGTGGCAGCTGCAGGGCGGGGCCGCATCAGCGGCAGGTCGGGGCCGAGGCAGAGGGCCGCGCGCGGCTCGGCGCGGGCTGCGCTGACAGCGCGCTGAGCCGCTAGGCAGTAGCGGGCCGCGCGCGGCTCGGCGCGGGCTGTTGCGGGCCGCGCGCGGGCCGCGCGAGGCAGTAGCAGGCCGCGCGCGGCTCGGCGCGGGCTGCTGCGGGCCGCGCGCGGGCCTCGCGAGGCCGTAGCAGGCCGCGCGCGGCTCGACGCGGGCTGCGTGGGCTCGGCGCGGGCTGCGCGCGGCAGCTGCGGGCTGCGCGCGGCTGCAGCGGGCTGCGCGCGGCTCGGTGCGGGCTGCGCGCGGCTGCAGCGGGCTGCGCGCGGCTCGGCGCGGGCTGCGTGGGCTCTGTGCGGGCTGCGCGCGGCTGCAGCGGGCTGCGCGCGGCTGACGGGCGTGTAGAGGGGGCGCGCGGGCCTTACGGGCCTCTAGGGGCGGCGCGCGGGCCTTACGGGCCTCTAGGGGCGGCGCGTGGGCCTTACGGGCCTCTAGGGGCAGCGCGCTGGCCTAAGGCAGCAGGAGGCAGCGCTAGGGCTGCTGGACGGCGCGCATAGTGCAGCACGTCACAAGGCAAGGCAAGGCAGGCAGGTACGTGGGGTAGCGCGGTAACCGCAGCGGTAGGTGGGCCCGAAAAAAAAAACGGTCCTACGGACCTTAGTGCTCTGAAACCATGTCAGAATCTAGCAGCAGGAATGGATGAACTAACAGGATGCAGGAGTACAAGTAGTAAACCCTAATTGGGTTGTACCCCATATGGGCTACCCCACTACAGCCTAAACAATATGCAGCACATATAGTTTGACAGGAGCATCGGGGTGGCTGCGGAAGTGCGCGCGCGGCGGAGGTTGCGGGGGGATCCGCCGGGCGCGGATGAGGCAAAGAGCGAGGCGGGCAGCGCGGGGGCCGGGTTAGCGCCGGAGGCGACCGTTGCGTAGGCAGCAGCGCGAAGAACCGGGCCGTTGGGGGCGGCAGCTGTTGCTGCCAGAGAGGGCGCAAGGCCTTGCTGAGTCGCCGTGGGAGCAGCAGCAGCAGCGAGGAGCACGGGAGACGGCGCGGGCTGCGCCAGCGCCGAGTCGGAGGAGGTAGAGGGGGAGTTGGAGCTGGCAGGGCCAGCTCCGGGGTCCATGCAGGGCTTCTTCGCAGCAGGGTGGTCAGGGGAGCTCGCGAGGTCATCGATAAGTCCTTCGAGAAGGTCGTCGACCAAGAGATCGTCGCCGGTTTCAGCGATAGTTTCCTCTTCAGCGGCGGACATCGTCAGATCGGGGTTGAAAACCTGCTCAGCCATAAAGAAGAGTGTGTAAAGGAGTCGTAGGGGACTGGGAGAAGAGAATTGGGTGATTGACGAAGGCTGAGGTGGGTTAAATAGGGCGGGAGCGAGGGAGCGCCCGCGGGGGAGCGTCAGGACGGAGGGGAGGCAGAGACGCGGCGGAGGCGGACGGGCGTGACGCCGTGGAGGCGAGGCTCTGATGGCGGCTCGTTGGGAAGGGTTGGAGGGAGGGCGGACGGGAAGGGGAATGCCTGGAAGTGCATGGGCAGCGCGTAGGCAGAGGGAAACGTGGCGACGTGGCGAGTAAATTGAGGGCCAGAGGCGGGAGTGGGCGCCTAGTTGGCAGCCCGAAACCCGGGACCGTTCGAGGGTCCGAGCGCTCGCGCGCGAGAAACGAAACTGGCAGCCTAGGCGGCGCGCCAAGTTTCTGAGCCATGTAGAGGGCTCTGCCGGAGGCGGCGTTTGAGTGAAAAGCGGGAAAACTGCAGCATAAATGCCAGGGGGGACGGGAGGTCCGGTTGTGGTGGCGCTTGGGAAGGCACGGAAGTACAGAGGCAAGAGGAGATAGCACGTAGGCGAAAAAGGCGGGACGAAGGCAGGGAAAAAAACGACCAGAAAAACGGGAGGAGAGGGGAGGTTAGCTGTATTCGGCGATTGCAGTTTGTCGAGGAAGTCCTTGGCAGGAGGAGGCCGATCTGTTGGTGAGGGTTTGTAAAAAACGCAGCCGAGTTTCCTGGGAGGGGACGGGGATGAGGCGAGGGAGTGGAGTGAGATTGGGTGAGTGCGCACAGAAAAAGGGAGGGAAGTTGGGGTTAGCTGGCGCTGAGGATGGAGCAGAAATTTGCAGTGAGCGCGAGATGCCACGGGGGAGAAGGAGAGGGGAAGGGTTGCACTTACCTGGAGCGAAGGTTGACGTGGCGCGTTGAGGCTGGGAGGAAGTCCGCTAGTGATACGTTGGGGGAGGGAGTGGCCAATTGGAGTCGAAAAAGAGAAGGGGGCGAGGAGTGGGGGGCTATCCTGCTGGTGTAGAGCCGGGGTGGGGAGTAACCACGTAAAAAAGGGAGCTGTAGAAAAGAAGAAGAAAAACGATAGCATAAACTTACCTGGAAACGAAGCTGAGTCGTATAGGGGGAACCTGCCTAGGCGGCTTAGGGTTTGACTAGCTTCGTAGCCTAACAGGCGGGTAGTTTGGGCCGAGGAGGCCATCACGCTATCAGAGGTGGTTGACCTCCCCCCGCTGTGGAAGTAACCGTCACCAGCCCGCCAAAGGGGTCGATTTCCTGAGCACGTACGGAAAGCGGCTAGTAATACGGAGGATAGTGAAGTAGGCGATCCCACATGTCCCATCGGAACCTCAGTTTCCCCCTCCAGCCCAAAACTCCATCGCATGGCAAATGTGTGGGTGTGTGGCGGGCTGGGGCTTGCGTGGTGGGGCACGAGCGTGGTTATCCTCCCTATGGAGTGGCGTCAAACACACAACTCTTACATGCTGGTACATGCATCCAGTTTTCTGATTGTAACACTGGAAGAAATCGAAATACCCATTGGTGTCCCTACCCAAATAATAGTCTTCTGGAAAACAAATAAAAATGAACTAACATGATTTATCCTCAAACTCTGAACAATTCCTTGATGATGTTACGGTAATAACCATCAGAATAACCATACCGCATTCTCTACCATATAACCATTTAAAGATGTAATATTTTCACAAGAATCGTATGTGGTGTACCTCGAGGCACTGAACTGGACCGAACTGGATCTGCTGCAATGCTCATCCCCTTGAACACTGATCTGAATCCGCTGCACTAACCTGAACCAAACTCCAGCAGCGCTGCTCCCACTGACACCCGCACCTCCCTCCCGCCAAATCTGCCTCCACTAGCCAGCAAGCCATTCCTTCTCATCCTATTTTCGCCACTAATATCCGCCGCGCTTCGGCCCGCCGCGAAAATTACCCCTTCGAGCCACCTCCTTTCGCGCTCTTTCAACCCTCACGACAGCTTAGTGACCCCCCAAGGAATATCTGAGCTTAGTTGGCAGTGTTTGGGGTCAGTAGGCAACCCACGTCACTCACTTCGGCCCCCTGGTTTGATTTCGACCAGCCATGTGGCTTAGGCGCTGCTGATTCGGACGATTGCGTTCGTTTTTTTCGCATTTTCGTGCTCGAATCTATTCGTCGCAACGGCTTTCTACGCACCCCCGGAGGGGACCCAAGTTGGGCATGCGAATGCAACTCCTGCTTGCGCCTTGCCACGCTCCCACCCAAACTGCTGCCTCCACCTCTCCCTCCGCATTTCGCTCCTCCCTTTCGCCCCGTCCCCATTCTGATCGGTTAGTTTACGCTTTTTCATCCTGATCGGCTAGTTTACGCTTTTCATTCTGGTCGGCTAGTTTACGCTTTTCATTCAGTTAGGCTAGCTACGACAATGCTGCTGCGCGCATTTCCAAATCCTCGTCAGCTGCTGCTGCACGTTCACACGAAGCTAGCCATCGCCGAGGCCGTTTCAGCTGCGCTTCAATCCATCTTCACGCCATTTCCCACTCGTCGTCAGATTAGGCACGCCAAAGCCGATTCCTTGATCGCGGGCGTTTTTGTCGATTTTCCGTGTCCAAGGCCCCTTGGCGACTTTTGTTCGCCGTCACCTGCTGCTGAAATTCCGCTCGAGGCTGCACGTTTAATCGATCGCGCACGTGCTGACGACGTGTCGTCCATTCGTCGAAACCACGATTGCATCGCGACTTCAACTCGATCTGTACGTTTCCTTCCCTCACTCTCACTCTCGCCTTCTGCATTATGCTGTCGATCATGGTTGATCGCCGCTGAAATGCTCTCCTTTTTTCTTCGATTCGCGAACGCTTCTGAGCATTATTAATCTCGTTCTTTGTTTTCCGTTCCAGGTAATTTCAATCCCGAAGCGATTTTCGAAAATCGTGATCGTCATTCGGAGTTGGCTACACCGCTGCTGCTCTCCGCTCGCCACGCGTCGTCCATCCGCCCACCCACCACCATCTGCTCCCTCCATCGCCATTCCGCAGTAAGCCGTCAACCCTTTTGTTAACTCAGTTAATTTCTCCGCAATCACACGCGTTTCGTTCATGATCCGTCCGTTTAACGTTGTCGAATCTATTGCATTGTTCCTTGGAGCCTGCTTCTGAATACTCTCTGTGTTTCTGTGCAGGAAGCAGCAGGCGGGTGGAAGGCAAGGCAGCAGTGGGTGGCACGTGGGCAACACAGCGAGGCAGAAGAGAGCACGTGGCGTTCACTCGCATCGCAAGCTCCACCGCTGGACTTCGTGCCACCCCATTCACCATTCCACTCGCCATGGAGCTGCCTCTCCCCCTGCGCGCAGATAAGTACCCTCGCCTCGCGTCCCTTCTTCCTCTCTCCATTGCTCACCGCACACGCCACGCCACTCAATGCCAGCCCGAGGCGAACCTGCAGACCTCCCTGTCTCTTCCCCTAGGCCTGGGTTAGCATCAGCTAGGCGTCTCCTCTTGCTTAGGCGTCATGCTTAGCTGTCCGTCTGCCTGCGTCCGTCCGTCCGTCTGCCTGCGTCCGTCCGTCCGTCTGCCTGCGTCCGTCCGTCCGTCCGTCTGAGGTCTGCAGTGTGATCGCCCTGGCTGTGCACTCATGCTCATGCTCATGCTCATGCTCATGCTCATGCTCATGCTCATGCTCATGCTCATGCTCATGCTCATGCTCATGCTCATGCTCATGCTCATGCTCATGCTCATGCTCATGCTCATGCTCATGCTCATGCTCATGCTCATGCTCATGCTCATGCTCATGCTCATGCTCATGCTCATGCTCATGCTCATGCTCATGCTCATGCTCATGCTCATGCTCATGCTCATGCTCATGCTCATGCTCATGCTCACGCTCATGCTCATGCTCATGCTCGTGCTCACATCATACCCACATCACGCACGCCCCACCCGCAGTAACAATTTCAGCTGTCACTCGTCACTCCCACCCACCTCCTGTTCCGGGACTTCAACTCATTCCTCCACGCCCCCCACTCCTTCTCCTCCCTCCCCTTCCTGCCCGACCCCACCTTTCTTCCTGTCAGGCCAGCGCAAGAGGAGCAGCAAGGAGGGGAGTGCAGCAGGCGAGGGGGAGGCTAGCGGGAGGCGAGGGGGGCAGCGGGGCAGCAGCGCCGGCCTCATCAACGGTTGAGGTTGCAAGTATCGCCACTGCCTCCACACTCCACTTGAGCCCACTCCCCCTCAGGTTCAGGTTCAGGTGCAGGTTCAGGTGCAGGTTCAGGTTCAGGTTCAGGTGCAGGTTCAGGTGCAGGTTCAGGTTGGTAGTGGCTCTTGTGGGGTTGTGGGCGGCGTCACATGCACCGTCGTTTCTGCACTCGCTCTGCTGTCACGCGCTCTTCTCACTTGCAAGGGCCGCTCCCTCCCGCCTGTCATGTACTCACTCTCTGTCTCCCTTCTCTGCCTTGCAGGTCCTTCCCTTCAAGCCTTACGCCCACTCTGCATCAAGGCACCCCCTCCGCCTGCACCACCACGCCTCCAGTTTTCAGCTAAGTGACTCGACTCCTTGATCCTTGCCTCTCATTCTGCTTCATGTATTTCTTTTCCATTCCGTCTGCTCTCAAATCTCGCCACTGGTTGGGACGCGACTCGCAAGCCACAGACCTCCCCCATGCTATTCCAGGTAAACCCCTCAGGTTCAGGTTCAGGTTCAGGTTCAGGTTCAGGTCCCCTTGGAAGTCTGTGGCTTGTGCTTGTGCCTCCACCAGTGGCCCCTCCACTCTCATTTGTCTTGCATGCTCTGCTGTAGCACTTTTGTCCCCTTGCTGCCTACTCACCAGCTCTGCGTGTGTGCCTTGCAGGTGAGGGGGAGGGGCGTGGGGGTCAGCACCGCCATTCCGCACGCCTCTCCCCGGTGGCCGTGCACGGAGGAACGCACACGGGAAGGCTGGGAGGAGGGCTGCCGGGGAAGGAGTGACCTGGTGGTGCTGCAGCTGCCTTGTGCTCGCTCTCACATCTTACAGCTAAGTTCCCTCAACCCCTTACCTGCCTCGCCATGTCTTGTGCATTTTGCTTGCATCTCGTGTTTGCATGCGCTTTCGCACCTTCCTCTTGAAACAGCGCCACTGGTTGGGACCGGCTCACATGCTGCAGACCCCCTTACTTCAGGTAACCCTCTCAGGTGCAGGTACCCCCTCAGGTGCAGGTGTGCAGGTACCCCCTCAGGTGCAGCCCTTGGGTCTGTGGTTTGTGACTTGGCCTCCACCAGTGGCCCCTCCCCTCTCCCGCCTCGCAAGTGCCGTTCCCTCTCTTGCACTTTCACCATTCATCCCCTCGCTGCCCACTGACCAGCTCTGCGTGTGTGCCTTGCAGGTGGAGGGGAGGGGCGGGGGTCAACACCAACGCTCCCTCACGCCCCTTCCCTGTGGCCGTGCAGGTACCTGTGGGGAGGGGAGGGAGGCAGCGCTGCCAATCGCTGCCACAAGGGAGAGTATCGGGGTGGGCTTGGCCTCTCAAGGTACGTCACCTCCCCTCTTGCCCTCATTGCTCCCTTTCTGCTCCTCAATTTCGCCTTTTCATTTTCTTTAGCTGCAGCTGATGTTGTTTTTCCTGGTCATGCCAACTCAACCACTGTGACTTCCCCCCCTGTCTGCTGCCCCTACCAGGTCACTTGGCATTCAACAGGAGACGCACACTGGAGGAGGAGGGGAGGGGAGCAGGGACGAGGCAACAGCTCCCTCGAACGTTCTCCATCTGCCAGCTAAGTTCCCTCAACCCCTTACCTGCCTCGCCATGTCTTGTGCATTTTGCTTGCATCTCGTGTTTGCATGCGCTTTCGCACCTTCCTCTTGAAACAGCGCCACTGGTTGGGCCCGCCTCACATGCTGCAGACCCCCTTACTTCAGGTAACCCTCTCAGGTGCAGGTACCCCCTCAGGTGCAGGTGTGCAGGTACCCCCTCAGGTGCAGCCCTTGGGTCTGTGGTTTGTGACTTGGCCTCCACCAGTGGCCCCTCCCCTCTCCCGCCTCGCAAGTGCCGTTCCCTCTCTTGCACTTTCACCATTCATCCCCTCGCTGCCCACTGACCAGCTCTGCGTGTGTGCCTTGCAGGTGGAGGGGAGGGGCGGGGGTCAACACCGACGCTCCCTCACGCCCCTCCCCTGTGGCCGTGCAGGTACCCGTGGGGATGGGAGGGAGGCAGCACTGCCAGTCGCTGCCACAAGGGAGAGTATCGGGGTGGGCTTGGCCTCTCAAGGTACGTCACCTGCCCTCTTGCCCTCATTGCTCCCTTTCTGCTCCTCAATTTCGCCTTTTCATTTTCTTTAGCTGCAGCTGATGTTGTTTTTCCTGGTCATGCCAACTCAACCACTGTGACTTCCCCCCCTGTCTGCTGCCCCTACCAGGTCACTTGGCATTCAACAGGAGACGCACACTGGAGGAGGAGGGGAGGGGAGCAGGGACGAGGCAACAGCTCCCTCGAACGTTCTCCATCTGCCAGCTAAGTTCCCTCAACCCCTTGCCTGCCTCGCCATGTCTTGTGTAATTTGCTTGTATCTCGTGTTTGCATGTGCTTTTGCACCTTCCTCTTGAAACAGTGCCACTGGTTGGGCCCGCCTCACATGCTGCAGACCCCCTTACTTCAGGTAACCCTCTCAGGTGCAGGTACCCCCTCAGGTGCAGGTGTGCAGGTACCCCCTCAGGTGCAGCCCTTGGGTCTGTGGTTTGTGACTTGGCCTCCACCAGTGGCCCCTCCCCTCTCCCGCCTTGCAAATGCCGTTCCCTCTCTTGCACTTTCACCATTCATCCCCTCGCTGCCCACTGACCAGCTCTGCGTGTGTGCCTTGCAGGTGGAGGGGAGGGGCGGGGGTCAACACCGACGCTCCCTCACGCCCCTCCCCTGTGGCCGTGCAGGTACCCGTGGGGATGGGAGGGAGGCAGCACTGCCAGTCGCTGCCACAAGGGAGAGTATCGGGGTGGGCTTGGCCTCTCAAGGTACGTCACCTGCCCTCTTGCCCTCATCTCTCTCTCTCTCTTTCTGTTCTTCAGTTTTGCCTTGTCGATTTCATCAACTTCAGTTTTGTTTTTCCTTCTCTGGTCCAGCCAACTCACTTGCTTTTACTCCCCCCCCTTTCGTCTGCCTCCACCCCCTTCACCTGTGGCCGTGCAGGTGCCTGTCTGTGGGGATGGGAGGGGGGCAGCTCTGCCAGTCGCTGCCACAAGGGAGAGTATCGGGTTGGGCTTGGCCTCTCGAGGTACGCCGCCATTCCTTTTGCCCTCAACCCTCTCTGTTTCTGCTCTGTAGTTCCGCCTTCTCTTTCTCGTCAACTTCAGTTCATTGGTTTCTCTAGTCCAGCCTATTCACTTTCTTTTACTTTCCCCCTATTCTTCTGCCCCCACCCCTGCAGGCCACTGGGCATCGAGAGAAGACTGTAGCAGAGAAGCTGAGTAGCAGACCGGCAGCAGCAGTTGCAGCAGCAGCAGCGGCAGCAGCAGTAGCAGCAGCAGCAGCAGCAGTGGGGGGTGGGGGGTTCGAGGCGGGCTAGGTTAGGTCGAGTCGTGAGCGAGGTGTGGTATGGTATCAGGTAAGGTATGGTAACAGGTTTGGTATGGAGATCTGATCCCCTCCTCTCCTTCTTCCTCCCCACCCCTCTTTGCAGCCTGAGTATGGAGGGGTCACTGGAGCAAGGGCGGGACAGAGGCATCTCTCTTTTCATCCTCACCTACCCCTCCCCTTCTCCCTCCCGCTGCCCCCCTCCCCACTTTCCAGCACGGTCGATGCAGCCTGAGGGAGAGGGGGAGCAAGGGCGGGACAGAGCCATCGCACTAACCCCCCCCCCCCCACCCCCCCCCCCTTCCTCCCTCCCCACTTCCCAACACCCTGAGGCAACATGGCGCTCTGCATGGCTGTGGTAGGTAGAGGTAAGAGGCATGGGGTGAAGGGGAGAGTGGGGAGGCGGTGGGAAGCATGGGAGCAAGTGGGCAGGTCACTCTCTCAGGGGCAGCATCCTCTAGGTATGTGCCTTGCGGGTCGGGGTGTGGTGGGTGGAATCTGCGCGGCACGGCACTCGGTGCTCAAGTAACAAACCTGACGTTAAGGCTTAATGGGCACCGTCAGAGTCGACCGGCCGGCGACTCTGGTTCGCGTCAGCTCTAGCTACGTCAGGGGCAGGATTTGAGTCTTGGGCTGGAAGCAATTTTCCACTACCGCACCTCCCACTGCAAGGCACAGACCCTGAGCGTGCTGTTTACAAAGGGGAGTGGGCTGTCTGCTGCTCCTACTGCTGGCAGGTAAGGTGGGGAGGGGATGGGTGGGCTGGGTGGTGATGGTGGTGATGGTGGTGGTGGTGTGATGGTGGTGAGAGGCAGTGGGGTTGGCGGTGGCATATGATGAGCCATATGGCACTGATGCCACCCTTAAGCATGGAAGCATGATGCTCATGCTTGGCTGGTTGGGGGCACATGATGAGTTGCACTGATGCCACCCTTAAGCATGGAAGCATGATGCTCATGCTTGGCTGGTTGGGGGCACATGATGAGTTGCACTGATGCCACCCTTAAGCATGGAAGCATGATGCTCATGCTTGGCTGGTTGGGGGCACATGATGAGTTGCACTGATGCCACCCTTAAGCATGGAAGCATGATGCTCATGCTTGGCTGGTTGGGGGCACATGATGAGTTGCACTGATGCCACCCTTAAGCATGGAAGCATGATGCTCATGCTTGGCTGGTTGGGGGCACATGATGAGTTGCACTGATGCCACCCTTAAGCATGGAAGCATGATGCTCATGCTTGGCTGGTTGGGGGCACATGATGAGTTGCACTGATGCCACCCTTAAGCATGGAAGCATGATGCTCATGCTTGGCTGGTTGGGGGCACATGATGAGTTGCACTGATGCCACCCTTAAGCATGGAAGCATGATGCTCATGCTTGGCTGGTTGGGGGCACATGATGAGTTGCACTGATGCCACCCTTAAGCATGGAAGCATGATGCTCATGCTTGGCTGGTTGGGGGCACATGATGAGTTGCACTGACGCCACCCTTGCATGGAAGTGTGATGCTCTTGAGTGTGTGAAAGGGACTGAGTCCCCTTGGGTGGCACATGATGAGCCGTATGGCACTGATGCCACCTGTTGCATGAGAGCATGATGCTCGTACTTGGTAGGTGGCATATGATGAGCCGTATGGCACTGATGCCACCTGTTGCATGAGAGCATGATGCTCGTACTTGGTAGGTGGCATATGATGAGCCGTATGGCACTGATGCCACCTGTTGCATGAGAGCATGATGCTCGTACTTGGTAGGTGGCATATGATGAGCCGTATGGCACTGATGCCACCTGTTGCATGAGAGCATGATGCTCGTACTTGGTAGGTGGCATATGATGAGCCGTATGGCACTGATGCCACCTGTTGCATGAGAGCATGATGCTCGTACTTGGTAGGTGGCATATGATGAGCCGTATGGCACTGATGCCACCTGTTGCATGAGAGCATGATGCTCGTACTTGGTTGGTGGCATATGATGAGCCCTATGGCGTTGATGCTGCCTGTTGCCTGCTCTGTGCTGTGCCATGCATTCTGCTTTGCCAAGCTGTGTGCTGTGTCAAGCTGTGTGCTGTGCCAAGCTGTGTCCTGTGCCATGCTGTGTTATGAGCCATGCTGTGTTTTGAGCCTTGCTGTGTTTTGAGCCATGCTGTGTGCTGTGCCTTGCTGTGTTTTGAGCCATGCTGTGTTTTGTGCCATGCTGTGTTTTGAGCCATGCTGTGTGCTGTGCCATGCTGTGTGCTGTGCCATGCTGTCTGTAAGCTGCGCCAGCTTGAAATAGTATTTCAAACACATCATGCATGTGTGGCCCCGCATCTGTATACATGGTATATGTGAAGGATTTATGCTTTTGATATCCGATGCATTGTGCCGTTACCTTGATTCAGCTGATTATGGTTGCGGCGAGACAAAAAATATAGACAACATTTTTCAAAGCATAGCCATTTTTCAACTAACCACGTTGCTACCTACATACGGCACAAGAAACAAGTTCAACAAAATACCACAGCAATGGAACCACCCATAAAACAGCAAAGAGAACAGCTACGTGTATGGATCAAAAGACCAACTACGGAAGGGAGACGAGCAGGGCCCAAAATTGGTTTTGGCCTACCCTTACAAATCAGGGTAACAGCCCCTCCTTGAACAGACCCCTAGGGTAAAATTTTCCGTACCCTGTTGGCAGCAGGGTAAATCTACCATTACACTGATTTCGGCAGGGTAATTCTATATCTAGTCTGTTTTCACTACTAGTAATTTCTACAGTAACAATAAAGTAGCACGAAGCTGTCCTTGACGCGCAACTCTGCTCAGCTGGCAGTGGTGTGGCTCGATTAAGGGGTGTTTTGCGAGTCTAGTCTAATAATAGACACAAGCTACAATCAATACAAAACTGTCTCAGTTGGTTATATGTGCAGATTCAGATCTCAAGGTGGCGGGTTCAAGTCCTGTGGACGATTGGATCAGTTTTGCCATTTCGCAACGAAAATCCTCGCTACAGAGGATTCTGTATCAGTGTAATGTACAGCGCACCCTGATACAGCCAGGGTAGCCGAAATCGCTATCAGTGTAAAAAAAAACATACTCTTTTTGCGTAAGGGAAAAAATCTTGGAAGCCTGATTTTGAAAGGGTAACTCTGAAAAAACGGCCGGCCCCCAGGGTAATCAGGGCATTTTACCCTGATATTTTGGGCCCTGGAGACGAGCAAGAGCACAGCCATTATAACAGAAACCAAGGGGTGCCACCAACCCAAGGCACAAACAAAGCTCATGACAAGCGCAGACGTAGAGCCAAGATGACGTACAGGTGCAAGTGCTGCTCCAGCAGTGTGCGTAGCAGCAGCAGCAGCAGCAGCAGCAGCAGCAGCAGCAGCAGCAGCAGCAGTAGTGGAGGGTAACTCGAGTGTGCCTAGCAGAAGGTGAGAGAGGCGCACGTCACCAGACCCACTGCCAACACAGGGAGCAGTGTCCTGCTTACCCCCCGGAAACCCCACCGCCCTGCCGCTCTTTCTGTCCTCTGCCTCTTGCGAGCCCTCTCAGTCCACCCTGCAATTGCCACTGTATTTGTGGCACAGGCACCCTGTACTTGTGATAAGTCTGCATTCACTGCTTCCTCCCCTGATACCGTCTCTGTTCCTTCTGATGCACACAACTGCATCATTTCGCCCCTCCTGCGCCCGTTTCTGTCTGCGAGCAGGTCAGCCTTTCTGCATGCTTCCTCCTCTGCTGAACACTTCTGCAACGTTTTATCCCTCCCAGCACCCTCCACAACAGCAGGCCGTGCAGAAGAGCAAGTCACCTGCAAGTGTGAGCAACACACTGCGGCGCTACTACCAGCTTTTCCATCCCCGCTGAAATCACGACCGCTGATGCTGCGGCCTTTGCTGCAGCACGGCTTGACAGTTCCTTCCCGATGACTACCCTCACTGCCTCTCTCTTCAGCTGCTGCCTGCCCTCTAGCCGGCCCACAGCAACCCCTAGGAGGCAGAGCAGACATGAGCTTGGGCGCAGCTTGCTCTGCTGTGTGCTGAACCGTAGATATGGACTGTGGTGCTACCACAGGCTCTTCCAGGTGCTGTGCCGATGACTCTTCTGCTGGTGTGGGTGCTTGCTGACCGTGCAATGCTGTGGGGGAGTGATAAGATGGGGGCTGTGGAAAAGGGAGATGCAATGCAGCCGCTTTTCCAGGAGGAGTGCAGCAGGAGGAGGGGAGAGGAGGCGGGGTGAGGGGGGTGGACGAACAGCAGCAGGCTTGGTCGGAGGAGAGGAGAGGGAGTGAGGAGGAGAGGGATGGGGTTGCTGACGGGGATGGGGATGGGTGTGGGAGGAGAGTGGAAGCACACGCACAGCCACATCGGGAGGGCGTTTCAACATGCGATGAGGATGGTGCTGCTGGTTGTTGCGTGACGATAGATGCGTTAGCGCCCCACCAGACAGCCTGCCATGCACACACGCACATGTGCAACAATTCACAACCATGCAGGCTCACATCTGTGCGAAGATTCACTATGCTTGCAAAGTTTCACAACCATGCAGCAAGCATTGCTCAACAAGCGAGTGGATGGATGGGAGTGGGTAAGCACAGGAGCACGTGGAGCAAACAGAGTATGCATGAGAGGGAAGGATGGGAGGGAGGATGGGGAGGATGGGGAGGATGGGGAGGATGGGGTAGATTGGGAAGATGGGAAGGTTGGGGGAATGGGCACCTCATGGGGGAGAAGGTACGCCTGCAGCATGGCAGCAATGCGTGCTGCTGCAGCCCTCTGTGCGTCGCTGAGCCTCAGCTGTCCACACCCACACGAGTTAGCTGGGGGCAGAGCTGCCAGGCGCGCAGCCACGTGCAGGGCCGTCACTCCTCCCGCCCCTGCTGCCACTGGCGACCACCAGGGGGGACTCGTTGCGAGAGAGCATGGCCGGACGGATGAGGAGGAGGAGGAGGTGGAGGACGGTCGGTGGTGGAGCGGCGGTGGTGCATGTGACGGTGATGGTGCTGCTGTTGTTGGATCAGACGTTACACGCAGCACCATTTGCTCCACGCCAACTCCGAATAATGAGCGTCCAGAACCACTAGTGCTGCTCTGAATGCCATCAACACTGCTGCTGGTCCTTCTGTGCTCGCCGCGGCCCATGTCTCCCCGGCCGAACCTCAGCAGCAGGGCCACCAGCGGTTCATTCCCCAAAGCCACTGCCACGTGCAGCAGAGACCACCCACTCGTTTCCTCCCACCCCGCCGCCCTCACAACGCCCTCCATTGCCTCCCTGCGCGCACGAGCAGCAGTCACTCCTGGTCCAGCAGCAACACCCGTGGCACCAGCAGCACCAGTAGCCTCTCCACCAGAAGCTGGGGCGGCGGCCGTGGTAGCAGCAGCAGGGGGCGCAGAGGAGGGCGGAGAAGTGGCATGGGAAGCAGCGATGATAGCGAGGCGGGCAGTCCAGTGCAGCAGAGCAGAGGAGGTGGCGAGCAGCCCGTGTGTGACAGCGTGGGCGAGCAGGCGGTGCATGCGAATCACTTCTTCCTGCACATTCATCACGGCTGCTGATGCTTGAGGCAGGGGCAGGGTGAGCTTGCGCAGTACCCATCCCATGTCCTCCACCCACTCACTCACCACCGCCTCCTCCTCCGCCTCCTGCTTTTGCCGCTCCTCCTCCTCCTCCTGCTCCTCCTGCTGCTCCTGCTGCTCCTGCTGTTCCCCCTCATCCATCTCACTGGCCCCATCCCTCATCACCTCATCACCTTCCTCCCCATCCCCCTCCCCTGCATGACTGCTCTCCCTCGCACCGCCCAAACGCCTGCACCCACCATGAGGGACACTATTTCTTCCTACAAGCAACTCTGAGTCAGCGGCAGAAGCAGCAGGAACGGCAGCAGGGGTGGCAGGGACGGCAGCAGGGGCGGTAGCAGGGGTGGCAGCGACAGCAGTAGTACATGATCCAAGACCGCATTTGCAGTCATGGCAGCGACACACACCACCCCATGTGAGCATCTCTGCAAGCCGAGACATGTCTGAAAACACTGCAGCTACTGCTGCTAATGCTGCTGGGGCTGATTGTAGCGGAGGGGTGAACAAAGGAGGGGCTACACGGGGAAGAATGGCGAGGAGTGAGGGAGGAGAGGCGGAGGGCGAGAGAAGGGAGTGCAGCTCGGTGCAGATGGGTGCAGGGGCCACGAGCAGGGGCAGAGGCTGAGACAGCCCAGCTGACGTTTCCACCTGGCATGGAGAACAGGAATTCGGGAGGGAGGGAAGTGGGACGTGAGGAGAGGAGGAGAGATGGAGAAAAAATGGGGGAGAGAGGAGGGTGAGGTGAGGGAGAGAGAGTGAGGGGTCAGGGGACAGAATGCAGTTTGCTGCCTTGAGGGACACAGAGAGAATGAAGCAGCATGACTAGATGGCAGTAGTCGCGGTGGTGAAGTTGGCAGAAGGATGAAAGCAGGCAGAGTGCTGTGCACTGCTCCCTCACTGCAATGCACCATCTGTTGGATCTACACTTCCTCTCTGCCATACCTCAACACGAAGCGTGCCCCACACAGTCAGAGGAGGAACAACAACAGAAATCTCCTCTGCCCCTTCCTCCTCTTCCTCCTCCTCCTCTTCCGCTTCCTCCTCTTCCTCCTCATCCTCCTCCTCTTGCTCCTCCTCCTCCTCTCCCTGCAGCTGTCTCTTGTCCCGTATCTCCCCCGTCTCCCCGGCATGGTTAAACCTGCCCCCATAGTGGGCTTGTGTCGCTTGTGTGTGCGAGTGAGTGGCAGTGTTGACGAGGTAACGTCCGGCGAGAGAGCAGAGCACCCTGATTGCAGCACAGAACAAAAGGAAGGAACAGGAAAGGAAGCAGCAAGAAAGGAGTCAAAGGAAAAAGGAGAGAAAAGAGTGGGGGATGGTTGGGGGGAAGAAGGAGGGGTGGGGGTTGAGCTTAGTTGCGGAAGACTCTAGACGGTGGCGTCTAGACGCTAGATGCAAGACGCACCATTAGACGCTAGACGCTATCAGATTCGTCATCAGGTTCCCCATCAGGTTCCC
Source organism: Closterium sp. Yama58-4 (assembly GCA_947470075.1). Lineage (NCBI taxonomy): Eukaryota > Viridiplantae > Streptophyta > Zygnematophyceae > Desmidiales > Closteriaceae > Closterium > Closterium sp. Yama58-4. Next base: position 419,174 of record CANIUD010000178.1, on the reverse strand, counting down.
CATCAGGTTCCCCATCAGGTTCGCTATCAGGTTCCCGAGGAAAAGGGCAAGTGAGGAGCAGAACTGAAGGGGCACATGCCATAGCTGTGAGAGAGAAAGAGAGGGCACGAGTCTACATGGAAGCTATCTCTACATATGCCTGTGAATTTGGAATCCGTACATGCTTTGACGGCAGGGAAACAGGCAGGTCGCACCTTTCCTGATGGCAACTCACCTAGCGGCAGCAGGCAGGTTCGACGCTCGCAGGACCAAGCGGGAAGGCGAGGCGGAGAGCGGAAGTGCAAGGAGGCCCCGCGGGCGATGCAGGAGAGGGGCGGATGGTGAGGGGTAGAGCTGTGTGGAGGCACGGATGACTCCTGTATGGTGGAACCAGGAGGGTGAAGAGGGCGGGTGTGGCACAAGACAAGAGGCGATGACGTGAACACGGGACCACGGGACACGGGAACACGGGACCAGGAGGAGTGAGTCAGGGGGGTTGGATGGCGAGTCAAAATACAGTTAAAACAATAAGGACCGTAGCAGACACTCGCATGGGCAGAAGCAGGGACCGTGTGGTAGGACGTCTGTGCACCCATGCGCCCATGCGCCCATGCACCCATGCAGTCTTGCACTGACCATGGTCCACCAGCAGGCGCTGCTGCATGGTGTGCGATCCCAGCTGCACAGCCATGCACCCCACTGACCACCATGCAGCCGAGGAGGGCGCGAGGGCGGAGGGAGGCAAAGCGGAGGAGGAATGCGAGGAGGAGTGGAGCGAGAGTGGTTGAGAGGGGTGGAGCAGTGTGTCGAGGAATGGCGAGGGTTGCTTCTCCATCTGTTATGCAGAGGCGAGGGGGAAGAGGGGATAAGGGTGAAAAGGGGAAACGAAGCAGAGAAGGAGCCATGAGCAAGTACGCACAGGGGACAACACAGGCAGCAGAGCACGATGAGAGAACAGATCAGATGGCTGGTGTGACACGAGTGGCTTTCCTTGTGCTTCACCAGTGAAGCACCCGGCAGTGCCCATGTGCTTCAGCAGTGAACCAAGAAAAACTCATCTGCAGTAAGGCGGTTGCAGCAAGGCGGTTTCACCTGAGACCACGCGTGGGCGGGCAGGCGCGCGAAGAGAGTGAGGTGCGTGCAGCCGGGGCGAATGTACCCCTCCAGGTCCGATGGCATGCACGACAGCCACTCCAATATCTGCTCCCGAGGGAAGGGAGATAGGGTGGCAGGGGAGCAGGAGGAGGGTTGGGGAAAAAGGTAGTGGGAAGAGGTCATATGGTATTATGGCATCAAATGGCATCCTGTTACCCAGGGATGACATGGCATGACATGACATGGCAAGGCATGGCATGGCATGTCAGGAATGGTGGCATGGTGGCATGCTGGCATGCAGGCATGTGAGAGTGCAAAGTGCGAGCAGAGCAGGTGGGAGGAGGAGGACAAGGCAAGGCAGCGCACCTGGTTTCGAATGTGGCGGGGAAAGTCCCCTGGGTTCCAGTCGTACAGCTTCAGGGAGATGCGCCCCGTGCGCTGGTGCTGCTCCCCTGCCCTCTCTCGCCCTGCGCTCTCGTCGCCCGCCACCACCCCTTCTCTCTGCTCGCCCTGCGCTGACCCCTGCTTCGTCTGCCTTTCACCCTCCGACTGCTGCTGCTTCTCCATCCCCTGCCCTCGCCCCTTCACCTGCTGCTGCTGTTCTTGCTGCTTTTGCTGGGACTCCTCCTCCTCCTGACATCTGACCTCTCTGCAACCTCTCCTCACCCCTTCCACTCCCTCTTCTTTTCTGCTCCCTCCCTCCTCCACCTTCCCCCCCTCACCACCTTCCCCACCACAGCAGCATCCGTTCCCCACCACCCCTCCCAGCACTTTCAAATCCCTCCCAACCTCACTCCGCCCATTGCCATCTGCGCAAGTCAAGCAAGCTTCCATCCACGACGCCAGCCGCCCATCCTCACCTGGACTCTGTCCTCCCTCCCCCCTCCCCTCTTTCCGCCCCTCACTCTCCTCCCCTGACGCCTCATCCGCGCTCCTCCCCTCTTTCGTCCTGCCCACAGCGTCCCCATCAGAGGAGAGCGGAGAGACGGAGGGGGAGGCGCGCAGGGGCATGGGGCGGAGAGCAGAGGGGTCACGAGCGGACTTGCAGCAGCCTGCAGGTGCAGCCGTGGGCGCAGCAGGCGCAGCAGCAGTATGAGGCGCAGCAGCATCAGGGGCAGGCGGAGCAGCGGGAGCAGCTGGAGCGGATGGAGCAGACAGAGCAGCGACAGTTGGAGGAACAGGGGCAGGTGAGCCGGATTGCGCGCTTATGCTCATATCGCCTGCACCAGATAGCACCTCGTCGGCAGTGAATCCACCCGCGGCCTTTACCACAGATGAGTGGGCTTCCTTTCCTCCGCTCGACTCGCTCGTGCCCTGCACTGCCCTGCCACCCGCTGCCCGCTCCCTCTCTGCACCCTCAACTGGGCCTGATTGTGATGCTGACTGTGCAGCCGCTGATGCTGCCGCCATTGCCTCTGATGCCGCTCCTGCTGTCGCCCCTGCTACAGAGGCTCCTGCTCCCATTCCCGCCCCAGCTCCTCCCGCTGCTCCTGCTGCGCCTGCTCCAACCGGGCCTGCTACATGCATTGCGCTTGCACCCATACTCGTGCCAGGCGCACGCCCATGACCCGGAGCAGCATGTGCGCGCATGTACCCATGACCATGCGGCATGGCCATGCCTGGAAACGCTGCCATGCCCACACCAGGAACCATGCTCATGCCCGGACCCATGGCTCCCATGCCCATACCCATAGGCACTGGTGGCATGGGATGCTCACCCGGCATCCCCCCTATCGGATTTCCCATGTTCATGCCCATGCCTACTCCCATCCCCATCCCCATCCCCATGCCCATACCCATGGGCATGGCCATACCAGGTAGCATGCTCATTCCCATCCCTGGGCCCATACCCATAGGCATGCCATACGGGGGCATCCCCATACCATACGGACCCATGCCCATGCCCATCGCCATAGGCATGTTTCCCATGCCCATCCCCATACCCATACCCATGCCCATGCCCCCCATTCCCATACCCATGCCTTTATGAGGTCCCTGGGGACCTGCGGCACTAGCTGGTAACCCTACCACTCCCTGCATAGACCCACTCCCCATCCCCGCGCATCCCTCCCTCCCCGCTCCCCCCGGCTCTTTCCCCCCGACCATCGACCCCTTACCCTCCTTCCGCGGCTTCCCCGCAGCCCTCTCCCGCGCGCTACCCGCGCAGCTTCCGCCTGCGCCTTCTTGCCCCGCGACTATGCCTGTCGACCCCTCGCCCTCCCTGTCTCCCGCGCACTCCCTCTCCCCCTCCGCTCCGCTCGCCTGCTGCTTGCTGCTCGTCGCCGCGCCGTTTCCAAACACCGCTCCTGCTGATGCCGCTGCCGCTGCTGCTGGCATGCGCGTGTTAGGCGGTAGCTTCCCCGGTCTTGTCACAGCACCCTCTGCCTGCTCTGCAACAGCTGCTGTCGTTCCTTCTCGTTCCCCTGCTCCTCCTGTTACTCCTCCTCCTCCTTCTCCTTCACCTCCGCCGCCACCGCGGGCCACGCGAGGCAGCGAATAGTCATGCAAGGGCAGAGCGACGACAACAGGTGGAGCAAGAGACGACGCGTTCCCTGGCGCACCGCTCACGTCGCTGCCAGCACCAACACCAGCAACAGCTACAGCAGCAGCAGCGGCGGCAGCAGGAGGAAGAGAAGGAAGAGGAGCCGCAGCAGCAGGAGCAGTAGCACCTGTAGCAGCCGGAGCATCAGCCTGGCGTGCCCCTGCGCGGTCCCGCAGGACTGGGAGCGACAGCAGGGGCGTGGGCGCACGCGTGGGGGAAACTGCGGGGGCTTGGCGCAAGGCGCCGGGAGGCGCCGCCGCGGGCGTGCGGGCGGGGCACGCGGGGTCGGAGATAGGTTGGGGGGGAGGAACGGGGAAAGGGGTAAAGGGAGCGAAGGAAAGAGGTCCGGCGAGGGAGCGAGACGCGGGAGAAGGGGGAGGCGGAGCGAATCGAGCCATTGGTATGTTAGAAGGCGGCGTGCGCGTAGCAGTAACAGGCGCAGTAGGAGAAGCACCAGGTGGGTCAGCAGCAGCGCTTCCACCGTCCCCATTCCCTCGCGCCAGTCCCAGAGCACGCCTCGTGCCCGCGTCGCCGTTGCTGTCCCCAGTGTCGCTGTGCATAGAGGCAGACGCAGACGCGTCCGCGTTAAGAACGCCGTGAGCCTCATGTTCGTTGCATGTTTCGCGCGCTTTACGAGCGGCATGCGCGCCATGCGGCGACACCGCGCCGTCCGCCACCAGAGACAGCTTCTGCTTCACCTCCTCCCCCTCCTCCCGCACCCCCATCGCCCTCCCGACCTTCCTCTCACCGCCCACCCTTTCTCCCTGGAAATCCCCCTCGTGCCGCAGTTTGGGTCCGTTCTCTCCCCCTCCGCCACGGGCAATCCCGTCGCTCGCCCGCCCTCTTAAAGCCTCCACGGCAACGTTCCGCTTAGTCTCCGCCTCCCCCGACGCCGCGCCAGTTTCTCCGCCAGCGCCGTCGCCTCCGCTTCCGCCACTGCTGCTTTTCTCCGGCGACGCGCGCTCGTCCGCGGTCGTGTTGGGCGGGGACGGCGGGAGGGGGAAAGCGGCGGGAGTGGGCGGCTTGAGCGCCTTGTGCTTTCGCAAGTTGTTGTGTCGCTGCAGCTTGCGACGGCAGCTGCGACGAGCCTCGTCGAAATCGCCGATGGGATGGAACCTGCGGGGGACGGTGTCGGTGGGAAAGAAGCCATGGAGGCGAGGAAAGAAAGGAGAATTGCGCGTGGTAGCGGAAACTTAGGTGGAGGTTGCAACTTGAAGCTATCCGCAGGGCTGCCGCAGAAGGAGAAGCAAACAAGGGGAACGGCGGGGAGAGGGAGAGGGGAAAACGGGAGGCGAGTGGGGAAGAGGTTATGGGCAGGGGAGAAGAAGTAGCGAGGAGACGTACCGGCCGCATTGCTGGCAGTAGCGCTGCACAATGCCCTCATGCACCACCGATCCCGCCTTCGCATGCGCCTCGCACACCCGATGCCGTTGATGATACTCGCGCAGGGTCGACAGCAGCACATCACAGCCGTCCACTTGGCATCGCAGGCTACCCGATCCCCCCGTCGCCTGCGACCCCGCCCCTTCCGCATCCGCTCCGCGCTTCCGCGCGCCCTTATCCCCCTTGCGCCCTGACGACGCGCGCGCGCCTGGGAACGGTCCTCCGCGGCCGTGGAATCGCTGGCGCTTAACTGCGAGCTGCGCGTCGGCCTGCGTGCATTCGCACGGCACTCTACCGGCTCTAAAATTAGGGCAATCGGAATCCGCCGCGGTTGGCGGCTGGTCCTTTCGCTTAGGGCCAAGGCCGGCCGTTTCTCCTACTTGTAGCGCGTCGTCGTCGCCTGTTAGCAGCGCGAGGCCTCTACTGACGGCTAGATCGAGCTGCGGGAATAGCCCCGCGGGGTTTGCGAGATCCGCGTCGGGGTTCTTAGCGGATAAGGCGTGCGCAGCGGATTCCAACAGGGAAGGGAATGCTTGCGATTGGGAGTTTAACGGGGAGTCCTGCTGCGCCTCGTGGTGCGGTTGGGTATTGGACAGTGCAAGCGGAAAGTAGGAGGATTCGGTGGTGGAAGTGGGGAGGCTCGTGCCGGCGGGGTGCGGTAACAGCATAAGGCTGTCCCATTCCCAGGCGTTAGGATCCCAGGCCGTGGCGCTATGAGTCCGATGGGCGGTTCCTGTGAGCTCCGCCTCTTCTAGGGCTTCCATTAGATCGAACGGATGGCCATGGCCGAACGTTTCGGCCATGATCGTTGCTAATCGCGATACGATAAAGATAGGGATCGAAGGACATACGAGATTCTAGGCTAAGGAGAGTCGTCACGGATTTAGGGCTAAGGGAACTGTTTCCGTGAGACGGACGAATGATGGTTTCTGGAACGGCGTGGAAGTCACAAATGCAGCTGCACCCCGTCGGGAAGACTGCTTAGGAGGAGGTACACGAGACCAGCCTTCGAGATCGTTTCCGTCCGTATGCCTTCTCGTCCGCATCCACATAACACCTGGAATCTGGAGTCTAGACTAGAGTAGGAGGCGGGAGAGGAGGTTGCTGTTCCTCACTGTTTACACAACAAGAGACGGAATCCCTCTGTTGCTCTTCGAGTGTGCGGTGGGGAGGGTGATCCGCCGAAAAGGCGGAGAGAATCACCAGATGGGGTGTTCTCCCCTCTGACAGCCTGCGTGTGGCTGACCCACGGCGTTCAGCCAATCACAAATGAGGGTGGGTTATCATCATCGCAGAAAAGTCGAACCGACTCTCTGGGCTCGGGGTGGTGGCAGTACTGTACCCCAGGATGCCTCGGCAGAAGTTTCCTGATTGTGAGGGGGTGTTTGCTTGGCGGAACAACGGTTGTGTGCCCGAACAGCCGAATGATCTCCGCCCGGCCCATCTTCGCTTCCCCCACCGCGCAAACAGAGGCTCCACTTCTAGAGGTTGCGCGGTTGCGCGGTTGCGATGAGGAGGGGTCTCACTTTGGTTGGACGTGCGCGGAATCAAGACCATTCTCAAACCGCCAGTCAATCGGTCAAGGTCCCTTGCCGTGCCAGGTCACCAGCATTAACGAGTGTGATACTGGTGAACAATCATAATATCGCGTACACGGCATATTCTTACACAGCTTTCATTCTTTTGAACTTACATCCAACTATTAGTGTAGCCCCAATTTCCCCAAACGCACATCATCTCATCTGCGTTCCTGCCCAGGCGTTTGCAGATCAGGCACAATGCGTAATTAATACGCTTCACAACTACCAAGTTATCGCCTGTCATTACCAGCAATCGTGCGTACTAGGTAGGACGTTCCTAGCCATTCCTACATGCTGATTCGCTTACGTAGTTAGTTTCGACAAGGTTTATCCAGAAGCTTTCGATGTCCCGATGTCGTCGGTTCCTGCAAAATCACTTCCCTTAGAAACGGTTGGTATGCCTGGTTTAACTGGCGACGGTTAGCATGGAAATAGGTCATAGTAATGAGTCAGCTTTCGATGGGAACCATCTTCTCTTGCAGCTGACGCATTCATTATCACAGAAAAATACTCATCAATGTCTGGTCATCTATCACCTGCCAGCAGTTCGTTCGTCAAAACCATAGAGGCAAGCGGAGACTGTACACGCGGAAGCTACCTGCGCGAGAATGAGCTTGAACACAGGTTGGGAAGTGGACGCTGGGATGGTAGCGGGCGCAGCAGAATGGACGACCAGGTTAGATCAGGCACGATCTGGTCCGCTCGATCTCCACGGACCAGCGATGCGGATCGCAGGCCTGCCGCGCCTGGGCCTCTGGTGCGGCTGCTGGAACGAGCGGGGGGGAGCGAGCGGGAGCGGGAGTTGGCGGAGGAGAGAAAGGAGGCGGAGAAGGAGAGGTTGCGCGAGTGGGAGAAGAAGAGGAAGAGGGAGGAGGAGAAGAAGGGTGTCTGGGGTAGCGATTTCGGCAGGTGCGTGGCGTGATCGGTATTCGTGTGTTGTGCGCAGAGCAGGGGGAAGTGCGAGATATTGAGATTGGTATTGAGATTGGTTTCCGCTAGCTGGAGCGAGTGCGTAGGTTTTCTGTTGCTGAACATTGTTGGGCTCATCTGGCCTGAAGGCAATGTTTCTCGATCTACTGCCCCACGGTCTCATGCCTAATTTCTGTGCGTGTGCGTGCGCCAGGTACATGCACGAGAAGAATCGCAAGCTTCGCCTGCAGTTTGAGGGGGAGGCAGCTGCCGGCCTGCTCTGGTAAGTGACCAGGCAAGACCTGGCTTTTCATTTCCGTTTCGAGATGGTTTATGGACCTATCTGCGCATGGGAGTGTGTTTTTCCAAGTGCGTTGCATAACACTTTTCTTCGTTATGATATGTTCGCGGCCATGCTCAATCAGCCTGACTTCCGGCTTTTTTAATTCGTGGTTTCCTCCTCATCTCCTCATATGTGCCTGTACATCACCGTTCATGGTGACTGGCTGGCAGGCAACCACAGCTGCCATCCCACGTGCCAGTCTCGTCCCAGCAGCTCGCCTCTCTGCACAGCTTCGCTGCTCCCAAACCGGCTGTACCTGGTGCAGGCTGGACTCCTCATGAACCTTTGCCTGACAGCATAAAGGCACTTGGGCAGGTGCCTGCCATTACTGCTGCTGCTTATGGTGCTGGCGGTGTTGGTGCTAGTGGAAACGGAGGGGAGGTTGAACTGGATGGTGGCTGGCATGTGCCATGTGATCCCAGGGTTCCAGATGAGGGTTGGGCAGGTACACGTTGGGAAGGGGAGGATGCGGCGAGCAAGGCGGGCATGGTAGCTGGTGATGCGCGGCATGTGGAGTCATGGCAGGGCGGAGTGAGTGGCGGCAATGTGGGCTATGAAAAGAATGAGGGAGCGGGGGCTGGTGAAGCAGCGTTGCAAGGGGTGCAGAGCGGTGCATCGGGTAGCATTGCGTCTCGCCTGTTTGAAGGAGTGGTCATCTGGGTGAATGGATACACGCAGCCCACACACCAGGTGCGTTACACTGACACGTGTGTGCGTGCATGCCTGTCCTACTGTGCATGCCCGCCTCCTTTCCTATCCTCGCTGTGCTGTTCTCTGTGGTGTGGGCCATGTTTTGTGCCGTGCCGTGTTCTCCTGTGGTCCGCTTTCTCTTGCGGCCGTAAGTCTATTTAAGACCTCTGTTCATGACCCCCTTGGCGGTTCTTTCTCTCTTTCTCACTCTCTTTCCACGGTGCCTGCCTGCCCGTCTGCCTCCCACCAGGAGCTACGGCAGCTGATGCTGGTGCATGGAGGTGTGTTTGAGAACTACTACCACGCCTCCCGCGTCACGCACATCATCTGCGCCAACTTTGCAGACACCAAGCTCGTCCAGTTCCGCAAGTATGCATCTTACCTACCGTTCCTCCGCTTCTCCCGTGTGCCCTCCTCTCCTTTCAGCTGGGAGGAGGTGGGGAGAGGTGGGGGAAGAGGGGGAGATAGGGGGTAGAGGGAGAGGGGGTAACGGGAAGGGTTGCTACAAGGAAGCAGCTTAATGTAGTTGTGGTGAGAAAAGGTGTGGTTATGTTGCTCATGCCCAAGCCGTGGTCACACTCCCTCCCTCCCTGTCTTTGTTTGTTGTCTGTCTCCGTGTGTATTCGTGCATTCATGTGTTGGTACGTCACGGCACACCAGGTCGCGTACCCTGCCTCCTGTTGTGCACCCCAACTGGGTTGTTGCCTGCATCCATGCCAACAGACTGCTTCCCTGTAAGCCTCGCCATCACACACACCCCTGTGCTGTGCAGCCTCTAGTCTCACTGAGTTGTCGTGCGCTAAAGGTGCTCTTTTGGAAGTTCGTTTGGGCCTTTATCATTCCAGGTCAAGTTTCCCTCATCTGCTGTTAGTCTATTTCCGTTTCAGCAACCCCACAGTTCGCTCCTTGGTTTTTCCCCATTCTCATCCGTTAACTTGCTTCCCCCCCATCATCCATTTCCTCCCTTTCCCTCCCGTCCTCCACCCCTCCTCCCAACCTTCACCCCCGTTTCCTCAGTGGGCTCATTCTTGCTGCGTCGCCTGGCCTTGGACCATCCAGATCAGAAGACCCTCCCCTCTACTTTCTTCCGCGCTAAAACCGCACCCCAACCCTCGTCCTCGCACTCTCCTGCTCGCATTGCTGCTGTTCCTGCGAATCAGGTTTCTCTATCTGCACCTCTTGCCATTGCCGCTGCGCCTGCTGGTTCTGCTGCCAACGCAGCTGCTACCGTCGGTTCTACTGGGACTGCTTTTGCACCCTGCACCCCCTGCCTGACCCACGGGCTAGACTTGCATGCAGCAGACGCAGAGGCAGGGGCAGTGGCAGCAGCAGCAGCGTGTGCCAGAACACAGGCAACTGTGATTGATCAAGGGGGTGTATGGGGCACACGTATGGATGGGGGGAGAGAGAAGCAAGACGGGTGGGCAGAGGCAGAGGCTGCAGACCGGATGGCAGAGGGTGCAAAAAAGGAGGTGGGGGATGAAAAGGCAGGTGCAGCATGGGGTGACTGGTTGGGTGAGTGCGTGTATGGTGATGCCATGACCAAGGTTAAGGCGCCTCAAGAATTGTCCTGTTGTAATGTTAAGAAAGCAGGTATGGGTGATGTGTGCGGGGTGGGGATGGGAGATGGGAGATGTGCGGGGAGGAAGCTGGAGATGGGTGCATGGGATGGCGTCTGTGGGGATGCTGCTGGAAAGAAGGACGGTGTGAGTGATGCGGACAAAATTGGAGGGAGAGATGAGGTGGGTAAGATGGGAGGAGAGGGAGGGGAGGGCGATCAGGGAGGGCAGGGAGAGCAGGGAGAGCAGGGAGGAGAGCGAAGAGTTAAGGATGTGTGGGCAGAGTTTCCAGAGGAGATGGAGGAGGAGGTTTGGGCTGCTGTGGAGGAAGCGTGCAGGATGAGGAAGCGAGAGAAGGGGGAGGAGGAGTGTGGGGGGATCGGGAACGGAGAGAAGGAAGGGGGCGAAAGGAGTAGAGTGCAATGTTCAGTGGTTAAGTGTGGTGTGTTGAGTGGAGTAATTGTCAAGGATGAGGCGATGGGAGCAGGAAAGGAAAATGGTAAGGACAATGAGAGGGAGGCACGAACAGGGGGCGAGGTGGAGCAGGTTGGGGTTATGTCAGAAGCGGAGGATGCGCGTGGAAGTGGTGTGCTGAGAGGGGAAGGGGAGGCTGCTGTGGTGGATGGATGGAACGGTGTGAAGAGCGTGCGGGCTGGTGTGGCAGCAAAGGTGGAATTTGAAGCACCACATGCTGGGAGTGCAGGCGGGCATGCTGGGAGTGCAGCAGGGCATGCTGGGAGTGCAGGCGGGACAACTGTGTGCGGCCCGGGCAGTGGCATCTGCACTGATGCGCGGGTGGGTACCAGCAAGCGTGCAGTGCCGCCGAGGGAGGCAAGGGGAGAGGGCAGTGCGGAAGAACCCCTGGGTGCAGGCGGGGTGGTTGCCAAGATGGAGGACAGAGTAGACAGCGGGGCAGAATGGGCGAGGGACGACAGTGGGCAAGGCTGGCGTGGTGCTTCTGGGACTGAGAGCCATTGTGCGGGGTCTGGGCAGAGTGGTGCAGGGCAGGGTGGTGCAGGGCAGGGTGGTGCGGCAGAGCGGGATGCAGCAGGAGCGGAGGGTCAAGGGGGGATGGGGGCGGGGAGTGGGGATAAGGCGCAGCAGGACAGTGTGAAGGTGGAGGTGGAGGGAGGGCCTGGGCAGAAGGGCAGCAGTGTGGTGGGGACGGGGGTGGAGAGGGTGGTGGGGCAGGGGAGGGCGAGCAGCAGTGGGAGAGGGCGGGCGCACAGCACACAGACGGACCCCAACTTCGTGCAGAACTACTTTCGGGTGAGCAGAGGAATGGGAAAGTGGGGGGGGGGGAGCTTCTCCGTTGGGTCTATGGATAAGACTGTTCGGTTTCTTTCTATTTCAAGGCTACTTTTGCTACTGTGTGTCTGTGTGCTCTTGTGTGCCATCCTGTTCCTTTGCGGTGTATGCTTCAAGAGCGTCTACTTACGTCCGTTTGTCCGTCTGTGTCTCGTATGGCTGTGACTAGCACTCGCGGCTGCACTTCATAGGGTCCTGGCGCAACCGCTACCGGCCACCTGCAGCAAGAGCAACAGGCGATGGAGCAGAGGGGACAGAGGAGGCAGGACGGGGGACAGGAGCTGAGGAGGAACCTGAGGAAGGCGACAAGGAGGAAATGGCCCTTGAGCGATACATGCCTCACACCGGCGCATTATGGAATGCAGAAACGGGTGCGGGAAGCAAGGCGGGTGCAGGCAGCAAGGAGGGCGTGGAAGCTTATAAGCCTGGCAAGGAGCAGCAGGTGGAGCGGGTGGTGGTGCATGTAGACATGGACTGTTTCTTTGTGGCTGTCTCGCTGCTCTCCCACCCGCACCTCCGAGGGAAGCCCGTTGCTGTGTGCTATGGTGGCAGGGGCAGGCGTGCAGGGAGGAATGCCCCTGCTGCTGCTCACTCCACAGCAGGTGCTGCAGACGCGGGTGGCTTGGGAGTGGGAGTTGGAGCAGGAGGTGGAGGAGGCAACACTGCAGCAGCAGCACCAGCAGCAGTGGTGGCAGCAGCGGCGGTAGCAGGGGGCACGGCGGAGGTGTCATCAGCGAGCTATGACGCGCGTGCGTTTGGGGTGCGCGCGGGCATGTTCCTGCGCGAGGCCAGGCGCCGCTGCCCACAGCTGCAGCTGCTGCCCTATGACTTTGAGGCGTATGAACGGGTGGCGGATGAGGTGAGTGCAAGTGCGGACCGGTGTCTTGGCACCTATTCTATCCTTAGCTAGGCCAGGATCCTCGTGCAATCTCATCTCGTCTGTCACCATGTTCTGTACATTTGTTTTGCCCATCCCTCCCTCCCTCCCTCCCTCCCTCCCTCCCTTCCTTCCTTGCTTCCCTTTCTTTTGGTCTTGCCTTGTCCTTTCCACCATCAGGTGTACGCCATTCTGCATCGCTACGCCCCTGTGGTCCAGTGTCTTAGTTGCGATGAAGCCCTGCTGGAGCTCCCACCGATCAGTAACACCAGCACCAGCAGCAGCAGCACTGCAGCAGGAGCAGCAGCAGCAGCAGCAGCAGACCCTGAGGCGGTGGTGGCGCGCATGCGGGCGGAGATAGAGGCGCGAACAAGGTGCACTGCCAGCGCTGGCATCGCGCACAACATCATGCTTGCTCGAGTCGCCACGCGGAAAGCCAAGCCCAATGGGCAGTTCCGCATCACCAAGGACAAGGTGCTTTGATTTCACCAGCACAATTTCGCTTCCATTCTACCGTCCTCTCTATGCTTTGTTTCCCTTATGACCTTCATTTATGACTTTACGACCTCATCCTCCATTTCTATTGGTCTATTCATTGGTCTGTTGGTGGTCTATTGGTCTGTTGGTTGGCCTGTTGGTTGTTCTATTGGTCTATTGGTCTATTGGTCTATTGGTCTATTGGTCTATTGGTCTATTGGTCTATTGGTCTATTGGTCTATTGGTCTATTGGTCTATTGGTCTATTGGTCTATTGGTCTATTGGTCTATTGGTCTATTGGTCTATTGGTCTATTGGTCTATTGGTCTATTGGTCTATTGGTCTATTGGTTGGTCTATTGGTCTATTGGTTGCTCTATTGGTCTATTGGTTGGTCTATCGGTCTATTTTTCTATTGGTCTATTGGTCTATTGGTCTATTGGTCTATTGGTCTATTGGTCTATTGGTCTATTGGTCTATTGGTCTATTGGTCTATTGGTCTATTGGTCTATTGGTCTATTGGTCTATTGGTCTATTGGTTGGTCTATTGGTCTATCGGTTGGTCTATTGGTCTATCCCTCGCATCCCTCTCATCTATCCCATCCCTCCCATCTCATCCCCCAGGCGCTGGACTTCCTGCACGACCTGCCAGTGTCGGACCTGCATGGCGTGGGCTGGGTGCTCTCCTCCAAGCTGCACGCCGCCTCCATCCACACGTGTGGGGACCTGCGCGCCCTCTCCCGCGCCTCTCTCCAGGCAGAGCACGGGGTCAAGACGGGGGACATGCTGTGGCGCTATGCCCGAGGCATGGACGATCGGGCTGTTGTGCCGGCAGGGGGTAAGGGTAAGAACAATCAGCAGCAAGCGCCTGTGGCTGCTGCAAGGAAGAGCATAGGCGCCGATGTTAACTGGGGGGTGCGGTTCCGGGGGCAGGAAGACGCGGAGAAGTTTCTGCGGGACTTGGTGGGGGAGGTGTGTGGGCGGTTGGATGCAGCGGGTGTGGCGGGGCGGTCGGTGTGTGTGAAGGTGATGGTACGGGCGAAAGGGGAACCCGTGGAGCCTCTCAAGTTCATGGGGCACGGTCGCTGCGACACCTACAGTCGGTCTAGGAGTCTAGGGCCTGCTGCTACTGCGGACCCGAACGCTCTTTTTCGGGCTGCCCGGGCACTGTTTTTGGCGGTTGGGGCGAATGCGGTGGATGTGAGGGGGGTCGGTTTGCAGGTTTATAGGCTGGAGCCTGTTGGGGGGAAGGGGCTAGGATGTGGGGCGTTTGGGAGTATTGAGAGGGTGTGTAAGAAGTCAAGGGTTTCAATGTTACAGAGGAGAGAGGTGGAGGAGGAGAGGCATGAGGAGGAGGATGGAGAGGAGGTGAAAGGAGAAGTGGCAGGGGAAAGGGGAGGGCTGGTAGGCGTGGAAGGGGATGGGGAGAAGGGGAGTGGGCGTGGGGTTTGGGAGCGGACTGAAGGGGCGTTGAAGGAGGAGGAAGGTATGGAACGGGAGTGGAAGGGTGTGGATTTGCGATATAGAGTTGGTATGGACAATAAAATGGTTAAGGAGGAGAGGCTGGAGGAAGTGGAATCAGAGGTGGAGGAGCAGGAGGAGAGGAGGAATCAGGAGGAGCAAGGGAAGCAGGAGGAGCATGATGAGGATAAGAAGAGAAAGCATGAGGAGCAAGAGGTGAACATGAAACAGGAGTGGCAGGGGGAGGAGGCGGAGGAGAAGGGGAAAGTGACAGAAGCAGTGGTGGCAAGAGCAGATGTTGGTAGGCAAGGTGGCATGATTGGAGAAAGGCTGGTGGGTGGGGATCGGGTGATGCAATCGCAATCGCAATCGCAAGAAGATGCAGTGATGCGCATGGGGCGCAAGGTGGTTGCGGAGAAGCAAGTGCAAGGGAGTGTCATGGAGGATGAGGTGGTGTGTGGTGCCAGAGGGGTGGGCGCAGTCACAGAGCCATGCGACAGCTCCCTAAGGAATAATGGTGCGAGTAGCAGATGCAATGGGGGAGAGAGGTTTGAAGGGAGAGGAGAGGCGGGTGGCGTAGAAGCAGCAGCTGTTAGTCAGCATGGCTTTGCAAGGAGGGTGGATGATTCAGCACATGTGCTCCCACCAATGTCGCAGGTACGTTTGAACTGAGCCAAACCATGTTTGATTCTGTTCTGTTTGGATGGGAACGGCTTTAATCGCGTGGCTTTCTTCTCTGGCTGGAAGTGTCACATGGCATGGCATCGCATGTCCTGCAATACCTTGCTTGTGTTTCCTTCGCTTGTGCTTACTCTTGTGCTTACAGTTTGTGCAAATGTTGCACGTGATTTTGCATCCTCGCTACCTGGCAGTGGGATGCTTCGTTCCTTGATGCCCTACCACTGCCTTTGAAGCGAGAACTGGAGAGCTCGTACAAGCAGCAACAGCAGCAGCAGGAAAGACAGCAGCTGCAGCAGCACGCGCAGCAACACCACATGCAGAACCCACGGCAGCATGTGCTGGTGCCTTGTCATTCCGGTTCAGCTGCCACAGCAGACGCATCTCAGCCCTCCGCATCTCAGCACTCGTCTCAAAGTGCAACGTTGAAGCTGCAGCAGCAACAGCAACGGCAAAGGCAACGGCAAGGGAAGCAACGCAGCAGATCAGGATCGCATATGGAGGGATCAAGGAACAACAGGCAGCAGGAGGAGCAGCAGACTGGGTCGAGGCAAAAGCAGACCACTCTCCTCTCCATGTTCCCCCGTGCAACCCCCGAACGAACAGCACCACCCGAGGGGCAGCAGCAGCTGTCATCTGCACCCCTTCATCAGGCCTCCGTCTCTGCTGCGCGCCCTGCTTCCTCCGCCTGTTCCGTTCCTCTCTCTCATGCCGACTCCCGCATGCGTTTTCACTTAGAAGGCGAGGTGCGGGGGGTACAGGATACTGGAGCTTCGGGGAGAAGTGTTGGGGGAAGTTTTGTAGAGCAAGGGGGGGATAGTGGTGGAGGGAGAGGACGAGGCAGAGGAAGAGGAAGGGGGCGGGGCAGGGGCCGAGGGAGAGGGAGAGGGAGGGGTAGGGCAGGAAGGGGTGAGCTGAGAGTGTCACCAGGGCCGTTGCAGGGAAGATCTGTGGGTGGATCGGGGCCTGCTTCAGTGGTGGCAAGGCAGTCGAGCAGTACAGCTGGGGTGGGTTCGGAGCTGCATGCTGGTGGAGCTTCATCAAGAACAGACCCAGTAGACCCAGCACTGGCAGGAGCGGCAGTAGAGGCAGGAGAGGCGGCAGCAGTAGAGGCAGCAACGCCTGGTGCAGGTGTGCAGCATGTGGGGTTGTCCCTGTCTCAGATCGACCCTTCAGTGCTTGCTGAGCTCTCTCCCTCGCTGCAGCGGGAGATTCTGGCCAGCCTGGGAGCAGCTAGGGTGCACGAGCGGGAGCATAATAGCACGAGGAGGGCTCAGTGCGCCAGTGCCGGGGCGTGTGAGGAAACAGAGCCAGGGCGGTTGAATGAGGGCACTGCTGCTTGTGCTGGTGCAGGTCGTGCTGCTTGTAGTGCTGCACGTGGCGTGGCTTGTGGTGCTGCATGTTGCGCAACCCGTGCCGTTTTATCGATGGGGGAAGCCAGAGGTGGTGGGGCGAGTGAAGGCAACACTTTGGTGCAGGTAAGGGGGAGAGGTACGGAAAGGGAGGCGCATGGCAGTATGGTTTCTGGCATATGTGGGGATGATGGGATGCATGTGGGGGGTGCGGAGCAGGAGGATGGGAAGGGTGCAGTAGCTGCCATGGAGGGGCAAGTTGTAGTGGACAGTGGAGCGAAAGAAGCAGCATCAGCATTAGCAGCAGCAGCAACAGCAACTGCCGCAGCTGCATCCACAGCCGCAGGCACAGAATCATCAGGACATCTTATATGGCACAACTTCCTACTCCAAGCCTTGCACCGGCCACTTGCCTCCCTGCCCTCCACCTCAACGTCTCATGTTACGACTCCTGCTCGAACCCATGAGCCCTCACCGCACGAGGCCTCTGCTGTGGCATGCTGTCTGACATCCATGCAGCCCTCTTCCTCCTCTTCCTCTCTTCGCCTTCTCTTCCCGTCGCGGTCTCTGCAGCTCTCCTCGTACCTCTTCAGATTAAACCGGTTGCTGAGTAGGGGCATGCAGCCGGCAGTGCAGAAGGAGCAGCAGTTTGCAGCACCAGCTTGGGGAGATAATGGGGCAAGGTTGGAAGGGGATGGGGAGGAGGAGGCATGGGAGGAGACAAGGCAATGTGTGGGGTTACTGTTGGAGTATCTCAATCGAATCACTCAGCGAGACTTGGAAGAGGCACATGCAGTCATCAAGGCAATTAACAGGTTTCAGCTTTCCTCTTTTCTCTCTCTCTCTTCCTTTCCAGTTTTTTTTCTGTCTCTGCCCTTTTTCTGTCCAACTGTTGTTGTACATGATTTTGTGACATTACCATATCTCATCAACATGACTTGCATCTCATCACCATTACATTCATCTCATCAACTTGTCTTGCTCGCCATAACACCTGATTGACTGGGCGTGTTCTTATTAACAGCTTGGGCCACCGTTCTTCTTTCTGGGCACATGTCAAGGCAACTCTGCACCCACAATTTCAGGTTAAGATGTTTTCCTTTTCTATAAGCTAATGTCTTGAATTACGGATGGATTGTAAAATTTCCCCATCTTTTGTCAATGCTGAATCCCGACTCTTGTTGGGACTGCAGGCGCACATGGCTGATGCATACACAGGAGAGTTGGAGATGTAACACCTACCGTATGGAGAAACAAGTGCATGCCAACCCAGCACAGGCCCATGTAGAGCATCACATCACACTATTCTTTCATTCTTTGGTGCATGTTAGGTCACTTACACAAGCTGTAAATACTTGGGGTACTGTAATGGAGTACTTATACAAGAGCAGTTTATTAACTAATTACACTAACTTCACCTCCATTATAGTGCAGCAATAGTGGTACCGGTACTTCCGGAGTCAACCAAACTATCTTTAATATCCTAATGAAAAGCATGCTGTTATTCAGATAATCAGATAGCATCATGACGGTTTATAAATGGTATGAATCCAGATCATTCATACATTCATGAACACACAGGCTCAGCTAGATAGACGGAGACTAGAAAATACTTCTGCTGTTTTAAACGAGCGGCTGAAACTTCCCCCCCTGAAATGAAATATGAAAAAGAGATCAAAGTAGAATCAGTGAACTGAAGAATGAAACATGCAATAAAACGGACTAAGCAAGAAATGTGACAACAAACCTGATGCCAACCACCTAACCGCAGAGCCAGGTACCAAAAACGTACCTTCAGGGAACCTTACCAACACCTTTACCTTACCAAACCTCAATACCAGGGAAAGGCTCTGCGGTGGTGGTGGCTAAGGTTGATACTTCAACCTTTACCGTCAACAAATGTGGAGCTGCCGCCGTTGATGAAGCGTGGAAGAGCTCTGAAGGCGTTGGCTCCATTAACGTCCTCTGATATAAACCTGCAACAAGGAAAATAAAGGTCAGTAAAATCGAAGTAAACAAATCATGCAATAAAACGGACTTAGAAAGAAGGGTGAAAACAACCTGATGCCAACAGTGGAGTTGCTCCCCTCAGCCGCCGTTGATGAGCGTGAAGAGCTTTGAAGGCGTTGGCTTCCTTGAGTTCTCTGATATAACCTGCAATGGGGAAATTAAAGCAGGTCAGTAAAATCGAAGTAAACAAATCATGCAATGAAACGGACTAAGCAAGTAATGCGAAAACAAACCTGATGCCAACCACCTAACCGCAGAGCCATGTACCAAAAACGTACCTTCAGGGAACCTTACCAACACCTTTACCTTACCAAACCTCAATACCAGGGAAAGGCTCTGCGGTGGTGGTGGCTAAGGTTGATACTTCAACCTTTACCGTCAACAAATGTGGAGCTGCTCCCCTCTGTTGCCGTTGATGAAGTGTGGAAGAGCTCTGAAGGCGTTGGCTCCCTTAACGTCCTCTGATATAAACCTGCAATGAGGAAAATAAAGCAGGTCAGTAAAATCGAAGTAAACAAATCGTGCAATAAAACGGACTTAGAAAGAAGGGTGAAAACAACCTGATGCCAAAAATGGAGTTGTTCCCCTCAGCCGCCGTTGATGAAGCGTGGAAGAGCTCTGAAGGCGTTGGCTTCCTTAACGTCCTCTGATATAACCTGCAATGAGGAAAATAAAACAGGTCAGTAAAATCAAAGCAAACAAATCATGCAATTAAACGGACAAAGCAAGAAATGTGACAACAAACCTGATGCCAACCACCTAACCGCAGAGCCAGGTACCAAAAACGTACCTTCAGGGAACCTTACCAACACCTTTACCTTACCAAACCTGAATACCAGGGAAAGGCTCTGCGGTGGTGGTGGCTAAGGTTGATACTTCAACCTTTACCGTCAACAAATGTGGAGCTGCTTCCCTCTGCCGCCGTTGATGAAGCGTGGAAGAGCTCTGAAGGCGTTGGCTCCCTTTACGTCCTCTGATATAAACCTGCAATGAGGAAAATAAAGCAGGTCAGTAAAATCGAAGTAAACAAAACATGCAATAAAACGGACTTAGAAAGAAGGGTGAAAACAACCTGATGCCAACAATGGAGTTGCTCCCCTCAGCCGCCGTTAATGAAGCGTGGAAGAGGTCTGAAGGCGTTGGCTTCCTTAACTGCTCTGGTATAACCTGCAATGGGGGAATTAAAGCAGGTCAGTAAAATCGAAGTAAACAAATCATGCAATTAAACGGACTAAGCAAGAAATGCGAAAACAAACCTGATGCCAACCACCTAACCGCAGAGCCATGTACCAAAAACGTACCTTCAGGGAACCTTACCAACACCTTTACCTTACCAAACCTGAATACCAGGGAAAGGCTCAGCGGTGGTGGTGGCTAAGGTTGATACTTCAACCTTTACCGTCAACAAATCTGGAGCTGCTCCCCTCTGTTGCCGTTGATGAAGCGTGGAAGAGCTTTGAAGGCGTTGGCTCCCTTTACGTCCTCTGATATAAACCTGCAATGAGGAAAATAAAGCAGGTCAGTAAAATCGAAGTAAACAAAACATGCAATAAAACGGACTTAGAAAGAAGGGTGAAAACAACCTGATGCCAACAATGGAGTTGCTCCCCTCAGCCGCCGTTAATGAAGCGTGGAAGAGGTCTGAAGGCGTTGGCTTCCTTAACTTCTCTGGTATAACCTGCAATGAGGAAAAAAAAGCAGGTCAGTAAAATCGAAGTAAACAAATCATGCAATCAAACGGACTAAGCAAGAAATGCGAAAACAAACCTGATGCCAACCACCTAACCGCAGAGCCATGTACCAAAAACGTACCTTCAGGGAACCTTACCAACACCTTTACCTTACCAAACCTGAATACCAGGGAAAGGCTCTGCGGTGGTGGCGGCTAAGGTTGATACTTCAACCTTTACCGTCAACAAATGTGGAGCTGCTCCCCTCTGCCGCCGTTGATGAAGCGTGGAAGAGCTCTGAAGGCGTTGGCTCCCTTTACGTCCTCTGATATAGCCTGCAATGACGGAAAAAAATCAGGTCAGTAGAATCGAAGTAAACAAATCATGCAATAAAACGGACTATGCAAGAAATGTGAAAACAGACCTGATGCCAGCCACCTAACCGCAGAGCCAGGTACCAAAAACACACCTACAGGGAACCTTACCAAACACCTTCACCTTACCAAACCTGAATACCAGGGAAAGGCTCTGCGGTGGTGGTGGCTAAGGTTGATACTTCAACCTTTACTGTCAACAAATGTGGAAGCGTACTGAGGCGTTGATGCTCCTTTAAGGTCCTTAGGAGAGTGTAGCAGCGTGTACTTAATAACCTGCAAAGATTCATAAAAAACATGTCAGCAAAGGGATGTAAACGAGTCATGCGAGAATTGCTGAACTACGAGAGCTTACATTTAAGGTGAGAGGAAACTGTACGTAACAACAAATTGCCAGATTGCCGTTGGCTGAAACCCTTTGCAGATCTCCGTAAGCTCCACCGCTGGTTACCAGAATTTTCTGCACATAAGCAGAACAATAGCCATTGTCAGCACCCCGTGTGGAAAAAAATTGACGAAAGCTGCTAAACAAAATATAAGTTCACTTGACAGTATTACCTGATGAAAAAAGCGATGTGTTGGTAGGCGAACGTGCTAACACCCAGTGAGTGGTCGAATAAGTGTCGTCCTTCATAGCAGACGTGACCAAGTGATGCAGATCAGGCTGACTGGTGGCGACGTCGAAACCGGGCGAATGGGTTGAATTGCGGGGCGAACACCCAAGCCAAGTTTGTTCTTTGGCAAGAACGTGTGAAAGGCGGCGGAAACAAGCCGAAATTCCGAAACGAACAGACGCCTTTCGGAGTTTGCCTGTGGATCTGAGTGACCTACACGAGTTCTGTGGTGGAAAGGAAATTGCGGTTCGAGAATGCCTTGCTGGTTTCAATGGTGGTCCTGAAGATGCCAGCATGGATCACTGCAGATCACACAACAAGATGAGCGTAGCTGTGATTGGGCCAAGTCATTGGGTTGGACCCACATAGGCTGATTGGATAACGAGCATGGGGTGAAAACACCAACTTTGATAATCTACTCGCGCTTGTGACGTGGACAAAAAGCCCGCGAATTCGAACGGCGCGGCTCGTTCCCTGAGCAACGGCCGAAGAAGCTGTTTAGTGGGGTATTGTGCAGGAAAGGTGCTGGAGTCAGTTAGCGGTGGGCGGGAAACTTGTGTCTTGGGGTTTGTGACTGACAGAACAAGTCTGAAGAGAAAATCACAACACAAGGCGAATTGGGGGGATTGCCGAGTTTGACAGGGGAATTTCGCCAATGAGTTGACGAGATGACTTCGTACCACGTTCGCAAGTTCGTCTAATTGGCGAGAGGTTCGACGAGAAAGTTGGAGTGGCAGTGTTACATTCGGTGTACAGAATCTTCCGAGGAAGGATAAAGGGGTATGTTGAAATCTGAAGTAAACGATTTAAGTCGAGTGTTTACACTTAATATGAAAATGCTTTTGTATAAATTTCTGCAGCATAATGTTTGAATCATGCTAAAATTATATGAAAAAAATGTTGTCAATATTGAGGCGCGTGTCAACTATTACGCCTTATGCCCATTCCCCAGTGGAATTCATAATCGAAAAAATAAAAATATAATCAAGAATTTAGACGATGTCAAGAATCCAAGCTGTTTTCATGATACATTTATTAACCGTTTCGTTTGAAATATTAGGGCCTCTCAAATCTATGAATGCTGAGGATGTAGCTACACTTGCGCGCCTATCTCAGAATTATACACAACAATGTCACAATACTGTCGCCAATCGCTAGGGCTCGTTGACTGCTCTATCCGTGAACTTGTCGATTTCGCAATCCCACAGCCAGTAATTGGGCCCCATTTGTCAAGGTAAACTGTCGGCTGCCCTCGTGGCACCACCTTCGTGACCCTCACCGCTTCAATGTTCCCTCGCGCCGTTGGTTTAGCGTGGGGGATCCCGTTCCACGTGGCACGTATCGTGTACCTGGAACAATGTGCAAGCTGACCTCTTTCTTCCTCATCCCGAACTGTTCACCTCGAGCCTTTCTTTCCCCTGCTCCCTCCTCGCTCCACAGAATCAAGACATTTTGGTCGAATTCTCACCTAGTTTTGTTACAAGGTCTCGGAGAGTAACTCAGGCTTCGCACTTCCTGAGCTGCTGCTCATTCTGACTCTTCGCGAATCGTCGAAGCAGAAATTTTGAAGGAATCGAAGGAATTCAGCCACGAAAATGGCCGCTTCAGTTCAGCTCTCAATGGCGGGGCCAGCTACCGCTCGTCTGGACTCCACCGCAGCTGCTTCCGGCAGCCGCGCGTCAGAGTCGTCTGCTGTTTCTCTGAGGACGAGCCTGACCCCGTCTGCGCAACGGTCACTTGCATGCAGACGCTCCGAGGTCGTGGGTCGTTCCCTGGTTCTTGTCGGTGCTTCGGCCGCTGCTGTTCCAGCGTCCCTGTCGTACCGCAGGCTTGGCGTGTTCGCGGCGAAGAGGGTTCAATCGGGCCGCTCGCTGGTGCTCAGCTCGACGCTGGAGGTGACCCCAGGCAAGGAGAAGGAAGCGCAGGAGCTGTGCAAGAAGATCTGCCAATGGGCGGAGGAGAAGAAGGTGAGGGAGAAACAGAATTTTAGAATTCTAGGCCTGGCTGATTATTTCTTGCATGTTCTTTTCCCGCCTGTTTTGGCATATGCGCTTTTCTAAACGTCGCGTGCTTGAGTGCATGTAATTGTCATTGTGGAGTGTAACGCGTTTGACCTGTTCTCTCGTTCTCCTCCTCCCTTCCCCAGAAGGACAGCGCGAACGGAATTATCCATTTCGAGTGCACAGGCGATGCGTACGAGAGCAATTTGATTCACTTCTGGGAGCGATTCGACTCGTTCCTTTCAATGAACAACCTCCACGCGTCGCCAGACTACACCAAGTTCCTTGAAGAGGTCAGTCATTTTCCTCCCCTCTGTACCCTCGGTGCTCCTCCAATTTCTTATCTCTGCTATGTTGGTTGCTCGCGGTTCTCTCTGCTTTCATCTCGAATTCTCTTTTCGTGCGGATGTGTAATTGAACCTCACAATGTTTTTTCCGCTCGTGTTGGTGTCTGCCAAATCGATGCGTGTAGGTACGGCCGCTGCTAGAGGCTCCAGTGAAGCTGGCGGCGTATGAGTACAAGGACGGGCAGATCGGTCACATGCTCAACCCCATTGGTGAGTGCCCGCCCGTCAGGTAAGCATTGAGTAGAGGTATGGCAGGAGTTTCACCAATTTGTAGCAACCCTCATCCGCCACACTACCTGTGCAACTATGAGTTGGAATTCCAACGCTAGCTGTTGCTGCTGCTGCTGCTGGTCTAGGGTGCTGCCAGCTATCATAGGCACTGCAGAAGAGGGAATGCAGCAGGGGTCGAAGGCAGTGCAATTTGCCCATCCGATGTCTTGAGGTTCAGCACACAAAACATGCACGCTTTTTGAGCTGGTGCCTGCGTCTTAATCTTCACTATAGGGCGATCTCAACGTCTTTGCGTCAACTGAAGTATCATGGCAGTAACGAAATCATTTGGCAAGCCACCACCCCGTACGTTTTTCTCGTGGTATTGGGTTAATCAAGTAAGGCTCTTATTCCCCAACATCTCCATCCACCCACAGGCCCCAAGGGAGAGGGAGGCCTGGACGACGCCACAGGGCAGGGCGGCAGCGGTGGTGGCGCGAGCTACAAGCAGACGTCGCAGTCAGTGTCGCAGGGTATTGGCGAGCGTGACGGGTGGGGTATAGCTAACGCGATCAAGATCTCTGGGCAGCGCAACGCAGGGAGCGATGATGAGAAGGAAGAGGCGCGCTCTGAGAATGCGCTGGAGGCCATTGCCAAGAGCCTCAAGAGCCTCTTCGGCCAAAAGTAGACGGCTCCTTGCCTACCCTGTTTTTGCATGCATCAGTCCAGCATTATTTGAATACTGTAAAATTCAGCAATTTTTCCCCTGGTCCATAATGCCACACTCTGCCTGTCCAAAGGTTGCCTTTGATACCAGTTCTGAACAGAGCTGTTAGTGATACCTGTCCTCCATTACCAGATCGGAGGTCAGCACACAAGGTCACAAAGGAAGCAAATGGGTACAATCTGATCAAGATCTCTCATGTCCATTTTGTAATCCCCGGCGAGCCAGAATGGGTACATGGATACTGCCTCACTTCAGTACAATAAACCGGCCACGCATGCCTTCGAATCTAAAGCTGGCTGCTGTCTACAGCTTGGATTGACTGCCAGAGTGGTTGCACATGAAGGAGAGCGTCTGGAAGAAGGCAACGAGCATGGGCCTGCGGACATAATCATAGCACCCTGAAATCACTGAGTACAGCTCCCCTAGTGCTTCCTGCTGCCACTGCCTCCTCACGCTCTCCTCCTCAGGGCCCACTGACCTCTCAGAACTCCCTGAGACGCCGTGCCCTTGTGCCTGGTGTGCTTTGGTGGCGGGTGCTTCAGTCAGGGTTTGTGTGTTGTGGCTCTGCCTCCCTGCAGTCAATGATTCTGTTCTTGATTGCTCCACATGTGAAGCGTCAGGCTGATTCTGCTGCTGCTGCTCCTCCTTCGGCCGGGATTGGGAATGAGTTTGCACTGTCCTTTCTCTGCTGCACTCAGCCGTGGCTGTCGGCTGTGACTGTGGAGAATGTGATTGAGTTGATGGAGGTGGAGCAGGGCGAATAGCCATTAAGGTTGACGCCACCTCTTGCAGCAGCAAAGGGAGAACCTGCCGCGTTCAGGTGGGCAGTGGGCAGGAGGTGGGTAAAGATCGACGAAACACGAAGCAGGTACGTGCTTTTAGAAGATGTACGATGACAGAAGATGTTGGGTTGGATGTGAATATGATGGGTGCAAGCAGGGAGGGGTGGGTGGAGTGAAAGAGGGGGAAACAACGCCATGAGTGTGTTGCTCGCACTGACAATGAAGCTAAGCAGGGTTTTCTACCTGTGCTCCAGCATAGCTCCTTACCTGCACGTCAACAACATTACTGGCGTGTGTGTACAGATAAGTCAGTACCGACTAACCTGCACATCCACTATTGGGATGAGGTGAAGCAGCAGCTGCAGCAACTGGCGCCATCCACCAGCATCACCCACTTGCACCGCACTCTCACCATCTGCGCCACTCCGTTCCAAAACGCCGCTCCCACCCCCTGCTGCCACCTCCCTGTGGGCGGCCTCCACTTCAAATCCACCCTGCTTTTTCCCCACCTCCTCCTGCCCAGCCTTTAGCTGCACAACTTCGGTCTGTCTCCCATTCCCATGACTCCCTGCTCTCCCTGCCTCTGTTCCATCCACCTTCGTCCGGCTGTTGCCCTTGCTCCCTTCCCTTCCCTCTGCAGCAGTGGCAGAACCAGCAGCAGCAGCGCCAGAAGCGGAACGCGCAGCAGCAGCAGAGACGAGGCAGAGCACGCGGCGGGACAAGAGGCGGAAGCACAGCACAGTGGCAGGGCGGCCGGGGGGAAGGCAGCGAGCTATGGCGCCCAGACCTTGGCGAAAGGCATCAAAGGGCGTGACGGCAGGGAAGCACTGGAGGAGGGGTGGTGGGGGAAAAGTGAACGGGAGCGGAGGGCCGTGACACGGTGAGGTGATTCTGGGAAAACGAGGGAGATCTGCTGTGCTGGAGGGAGTATGTGTAGTGGCGGATCGATACGACCTAAAGGTTCTTATCGTGTGACGCTACCTCTGCCATGTGCTATGCTTGCCAGCAAAACAGCCTCACAGACTCACCTTGACTGACTCTTCCACATACGCCAGTGCCACTCCTTCTATCTCCTCCAACACCTGCTCCCGCTCCTCTTGTTGTTGCTGCTGCCGCTGTTGCCGTTGCTCTGCACCCCCCTTCCCGTTGTCAACGCCATGGTCCCCCTCATTACCACCCCCCTTCTGCGCCGCAACACGGAATGTACCCGCGCTGTTAAATACAGAAGTCTCAACACTCTCTTTCGCACCCCCAGACGCGCCGCTGCTTGCCCCGCTCTTGACTGCGCGGGTGTGCTGAGAGAAGGTGCTAGGTGATTGGGGACGGAAGAGGAGGTTAGAAAGAGCGGAGAAGATGGACGAAGGAGCGCGGGGCGCGGGATGAGGAGGGTGCGGAGGGGGGTAAGCGAGGAGGAGCAGGGAGTCGGTGTGGAGAGAGAGGAAGGAGGCGAGGAGATTATGGGCCGCGGAGCACAGGTTAGACTGCGGATGGGACAGGTGCCTGGGGGAGGGGGATGGGCGGATACAGGAGACGGTCACAGAGGTTGAGCAGAGAGGAGTGGGGTTGTGGTCAGAGAAGCAGGGGGGGCGGATTGGTGACAGAGAGGTGCATGCGGCCCTGCGCAGCCCAGTGCACGCACGGCGATAAGGGAGCACTGACACTCAACATCTCAAAGGAAAGACCTTTCGGCGTTTCGGAAGATTGAGAATGCTCACATGACAATGAGTGGTGCCAGGCGGCGGAGGAAGAGGCGCAGGGGCAGGCGGGGCAGGGCAGCAGGCAGAGCGCGGAAGAGGAAGAGCAACGCGGAGGAGGCAGCAGGGTCGTGCTGCCAGTGGTATGCGCGCGAGGGAGGGGTTAGAGACGCAAGCACTGCCAGCACGCAGCCTGATGGGGGGTTGTCGGGGGGGTGGAGAAGTGGGGAAGAGGGCAGGGTGAGTGGATGAGTCGAGTGGGGTCTGTAAGTGGAGACTGGGGAAAGTATCCTGAGATACTGAGCTGTTGGGCTCCTGCTGCCTTGCTACCTTGCTGCCTCACTCCCGTTTCCCTCTCTCTTGCCTCACCTCTTCCACGAGCCACCAGCTGGGTTGTTGGCAGGCGCAAGCACAAGTCACTCGCCGTCCTCTCCCCTCTCCCTTCCTCCCCCATCTCCCCAACCCCACGTCCTCTCCCCCCACCCTTCTCTCTCAACCCCTTCATCCCCTCACCCCTCCCACCACCTCCATTCCTCCTCGCACCTCCCCCATCCCCTCCTTTGACTAAGTCCACACTCGCTGCCACGAGGTCCGGAAAGAGTTGACCGACGTTGACTCGTGAGAAGTCAAGCCAAGCTAGACTGGTCAACGCCTCCACTGCAACTCTGCTCTGCACGTCCCTCCATGCCCATGCCACCACTCCCATTTCCCTTGCCGAATCATCTCCGCCCTCCACCCCGCTTCTGCCATTCCATTCCCGATCTCCATCCTCCCCATTCCTCCCCGTGACCTCATTCCCTTCATCAGCAGCGTCGCACACCCTGTCGCCTACTCTCATTTCTGCAGCAACCACTGTAGCCCCTGCTGTGGCTGATGCTGCTGCAGGCGCTGCAGGCACTGCTGCTGCTGCTGCAGTGGCTGCTGCAGGCGTCCTTGCCAGCCTCGCATCTGTGAGTGACTCGTCCTCCTCCTCCTGCTCCTCCTTCACAGCAAGAGCTGCCACAGTGCTGCTGATACTCGACAGTACAATGCATGTGGCCGCAAACGCACCAGCCCTCACCATTGTTGCTGCCTCTGCTGCTCTCTGCAGCAATGCAAGGTCGGACGCATGGCTGGGCTTGATGCTGCTTCTTCGATCTCGGCCATTACTCCCAGCTCCATTTGCTCCTGATATAGCAGCAGCAGCCGCTACCGTAGTGCCGGCTGCTGCTGCTGCTTCTGCTGAAGCAGCAGCAAGAGCGTGCAGGGACGCAGCAAACATGCGATGGGAGCAGTTGAGGGAGATGGAGAAGCGGGTGAGGGTGTGTGCCAGGGAGACGAGCGAAGCACGGTGGAACCGGGGAACGGCAGGAGGAAGAGGAGGAGGAGGAGGGGGCGGGAAGGGCACGAGAGATTCGGCCGTAACGGCAGCAGCTGCAGAACGCCTACGACCTCCTCTGCTTGCAGACCCTGCTGCTGCTTTCAACACTTTCTCATCTCCTCCTCCTCTTCCTCCTGCTCCTGCCTCTCCTGTTCCTCTCCCCACACCATCAGCAGCAGCAGCAACAACGGGTTCCATGGCCTTGACAGCAGCAGCATGCAGAGCAGGCAGGCCGTGAGAGCCCTCCACCAGGTCACACACACAGCGGGCCATTGCCCCTGCCTGCTGCACCCACGGCCCCTCCACCCACAGCGGTAAAGCTGCCACCACCTGCCTGCTCGCTGCTGGGGTAAACCCCTCCACCGCTTCCAGCCCATTCAAAACCTTCACCACCTCCAACCCCTCCGAACCCCCTTGTAATGCTCGGGCTTGCATCTGTGTTTGTGCATGCGCTGGTGCTTGTAGCCCCTGTGCTGCATGTGCTACCGGCACTGCCTGAGGTGCTTGTGCTTGCAAATGGCTCTCTGCATCTGCATGCGCATGCAGCGCAAGGGAAGCAGCGGCAGCATGCCACGGCCCGAGCTGCAGACAGTCAGAAAACACGGCAGCGGCCATGCACTCTAGCGCCGCACCATCTGTGCCATCCCCAGGTTTGTTCACAGCATGTACAGTCATGAGGCCAGGTCTGCCCCCTGCCATGACCTGGCACAGGGAGAATGCCACTGCTCTCAGGAACACAACAGCTGCCCACTGCTGCTGCTGCCCGCTACTACTGCCTCTGCTGCTATTACTACTACTGTTGCTGCCCTTCTGCCCTTCTGCAGAAGCAGCAGCAGCAGCAAGCAGAGGTACCTGGGTCCAGCACAGGTCACGAGGAAGGCCAGCAGGAGACATTGCCTCCACCTCTTCACCTGCCCACCTCCTCGCCTCTTCCGTCCCCACATCTCCCTCCACTCTTCTCTGCTCCTGGCCTGGGGATGGTGTGGAAAGAGGGAGGGTAGAGCGAGATAGAGTGGAAGGAGTGACAGCAGCGAGTGATTGGGAGGAGGCAGGCCAGGGGCAGGCGGAGCGGGCAGCAGAGAGCAGGAGGTGTTCCAGGGCGCAGAGGGCGGGGAAGAGCGCAGGGCTGTACGCGCCTATCGCACTGGCTAGTAGCTGGGCGGAGGGGGATGCTGCACTGCTGCTCTCACTGCGCCCCTTGCTGCCGCTGCCGCTGCTGGTGTTGCCTCTGTTGCTTTTCAGCCAGCCCCGCGCCTCTGCTTCTGCCTGTGCCTGGGCGGCAGCAACAGCAGCAGCTGCTTCTGCCCCGGCAGCAGCCAGGGCTGCGGGGCCGTCCCTCCCCACGGCCTGTGTGAGAGCATGGGGGCGTTGCACCGAGAGGTGGTGGTAGCGCGCAGCAAACAGACCCCTCAGCACACCGCTCACACACAGCACTGCCACTGGTGCACTCAGGGGGATGAGCGGCAGGGGAGGAACGGATGGATGGGTGGGGGAGGGCAGGGCTGCTGCGAGCACTGAGTGGAGGGAGACGAGGAGCGAGGCTGTTTGTGTGGGTGGGAGCAGCACGGCAGTGCGAGCAATGACGAACTCTAGGCACCGAACCACTGCAGACCAGAGAGGCACATCCGGTCCCACTAGCACCGCCGCTGCCGCTGCTGTGACCTCTGATGCTGTGGCGTCGTTTCCTCCGCCTGCCGCTGTTGCTGCTGCTGATGTGAGTGCTGTGGATTGCAGTGGTGCAGGCTTGTAGGCCAGAGGCCAGAGGCAGAGCATGGACGAGAGAAGCGCAGGGAAGGACAGGGGCGGCGGTTCTGAGGCACTGGGAGGAGGAAGAGGTGGGGATGGGAGGGGAGAAGAGAGTGAGACGGGAGGTGGGGAATGGGAGGTAGATGTGGAGGTGGGGATGGGTGCAGGAGAGGGGCCAAGGAAGGGAGAGGGGGAGGGAGTGAGAGTGCATGCGAGCATGGCATAGCCCATGCCTAATAGGGCCTCCTTAAAGCTGGAATGCACGATGGCGTGCGGGCAGTGGCGCATGGCCGTGTGTAGTGATGCCGACATGCCGTACATCAGCTCATGCCTCGCACTGCTTTGTGCCTCACTCTCCTGCTGCTGCTGCTGCTGCTGCTGGTACTGGTGCTGCTGCAGAGGCTGTGCGATGCAGTGGCAGGCAACGCCAAGGAGGTACACTGCAGCAGACACGCACCCTCCCACTGCCGCCTCTGTTCCGTTCCCCCAACCATCCTGCACACCGCCACCAAGCCCATGACAATCCCGAGGGCCATACGCGCCCTGGGCTCGGCCAATGATCGTACGAGCCGCATCGATACCGCCACTGATCACCTGCCACTGCGCACCACTGACGCCATGAAACCCGCCCATCCCTCTACCTCCTCCTGCCTTTCCTCCTGCAACCGTGCTGCCTTGACTGTTCCCCAGCCTCTTAACCGCAGCGGACTGCTGCCGCACTTTCCTGATCCACGCCCCCACCACCAGCAAGCAGCTCGCCGCGATCTCCGCCGCGATTCCAGCGACTCCTGCACCTTCAGAGACGAATACGTCCACATTCACCGTTTTTCGCGCGACGAGCCGCGTCAGCAGCTCGACCAGAGACGCGGCTTGGGCATCCCGAGCCGCGAGGATGAAGCGCAGCCGCCGCAGCAGCGTCAAATGCGGGCGCAGGGCGACGAGCTGGTCACGCGTCAGCGCGGAAGCCGGCGACGCCGCTGAATCCGCCGCAGAATCCGCCGCACCAGCCGCGGCATCGTGCACGGATTTCCACGCGGCGGCGATAGCCGTTGAAGAGAAAGCCGAGGCGGCGGCGGAAGGAGGAGGGGGCGAAAGCAAGGCATCGTCGGAAGGACCGAGCGCAATCTCTAACGGGAAGAGCACGTCCATTGCGGGCGGATAGACGATGCTCACATGGTAGCGGCGCGCCTCGCAGGAAAAGACGTGCGAGGGAGGACGAACCTGAGTGCGAGAACCTGAGGAAATGGATGTGCGCCTCAGCAATGACGTGAGCTTTATTTAGAAGCACGACTATCTCACGTATTTTTATCACCCATTTCTCCATGGAAGATTAGGTTAGCATTGAAAATTAAAGGCAATTGTTGCATTTCACCAGGCCATATGAATTTGGGAAACACGATTGTAAGATCAACTGTACGGCCCACAATTTCTCCCCTCGATCTTGAGGGGGCCTCGTCTTTGTCACATTCACGAAACGCGTTGGTTCTCATTGGCTGGAACCCCCCACCAGCCCCTTTTCCGAAGCGCCCGATAGGGGAAGTCATCTTGGGAACATCGAAGGGAAGTGGCCACCACCAACATCATCCCAACCATCCAACCTAACCCAACCTAGCCTAACCCATTACAGTGCCTCGAGCTAGCCCTATCCGCTTGCTTGCTATGATGTATTGTCTTTCTAGTACTTAGCCCCCCTCAATTTAGCTCCTTCAAAACTAGGCAGTTCAACCACCAGGGGTCTAGTGTAGTGTCAACTTCGTAGGTCCGACTGGTAATGACAATGGTTCTCTCGCAATCCCAAGTCCCGGTTTCCAATTTCCCAGTAGCGGTTCCGCTGGTTGTAAGCATCCGTCAGCTTTTCCAATTCCGGGCGAATGTTAGTTAGTAGTTGCGGGCATTTCTTACCAATGTGGCACTCGCACGCCGTGTCCAATTACCACTAGTAGAAGTATTTCCACCAGCCGCGTGTGGCCTTGTCGCATCAGCGTGCTGCCCCCTCGACCATGCTCGTATCGCAACAGATTCCCCACAATCATCCAATGACGCCACTCCTCTGTTGCAGAATACGAGGGAACGCGCGACTCGCATTCGCGACACGCGACTCCCTCGTGTGCGCGACTCTCGCGTGCTTGCTCGCCGCCTGCTGGGGTCGCGTCGAGGGCGCGATGGCGGCGCAGGGCGGCGACCGCCTGCCGCGCCTGATTCTGATGCAGAACAACTCCTTCGGCGCTAAATGCCTCGACGGCAGGTGCGCTCCGCTATCAAGCGTCCGCCGTCCCGTGTGATTCGTAACGTCCCGTGTAAGCGTACGCAACGGTTTACGCAACGGTTATAAACGGAAAAACCAAAGCAATTTCAACGGTCATCTTGTTTGAATCAAGAACAAAATGCTCACTCCGCACTCATGGTACCTTCTCCCCTTTCACGTTAATCCCTTGCCTCCTCCCCCAAGAGCAGTCCTCCCGGGTACTACTTCCGCCCAGGTGCGCGCGCCGGGGTGCGCAAGTGGGTGGTGCACTTGCGCGGCGGAGCCTGGTGCGCCTCTCCCCTCGCGTGCGCCTGGCGGGCCAGGGGCATGCTCGGATCTTCGCGCTATTTGGCCCGCTCCCCCAAGGTGCGCACTCGTTCCCCGCCGCGCTTCCCTTTTCCGTCTCCCGTAACACCCTCCCCTCCGCCAATACCGCCTCCGCTCAATGGCGTTTCTCCTCTTCCCCGCCACTCCCCCGGCCACCACTCCCGCCATCTCCCCCCGGTCTTCCCCTTTCCGCAGGACCCGCGGATCTCCGAGTCCCTGGGCGGAATCTTGAGCGCGGATCCGCGGGAGAATCCCGGGTTTGCGGAGTGGAGCCTGGCGGTGCTAAATTACTGCGACGGGGGGGGATTTGCGGGGACGGCAGGGCGGAAGCTGGTCGCGGGCGTGCCGGAGAGCTGGTACCCGCCGCAGGCGTCTCGTCGTGATAGCGCCGATAGTAGCGCTGGCAGCAGGGGCACGAGCAGCGGCGGTGCCTTTTTCCCTGGTAGTGTCGGCAATAACGGCGGGGGCAGCGGCAGCGGCGGTGGCGGAGGAGGCGGGGAAGGCGAGGGGGGCGGGGGAGGCGGCAGTGGCAGCGGGCGGAAGGGCTTTTTCGGGCACCAACGCACTGGTGGTAACAATAGCGACACTGGCCATGCCCATCACATCCACAACGGCAGCATCAGCAGGGACAGCGGTGTGGAGGGCATGAGCAGCAGAGGGGGCAGAATAAGCAGAGGGCGCAGCCTAGGAGCCAGCGGAGGGCGCAGTGGGGCGGCGAGTGTGGGGGCGAATGGGTCGGGGACGGTTACCAAGGAGGTGTATCTGGATGGGTACAACATCGTCAGCGCGTTCATGGCAGGTGCGACTCTGCTGCCACCTGCACTTCTTGTCATCTGCACGTG
Source organism: Closterium sp. Yama58-4 (assembly GCA_947470075.1). Classification (NCBI taxonomy): domain Eukaryota; kingdom Viridiplantae; phylum Streptophyta; class Zygnematophyceae; order Desmidiales; family Closteriaceae; genus Closterium; species Closterium sp. Yama58-4. The sequence goes on along the minus strand of CANIUD010000178.1, from coordinate 385,995 downwards.
TTGCCGTGTGCTGCCACCCGCGTGTGATGCTACCATGTACTCCCGCCTACCCCTTAACTCTCCCTCTCTCTCTTCCCCATTTTTTCCCACCCTTTCTTTCCCTCTCCCTCCCCGTGCTCCGTGCGCGGGCAGACCTGGTGCGAAGCAGGGGCATGGGGGGCGCGACACACGTGCTGGTGTCCGGTTGCTCTGCGGGTGCACAGGCCGTCATGGCCGTGTGCGACCGCTTCAAGCTCCTGCTGCCACGTACCTCTGTCAAATGCCTTATGGACGCTGGCATGTTCGTGGGTACGTGCGGATTGCATCCTGTAATTGAAATCGACGAAGCAATCAGAGCATGTGCTGCTTCTGAACGCGTGTTCCTCTTGTATTGAATTCATCCCGTCTCAAGTGGGGTTTGGATGTGGCAATCGCATGCTCAGTATGGTGTCCCCTCGTTGTTCTGGGATGGTGCAGATGCGCGGGGAAGGAGGGGCAGACGGCCGATGCGATCGCAAGTGCGTAAGCTAATGGGTTTGCACTCCATGCACCTCAACTCCAACTGCATCGCAGGTCCGCTCCCATTCATAAGCCCCTCAACCTTTCCTGCTGCACCACCCCCTTTTGCCCAAATTACCAACCTCCCACCCTTCCCTCCCTTCCTCCCTCGCTTCCCCTTTCTGGATCAACCCCCACAATATCTTCCTCAGCTTCCCTGCTCTCACCTCCCCTGTCCCCCTCCATGCCAGATTTCCAGCCGTCCAAGCAGTGGCGGTGCTTCTTCCCCCAGCACGCTTTGTCACGCATGGCGGCGCCTGTGTTCCTCGTGAACAGCCTATTCGACCAGATCGCTCTCTCCCTGGGCGGCCAATTGGACTCCCTCAACCGCACTCACACCTCCTCCTGCATCTGGGCCATTCTAAGAGCGCGTAGGGACATTCAGCGCATGGTGCTTTCCAAGGGGTTAGTTCGAAGGCAGTTCTGGGCACGGGGAGCGCCGCAATGGTGTGGGGTGAGGGAGGAGGGTGCGGTGGTGAGTGCAGCGTTTGACACGTTTAAGTATGTGAGGGATGTGGTGCAGGTGAGAAAGGGCTTTGGGGCGTTTATTCTGGCGAAAAGGCCGTGGCATTGTAGTACCACGTCATTCTTATGGTCGGTAGCTGCAGTCAACGGGGTGAAGCTGAATCAAGCTGTCCTCAAATGGACCATGGGTGTAAAAACTAGACATTTCTATATCTAGAATTAACCTCGCGTAAAGAAATATATACTAGTCTATAGTTTACAAATAACAAGAAACTATTGAATCTGTCATAAGAACTAAAGCCATAACACACATGTATGACCTGTAAAACTCACTGCATCCTGGTTCTTGCACATCAGCCCATAACCCACATGGAAACATCTTATTTTCTTCCGCAGCTAAAGGTCAAGAACGATAAATTGCAAAATCGAAGTCCGAGTTTCGTTCGTATAACGAGTCAATTTCCTGATTCCTTTCTGCGCGCCAATGTCCGAGATTCGTGCATTGCATGCAACTGTATCACTCTCGCACTGTTCACCAATCCTCCAACCAGACCTGGCTAGTCGTATTTCTTCGACTATATCTTAGTCGTTCTCGCTCGCTTCGATTCCGCGATCGACAGAAATTACTTCCGCGCTTTATTTTCCTCTTCTAGTCTCGTCCGTTACCGCTTACCTCATGGCTGCACCAGAAGCGGAGGCCGCCGCGCCGGCTGCACCGGCGGCGGCGCCGGGGTCCGTCGACACGTCGGCGCAGCTAGCGGCGCTGCGCGCGCTGATGGCGAAGTACGAGGGCGGCGCGCTTGCGGCGTACATCGTGCCGTCGGAAGATGCGCACCAGGTGAGAGCGCGAGCAGACTCAAGAGTGATTCAATTTAATTTATTATGTTTCTGAATCAAATGCTGGCTGAGCCGTTTCCGAGGGAATTATGTTTCTGTGAGCTCGCCATTAATATGGACAGTGAATCCCTAACCTTCCACCCCCCATTGCATCTCCGTTCCCCCCCGCCGTGTCTTGCTCCTTCTCCCTTTCCGCACCCTCTCCGGCTTTTTTTTGCTTGGCTGGCTTATGGCCTTTCTCGGGCATCGTTTCCGCGTTGCGCGTTGCGCGCGCTGTTGCTTCGCGCGCGTTGCAATCTGCGCGCGTGGGGCAGAGCGAGTACGTGGCGGAGTGCGACCAGCGCCGCAAGTTCATCTCGGGGTTCTCAGGATCCGCAGGTGAGCCCGCACGCCGCCATGCCGCCATGCCGCCATGCCGCCATGCCGCCATGCTGCCGCCGCGCCGTCACTCTGCTTGCGGTTCTCTTTAATTCACTGTTCTCCCTCACCCCCTCTCCTCCGATCACTTTTCCTTTACATTGCGCAACCCCTCACCATGCGCCGCACTCCCCCCTTTCTGCGCAACCCCGCACCATGCGCGAACTTCTCCGCTCCGCCCCTCGCGCGCGTCCTGCCACGTGGCAGGCATAGCGGTGGTGACGGCGACGGAGGCGCTGCTGTGGACGGACGGGCGCTACTTCCTGCAGGCGGCAACGCAGCTCAGCAACGACTGGCGCCTCTGCAAGGCCGGCACGCTCGAAAAATGGATCTCCACGGTTCGCCGCCTCCCCCATTCCCTCTCCGCCTACCCCTCTTCCCCCCTCTTCCCCCCTCTTTCCGCCCGCTTTCCGCGTACTCCACTTCCGCATGACCATGTGCCTGTTCCCCCCCCCCCCCCCCCAAAACCCTCCACGCAACCCCTCTGGCCCCCCTGCTTCTTGCCTTGTCCCTTGCTGCTGCACCCTGCTAGCCACCCTCCTCTGCTCCTCTCCAGCGCACCTCTTGCCTTGCCCCCTCTTTTTTCCCCTCCACGTCCCCCTCCTGCGCCTTCCCCTGCCCCCCTTCCCCCGTGTTCTTCCCCCCCCTGGCAGAACTTGCCGCGGGGGGCGCGAGTGGGAGTGGACGCGTCCACGCTGTCTATTGATGCGGCGCGGCGCATCACACACGAGCTTGACAAGGCTGCTCAGCACCTCGTGCTCGTCAGTCACACTCACGCACTCACATGCGCACACACTCACATGCGCACATGCTCAAACATACTCATATGCTCCCATGCTCACCTGCTTGCTCGTGCACCCTGCTCGCACGCACCTGCTGAATTTGCTACAAATTGCTGCGCGTCTTGCTCTCTTCGTCCCTGCTTTGGGCGAGCCCCTCGCCTCCTGACCTCCATTCCAATCTCACCTGCCCCTCTCTACTCTCCACTCCCCCATAAATTCAATTTCCGTACCCCCTTAACACCGTTCCCCCTTTCCCCTCCCCGCCGCCGGCTGTCCCCCCCCCTCTCCCCTGTCCCCTCTCCTTCCTATCTCGCAGACTCCCACGAACCTGGTGGATGAGGTGTGGGGCGCGGCGCGTCCACCGCCCCCCAGCGAGCCAGTGCGCGTGCACCCGGTGAAGTTCGCCGGGCGGACCGTAGCGGACAAGCTGGCGTGGGCGCGGCGCAAGATGCGCGAGGAGGGCGCGCGCGCGCTCGTCGTGACGGCGCTGGACGAGGCCATGTGGCTGCTCAACGTGCGCGGGGCCGATGTGCCGTTTAACCCCGTTGTGCTGAGCTACGTGGTGCTCACGAGGGATGATGCCACGCTCTATGTGGATAAGAAGAAGGTCACTGATGAGGTGCGGTGCGGTGGAGAGAGGTGGGGAAGGTGGGGGAAGTTGGGGGCGAAGGGGGAAACGGAAGGGGAATAGGGAGGGGAGAGGGGGAGGAGAGGCTGGTTGGAGGATGGACGTGAGTGAGTGTGCACTGCACGGTGGCTCTACTTACTATACTTAATACAACTTACTAGTACCATGGGGGGCATTGCACCAGGTATCATGGGCGCGTTTCATTCCCTCTTGCTTCCTTCCCCAACACATTACCACCACTATTGCTACGCGTGCAGGTGGCAGCGCATCTGAAGAGCGAGGGCGTGCAAGTGAAGGACTACGGCGCTATCCTGCCCGACCTGCATGCGCTCGCTGCTACCCTCGCCGCTGCTGCTGCTGCTGCCGCTGCTGCTGCTGCTGCTGCTGACAAGGAGAAGGCTGAAGGGAAGGCTGAAGGGAAGGAGGGGAAGAAAGCGGAGGAGAAGGCAAAGGAGGGAGGGAAAGAGGTGGTGATGGAAGAGGCTAAGGAGGAAGGGAAGGGTGCGAAGGCAGAAGGAGAGGGCGATAAGGCAGGTGAAGGGAGCAAAGAAGCGAGCAAGGAAGGCGAGAAGGAGGCAGTGAAGGAAAAGCCAGGTTTTATCGTGTGGCTGTCCCCTGCCACGTGCTCGTACGCTGTGTACGAGGCAGTCAGCAAGCAGCTGCCCACGCAGCACATGCTGCTGCAGCAGTCGCCCATCGCCCTGGAAAAGGCCATCAAGGTAGGGTGCAGTGCGATGGGATGCGGTTGGGTGGGAGGAGGCCTCTAGGTGAGGCGGTACCTCCTTTTCACGTTCATGGGTAGGAGGGGAGTTGAGTGAGGGTGGTGTAGAGTGGCAGCGATGAGTGAAGATGGGGGATGAATGGGTGTGGTCGAGGGGAGGGAGGTAGGTGTTGAGTAGCTTAGGGGCGTGACGTACGTGTTGTTGCTTATTGGAAAATCTCTCTATGTATGCCATGTGATAGAGTCTGCGCTCACATCACGCTTCTCAGTCTCTCTCCCATCCCCCTCTCCACGCTTCCCTTCTCCCCTCGCCTCTCCCCTTCCCTCTTCCCTCGCCTCTTTCCCCTCCCTCTCACCTTCCATCACTGCTCTGGCGTCTGCTCTTTCCCCCATGTCTCTTACACCACTCCACACCCCACCACACCACACCCCACCATCCCACGTGCGCCATGGTATCAGAACGAGGTGGAGCTGGCAGGGCTGCGCGCGTGCCATGTGCGCGACGGCGTGGCTCTCGTGCGCTTCCTCGCATGGCTCGACCACCAGGTGCCGTGCTGTGCCGTGCTGCTCACGGGGGGGGCAGGGAAGTGGGTTCATTCATGGGTGGCCACAAAGTGCAATTAGGGGGCGGGGGGGGGGGATACAGCAGGGGTGGGGGGGGATGGCGTGGCACTCGTGCGCTTCCTCTCATGGCTCGACCACCAGGTGCCGTGCCGTGCTGTGCTGTGCTGTGCTGTGCTGCGCTGCTCCTGCTCCTGCTCACAGGGGGCTCAAGAGGGATTGTGGGGGAAATGGGGCAGGTGTGGATGAGCAATTACAGGACAGGCGAGTGGAGGTGGGAAGTGGGGCAAGGGCAGCAATTCAACGGGGGCCCGGTTGGTATTTCGGTTTCCGCACCAGGATGCTGGGTTGGGGGCAGCAAAAAGGGAGGGGGGGGCATGTAAAAGGGGAGCAAAGAGGGGAGCTTAGGGCAATTTGTAACTTGATTTCCTGGATATTCGTGTGTAGTGTTGTGTGACGGCACGTGTGTGTGGTGTGCGATGGTGGTGGTGGTGTGCAGATGAGGGAGCAGCAGGCAGCGCCGGGGTACTTCAAGGAGCGCGTGGAGGCTGCAGGCAGCAAGCGCAAGCGCTCCTTGTCAGTTCTGCTGCCCTCTGCTGCCCTCTGCTGCCTTGTGCTGCTCGCTCGCACCGTTTGCTGTGCCCCCATACGCCTTGCCCCGCTACCTACTGCCTTGCTGTCTCTTTGCTCCTGTTTCCCGCCCCTTTCGCCCCCCCTTTTTCCCCGCCTCCCACTTGCCTCCCGAGCCAAGCCAATGCATCCTTTCCCTTCCCCCCTCTCCTGTCCCCTTCCCCTCTGCCCTTTCTTCTGCCTCGTTCCTCCTCTTCCCCACTGTGTCTTCTCTGTTTATTCTCCTGTCTGCAGAAGTCATGCCACTCCCACTCGGCGCAGCACCAGAATTGCAAGGGGATCCGGTGGGGAAGGGGAGGAGAAAAGCGTGGTTACTAGTGAGGTGAAGGCGAAGGGTAGGGGGAGAGGGAGGGGGAAGAAGGTAGAGGAGAAGGAGAAAGAGGAGGAGGAGAAGGAGAAAGGGGAAGAGAAGGAAAAGGAGAAGGAGAGGGATGAAGAGATGAAAGATGTGAATGATGCAGAAGGGGAGAAGAAGGGCGAGGAGGGTAAAGGTGAGAAGGAAGGGGAGAAGGAAAAGGAGAAGGAGAAGGAAGGGGAGAAGGAAGGGGAGAAGGAAGGCAAAAAGGAGGGGGAGAAGGAAGAAAAGATGGAAGTTGAGAAGGAAGCAGAGAAGGAAGGCAAAAAAGAAGAGGAGAGCAAGAAGGAAGAAGAGAAGGAAGTTAAAAAGGAAGAGGAGAAGGAGAAGGGAATGGAAGTTGAGAAAGAAATCGAGAAGCAAGGGGAGAAAGAAGGCAAGAAGGAGGGGGCGGAGGAAGGGAAGAAGGAGGAGGAGAAGGAAGGGAAGAAGGAAGAGGAGAAGGAAGGGAAGAAGGAAGAGGAGAAGGAAGGGAAGAAGGAAGAGGAGAAAGAGGCGGAGAAGGAGGAGGAGAAGGAAAGCGGGCCTGTGGCACTGACAGAGTGTAGTGTGGCAGACAAGCTGCTGGCGTTCCGACAGGAGCAGGAGGTGAGGTGCTGTATATTGCGTGCTGTGTTCCATGCGATTTGTGCGATGTGCGCTGTGCCCTTGGTGTGCTGTGTGCACATGTTGGTCGTGCTCTACCTCATCACCTCCCTCAGCAGCACATCTACCTCCCCCTCCCCCCCCCTCCTCCCCACAGCACTTCATGGGTCCATCCTTCGCGACCATTTCATCAGTGGGGGACACTGCAACCATCATCCACATCTTCAAGTCGGCTCAAAATCACCATTGATTATGCTACCTCCTGGCTCTACCCCCTCCTCTTCGACAGCCCTTCATGGGTCCATCCTTCGCGACCATATCATCAGTGGGGGACACTGCAACCATCATCCACATCTTCAAGTCGGCTCAAAATCACCATTGATTATGCTACCTCCTGGCTCTACCCCCTCCTTTTAACAGCCCTTCATGGGTCCATCCTTCGCCACCATATCATCGATGGGCGCCAACGCAGCCATCATTCACATGTTGTAAAATCAACTCGGAAACACCCCCATCATACCATCCCATGCCCCCCTTCCCCCTCCCCACAGCACTTCATGGGTCCATCCTTCGCCACCATATCATCGATGGGCGCCAACGCAGCCATCATTCACATGTTGTAAAATCAACTCGGAAACACCCCCATCATACCATCCCATGCCCCCCTTCCCCCTCCCCACAGCACTTCATGGGTCCATCCTTCGCCACCATATCATCGGTGGGCGCCAACGCTGCCATCATCCACTACAAGCCCGAGCCCGACACGTGCGCTGCTCTCACCGCCTCTGAAATCTTCCTCTGCGACTCGGGCGGGCAGGTAACCATCCCTCCTTGCATGCATGGAAGGAGGGGAAAGTGGGCCTCACTCACACTGTCGGGGCGTGGGCAGCAGCATGGGGGTGGAGGGGCATGGGATGCAGGAGGGATGGAGGGCTGTTGAAAATCCTCTGTGCCATCACTTTGCCCCTCTTTGTTTCATCCTACCTCTTTTGCTCCTCCACCTCCCTCTGCTCATCACAGCTTCCAATCTTCTCCCGCCGGCCCCTCCCCCGTTCCTCCCCCCGGTCCTCCTTTTCCCCCTCACTTTCCCCTCACTCACCCGTTTCGTGGCAAACTCGTGCTTTCCTTCCGACTCCCCCATTTCCCGGGTCTGTCTTGCCCTCCGCGCCTGTGCAGTATCTGGACGGCACAACAGACGTCACGCGCACAGTGCACTTTGGCATGCCCACGGAGCATGAGAAGAAGTGCTACACACTCGTGAGTGCACCCCTGCACCCCTGCACCCCTGCACGAGTGCATGCGCTTTTTCCCAGGTTTCACATTGTTATGTCGTGCACGTGTGTGCATGCGACAGTGAGGGCCTTCTGCCATGCTTCATGCACACAGCCCCGCAAGCATCCAATTTAGTAAGCCTCTCTCATCATTGAACGTCTTCGCGTGGAAACCGAAGACGCACTATCTATGCGAGTCGATGCTCTATCTATGTGAGTCGATGCTCTATCTATGTGAGTCGATGCTCTATCTATGTGAGTCGATGCTCTATCTATGTGAGTCGATGCTCTATCTATGTGAGTCGATGCTCTATCTATGTGAGTCGATGCTCTATCTATGTGAGTCGATGCTCTATCTATGTGAGTCGATGCTCTATCTATGTGAGTCGATGCTCTATCTATGTGAGTCGATGCTCTATCTATGTGAGTCGATGCTCTATCTATGTGAGTCGATGCTCTATCTATGTGAGTCGATGCTCTATCTATGTGAGTCGATGCTCTATCTATGTGAGTCGATGCTCTATTCATGTGAGTCGATGCTCTATCTATGTCAGTCGACGCTCTATCTATGTGAGTCGATGCTCTATCTATGTGAGTCGATGCTCTATCTATGTGAGTCGATGCTCTATCTATGTGAGTCGATGCTCTATCTATGTCAGTCGACGCTCTATCTATGTGAGTCGATGCTCTATCTATGTCAGTCGACGCTCTATCTATGTGAGTCGATGCTCTATCTATGTGAGTCGATGCTCTATCTATGTGAGTCGATGCTCTATCTATGTGAGTCGATGCTCTATCTATGTGAGTCGATGCTCTATCTATGTGAGTCGATGCTCTATCTATGTGAGTCGATGCTCTATCTATGTGAGTCGATGCTCTATCTATGTGAGTCGATGCTCTATCTATGTGAGTCGATGCTCTATCTATGTCAGTCGACGCTCTATCTATGTGAGTCGATGCTCTATCTATGTGAGTCGATGCTCTATCTATGTGAGTCGATGCTCTATCTATGTGAGTCGATGCTCTATCTATGTGAGTCGATGCTCTATCTATGTGAGTCGATGCTCTATCTATGTGAGTCGATGCTCTATCTATGTGAGTCGATGCTCTATCTATGTGAGTCGATGCTCTATCTATGTGAGTCGATGCTCTATTCATGTGAGTCGATGCTCTATCTATGTCAGTCGACGCTCTATCTATGTGAGTCGATGCTCTATCTATGTGAGTCGATGCTCTATCTATGTGAGTCGATGCTCTATCTATGTGAGTCGATGCTCTATCTATGTCAGTCGACGCTCTATCTATGTGAGTCGATGCTCTATCTATGTCAGTCGACGCTCTATCTATGTGAGTCGATGCTCTATCTATGTGAGTCGATGCTCTATCTATGTGAGTCGATGCTCTATCTATGTGAGTCGATGCTCTATCTATGTGAGTCGATGCTCTATCTATGTGAGTCGATGCTCTATCTATGTGAGTCGATGCTCTATCTATGTGAGTCGATGCTCTATCTATGTGAGTCGATGCTCTATCTATGTGAGTCGATGCTCTATCTATGTCAGTCGACGCTCTATCTATGTGAGTCGATGCTCTATCTATGTGAGTCGATGCTCTATCTATGTGAGTCGATGCTCTATCTATGTGAGTCGATGCTCTATCTATGTGAGTCGATGCTCTATCTATGTGAGTCGATGCTCTATCTATGTGAGTCGATGCTCTATCTATGTCAGTCGACGCTCTATCTATGTGAGTCGATGCTCTATCTATGTGAGTCGATGCTCTATCTATGTGAGTCGATGCTCTATCTATGTGAGTCGATGCTCTATCTATGTGAGTCGACGCTCTATCTATGTCAGTCGACGCTCTATCTATGTGAGTCGATGCTCTATCTATGTGAGTCGATGCTCTATCTATGTGAGTCGATGCTCTATCTATGTGAGTCGATGCTCTATCTATGTGAGTCGATGCTCTATCTATGTGAGTCGATGCTCTATCTATGTGAGTCGATGCTCTATCTATGTGAGTCGATGCTCTATCTATGTGAGTCGATGCTCTATCTATGTGAGTCGATGCTCTATCTATGTGAGTCGATGCTCTATCTATGTGAGTCGATGCTCTATCTATGTGAGTCGATGCTCTATCTATGTGAGTCGATGCTCTATCTATGTGAGTCGATGCTCTATCTATGTGAGTCGATGCTCTATCTATGTGAGTCGATGCTCTATCTATGTGAGTCGATGCTCTATCTATGTGAGTCGATGCTCTATCTATGTGAGTCGATGCTCTATCTATGTGAGTCGATGCTCTATCTATGTGAGTCGATGCTCTATCTATGTGAGTCGATGCTCTATCTATGTGAGTCGATGCTCTATCTATGTGAGTCGATGCTCTATCTATGTGAGTCGATGCTCTATCTATGTGAGTCGATGCTCTATCTATGTCAGTCGACGCTCTATCTATGTGAGTCGACGCTCTTCATCCTGCTGCATCCATCCCTTGCGTATCTCCCTTGCAGCCCGTGCATGTCTTACACCCTCCCCCCCTCTCCACCCCCATCAGGTGCTCAAGGGGTACATAGCACTGGAGCAGGTCATCTTCCCCAACGGCACCACCGGTACGCACCCGCTTTAGAGTCGACTCAAAAGCAGACCACCGGTAGGCACCCGCACTGCACCTCCTTCTTTGCTACAACACTCCTACAGGGGTGGGGGAGTTGATCTTACCTTTCATCCAATCCTTACGTGCCGGAAAGAAAGAAACAATCAGCTCCGATCCTTGTGTGTGTGCTGCATGCTGCTCCCCTCTCTCTCCAACTCTGCATGCTGCGTGCTGTGTGTGTGCTGCATGTGCATGTGCGGGGCAGGCCACATGTTGGACGTGTTACCGCGCAAGGCGCTGTGGCAGGAGGGGCTGGACTACCCGCACGGCACGGGGCATGGCGTGGGGTCCTTTCTCAACGTGCATGAGGGTGAGACAGGGGACGTGTGGGTGGGTGTGGGTGGGCGTGGCCAGGCGTAGGTGGGCGTGGGTGGGTGTGGATGGGTTCGCATGGGTGTGGTGGATGCTTGCAGCTGATCAAGTCCTGTTTTCCGTTTTCCTATCTGCTGATGCTCTTTCTTGTTATCTTTCATCACTCCCCACCTCCTCCAAGCCTTAACCTTCCCCCCATCCTTCCACCCATCTGCCGTCGTTTCCTGTTCAAGTGAGCTGTGCGTCTCTGTGTGTCCCCTCCCCATAGTGTCATCCACTCTCAACTCTTGTCTCATTCGCGCTCTCCAACTCTCTGCTCTTGCCAACTCCACTATGCCACACTTGTCACTCACGCAACCACCCATCCGCACATGCGGTGCTCGGTAACAGGTCCCCACCTCATCAGCTTCCGTCCCAAGGCCATTCAGACTGCCCTCGCTGCCAACATGACTGTCACTGACGGTACGCGACGTGCGGGGGAGGGAAGAAAGGTGGGGGTTGGGGAAGGGCGGGGGGACATGGAGAAAATGGAGGGAGGCGAGGGAAGGGGGGGAGAAGGTGGTACAAGGGAAGCGGAGTAAAATGGAATTCATTCTGTTTGTGTCTGCCCGTTTTCTGACTACTCTGTGCCCTGTGTTTCTGACTGACTCCTGTGCTTGCCTCACTCATCTCCTCCACCTAACACAACTTGCAGCACTCAAGACGTTCTTACTTTTCCCCACTTACCCTCCACTTCGGCCTCCCTTCCCCTTTTCCCCACTCCTCCCCATCCCCGATTCCCCGTTTCCCCACATCCCTCCATCCCGCTCCCCGGCTATCTTCACATGGAGCAGAGCCGGGGTACTACGAGGAGGGCAAGTTTGGCATGCGCGTGGAGAACGTGCTGCTGGTTGAATCCACGGAGCTGCCGCACAACTTTGCCGACCGCGGCTACCTCAAGTTCCAACCCGTCACCCTGGTGCGCACATGCCGGGAGTCTTAGAACTTAGGTATGATGAGATTAGGTCAAAGGGGGGGGTACAAGGAGAATGTCGAGGGAAATTTTGTACCCCCTAGTGCTACCCCACTAAAGCCTAGATCAATCTAGCACAGATATAACATTTGACACACCCCCATAGGCAAAGTGGGGGAGAACAAGGGGTCACAAGACCAGTCAAGAGAAGCAAAGCAAGCTCAGGGTGGATCACAACGTCACCACACACTCTGAGACAAAGCAGAGGGCCACAAGGCCAGTTCACATGCAGAGGTATATAAGCAACAGTGATCACTACCTAGCAGATGTAAGCATGCAGGTACATATATATATGGATCACAGTACAAGCAAAGCCTACAGCAAGTGTGGAAACGTAGGCACAAGACCTAACAAGGTACAAAAGCGCTGATGATCACCAGACGGAAGTGCCTTGGTGAATATATCAGCAGTGTTGGCCCGAGTGGCCACGTGTGCAAGTCGAAGCTGACCACGCTGCTGCAACTCTCGAGCCAGGAAGTAACGCAGAGCGATGTGCTTCGTTCTGTGCTCCAGTCTGTGCTCCTCACACAAGGCAATGGCAGCCTTGTTGTCGACGTACAGAACTGGAGGAGAACGAGGCCGCTCTCCCAAGTCGGTCAGCAGGTAGGTGAGCCAGCGCAACTCCTGAGCAGCCATGGCTGTGGCGTAGATCTCAGCCTCACAACTGGAGCTGAGAACAGAAGACGAGCGAGTAGAACGCCAGGAAACAGAACCAGAGCCAAGGCTGAAAGTGTAACCCTGTGACGACCGCTGCGTAGCCTGGTCGTCAACCCAAGAAGCGTCTGAGTGCCCAGTGAGGACCACCTCTCGCCGTCCTCCAAGCACGAGCCCCATGCCCGATGTACTGCACAAGTAGCGCAGTACCCTCTTCGCAGCATCCCAGTGCACCTTTCGGTGCCGATCAGGGCCCCGTAACGGGCCAGAAGGCCAAGGGGGTACGCAAGGTCAGGACGAGTGCAAGTCATCAGGTACATGAGGCAGCCCACTAGCTCTGGGTAAGGACCACTCGGCTCTACGGACTTGTCCGAAGGTGGAGCTGAGAGCGAGTGACCTGTAGCCAGGTGAAGCCGAAGCGCTGAAGGACCTGCTGCACCATGTGTGACTGAGTCAGTGTGATGGTGCGGCGTGCTCTGTCTCGGGTGATCTGCAAGCCAAGGTAGCTGCGCAGCTCACCCAGGTCAGTGCACGTATGTCTCTTCTGCAGCTCCGACTTCACCAAGGCGAGAGCCTCAGTGTCAGCAGTGGCAAAGACCAAGTCGTCGACGTACACGAGGATGTAGAACGGCGGCAGAGAAGTGTCGGTGCGTAGAAACAGCGACGGGTCAGCTGTCGAAGGTGCAAACCCAAGAGCCGCAAGTGTAGTCCTCAGTGTGTCGTGCCACTCACGTGGTTCCTGGCGGAGACCGTAGACTGGCCGGCGGAGGCTCCACTGGGTACCAGGAGGGAACGACCCAGTGAAGCCAGGTGGACGGCGTAGCCAGATCTCCTCGTGCAGGCTGCCCTGTAGGAAGGCTGTGCTAAAGTCCAGCGAGTGAAGCTCGTAGTCACGCTGAGCGGCAACGTGCAGTAGCACCCGAAGAGTGGTCATCTTCGGGGTGAAATAAGTCGACTCCCTCACGCTGACTGAAGCCTCTAGCAATGTAACGAGCCTTGAAGACAGGCGGAGAACCTGGCGGCCGCTTCACCTTGAAAATCCACATGCCATCGACAATGTTCGCCCCGGGGGGGGGAACCTCATCGACGTACGTGCCTGTGGACTTCCAGGATGCCATCTCTGCGTCCATGGCTGCCTGCCACTGAGAGGAGTAGTCACCCGCGATCGCCTCAGCGTAAGAGCGCGGGGTAGGGATGTCTATAGCATCCGGGTCTCCCTCAGGGGCAAGCAGCATGGCCACAAGATGAGGCGCAGCGGCTGCAAGACACTCAAGGTCCTCGTGCCTGTCCTCAAGGACGTCCGTGCTAAGAGCACACTCACCCCCGACGGACGGAGGACAGACAGACTCAGACTCAGCAACCAGACTAGCAGCGTAGTCCAGACGACAGGCAGCAGCAAAGTCAACAAGCTCAGCGACCAAGGCAGACGCAGCAGCAGACTCAAAAGAAGGGTCAGTGACAACAGTGGCGAGCAGACGCGTGACAGTAGGGTGCGCAGCACGAACGCGGTCAGACTCAGGGTCGGGAACGTCAGGTAAAGAGGACGCAGGAGGAGACGGCAGAGGAACAGACTGTGGAACAGAGGAAGGACGACGGACGACAAAATGCGCGGTGGGGACAGTCGGCGAACGCGGACGCGGAACACGACGAGCGGTACGACGAGAACTAACAGGCGAGACAGGACGCGACGTAGGCTCAGGCAGTAGGTGCAGGCAGTAGGCTCAGGCAGTACGCTCAGTCACAGGCTCAAACATAGGCTCAGGCTCAGGCTTAGGCTCAGACTCAGACTCAATCTCAGGCAGGCATGCTTAGGCAGGCAGTTAGGCTCTGGTACAGGCTCAGGCTTAGGCAGGGCGGGGCTTAGGCATGGGCAGGGGCTTAGGCAGGGCGGGGATTATGCTTAGGTAGGGCGGGGCTTAGGCAGGGCAGGGCGACGGCGCACAGGCAGGGCGCGGCGGCGGTTTCTGCGCGGCAGCGGGGCGTGCGCGGCGGTGGGGTGCGTATTGCAGCAGATGGCGCGCGCGGCAGCAGGCTGCACGGGCGGCTGTTCGCGCGCTGCAGGGGATGCGCGGCGGCGGGCTGCTGCGGCGACGAGCGGCGCACGGGCACCCGCGGCGACGGGGCGTGCGGCAGCGGGCTGCACGGGACGGCGGGCTGCAGGCGGGGCGCGCGGATCGCGGGGCAGCAGCGGGCTGCGGGCTGCTTAGTGAGACGCACGCTAAAAAAAAAGGCGACGCGCGCTCCGTCGAAGCGCGCGTAGGCAGCAGGCAGGGCAGGCAAGGCAAAGCAGGTGGGGTAACACAGTAACTGGTGGGCCCGAGCTTAGGTCCTAAGTCCTAATGCTCTAGATACCATCTTAGAACTTAGGTATGATGAGATTAGGTCAAAGGGGGGGGTACAAGGAGAATGTCGAGGGAAATTTTGTACCCCCTAGTGCTACCCCACTAAAGCCTAGATCAATCTAGCACAGATATAACATTTGACAGGGAGAGGGGACGAGGGGTGGTGCGGGGGCAGGGGGGCAGGGGCGGGGAAAGATGCATTTGCATGTGCATGAGCATTTCGTGTCAGGCTATCTGGATTCCCTTGTTCACGTCGTCTCCTGTGTGTTCATGCTCCCTCCCTCATTTGGAACATTTTCACTAAGAAAAGCTTGTTCACTGGTCTTCTCATCTTCTCCCTTCTCACCCCTCCTCCTTCCTCCCTGCTCCCTCCCCAGTCCTCTCCCTCCATGCCCTTGCCTTAGCCTTCTGTCTCCGCCTTGAATTCAGTCTCTCCATACTCCCCGTGCTCCTCACCTCCCTTCTTCCCTAAGCCAAAGCATCACTCTCCCGTTTTTCCCCTCTCCGCCGATACACCCTACAGGTGCCAATTCAGACGAAGCTGATAGAGAACTCGCTGCTTTCCAAGCCTGAACATGGTGACTCTTGAGTTCAACAAAAAGACCCCCCCCCCCCCCCCCCCCCCCCCCACCCCCCGCCCCCGCCCCCCCCCCCCCCCCCCCCCCTCTTCGTGCACACCCACCAGGTGCCGATTCAGACGAAGCTGATAGAGAACTCGCTGCTTTCCAAGCCGGAGCGCGACTGGCTGAACCACTACCACGCGCGCTGCCGCAAGGAGCTCTCCCCCTTCCTCGAAGGTGCTGACCTGGACTGGCTGCACCGCGCCACAGAGCCCATTAAAGCCCACTAGGCTAGGAGGAAAGGGGGACTAGAAGCTGCTGCTGCTGCTGCTGCTGCCCCTCCTATTGCTCCATTAACGACCTCTCTTGCCGCCATATGCTGCTGCTTCGTCTTACCGTACATCTTTCCACTTAACTTTTTAAGAGCTGACTTGCATTGCAGTTGCATGCTTGCGTGCTTGCATAATTGACCTGTAGATAGTACTGACAATTCCTATATCACAATTGCTTTATAAGTAGGGATGTATATTGACCAAGTGCATGTAATTAACTTGGATAAGTCTTTCCTAAGTGACTTCACCCCAAACAATTAGCATCCTTATAGTGTCACCGTAAGTTTGATCGAGTGTGAATTGCAGCGCGTACGTAATCCCCAGTGCCCTTCGGCGCTGCCCATTTATCTGGTCCGCTTTCAATTTCTTCACTTCTTCCCACTGCCCGCCCGCATCTCCCGCCGTCCCTCGCGTCCCCCTCGCCCCCTTGTGTGCCCGGACCGTTCAAGGTGCGTTGCTTCTTCCGTTCGTCCATCCTGCCCACCCTTCCCTTCTCCTCTCTCCTCCCGCCGTTCTTTCCATTTCCATGTCGTAGGCGTGCCATAACCCTCACCGCATCGTCTGTTCCACATCGTTTCTTACACTCGTTGTCGCCCCTCCACGTCTTTATTCCACTGTCGTACGCCGTGAGTGTTTTTGAGACGCTTTAAAACTAGACGTTGTGTGCAATTATTTTCAAGTATTTTCGCACAAGAAAATTGCGCCCGAATAATGTCCATCCGCCCATTCGCCCCTCCGCCCCCACCCTCCCTCCCCCTCCCCCCCGTTCCCCCACACGCGATCCCAATCCGCGCGCCCCTTGCCCTTCCGCCTCCGCAATTCCCGCAGCCCCCAGCCATGGCATCTTCCGCGCTTGCCGGTCGTTCCGCCGTCGCCGCCGCGTGCTGCGCCGCGACCGCCGGCGCCAGATCCGCCGCCTTGTCGTCGTCCCGCTCCGCCGGCCGCGTCGCCTCGGTGCTTCCCCGCTTCGCCGCCGCAGCCGGAATCGCGGCGGTGTCCACGCGCGCTTCCCCTGCGCGCGCATCCGCTGTCCCAGGTACGCCGTCGTTCCCACGCGCCGCCTCCCCGTTCTTCGTTCCCGGCTGTTCCCTTCCAATCCATCTCAAACCGGGTTCCCACCGCCCCCATCCGCGTCTCCATCTATCCATCTTTCAACCTATCCTCCTCGCCTCCTCCCGCCACTCTCCCCTCTCCCACTCTCCCGCGCCCTCGCGCCTCCCCCTTCCGTCCGTGCAGCGGGCGGCAAGGCGGCGGTGGCGACAGCGGAGGCGCCGGCAGCGCTGGGGCCGTACAGCCAGGCCATCCAGGCCAACGGCACGCTCTATGTCTCAGGCGTGCTGGGACTCGTACCCGAGGTGCGTGCTTGCTTGCGTGCCGCTCATCCGCTCGTGAATGAGGGAGGATAAGGGGGAAGGGAGGAGTGGAGGTGGAGAGGAGAGAGATTGTATTGGCGATCCAGGCCAACGGCACGCTCTATGTCTAGGGCGTGCTGGGGCTCGTGCCCGAGGTGCGTGCTTGCGTGCGTTCTTGCGTGCTTGCCCACCTGCCTGCCTGCCTGCCTGCCTGCCTGCCTGCCGCTCATGTGCTGCTTCCCTGAGGCACTGCTTCGGTGGCGTTTACGTGGGGCTTGGTTGCTGCTGGTTAGTGGGCAGCGGGCATTGAGGAGAAACGCGCAGGAGTGGGAGAGGAAAAGGAGGGAGGGGGAAGGAGTGGAGGTAGAGAGGAGAGAGAATGGACTGTGCTGTGGGCTGAAGCGTGGTGAACACGCGTGCTGACACGTGGCTTTTGAGGCGCGTCAAAAGCTGTGCGTGAACCGTGAAGTCACGTGTTGTCATGCATTGCCATTGCCACACCTACCCCTCCCTTCCTGTCCCCGTTTGCGCTCCCACCCTCTCTCCCCCTCTCCCCCTCTCCCTTTCTCCCTCTCCCCCTCTCCCTTTCTCCGTCTCCCCCTCTCCCTTTCTCCCTCTCCCCCTCTCCCTTTCTCCCTCTCCCCCTCTCTCCTATCCTCCACCCGCCACAACTATCGCAGACGATGAAGTTTGCAGGGGAGACAGTGGAGGAGCAGACCGAGCAGGTGCTGGTTCTGCCCGCATGTTATGGGAGGGAATGGGTCATGAAACTGGGATGGAGGAGGGGGCTAGGTGGTGGGGATGGGAGACAGGGGAAGGATGTTTGAATTGTTGTTTATCCCTGGTTGTGCTTCCTTCTCTTTTCCCGCGATCTATTCCAATCCAGCTACATCTTCATTCTTCCGCTGTTTCTTTCTGCTCCCGCTGCTCTCTCCCCTCCTCCTTTCACCCCCCTTCCTGCAACCGTTAAAAACCATGGGTGTGGGATGAATATAAGAAACCTTACAAACAGACCCTCGTCTTCCCCGCCCTCCTCCCCTCTCCCCCCCTCTTTCTCCCCATCCCTGTCCCCGCAGCTGATGAAGAACATGGGTGCCATTCTGCGAGCTGGGGGAGCAGACTATGACTCTGTTGTCAAGACCACCATCATGTGAGCCACACCCGTTCGTGCTCTTCATGCCACTGGCATGCCCTAAGTCGCACTTCATGTGCCTTGTGTTGTCATGCCCTGTGTATCCGCGCTTCCAGTCTCACATTACCCAGGTTCCCCCCCGCCTCCCTCCCTGCTGCAATCTCCGTGACTCTTCGTGGCTGTTTCTCCATTCGTCCTCGCCCCGCACTGTCCATGTAACGTCTTCCCCACTAACTCATCCCTCGTCCCCCCCCCTTGCTGGCCCTGCAGGCTTGCGGACCTTGCAGATTTCAGCACCGTGAATAAGATCTACGCCACATGTGAGTCCCCTCACTCACACCATGCCGTGCCAAGCCATTCCATGCCATGCCATGTGGTGTCATGCCATGCCACGCCATGCCAGGCCATGCCACGCCATGCCATGCTATGCGGTGCCATGACATGTCATGCCAGACATTGTGCCAATTCTTTCTCCATGCACGTGTTACACCTGTCCCATTCATCTAAGCCCTCCCTCACACTCATCTTGCCCCCTCTTTCCCTGTTCCCCAGACTTCCCTGCACCTGCTCCTGCGCGCTCCACGTACCAGGTGGCAGCGCTGCCTCTGAATGCACGCATTGAGATCGAGTGCATTGCCCTCATCAAGAAGTAGGCTGCACCACATGTGCACGATTGCGCGCGCAACATACGGTACTAGCATATAAGAATGTGAAGTGGACGTGTTTTTGTGAAACTATGTGCTAATATATGGAGATACATTCCTGTTACTGGCGCATTCATGTATATGTCTATGTTAAACCTGCTTGGGACAAGAGATGCCGTAAGTACTTCCACAATGAAAGTATCCATTGGAAGCAATTCCATTGCTGATGCTACTCTGTATCACATCCTGTTTCTTGGGACAACTCAGGATTAACTGTCAACTTCCAACCGACTAAAAGAGTCCCCATTCATCCCATAAAGACAGCAAAGCAAAGACTAGACGGTAATTACAATGTCTTGGGTTGATGCACTGTGCTGTGGTTCTGCGTAGGTCACTGCACACAGGGCACGATGGTAGCATCTCCACAGCCATTCCCAGTGCAGCCTACCAGTATGGCTGTTAAGCACAGTACCAGTGTACCAGACCAGTACACACCAGCCACTGCAATTCAACAGGAGCATGATGCTCCGGAATATTGCTTCCCCAGCTTGCTGCACGAGCATGGCATGGCACAGCACTGCACATGGCATGCCACACCACTCACCGTATGGAACCACAACAAACCAGACCTAATTCATCATTCACCCCACTGTCACCACTCTCACCGTAACCACTCACTACCACCACTCAGTGTCACCACACTTGTAACATTCTGCCCACTCAACCTCACCACCCTCTCTGCTCTCACCCTCACCACACACCCCAAAACCGATTGCTCTCATGCAACAGGTGGCATCAGTGCCATACGGCTCATCATATGCCACCTACCAAGTACGAGCATCATGCTCTCATGCAACAGGTGGCATCAGTGCCATACGGCTCATCATATGCCACCTACCAAGTACGAGCATCATGCTCTCATGCAACAGGTGGCATCAGTGCCATACGGCTCATCATATGCCACCCAAGGGGACTCAGCCCCTTTCACTTGCTCTCACCCACCCAAGGGGACTCAGCCCCTTTCACCCACTCATGAGCATCACGCTTCCATGCACGGGTGGCATCAGTGCAACAAATCGTGCCCCCAACCAGCCAAGCATGAGCATCATGCTTCCATGCTTAAGGGTGGCATCAGTGCAACTCATCATGTGCCCCCAACCAGCCAAGCATGAGCATCATGCTTCCATGCTTAAGGGTGGCATCAGTGCAACTCATCATGTGCCCCCAACCAGCCAAGCATGAGCATCATGCTTCCATGCTTAAGGGTGGCATCAGTGCAACTCATCATGTGCCCCCAACCAGCCAAGCATGAGCATCATGCTTCCATGCTTAAGGGTGGCATCAGTGCAACTCATCATGTGCCCCCAACCAGCCAAGCATGAGCATCATGCTTCCATGCTTAAGGGTGGCATCAGTGCCATATGGCTCATCATATGCCACCGCCAACCCCACTGCCTTCATAGGAGCAGCAGACAGCCCACTCCCCTTCGGAAACAGCACGCTCAGGGTCTGTGCCTTGCAGTGCGAGGTGTGGTAGTGGAAAATTGCTTCCAGCCCAAGACTCAAATCCTGCCCCTGACGTAGCTAGAGCTGACGCGAACCAGAGTCGCCGGCCGGTCGACTCTGACGGTGCCCATTAAGCCTTAACGTCAGGTTTGTTACTTGAGCACCGAGTGCCGTGCCGCGCAGATTCCACCCACCACACCCCGACCCGCAAGGCACATACCTAGAGGATGCTGCCCCTGAGAGAGTGACCTGCCCACTTGCTCCCATGCTTCCCACCGCCTCCCCACTCTCCCCTTCACCCCATGCCTCTTACCTCTACCTACCACAGCCATGCAGACCAGCATGTTGCCTCAGGGTGTTGGGAAGAGGGGAGGGAGGAGGAGGGGAGGGTGAGGGGGGGGGGGGGTTAGTGCGATGGCTCTGTCCCGCCCTTGCTCCCTCTCTCCCTCAGGCTGCATCGACCGTGCTGGAAAGTGGGGAGGGGGGCAGCGGGAGGGAGAAGGGGAGGGGTAGGTGAGGATGAAAAGAGAGATGCCTCTGTCTCGCCCTTGCTCCAGTGATCCCTAGATACTCAGGCTGCAAAGAGGGGTGGGGAGGAAGAAAGAGAGGAGGGGATCAGATCTTCATACCAAACCTGTTACCGTACATTACCTGATACCATACCACACCTCGCTCATGACTCGACCTAACCTAGCCCGCCTCTAACCCCCCACCCCCCAGCTGCTGCTGCTGCTGCTGCTGCAACTGCTGCTGCCGGTCTGCTACTCAGCTTCTCTGCTACAGTCTTCTCTCGATGCCCAGTGGCCTGCAGGGGTGGGGGCAGAAGAATAGGGGGAAAGTAAAAGAAAGTGAATAGGCTGGACTAGAGAAACCAATGAACTGAAGTTGACGAGAAAGAGAAGGCGGAACTACAGAGCAGAAAAAGAGAGGGTTGAGGGCAAAAGGGGATTCGGCATACCTTGAGAGGCCAAGCCCACCCCGATACTCTCCCTTGTGGCAGCGCTGGCAGAGCTGCCCCCCTCCCATCCCCACAGACAGGCACCTGCACGGTTATAGGTGAGGGGGGTGGAGGCAGACAAAAGCGGGGAAGAAAAAGCAAGTGAGTTGGCTGGACCAGAGAAGGAAAAACAAAACTGAAGTTGATGAAATCGACAAGGCAAAACTGAAGAACAGAAAGAGAGAGAGACGAGGGCAAGAGGGCAGGTGACGTACCGTGAGAGGCCAAGCCCACCCCATGCTCTCCCTTGTGGCAGCGACTGGCAGTGCTGCCTCCCTCCCATCCCCACGGGTACCTGCACGGCCACAGGGGAGGGGCGTGAGGGAGCGTCGGTGTTGACCCCCGCCCCTCCCCTCCACCTGCAAGGCACACACGCAGAGCTGGTCAGTGGGCAGCGAGGGGATGAAGGGTGAGAGTGCAGGTGCGAGAAGACAGTTTGCAAGGCGAGAGCAGGGAGGGGCCACTGGTGGAGGCCAAGCCACAAAGCACAGACCCCAAGGGGTGAACCTGAGAGGGTACCTGCACCTGAAGGGGTTACCTGCACCTGAAGGGGTTACCTGCACCTGATCAACACCTGAGGTGTTACCTGGAGTTGGGGGGTCTGTGGCATGTGAGGCGGACCTAACCAGTAGCGCCGTTTCAAAAGGAAGGGTGCGAAAGCAGACGCAAAAAACGAAATGGCAGCAGCAAGGGCGAGGGCATGGAGGAAGGGACACTTAGCTAATTGTGAGAGAGCGAGCAGAGGGCAGCTGAAGCACCACTGCAGTCTTTACTCGATGCCAAGTGACCTGGTAAGGGGGGAAGAGAGAGCAAGAGCAAGTGAGTTGGCTAGAAGACTAGAAAGAAAACAAACTGAAGCTGAAGAAAACGAGAAGGCGAAATAGCAGAAAGGGAGAGCGATGAGGGCAAGAGGGCAGGTGACGTACCTTGAGAGGCCAAGCCCACCCCGATACTCTCCCTTGTGGCAGCGACTGGCAGTGCTGCCTCCCTCCCATCCCCACGGGTACCTGCACGGCCACAGGGGAGGGGCGTGAGGGAGCGTCGGTGTTGACCCCCGCCCCTCCCCTCCACCTGCAAGGCACACACGCAGAGCTGGTCAGTGGGCAGCGAGGGGATGAATGGTGAAAGTGCAAGAGAGGGAACGGCAGTTGCAAGGCGGGAGAGGGGAGGGGCCACTGGTGGAGGCCAAGTCACAAACTGCAGACCCAAGGGCTGCACCTGAGGGGGTACCTGCACCTGAGAGGGTTACCTGAAGTAAGGGGGTATGTAGCATGTGAGCCGGTCCCAACCAGTGGCGCTGTTTCAAGAGGAAGGTGCGAAAGCGCATGCAAACACGAGATGCAAGCAAAGTACACAAGACATGGCGAGGCAGGCAAGGGGTTGAGGGAACTTAGCTGTAAGGCGTGAGAGCGAGCAGAGGGCAGCTGCAGCACCACCAGGTGACTCCTTCCCCGGCAGCCCTCCTCCCAGCCTTCCCGTGTGCGTCCCTCCCTGCACGGCCACCGGGGAGAGGCGTGAGGGAATGGCGGTGCTGACCCCACACCCCTCCCCCCCACCTGCAAGGCACACACGCAGAGCTGGTGAGTAGACAGTGTGGGGATGGCAGGTGAAACAGCAAGAGCAGCAGAAAAATTGCAAGAAGGGGCCACTGGTTGAGACACAACTGCAAGGCACAGACCCCCAAGGGGACCTGAGGGGCTGTAAGGCTGTAGGGGGGCTGAACCTGAACCTGCACCTGAACCTGAACCTGAACCTGAACCTGAATTGAGGTCTGTGGCTTGCGAGTCGAGCCCCAACCAGCGGCGAGTTTTGGAAACAAACAAACTGGAAGAATAAACGAGAAGCAGAACAGTAGGCAAGGACCAAGGAGGCGAAGCACTTAGCTGAGAGTTGGAGCAGTGGTGGTGGTGGCGTGGGGGGTGCGGTGAAGGAGAGTGGGCAGGGGCGAGCGGAGGAGGTGCGAGCCAGCGAGGAGGGTTGAAGGGAAGGACCTGCGAGGCAAGGCAGGGGGGAGGGAGAGAGAGCAAGTAAGTGGCATGCGGGAGGGAGCGGCTGTTGCAAGTGAGAAGAGAGTCTGACAGCAGAGCGAGTGCAGAAACGACGGTGCATGTGATGCCGCCCACAGCCCCACAAGAGCCCCTACCAACCTGCACCTGCACCTGAACCTGAACCTGAACCTGAGGGGAATTGGGGCTCTAGAGGGGTGTGGTGGCGGGGCGATACTGCAACCTCGACCGTTGATGAGGCCGG
Organism: Closterium sp. Yama58-4; assembly: GCA_947470075.1. Taxonomy (NCBI): domain Eukaryota; kingdom Viridiplantae; phylum Streptophyta; class Zygnematophyceae; order Desmidiales; family Closteriaceae; genus Closterium; species Closterium sp. Yama58-4. Next base: position 362,455 of record CANIUD010000178.1, on the reverse strand, counting down.
CGCTGCTGCCCTGCTGCCCGCCCTCCTGCTGCCCGCCTTGGCGCCCCTCTTGCCTCCCCCTCTCCTCCCCTCGCCTGCTGCACTCCCCTCGCCTGCTGCTCGCCTGGCGGGGCAGGCAAGGGAGGGAGGAGAAGGAGCGGGGGGGCGAGGAGAAATGAGTTCAAGTCCCGGAACAGGGGGTGGGTGGCAGAGTGAGAGCTGCAATTGGTAATGCCGGTGATGCGTGCGTGAAGTGGGTATGATGTGAGCATGAGCACGAAACATGAGCATGAGTGCACAGCCAGGCAGGGCAATCACGCTGCAGACCTCAAGACGCACGCGGACAGCTAAGCAGGACAGACGGACGGACGGACGGACGGACGCAGGCAGGCAGACGGACAGCTAAGCATGACGCCTAAGCAAGACCATCCGTCTCCAACGCTCCCTCCCCAAAACTCCCTCTCCAACGCTCCCTCCCCAAAACTCCCTCTCCAACGCTCCCTCCCTGAAACTCCCTCTCCAACGCTCCCTCCCCAAAACTCCCTCTCCAACGCTCCCTCCCCAAAACTCCCTCTCCAACGCTCCCTCCCCAAAACTCCCTCTCCAACGCTCCCTCCCCAAAACTCCCTCTCCAACGCTCCCTCCCCAAAACTCCCTCTCCAACGCTCCCTCCCCAAAACTCCCTCTCCAACGCTCCCTCCCCAAAACTCCCTCTCCAACGCTCCCTCCCCAAAACTCCCTCTCCAACGCTCCCTCCCCAAAACTCCCTCTCCAACGCTCCCTCCCCAAAACTCCCTCTCCAACGCTCCCTCCCCAAAACTCCCTCTCCAACGCTCCCTCCCCAAAACTCCCTCTCCAACGCTCCCTCCCCAAAACTCCCTCTCCAACGCTCCCTCCCCAAAACTCCCTCTCCAACGCTCCCTCCCCAAAACTCCCTCTCCAACGCTCCCTCCCCAAAACTCCCTCTCCAACGCTCCCTCCCCAAAACTCCCTCTCCAACGCTCCCTCCCCAAAACTCCCTCTCCAACGCTCCCTCCCCAAAACTCCCTCTCCAACGCTCCCTCCCCAAAACTCCCTCTCCAACGCTCCCTCCCCAAAACTCCCTCTCCAAAACTCCCTCTCCAAGAGAACACACACAATCCGAAGGAACACACTCAATCCAGGGGAACACACATAATTCGAGGAAACACATTCAATCCAAGGGAACACACATATATTGAGGGAACACACAATGCGAAGGAACACACTCAATCCAACGGAACACACATAATCTGAAGGAACACACTCAATCCGAGAGGAGACACACAATCCGAAGGCGCACACTCAATCCGAGAGACCTCATAGCGTGTGTGTGAGAGGTGAGGACTTAGCTTGGGGTGGGAGACGCAGAGAGCGCCGTGTGTGACGGCAGAAAGTGGGCCCGAAATTGCTGGTGGCGAGATCGCCAAGTCGCAGGCACCCACCAGCGCGGCGCCCGTCTGGGGGGGTGGGAACGGCGTGTGCGTACGGCTGCCTGCAGTGGGTGGAAAGACGCGGCACAGCGTGCGTCAGGCAAGCAGCTCGCGAAGCGTAAATTCACTCGAAATTGACCTATTCGGAATTATATTTGCTAAATCAGACCGCAAAATCAAACTTCGGGATATGTTCGCGGAATTGAAACGGGAAACGGAAATGCGAAGCGGATTGATCGAGACGGGAAAGTGAACAAAAGAGACATTGGGCCGCGAGACACACGGGATTATGATTCGCGAAAGCGAAATTGATTCCAAAATCGACAATCTGCATGGGTGTGGCTTCTAGGAATACCTGAGGTGCCAGACGAGGCAGGCGAGCCAATCTGAACTCGCGCGTATTCGCCGAAAATCGCACGGACAGCCAGATGACGTTGGTCGTTCGAGTGACATGTCGGCTCCCCAGTATACCTGCACCATGCAACCAGCATACACGTCAGTCGCGCCACTGAACAATCTCCTGTGTGCTAAAACGAAATCATAACGCACCACTAAATAATACTCGGATACGCTAAAATCAATCACACTCACTCAGAATTACCTTGTACAAACAAATCGTCATCTTCGCGTTTGCTCTTCCATGGTCTGCCAAAGCTTCCAGGCTTCATGACACCAACACGCGGCTTCCTCATCCCGTAAACGAAGCTTCAGTAAAAGCCAGACCCGAAGCAGAATGCCTAAGCTTGAGTTGACAACGAGCATCGCCTAGCGGCTCGCCTTTCCGCAACGCAGCAGCTCTAAGAAAGCGAGCAGAAGAAGCTAAGCGTGAGAAACTGAGAGCAAGAGGCGAAAGCGCTGTGAAATTCGAGGCTCAAACGAGAATGAGGCGAGAGACGACGGTCACGCTGGCTGGAATGAGGCGGAGGGGTCACCAACTGCGTCTCCTCTCCTCTCACAAAATCCCTCTTGTCAGATCTACCGTCCAGAATCACTGGATTATCTGAATTCCTCTTGGTAATCAAGATCTCAGCCGTAGGTTCGGACTTTTTGCGTGTTTCGTCACGGCAACCCCAGCAAGCTCCGCATTGGTCTACAGGCTAACGGCTGTGTTGGGTCGCGAGGAAACGTGACGGTGGCTGCGAATGGTTGGTTCGGTCAGGCTGAATGTTTGTCCATGACTGTGAGATTCGAGAGTCCATTTCGGTGGCTGGTTGAGAATCGTCCGCGTGGCAGATGACTCTGCCGGTCAGGGAAGGGAAAAGAAAGTTCCCAAGTTTACGCCGTTTGCTTGTCCCCTCATTTCACCTCAGCGACTACGCGAGACAAACGACACCGACTTTCTTCAGCGAGATTCCGTTGACAAAGGCGGGAGCTACGGGATTTCACTGGTGAACGTTGGACTCCGTGAACTAGGAACCGTCGATTGTCCTCTCATCTGGAGCCGCAGAGCCGTCATGTCAGTCTGGAACGCGGCAAGCCCAATGGCTTGAATTTGAAGCTGTGGTTCCAGCTAGTAGGAGCGAAGTCAATCCTAGCCGTGGATACAGATTCTAGGTAAGCGGCTGCGATTGGGATCTGGGTTTGAGGCTGTCCATCTGATCTGACCTTTGTGAAAAATGGGCGAAGTTGGCGAACGATCTCTGCTTCGCACCTATTCTGTTACTCGTCGCTGATTCGTCGGGGGATATGATCTTCCTGACACCACTGATGGGCTTGAAAGCCAACACATATTTCCGAATAAAAGAAACTCTCCAGGTACACCAAGAAAGGGTACAATAAAAGAACACAACAATGAGAAACTATAATTAGTGCAACACTATAAGTCATTTTCAACAGCACGGGACATCCAGTGACAGGAGGTGGGTTGTTCAGAGTAGTCATCCTCTTTTACAACATTACACATGTCTTGTATAGTGGCTCTTGACGGGCTGCTGACAGGCCAGCCACATTGGACTCACATCGCAACCTAGCCACGACATGCCATTGTTTTAAACGAAACAAGCGAGCCAATGTACGAAATCATGATCACACTTCGTAACAAAACACTTTCAACCATCTACTTGGGTCATCACAGATGAATCCCTTAGTTGCTTGAGTCAGGAGTCGGCTTGTGCCGTAACCTTGGAATGTTTGGCACTCATTAAGCCTCTTCACATCGCAGCCGCGCCAGCAGAGTGGGATGAGGATGAGGAGAGGGAACCAACATAATTGGGGATGGGCCCGCACCGCAAGGCATCAAAATCGGCCCGGACAAACGCAGGCACCGGCATGGAGCACACTGCACCGTGGCAGTTGCTCGCAGTTCCCGCCGTGCCACTGCTGTTACCGCGGTTACCGCCAGCATAGGGCTTAGCATCCACAGCTTCGCCGACTGTGAACTGGCGATGGTGCTGCTGCTGACCTTGCTGCTCAAGAAGCTTTTTCAGGTCTTTCGACCTGCTTCCTCCCACCTCCCCATCATCCACCTCTGCAGCAGCAGTCCAGCTACCAGACGCCTTGCGACAGCCAGAAGCACTCAAGCCACACCATAAGCACTCGTACTGCCACCCTTCTATTGCCTCCTCCCACTCCCCATCCTCCCGTGCCGCTGCACTGCTCTCTTCGACCCCTTCCTCCCTCATCCCTCCTATTCTCCCCCCTGCTTTCCGTCCCGCTCCTCCCCCCTCCAGCTCATTCTCTTCAGCTGCTACGACCATGAGGGGGCGGGCACAGCTGGGGCAGGTGGGAACTGCCCCTCCCGACCCAAAGCAAGGGCTCCAGGAAGCAGCGTGCAAGGGGAGGAAGGGTGGCGTGGTGGGAGCAGGGGACGTGGCACCGCCACCAGCACCGTTACTCGTACCTGTGTCGAGACGGAGTGCCTCGCCCAACCCCACGGCATGACTGCGAGTGGAGAGAGCACTGGTTTCAACAGAATCAGCAGCAGCACCTGAAGCACCTGCAGCACCTGGAGCATCAGGAGCAGCCCCAGAAGACCTGGGTTCAGAGGAGACACTGCGTGACCTGCGAGCACCCGTGGGCAGTGCCAGGCGGAACCCTCCTGCAGCAGCAGCCGCCGCCGCCGCTGCTGCCGCAGTTGCCGCAGAAGCTAGCGACGGGAACCGAGAAGAAGAAGCAGCCATGCGCGAGCGAACAGCAGCAGCAGCTGATGCAGACGCAGCAGAACCCCCCGCGCCTGCAGCAGTGAATGCGGCAGCAGCAGCAGCCGATGCCGCTTCTTGACACACAGCCGCTAGCATTGCCTCTTGTGACTGCTGCAGGTTTGCCAAGTTCCTGCGGAGACTTGCGTTCTCCCGCTCTGCCTCGTCCCTGCGCCTCTCGGCCTCTGCTCGCCTGCTCTCGCTCTCCTGTAGTGCCTGCTGCAGCTGCTGCATTCCTAGCTGTGACTCGTCCACTGCACCCTGTAGTGCTGCACACTCCTGTAGGGCATCAGGGGTGAAGCAGAAGTGTGGGCAGGAGAGATGCGGGGGAGCAAGAGAGAAAACGAAGGGCAGGGGTGCGTAAATAGACCAGAGCTACAGCAAAGGATGCCAGACATGTGACAGGAGCAGCATCGAAGCACTACAGACGCATCAGATAACGCCACAGAAGCAGCACAGCAGCATCAAGAAACCATGAAACAGCAATGAGAGGAATGCGGCAGGCGCAGGCAAGCGCATACCGCTTCAATGAGTCGGTGCGAGTGGTAGAGTCGCCGAATCTCAGCAGACACGGAGTCCCAGTGCACAGGCTCGCCCCGAGCCACCCACCCCTCCATCCGCTCATGCTGCTGCTGCTGATGATGATGACGATGCTGCTGGTGCTGGTGCTGGTGATGCTGGTGCTGGTGTGTGCGGTATAACTGGTGGTGGTTGTGCTGGCGTTGGTAACTCGCACTCGAGTGCAGCACAGCAGCATGGCAGCTGGAGGACAGCAGAGACACCGTTGCTGCAGCCGCGGCCGCTGCTCCTCCTGTCCCCCTCCCATCCAGCAGGAGGGAAGACGCCATGTGTTCGCTCCCACTGACCGACTCCATTCTACTAGCGCCCCCACCAGCACCATCGCCAGTAGCAGCAGCGGCAGCCGCAGGAGCCGAAAAAGAGGGGAGAGCAAGAGGGGAGGAGGAAGAGAGGAGGGAGCGGAGGGGGGGAACAGCAGCAGGGCAGCACCAGCGGAGGTAGAGCTCGGGCAGGAGAACAGGGGCGAGAGAGGCAGCAGGGGGGAGAAGAATGGCAGGGGACGGAGGGGATGGAGGGAAGAGAGCCATGTGGCGTATTTGAAGAGGAGGGCAGGACGTAGGGCGGGTAGCTGCCTGGGTGCAGGGGCTAATGCTGCTGCTCGTGCTGCTAGTTGCTGTGCAGACAGCAGCAGTGGCAGCTGGAGCAGCAGCAGGAGCAGCAGGAAAAACGGCAGAAGCTGGAGGAGAAGAGGCAGCGAAGATGGAAGAGGGAGAGTAGAGGGGGTTGACATGCGGGTGGCTCAAGGGACAGCAAGGCGCAGCAGCCGCTAAGTCACCAGATGCTCCCATCGGCCTTCCCCTGCCTGCATCCCCACCAGCAGCAGCAGCAGAGGAGGAGGACGGAGAGGAGGAGGGAGGGGAGGGGTCCCTCATGCGCCTTAGGTGTTCCCAGACGCACGAAGGGGGGAGGGATGCGGGCGAGTGGGTGGCATGGGAGTGCGGGAAAGGGTGGGGGCGCGTGGAGGAGTGGTAGGTGCGTGCAAGCGAGCGCTCCTTGTCGTTGTTGCAGAGGAAGTTGGCAAAGCGACATGAGAGTACAGAGTCTAGAAGATCCACTAAAAACGCCTGCACATGGTTGCATGCAGGGGAGAGAGAGGGAGTGGGGGTTGAATATATATATCGAGGAGTGCGATGAAAAAACAGAACCAGGGGGCGGAGGAAGGGCATGCGGCGAGTGAAATCGGGAGGAGGAGATGGAGAAGCAGCGTGGCAGGGACGATATTGTGTTCCTAATGTGTTATAAAAGAAGCTCATGAGTTTGGAGGCAGCCACATGGGGAAACGTACCGTGGAGAATTCAAAGGCGCGAGGGAAGAGGCGCAGCAGCTGTGCCACTGCATCGACCCACTGCACACACAAGACATGGGAGAAGAAGCATCAGGGAAGTGAAACGCATGTAAGCGAGAATACTGAGAGACAAGAAGCAGCAGCTGACTGATTTGATGTGGACTGTTTTGCATGTGGACTGATTTGCGTGTGGACTGTTTTGCATGTGGACTGTTTTGCATGTGGACTGTTTTGCATGTGGACTGTTTTGCATGTGGACTGTTTTGCATGTGGACTGTTTTGCATGTGGACTGTTTTGCATGTGGACTGTTTTGCATGTGGACTGTTTTGCATGTGGACTGTTTTGCATGTGGACTGTTTTGCATGTGGACTGTTTTGCATGTGGACTGTTTTGCATGTGGACTGTTTTGCATGTGGACTGTTTTGCATGTGGACTGTTTTGCATGTGGACTGTTTTGCATGTGGACTGTTTTGCATGTGGACTGTTTTGCATGTGGACTGTTTTGCATGTGGACTGTTTTGCATGTGGACTGTTTTGCATGTGGACTGTTTTGCATGTGGACTGTTTTGCATGTGGACTGTTTTGCATGTGGACTGTTTTGCATGTGGACTGTTTTGCATATGCCATTCAATCCATGACAGGCGAGCACAGGACAGGACAGCACAGGCACAGGGTTTTACCTGGAAGAACACGGGCGACTGGTTGTTGCTGCTGTTGGCCTGGAACGTCGACCCTGCCACACTGCTGCTCGCCACAGGGAAACCCGACGCTGATAGCGATGACAGGGAGGCAGCAGCTCCAGCAGCAGTAGCGGTGGCACCCCCAGCAGGAGCAGCAGTAGTGGCAGCAGCAGCACCACTCGCAGAACTATTTACACCATGAACAGGAGCACCGCACCCAGCAGCACCGCACCCCACACCTACTCCACCAGCAAGAGCACCAGGGCTGGCAGCGGCAGCGGCGGCGAGGGAGAGAGCGGGGTTGGTGCGAGAGGAGGAGGAGGCGGTGGGGGGTTCTGCTGGCACACCTAAGCGATCTGCAAAGGGATGGCCAAAGGCCGCCCAGTGCGTCTCCACTAAAGACTGCAGGGCAGAGAGGGGAGGGGGGTGAATGTGGGGGTGGGTTCGAGTCGTCTCAACACTCAATGTGCAGAGGAAACGAGTGAAGAGAAAGATGGACTGGTGAGAGCAGGTGGTAGGGTTGTAGTAGGCAGCAGGGCTTCAAGGCAGCAAGCCAACAGGGCAGCAGGGCAGCAGAGCAGCAGAGCAGCAGGGTAGTAGGGTGATAGTATGAAAGTGCAGCAGAGCGCAGTCGACTCAAGGACAGTACCTGGAAGCCTTGGAAGGTGCGGTAGTAGGGGTCCAGCAGCAGCATAGCCAGTGACACGAGCGACGGCGTGCGGTCCCACCCGTCACTGCACCATGCACACCCACGGCAAGGTGTGGTTACGGGAACAGGGTAGGGGCGAGAGATGCAGGAAAGGTGAGGCAAGCAATAGATGAAAGCAGCAGCAAGGGCATGACCAACGTCCTTCATCTCACCCTTCCACCCACACCCTCCCTCTTTCCCCTCCCCCCCGTTCCCACACTTTCCTGCCTCCCCTCCCCTCCCTCCTTGGCTTCACCCTCCCCCCTCCGCCGTCCCCTGTTTCCCCTCGCTCACCTGCAGTGCACAAGGACGGAGTTGCCCTGCATGGCGATCTGCGCAGCGATGAAGACGGCACCGGAGAGCAGCGAGTGGCAGTGCTGCAGCCAGCACGAGTCCACCAGCGCCGCCACCACCTGCGATGTGCCGCTCACTGACCCGCCCGTCCACCCGCCCGTGCCGCTCCTCTGCGCGGTTGGGAGAGCAGGTGGGAGAACGCATGCACGGGCGTGGAGGTTGCATGCAAGTCACACATGGGCACACAGGCATTCAGGCACACGGGCACACAGGCATATGCACAGGCACACAGGCAAGCCCAAAGGGAGGACTCAGCATGAGAGGGGGATTTGGAAACCAGACAGCGAGATTAGAGCGGGGAACGATGTGACGGCAACGCAAGTCAGAACGCAGTGTATCGAGCAGGGAAAGGGGGAGGGGGAGGAAATGGGGGAGAGGAGAGCGGGAGGTGGGTGGGAAGTGGGAGCGAAGGGGGGGGTTGGGAATAGGGAAGGAGAGTATGAAATTGGTGCCAGCGTTGGCAGTGGTGGTAGGTAGTGCTAGAGGCAGTGGTGATGGTTGGTGGAGAGGTGTGTGGGGCACTGACGAGCAGGGAGGAGGAGCCATCAGAGCAGGCAGAGCCATGGGTGTCGAGGTATTCTCTCAGACGGTTCATGCTGTCGCGCACTGCATGGATGTTGTCAATTCCTAGATACACCACCTGCCAGCCACCATGCACACATGCCCGCACACAGCATGCATGCACAAACATGCACACACATGCACGCACAGCAAATGTACCCACCTCCTCCCCACCCCCCCCACCCCCCCCAATCCCCCCCCACACACACATAGCCACTCGCACACACACAGAGATACTCCCCCACACACACACAGCCCCTCCACACACATATAGCCCCTCTCACGCACAGCCACACAGAGCACAAGCGATGGGGTCAGCACCAATGAGGGCACATGATCAAGCAACTGTACGATCGTGCAGGCGCGACGAAGTAAGCATCAATGCATGATCTCCTCGAATGGAAAGCAGGAAGAAACGCCACGCAACCGCCAAACAGGCAGTGTAGCATACAAAGAAGCTAATGGAAAAAGGATGATACGCCAAAACCAAGTTGCAAGCAGGAAAGGCAAGGTGCTTCGGGGGGGGGGGGGGGAGGAGGAGAGGGAAGGGGAGAAGGGGGGAAGGGTAAGAGGGGATGGGGGGAGGAGCTCAGGGTTACGGAAAGGGGGTTGAAGAACAGATTGAGTGATGCGCGGGTGGTGTGCAGAGACGCACCTCTGTGCCGCGATAGTTGGCAGATGACTCATATCCGCCTCCCATGGCCCCATTGGCTATGGCATTCTTGCGCGGCCGTGCATCTGCCACCACCAGACGCCTGCTCATGCATGGCATGGCATGGCATGGCATGGCATGGCAGCACATGGATGCAATGAGGGACAAAAACGCCAGACGCGCAATGTGGAAGGATGAGGACACAGTGCAGCAGGGCAGTTCGCACGGACCTGCAAACAGCATCAATTGACCAAAGCAAATCGTGGCACAAGCACAGACGCTCACTGCCCACAGTGGCACCAATCGCATGCACACTTCTCCCCCCCAGAACCCAGCGCAACCCCCATGCACCAGTAGGAGCAGCACGCACCTGAAGGACTCTCCAGGGAGAGCAGGGCCGGCTAGCGCTGCAACCAGACGCTCATCCGCATCACTGCATGAGGATGGCGATGCGGTGAAGAGGGGGCAGTCAGAGGGGACGACGAGAGCAGCACACACGTGAGAAGGCGCGTATGCGCGGTGTGAGCAAGTGTGCTGATTAACAGACGATATGAGCATGACAAGTGCGGAGGGGAACGGGCAGGCATGGGAAGCGAGCGCAGTGGTGCCGCGCAGGGGTGCCGTGCAACGGTACCTTCTATTATTGGAAAGGATGCCGACTAGAGGTTGTGCTGCCCGGCTGAGCACAGCACCATTGCCTGGCATACACAGACGCACGACGCAAAGGGGAAAGGCAGAAGAAAAAGAGTGGGGCAAAGGAGGCCAAAAAAAGGAGCGAGGGGATAAACAAGAAGCAGAGGGGAGCAGGGTTGGGGAAGGTTGTGGGTGTGATAGGATGCGACAAGACAGCGCTGTGGAAGGGGGGGTCTATGGATGCAAGGAGAGACAATTACGGTGCCAATGTGGAGACGGAAGGGTAGAATCACTCATACATAGGCAGGCAGAGCCACATGAGTTTCATGCACATGACACGCACATGCACATGCATGCATGCTTCATGCATGCGCACACACATACGCACCTGGGTGCTGCCAGCACATGACGGGAAAGCGGCCTCTGGCACGGAAGGCAGCAGATGCCATGGCGTCCTCGTCACTGGGGGGCCGGCACAGGGAGAGAGCACACAGCGAGGGCACACCAGGAGAGCACGCAAAGCACGGGTTGATTGGGAGGGATCCAGGCATGTGATGGTGGGGAGAAGAGGGCAAGGAGACAGAGGATGTGACTGATGGGGGAGGGCGTACTGATGGGGGAGGGCGTACTGATGGGGGAGGGCGTACTGATGGGGAAGGGCGTACCTGATGGGGAAGGGCGTACTGATGGGGAAGGGCGTACTGATGGGGAAGGGCGTACTGATGGGGAAGGGCGTACCTGATGGGGAAGGGCGTACTGATGGGGAAGGGCGTACCTGATGGGGAAGGGCGTACCTGATGCAGGAGGGCAGGAGCAGGCGTTGCGGGTAGGAGGAGCAGGCCGCATAGGAGGCGTTGACTGGGCTGATCTGCCAGAGGCGGCGCCAGTGCTCTGGCAGCATGGCCAGCACTCGCATGCACTCCGCCATCACCACCCCTCCCGCCTCCTGCCCTGCCCGCACACCCCCCGCCTGCCCAGGGGCACCTGCAGCAGCTGCTGCCGCTGCTGGTGCTGCAGGAGGAGGTGGGAGTGGGGGCGTGCTGGCACGAGGAGGAGTGGCAGTGCCAGGACTAAGGGCAGCATGTGCTGTGGGTGACAGCAAGGCACCCTCCTCAATGCTGCCTGCGCTGCTGCTGCTGCTGCTGCTGCCGCTTCTGCTGCTGCCACTTCTGCTAGTGCTGGCGCTGGTGCTGGTGGCGGCAGTGGGCGCGGCGAGGGCAGCAAGGGGCGGATGGAAGACAGGTAGCTCGAGCAGCGAGCGCGGCAGCAGGTGGATGATGGTGTCAAATACAGGGGGTGCCTGTTACCACACAGACACACACACACGCACGCACGCACACACACGCACGCACACACACGCACGCACACACACGCACGCACACACACGCACGCACGCACGCACGCGCGCGCGCGCGCACACACACACACACACGCACAGCACAGCACAGCAGCACAGTACAGTGCAGAGAACATGGACGCACAGACGATGCATACAGCGAGGAGTGCAACAAATGAGTCGAACTATTCATGGGTGCTGGTCAGGGCAGATCAGGGGCGACGAATTCGGAGAAGAGAGGGGTGCAACGAGTAGAGGAAACAGGGGGGGGGGGGAGGGGGGGGGGGGGGCTGGGAAAGGACGAGGGCAACGAGGACAATAAAGAGACAAAGAGAACGTGACGAGTCTGGAAAAGGCAACTGCATACGGATATGCATGCGCAGGGACAAGCGCGCGCACAACCACACACACACACACACCTGTGCGCAGATGCGAGGAGGCAGCGCATACACCAGCACTCGAGCGTCCTTGGCTGCTCACAGAGCATCAAGCATCAAGAGCATCGGTAGAAACACAGAGGCAATACCTCAGTGCTGTCGACACAGAGCGTTTACATTACAGACGAAGCGAAACACAAACGAAGCACTCAGGCGAAGGCGTGAAAGGCAGCAAGCAGCAGCACTTACTGTGCACCTGCAACAGATGGTCTCTACTGTGGGCCAGTCGCCCTGGAGGCTGCACAATGGGACACGACAGCCAGACACATGCACACAGCGCCACACACAAGACACAAGAGACTGTCAGTGTTTACTGTTCAGCACCATGATACCAGAACCGATCGAAAGAGCAGGGGACATGGGGGAGCGGGGACGCGGTGCAGGTTCCGCTCACTGAAAAGCAAGCCAGATAGCTTTCCCAAAATACTTAGAATCTTGCCCCCCTAGTGCAGGCAGAGCGGCGAGCGAGTGCGAGCATGGCCTGGGGCGTGGCTTATCAAGGGTAGGTAACGACAGGTGAGGCGGCGGTAACCCACCAGCTTGGCCACTCGATCGATGACTGGAAAGTACACTGAGCCCATGGGGTGCGGTGACAGCGCACACGGCGGGGACGCAGGGACAGCAGCAGATGGGTGTGCGGCGGGAGAGGGGGAGGTGGAGAGGAAGAGGATGCGGAGGGAGGTGAGCAGGAGGTGTCCTGTGGTGTCCGTGTTGACTAGTAGCGTGTTAGGCTCCTGCCAGCACAACGCAAGGGCGTGAACCAAGCGGTGGAAAGAGAGAGGTGAGGACACCGGGAACAGCGTTCAGACCAGCTTGCAGACTGGCGTAGATAATATGTGAGTAAACTGCCACCGCTGCTTACCTCCAGAACCACTTGTTCAGTGGGCAGCAGGAACGGCAGCGAGTCACGAACCGAGCTGCACCACGGAGACACGCACCTCGCACCACTCCCAACACCTACGCCCGTGTTGTTGCTGCTGCTGCTCCGCGCCACTCCCCCCGCGCCCCCAACTGCCCCAACGTAACCAACACCGTCGTTCAATGGTGTATCAACCCCGTTGGTCCTGCTGCTGCTGCCAGCGCGAGCAGTGCCACTCTGCCCAGGGAAGTCCATACCATCAGCCACACTGCTACCCAAACGGTTATACACGTTCCACGCGCCTGCACGGCCGTGAGAAGAACCGGGAAGAGCAGACGCCGCACCTGAACCCGCAACGCCACCCGCACCAGCAGCATCGAACGCGAAGGACACACTCTGAGACAGTCCCCTGGACCCCACATCGGCTGCACTCTCCGTTACTCCACGCCAAGGAGCCGCCGAGAAAACGGAGCTTCGCCCGTCCAAGCGAAACAAGCCTCCGTCCCAACGGCTGCTGCTGTTGCTGCTGCTGATGCCGCCGCCGCCACCGCTGCTGCCGCTTGTGGGGTTGCCAGTGGTGCAGGAAGCGGGATTCTGAGCGTTGTCCCCGCTGTGGGGATTAGTTGCACGTGCGTCTCCCCCTGTAGCGTGCAAGAAGTCATGCGACGGGGAAGCCCCGCCGGGAATAGCACCAGACGCGCTGCTGTTGCTCCCCGTGCTGGCCGTGAGCTGCAAGGGAGAAAAGGGGAGGAGAAGAGACGAGGGCGGATCCATGAACGAGCGATGCACACACGGAGCATGGCCGGGAGAGTCAGAGCGTGACAAAAGAAATTAATCGGTTAATCGCATGCGTATAATCATGATGCGGCACAGCTCTGGAGGCTTAAATAGCTCGTGTGTCGACCTTAAACTAGAACTCAGGTTAAACGCAAATACAGCACAGTCGTCTTGACGTCATTGAGCCGTTACTAACTCGGAATCAGTTAGGTTTGACCTAGACTGACTGGGAAATAAATCTCATAGTCGCTCACGCTGTTTAAGGAGCGAAACGTGTCAGGTAAGTCAACCAGGACTGACAAAGTAAATACGGCAATAAGGTAAGACAGGGTGACAAGGAACTGACGTCATCGTTGACGTATGTCCAGCGATCCCCGCCGAGAATGCTTCCCAGATCTACGAATCCATTAGAGTCCCCTCCTGGACTTTCCAACGCGTCCTTGGCTTCCATGCCCATATCTCGATATAATCTCCTGCTGTCACGGACTAAGCGCTTAAACTAGTCAACCGCTGCACGGCAACGGAGCCTACTAGCACCGGTCGTTGACAAGCGTAGGAGAAGATACAGAGGTACTAAGGCAGACTTTAGTTCCTACAGCCAAAAGGGACGACAGCACTTCGTGCGACGGTGCATGGGGGTGGAAGCGGTCAACGGCACAGCCTGAGGAAGCGGACGCGAATCACGAAAATCCATGCTGGAGCTCTCTACTCTACCTCGGTTGTTGTCAGTGGGACACACTCACGGAGGTCAAGCAAATCAGAAAGGCAGGATGAGGCGAAGAGTGGTTTGGTGTTGGTTTCAAGAATTCCCATGCGCTGTTCTCACACGCGTCCCAAACGCGAATTCCCACCAGAAACTACCCCTGCTCGCCAGGTGTACACCCACGAGGCAGGCTTGAGGGAAGAGAGGTGTAATGTCAAGGGAAAGAGATCTGACCCCTGATTGCGTGCCATACTACAGGTTCGACCAGAAATGGGTCCTGAAAAGCATCGAAAGGTTTTGGAACCCCTTTGATGACCCCTTTGGGAATCGGTGATTGGAGAAACTGACTGTCCGTCCAGAACGTGACTGCCCGTCTTCACGGTGAGATTCAAGGAACGTCGATGGGACGTCCATCTTGACGGAGATGGTTTGTTGGTACGAGAGATGACGTCTGCTGATTGGTTGATGTGTGGTCGGAGTCTGCTCGATGACCGAACCCGAAATCGCAGCTGGTGAATGCGGCAACGACCTTGCATGCCGGCCATCTCAGCGCGGCATGGCGTGTCATGTCAAAAAAGTTCTCTCAGAACTGATGCGATTTCGAGATTACTTTAGTGACAGCGCCGTTTACTCATGTACATGGACAAAGACAACATCCTTAACAAAATGATGTGGTGTTGCTTAATACACACGCAATTATGTTTAAGGTTGACATTTGTGATGTTGGACCATGTCTGCAGTTTTTTACAGCTCTGATTGATTATCATTGAACGAAAAAAAAAAAAAGCAAACAAACAAACAAACATAGAAAACTTTGTTCACCATGCATGTGGGCGCATGACATTATGCGAACTCGAAATAAAGGAGTCCACCCCAAAGGCGTATGAAAACAAACAAGTGTTGTAACAAATAGAAATGCTACAAAAGGTTCTGATTAACTACATACATAGATAGACGACTACTACCGTACTACGTAAACCTACTTATATTTTCAAAACATGTAAAGGAAAGCACGTTCTTCTTGTGTCATTGCGTGCCTGAAATGGCATCGATGGCCATATGGGCATTGCTTCCCTGAAGCAATCATGCGACATAATTCCGTCTTGTAACGCGGATGCCGCAAAATAGGTCGCATTTCCTCCACTCCATGGGCAAACTGTAGTAAGGGGGCCAGCAACAAGCAGCACATGAGTTGGAGAGGAGTACTGAAAATCAGGAAGAGAAGCGGGAGTGAAAAGGAACGTGTGTGATCCACCCGGGGAGAGAATAAAAGGTGTAGACACGAAAGTAGCCCTAAAACACGATGACAAAGAAACAGTTGTACAGTGCTAGCATACCTGGCATCTGTTGCCGTAGGGACAGGTGCCCATCTCCTCCCACTTGTTGCAAAGCTCTGTCTTGTACGTCCCTTGATCATACACATCCAAGGCTGCGGCCGCAGCCGCTGCTGCTGCGGCGGCCGCTACCGCCACTGTCCCCCCTCCTCCGCCCATACCTGAAGTGGCACCTTCGCTCCTCTCCTTCACACCATCCCTCCCCCTGCCCCTCTCGCTGGAAGCAGCAGCTCCACTGGCACTGAGTCTAGACTCAGACGAATGGTTCTCCTCAACCCTCCGTTCTCTGCGCCGGCTGCGAGGCATCATACCTTGTGCTGTGTCGGGCTCATTATCCACCCACGCACGGCTACCTACCCCCTCCTCGCGCCTCACTCCCCCACCCCCTGCTGCTCCCCCTCCTCCTCCGCCTCCTCCTCCTCCTGTACCACCACCCAAGCGGGAAAATACACTCCCCTTTGCCGCAGCACCAGCAGAGGCAGCAGGGGAGGGCACGCCTCGATGAGGCCGCAAGCTCCCCTCACCGCCCACTGTCACCATCCTTCCACTGCCACTCGTTGCCACGCCTTCCCTTGAAGGAAATGCTCCTGGCGAACCCATTCTCGTGCCTGTAACCTCAAGCCTACCCTTGAGAGCTCCACCTGCTGCACTCGTGTCTCTACCTCCTCCTCCATGCCGCTCCTCTGTGCCTCTTTCCCTGGCCTGTGCACTGCCACCACCGGTCACTGGCTTTGCGGCTGCTACTAATGCTGTGCCCTCTGCTGCTGCGGTCCCCGACACGCCTCTCTTCCTGCTGCCGCTGCTACTACTCAAGGCAGCAGCAGGTGCTGATGCAGAAGGAGAAGCTGATGCAGCTGGAAAGAAAGCACCAGCGGGTGACTTGGGTGGAGGAGAGCTTAGCAATGCACCAACAGCAGCAGGAGCTGCAGCATCACTAGAAGCCGCAGCAGTGGCAGCAGCTGGTGCGCTACCACCACCACCATTACCCGCTTTTCCGCCTGCACCTCTCCCCACGCCCTCTCCTGCTGCCCCTCGTTCCCTCGCCGCCAGGGCAGACACAGCAGCACCAGCAGGCAGCTGGTTAGCTCTAACGGAGATGCTCTTAGGGAGGGG
The DNA here is from genome assembly GCA_947470075.1 of Closterium sp. Yama58-4. NCBI lineage: Eukaryota > Viridiplantae > Streptophyta > Zygnematophyceae > Desmidiales > Closteriaceae > Closterium > Closterium sp. Yama58-4. The sequence goes on along the minus strand of CANIUD010000178.1, from coordinate 345,896 downwards.
AAGAGGCAGCGGCTGCGCAGTAGCAGCAAGGGCTTCAGCCCGCCCCACAGGCAGCAGAGCCGTGCCTTCAGACACAATAGACGTCACTATCCCCTCCACTAGCTTGGGGGCAATGGAGGGCAGGGGAGGCTGTACGGGTGGATGGATGGAGGCAGGAGCACTAGATGGTGTGGAGTTACCAGGCTTGCCAGCTCTCAGCCTAGAGGGGGCGTCTGGGACTGGCTTGGAAGCACGGGCATGCAGGGAGGTAGCAGAGTTGGGAGACATTTCAGGGGCAAGGCGAGGCGAGTGGGAGTCAGAGGCGAGTCTTGGCTGGGAAGATGGCCTGTTCAGGGAACCCGGGGCTAGTACCCCCGGTGTAATACCCGGCATAGCATCGGCATGCGCAGGTGGAGAGACTTTGCCTTGAGGCAGAACCTTCCTTTCTCTCTCTGGTGCTTTCTTGACGTCGAGCATGGGTGTGTCGGGATCAAGAGGCCTTCCTCCCATGTCGCTCCTGCTGTTAGCCCATGGCCTCACACGTGCAGCAGCACCAGCAGTTGCAAGGCCCGTGGGGGCCGTCGCAGGTGCAATGGGAGCAGCTGCAGAGGCAGAGGAGCCTGCTTCAGCCGCACCTGAAGCACTGGCTACCACAGCAGCAGCTGTAGCAGCCTCTGATGATTTAGCACCCGTGCTAGACTGAGGAACAGGAGGCGAGACAGCAGCGGCAAAGGTACGCGGTGGGGGAGAGAAAGCAACGGGCGGAGAGGAGAAGGCCTGAGCGGGCGTGAGTGGAATACTGGTGGTAACCAGGCGGGAGTGGAAGGGCATGGCCGGGCGGGGAGTGAGGGGAGTGGGGCCAGGCGAGGACATGGAGAGGAGGAACGCCATGGAGCTGTCTGTGGGGGTGCTGCCTGCTCCAGTGGCAGCACTTGACCCACCAGCAGCAGCGGCGGCGGAGGCAGCTGCACCCGAAGCGGCAGGAAGAGGCGACTTTGCTGCAGCGGGAGCACCGGTTGCCATTGCACCAGCAGCCGCAGCCGCAGCAGCAGCTGCACGCCCCCCTGCTCTCCCAGTTGACATCACAGCCGCACTGAAACTGGGCACAGCAGGGGATGAACGGCAGGATACGTTGAGCCCACCAGAAGCTTCCTTGGACTCCAACTGACGTGCATCAACAGCAGGCTGACGTGGCTCCACGTCATGCATCTTCTCGTCTGGCTGGGACTGCCACGTCGGCCTCCTGAACACCTCAGCTGGACTATCTGTTAAATCTACCCCTCCCGATCCTGCGGTTTCCATGGAAACGTCTTGTGCGGCTGTGGCTTCAGCAGGGCGTGTGTGGAGCGTCTCTGGTGTTGCTGGGACAGCATGGCCTGTGCGTTGCAGATCGGGTACCGAAGTCGGAGTGAGGGGAGGAGCTGGAGTCTTGACAGCAAAATCAGTTGCTGTAGCCGCTGCAGCAGCGGCGGCGGCAGCGGCAGGTGCAAGGGAGCATGCTTGTAGAACAGCTCGGCCTGGCAGCAAGAGAGTGCTGGGTTCAGGGAGCTTTTCAAAAATGGCCCCTCGGGCCCCACCACCATCATCACCACCGTGGGCATCAATGCCACCATCAGAAGCACCAAAATCACCATCACCCCTTGGCATCTCAGCCTCTCCTCCCTCCTTCCGCTCCTTCTCACCACCCACCCGCACCTCCTGCTTCTCTTTCTCCTGCTGCTCACTCTGCTTTGCCTTACCAGATTCCGGAACATGCGGAGCAGCAGCACCAGCAGCAGCAGCAGCAGCAGCAGCAGTAGCAGCGGCAGCAGCGGAAGGACCCCTCTGCACCTCAGCCAGGAGCAGTTTGATTCTCTCCTCTGTGGTCACCAGGTCGTCAGCAGCAGACACCACACCCCCATGCCTTGCACTGCCAACGCTGGTGTGCGATATTGCTGCCTGCCGTGTGCTCACTGCGGGTAGGTCTTCAGTGCCTGCTTTTTCTTGTGGTGATTGCCCAGCCAGCGGTGACCAGGGAGGCATGTCCGCGCCTTGCCCTTGTTGCTGCTGCTGTTGCTGCCGCCTGGTGCCTACTGCCAATGCTGCATTGGATAACAAGGAGGGGGTAGAAAGCGCAGAAGCCAAAGGAGCAGGAACATGGCCTTATTGGAACCTCAGTATGTTGTTGCATACAGATATAAAATCCTCCCATAGCTAAGACTCACAAGCTAGCAAAGAGGTACGCAGACAAGGGAAGAAAAACAGCCACCTACAATCGAAACAGTCGTGAGAAAAAGGAAGAGGTGCATACGCAATGAGGAACGCAGCAATGATCGCCCTTGTGCTGCAAGTGCCGCTGCTGTGCCAACCAGTGGGCTGTGAGGCAGCGGTGCAGTGACGACAGGCACGCCAGGCATTCCCTGCAAGCCAGGCATGCCTGGCATGGCGGGCATGGTAGGTGAGGCGTCTCGCGCCTGGCCGCGACGCAGAAGCTCCATGTTAGCTGCCCTTAGCTGGAGGGCGTCTGCTCTCAGCTGGGGAGAGGAGCAAGGACGGCGACAGAGAACAACAACAGTGAGAATGTTTAGTGAGAGACGTTGAGAACAAGGCAAGGCAACGATCTCAGGTGCGAAATTCAAAACAAAGTAGGTGCAGAACTGAGGAAGCAACGTCATGCTTGCTTACTTGAGAGGTCTCTGCGTGTGCCTGCTGCAGCTGGCTGGCGACGGAGTTGTAGCTCCCCAGCAGCCCCTGGAACTGCGCTGATATGCGCTCCACATATCGCTCTAATTCTGCCAGCCTCTGCTGCTCCTTCTCCCCAAGCACCTGCTCACGCTGCCACGCCTCCTGCCCCTGCCGCTTTGCCCTGCCAGCCACACAACACAATTTACATGACAAGTGTGAGAGGCGAGTGGAATTCTAAAAACTGCGTCAAGAGAAGAGAACGTGGGTGAGATTATGGGGGAAAGAAGGGTCGGAAAAGGGTTGAGAATCACCTATTAGTGACCGTTGATGTATCCATTATATTCCCCCAGTCAACACCCTCCAGCACCTGGGAGAGACAGCAGGCACACACACATACACAAGCAAACACACGCACGCATGCAGATGCGTGCACACGCACGCATGCAGATGCGTGCACACGCACGCACATGCAACCACGCACATACACGCACACCAAAACACACAAACAGAGGAGCACATAATGCAAGTAATGTCGTCAGTAAAATCCGGTGACAAAACTGGAGGGCAGTGTTGAAAACTCAATCTCATCAAACAGTCATTGAAAAACATCAGAAGGGCAAGCTACCTTGTGCTGCAGAGGGGAGTCATTCCTCGCATGGCCCAGCTCCGCCACTGCCTGCTCCGCCTTAATCTTCCCCTCCATGGCCCACACCAGTTCCGCCTCCAATGCCCTCTGCCACCCACACAGCCAGGCACAGAGCAACACACAGCAGCATCAGCAACAGCCACTGTCAGGCAAGGCTGGGGAAAGAAAGATGATAAGCCACTACTAAAGAGACATGCCAGCAAAGGCGCAGAGAAGCAACTCCATTGCATACCTGTGTGAGCTTGAGGTCCTTGATTTCATGCCTGAGCTTCTCTGCAGAGCCCTTGCACCTGATGCAGAACCTCCCTTCCTCCACTGGCACTTCCCACCCCATGGGCGCCTGAAACTGCTGCTCCTGCACCTGCTGCTGCTGCTGCTGATGCTCGCCTTTAGCCCTCCGCAGGTTGGAGCAACTCTGCAGGCCGAACGAGCTCCAAATCCTCTCCTGCAGCCCAAACGCACCACCTGCATCACCCCAGCCACTCCCCTCGCCACCGCCACCAGCGCCGGCATCAGCAGCAGCATCCGCAATCATATCCGCATGCCGCTTTCCCAAAAGTCCCCACCCCTCTCCCTGCTCAGCCGCCACAGCCAACCCCAGGCCCCTCCCTGCACCAGCACCGCCAGCTCTGCCTAAACGCTGGGGAAAATCCTCACTTCCTGAAACCATCAGACCTCCCACTCCTGGTAAGTCAAGAGCAAGGGATGCTGCTGCTGCTGCTGCTCCGCCCTCAGCAGCACCAGCATCTGCTCTCCGCGGCATGTGCAGCTTGCGCCCATCCTCGTCATACCCCGCACCCAGCATCCTCCCACGTCCGCTGAGTCCATCCAAATCACCACGGTCAAAACCCAGGGACACAGGGACACTCCCTAGCCCTGGTACTTCCTCCGCATCTCCACCGTCGTCGCTGCATGATTTGCCTTGATCTGAGCCGTCCAATGCTCCAGCAGCAGCAGCAGCATCGTGGCTGTCATCTTCCAATAGATCCATGGGCATGTAGCTCATGAGGGAGGGCGACTCCGGATCCATGTCCTCTGCCTCCACGTCAGCACCGACGCCACCATGATGATGACGTGGCGGTGGAACATTCACGTGCAGCTCAATTCCAGACTCCACCTCTGCCTTCACAGAACTAGCTGACTCGCCTTTCTTCATCTGAGAGGTGAATTGGCCAGCAAGGAACAGGCTACACTTCCAACAAGTGATCGGAAAGAAAGGTTAACCGGATGGAAGGCAGTAACCCTGTACAACCAGGGTGACTTTAGGAGCCACGGGCGTGTTGTCTCCCAGGTAACTTAATTTCCAACCCTTGAAGCTAAGTCTTCAATGGATTGATAACTTGAAGCTCGGCACGAGGTTGATGCACACCGTCTTCAACCTTCAGGCATCCACTCACACGGCTGCCAACCGTTTGTCCGTTTGTCTTGTCAGTGCGATGCAGGTGATTAATGTTGATGCAGACGATAACTTACAGCCTGCACGCCATGCAGCTGTCACGACCGAAACCCCCTGACACTGCTAAGAAGAACCGTGGACCGGCACAGTGAGCCTTCTACCCAGGGACCTGCCAGGAACCACATGGAGTAGATTAACTAGGGTCTTAGAAAATACATAGATATGGTCGATGTGAACGAGATTTGAAGAATCTGAATCTAACAGATATACCTTCGAAACACTTATTCGGAATCTACAGCGGATAAGACGCTCTTACCTGTGGACTGAATCCAGTGGGAGACGATGCGCGTGCCGCCGAGACTCGACGTTGCTGAAAGAGCACTGCGTGCGTGTCTTCCGAGAAAGAATGCGTAAGCGTTTGACAGCACCAGTTAACAGCCTCGTCCTGTCGCCCGCTTGACGGCTACTCCCTCCAAGCAACCTCGTGCTTCAACCCGCCTCATCCTCGGCGGAAAAGGAAAACCCCAGCGCCTATGAATCTGGAAACCTCCTGTCCCGTATCGCGTCCTCTCCTGGACGCAGCTCGCCTCTCTCCTCTCTCTCTCTCTCTGCCTCATCCGGCATATGCGTCGCACATGCCATGCTCTCCTCTTCCTTCCGCGCACACCATCTCGCCATTCCATCAGGCAGTCGCGTCGGCTCCGCTCAGCCAGGCTGTTCGAAATTCCCAATGCCATGTGGTGAGCCACCACGCCCATTCCCCAGTTCCCCCCTCGAGCCGCATTCCCTGCCCCCTTTCAGTTCAAGCGGCGCGGACATTGACCCTCCCTCAACTTGCTGTGTAGCCCGAACCTTGAGACTGTCTCGTAAGCGAGGAGGTTGGGTCCCTAGACAGCTGTCGCCGGGAGAAAATCGACGTGGCATCGGGACACGAGAAGTGAATGCGTGACACGTGTAATAGGATTTGCGCGACAGGACGAACCACTAGTAAGAAGTGACACGACCTTTTGCAGCATACTGCTCAGCTCAATGCGAACATGCAGAGAGGAGGTCCCAAGGCTTCCTGCCAACGTGATCGGAAGGGTGCGAGGCGCGGACAGCAAAGGCTGCAATAAGCTAGAGAGAGTTTTGTACACTCATTCCGAACAGATTTACAAATCAACTCACAACACTGAAAAAAATCAAGGAATCCAGAACTGACAAGTTTGCACGTAAAAAGTGTACATCGGTGTAGAAGGGAAATATTCGTTTTAGGTGTCAACTACTGAAACGGTACTGGAGCATGACAAAAGAGAAAAAATTAAGGGGCTCCTTAGCCCTTAAACCTGTACTACTACTACCAAACGGAAACAGACAGGATCCTTTCACGACAAGAACAGGGATCAAGCCCTGACTAGCCAGCCTCCGGCCGAAGCACATCCTTCCAGCACGTGCCTTAGCTTAACCAAGCCACAGCAACCAGCCAGCAAGCTCGAGCCCAAATCTAGGCTCTGACTCAGAACAGGAACTCTTTACAGAAGCTGGGCCACATCATTGGGCAGCTCCTCAATGACTGTGTTGTAGAAACGCTGGATGTCCTGAAGCATGCGCTCATCATCCTTAGTCACGAAGTTGATGGCAACACCCTTACGACCAAACCGCCCTGACCGACCGATACGATGGAGGTAGTTCTCAGGCTGGGTGGGAAGATCGTAGTTGATGACAAGAGACACCTGAAGGAAGAGGGGAGAAAGGGAAGGAACAGATCAGCAACCAGGTTTTCATGCTACCACACCTCCATGGATGGAACATGAACACCACGGGATAATGCTGACCAGGAATAGGGATGCTTCAGGAACAAGGGATGCACTTCAGATGAAAAAACATATAAGCCAAAGCATCAGCATAATGAATCAAAGCAGAAAGCTGTGAACCCACCTGCTGCACGTCAATGCCACGTGCCAGCAGGTCAGTGGTGATGAGCACACGGGACGAGCCAGAGCGGAACTCCCTCATGATGATGTCACGCGTGTTCTGGTCCATGTCACCGTGAGTGGCCGACACAGTGTGGTCACGGCTGCGCATCTTGTCCGTGAGCCAGTCCACCTTGCGACGAGTGTTGATGAAGATGACAGACTGCACACAAGACGAGAACGGGTGCAGACAAGCAAAAAAGGGTTCAGGAAAACTGTCAATGGGAACAGATCAATCGCAATTAGGGTTTCAGAAAAGATTCACGTACAGCACTCCTGGCAATCTCAACAAAAGAACCAAAAACGAGTGGAAATCAACTGTCAAAGGAAGGAGGACATTTGCAGAATTCATAAGACACAAATACCTACCTGGGTGATGGCAAGAGTCTCGTAGAGATCGCAAAGCGTGTCCAACTTCCACTCCTCCTTCTCAACGTTCACGTAGAACTGCTTGATACCCTCCAGGGTGAGCTCGTCACGCTTCACAAGAATCTTGACGGGCTTGTTCATGAACTTGCGGGTGATCTCCAGCGCTTCCGGCGGCATCGTGGCGGAGAAGACGCCGACCTGGAGCTTAGGCGGCAGCAGCTGGAAGATGTCGTAAATCTGCAACATGGACGCGACATTGTCGAAACGGTAAGGAATTACACTATGTCGACAATGTTTCACCGTCGGCAATGTATAGAAGTAATGCTGCTCCTAGAGCAGCAGGATTGAAACCGCGGATTACGGACCTGGTCCTTGAAACCGCGGGAAAGCATTTCGTCGGCCTCATCAAGCACGAAGCACTTGATGTGGTCCGGACGAAGGGAGCTACGACGCAACATGTCGTACACGCGACCAGGAGTACCCACCACCACGTGGACACCAGCCTGCGAACACAACGAAAAAGAAAACATGTTGAGAAGTTGCGGAGACGAAAGATAATCAGTCTCGACGGAATCGAAAGAGACACGGACCTGGAGAATACGCTGATCCTCGCGAACGCTGGTACCACCAACGCACGCATGAACCTTGACCTGGAGGTAATCGCCCAGCGCGCGCATGACCTTCTCAATCTGCTGCGCAAGCTCACGGGTGGGTGCGAGAACCAGAGCCTGGCATTCGAGCAGCTTGTAGTCCAGCTGCTGCAGCACGCCGGAACAGAACGTCGCCGTCTTGCCGGTTCCGGACTGTGCCTGCTGAATCACGTCCAGGCCCTTGGCAAAAGGCACAATACCGCGCTGCTGGATCGCGGAAGGCTTCTCGAAACCTGTAATGTTAAGGTGTAAAAATTCGGTGACAAGTAAATAAAGCATCCTGGGAAGTAGAGGCTGATGCTATGGACGAGGTTCGATGCCATTGTAGCAAATTTACGCCTTCCCGGTTCCTTAGTGGTTCTCAGGATCATCGTTTCCTACGTTCTCTCGGTAAAAAACTTACCGTAAGCGTAAATCCCACGGAGAAGGTTCTCGTGAAGACCCATGATATCGAAGCTCTCGTGCACCTCATCCCAGGTGGAGATGAAGTCTTCGCCCTCGCTAGCAAGCCTGCACAACGAACGACAGACAACGGAAACCGTATCGGTGCAATTGTTAAAGTGGGTTTATAATCACGCGTACTTCACGAACTGTTCTGGCATGATGCACCAACAGCCAGGTGCAAACTATATCGAGACTCGGTGAAAGACTAATCCGCAAAACCTGTAGGCTAGCTAAGACTCTAAACTTACACATCTGCCATTTTGCTGTCATACTGCTTCGCATCGAACTGCGATCCTTCAGGAGCCATGCCAGCCATGTTGAAAAGCTTTCTTGAAAAACAAGAACGCGACTGAGCTTGCACTGTAACAGGTGAAAGGGATCCGGGAGAGAAACAATAGAATGAAGATTTTTAAAAGAAATGGAACCTGCACAGGTGATCTAAGACGCCTCCCCTTGTTGGAGTAACAATCAAAATTAAAGAAACATCCGTTCCTCGACAACCATCACTACGAGAAGTAACAAGGAATTAGGGTTGGTTGCGAGACAAGGAAACACTATGCTGGGGTTTAGCAAGGACTTACGGGAAGGCCTGGGAAGAGCGTAAAGAACGTCTGAAGGGAGCTTGAGAGAGCAGGAAAACTAGGCGCAGCCTTGCCTGGCTTAGGCGCGCAAGAGGAGTTGAAGTGATGGAAAGGTGGAGTATGTAAGGAGAGGCACGGGGGGGAGGGGATCGGATCACCGAAGGAAGCGTGAAAGAGGGGAGGGATGGGGCAGGTCACAGGTTCCGATAAGCTGGGCTGGTAACCACAAGGAGGCTTGGATTGCCTTGCGCATGGCTCGGGGCCTTGGCTCTGCCACACGGGCAAAGGACGAAAACTTTCTTTCAGAGCTTTTCTGCCACGGGTTTGGATCAACGGCTGGATCTGAAGTTGCAACGGGCGAGCAATCATCGCGTGGATAACGAAAGGGTGGTGGTTGCTGTGGCTGACCACCCCGAAGTGAAAATCCCTTGGGGCGAGGTGAGTGGTTGATGCCCTCGGATCTGGGCAACAGTTTCTTCACCGCCACCGCCACCACACCTTTCACGGGCAGAGAAAAGACATTGGAGTATTGCCACGTCAGACCAGAAAGGGCACAGAAGAATGTTCAGCATCTCGAAAGGCCAGAGAAAGTGCAAGCCAGCATCCCCAATATAGCCCTCCCTCATTACAATTACAGCATACCAGTGTTCCCAAAAAAAAATCCATAACAAAAACACATGATCATAACAACGGCACATGTGAAGATCCTCGCCGCTGCAACAATTGTGCTGTACATACACGAGAGTGGCAATCCTCAGGGTGATACTGGTTTCATTACATACCCAACCCTAAACTGCACAATGCACAGCATTGGTGGTGGGTTCCTATTCGAGCCATGAAAGTAAACAGGAGTGTGTAATGGAATTTTTTGGAAGTGTATACACTTTCCAAAAATATATATTGTGAACGCGCAGCTGCCTATAACGCAGCAAGGCAACTGCTGAACTTCATTCCGAGTACATAACGAGGGTTGGAGGCCATTAGGCCTCCACCCACGTCTTCGTTTCGGAACTTCCGTTCCACTTCATTCTCGTCCAACTACCAACTACCTGGTCGTGTTCTAGTTTTCCCATTCTCACCTCAGTCATGGCTACTAGTTTCCACAGCTTACCTCCATAAAATTAAGAGGCTCGAAGTGGTGATGTTTTACACATATGCTTTTATTTTATTTTATTTTATTTCTCTCCCTCTCTCTTAGATCGAGCTCCTAAAACGAAGTTCCAGCGCCATCAAAGGCAAGGGGGTCGCGTCCACGACTTCACTTCTGGGGCGCGATACAGGGCTCAGTGGGACCCAGAGCAAGTGGCGAACGTGCCACTGGTGCGCCTGGGACGAGATCGCCGCTGGCGACGAAATCGCCACTGGTGCGCCTGGAGACGAAATCGCCACGGGCGCACCTGGCTACGAAATCGCCAAAGGCGCGCCCCTAGCGACGAAATTGCAACATTCGCGCCTCGCGACGAGCTCGCCGATGGCGCGCCTGGTGTCGAGATCGTCGTAATTGGCGGCGCCCTCCAACGAAATCGCCACAAGCTTCTCAGGCGACGTAATCGCCAGACATGACGGGCGTCAATTATAGTGACGTGTACCATATACAAAACTGCAAAGGCACACACACCTCTTGAGTAATCTTCTACCGGTATGTGTTGTCCGTTTTTTAACACATAAACTCATGTTTCTTCGGCTTGTTTATTTTCTTGGTCGCAGTAAATGGAATGCGAGGCAGCCGACGCGGCACGAGGGCATCACTCGTGACAATGCGGGCAATGATGGCCACATCGTCAATCGTTGCATCTCCACGACCGTCCCCATGGGAGGAAGGGGACCGGGGGTCCCGTGCTGGCCATAGGGCCGTTCCCCATGGGGGGAAGGGGACCGAGGGTCCCGTGCTGGCCATAGGTGTTAGAATCTAGCAGCAGGAAAAATGAGTGAACTAGCAGCATGCAGGAGTACAAGTAGTAAACCCTAATTGGGCTGTACCCCATATGGGCTACCCCACTACAGCCTAGACAATATGCAGCATATATGTTTGACACACCCCCATAGGCAAAGTGGGGGAGAACTAGGGGTCAAACGACCAGTCAAGAGAAGCAAAGCAAGCTCAGGGTGGATCTCAACGTCACCACACATTCTGAGCACAAGCAAAGGGCCACAAGGCCAGTCCACAAGCAGAGATATATATGCAACAATAACAGTACAGTGATGACTACCTAGCAAGAGCAGGCATGCATGTATATATATAGATCACAGTACAAGCAGAGACTACAGCAAGTGTGGAAACGTAGGCACAAGGCCCAACAGGGTACAAAAGCGCTGATGATCACCAGACGGAAGTGCCTGTTAAACTGTATTATGCTTGTAGGCTGTAGTGGGGTGGCCAATATGGGGTACAACCCCAACTAGGGTTTCATATTTGTACCCAAACTTCTGCTAGTTCATCATTCTTGCCTAGCTATTCTGACATGGTATTCAGAGCAGGAGGTCCCTAGGACCTACCGACCGTTTTTTTTTTTTAAGGGCCCACCACCGCTCGCATGCGGTTACCACGCTACCCCGTGCCCTAGCCTCGTAGCGCCCTCGTGCGCCCACGTTAGCGCCCTCGCGCGCCCCTCGTTAGCGCCCTCGCGCGCACCCTCGTTAGCGCCCTCGCGCGCCCCTTCGTTAGCGCCCTCGCGCGCCCCTTCGTTAGCGCCCTCGCGCGCCCCTTGCTAGCGCCCTCGCGCGCCCCTCACTAGCGCCCTCGCGCGCCCCTCGCCGAGCCGCCCGCTCGCAGCCCGCCCGCCCGCTCGCTGCCCGCTTCGCGGCCCGCTCACTACGCAGCCCGCCCGCCCGCTCGCTGCCCGCTTCGCGGCCCGCCCGCTTCGCAGCCCGCTCGCTCGCTGCCCGCTTCGCGGCCCGCCCGCTTCGCAGCCCGCTCGCTCGCTGCCCGCTTCGCGGCCCGCCCACTTCGCAGCCCGCCCGCCCGCTCGCTGCCCGCTTCGCGGCCCGCCCGCCTCGCAGCCCGCTCGCCCCGCTGCCCGCTTCGCGGCCCGCCCACTTCGCAGCCCGCCCGCCCGCTAGCTGCCCACTTCGCGGCCCGCCCGCATCGCAGCCCGCTCGCCCCGCTGCCCGCTTCGCAGCCCGCCCGCCCGCCCGCTGCCCGCTTCGCGGCCCGCCCGCCTCGCAGCGTCGCCCGCCCGCCGTGCTGCCCGCTTGCAGCGCCGCCTGCCCGCCGCGCTGCCCGCTTCCCGGCCCGTCCGCCGCGCTGCCCGCTCGCAGCGTCGCCCTCCCGTCGCGCTGACCGCTTGCAGCGCCGCCTGCCCGTAGCGCCAGCCTCGCCCGCTGCTCTCTATCCGTGCACAGTCGCCTTCCCCTGCTGCGGCAGCTTGCGTTACTCTGTCACACTGTCGCTATGGCTTCCATCCGTGTGCTGTCGTTCGATGCTGAGGGCCGCCCTGTGCGGTTCACCGCTTGGCTAGATGACCTGCAGCTGTTCCTCCTGAGCGATAGCAAGGAGCATGTGTCGCTCTATGATTACGCGTCTGGTGCTGCGCCTGCCCCTCCTGCCACAGCTGAGCTTAGTGTTCGTTCCCACTGGCAGACTCGTGACGCAGCTGCTCGCCTAGCCATTCGCAGTCACCTGCCGTTAGCTGAGCTAGAGCATTTTGGCGACTGCAAATCCGCTAAGGCCCTGTACGACGCTGTCGTCGCTCGCTACTCCTCGCCTGCCACAGCCGAGCTTAGCCGCCTCATGCTGCCGTACCTGTTCCCCGATCTGTCCACCTTTACTACAGTCGCCGATCTTATCACCCACCTTCGCACTAGTGATGCTCGCCTGCGTGCCGCCCTTCCCACCGAGTTCTGCGCTAAGAACCCCCCTCCACTGTACTGGACACTCCACTTCATAGTCACCCGTCTCCCTGACACCCTCCGCTCAGTTCGAGACCACTTCCTTGCTCGCTGTCCCACTGAGCTCACAGTCGCCCTCCTAGAGGAGCACCTGCTCGCGGCCGAAAAGAGCATTGTAGCTGTCGGTGCTGCTCGTGGCGCTCCTCGCACCCCCATCTTTGAGGGGTGTTCTCCCTCTCCCCTCGCTCCCTCCTACGCTGCTGCTGCTGCTGTTGACTTCCTTGGTGCTGAGTCTGTTGGCGCTGCTTCTACTCCTGGTGGGAGGCGCCGCACCGGCAAGGGCAAGGGGGGCAAAAGTGGTGGTGGTGGCGCTGGGGGGGGAGGAGGTGGGGGAGGTGGGGGGGGAGGCGGTGCTGGAGGGAGCGGTGGCGGGAGCGCTGGTGGGAGTGGGGTCGGTGGTGGAGACGGGGGCGGCGGAGGAAGCAGTGGCAGTAGTGGCGGCGGCGGCGGTGGCGGCGGTGGCGGTGGTGGCGGTGGTGGCGGTGCCGGTCGGAGCGGTGGTAGTGGTGGCGGCGGAGGTCGGAGTGGAGGCACTGGCTCGGGCCAGAGCTCCCAGCAGCAGCAGCGTCCCCAGACGACCCAGCAGCTTCGTGAGTGGCTTGCTCAGCGTGGGACGTCGGGGGCCAGTGCACGCTGTTCTTATGTCATTCGCACAGGTGACCGCAAGGGACAGACGTGTGGGAGGTTCCACACCCCGTACCGCTGCTTCTCCCGCCTTGACGACGCTTGGCGTGAGGAGATGGGTGCGGATGTTGAGCGCCCCCGCTGGGCTGAGCTCATGAGGGCTGGTGTTGATGTCTTTGCTCTTGACTATGATGCTATTATTGCTGCCATGTATGCATTGACTGTTAGTGCCGAGGGAGACTGTTACTTGTGTGTGCCGCCTGACCCAGGTATAGAGCCCGCTGCCCTGGGTACTAGTGAGTCTGCTCTCTCTGGTATGGTGCCCCCTGTACTTGCTCCCCCCAGTGCTGTCCCGGCTAGTTTCGAGTCTGCTCTCTCAGGTACAGCACCCACACAGACTCCTCTCTCAGGTACCGCACCGGCTGAGGCCTGTCACACCTTCACCCTTGACTCAGGTGCTTCCCGTTGCTTCTTTCGTGACAGTACTGAGCTCACACCGCTTCCTGCACCGGTCCCAGTCTCCTTGGCTGACCCCTCTGGGGGCCCAGTCCTTGCCCAGTCCACCACTGTCCTCCCTTGTCCGGCGGTTCCGTCTGGCTCGTTGTCGGGTTTCCACCTCCCCTCGTTCTCGACGAACCTGGTGAGCAACGCTGTCCTCCAGGATCAGTGGGTTGACACCTTTACCCCTGGCGGACAGCGTGTGGCGATCTGCACGTGCTCCAGGACTGGCCGTCACCTGGCTACGTTCACCCGTCGGCCGGGGTCGAGTCTCTACACACTGACCACTGCGTCTCCCCAGGTAGCTGCTGTCGGTCAGGTGTCTGCGTCAGGTCTGGTGGCCCACGCCTGTGAGTGTCGTTCCCTGTCGCACCAGACTCTTCTCTGGCACCACCGCCTGGGTCACCCCTCCTTGCCACGCCTTCGTGGCATGCACCGTCGCCTCCTTGTGTCCGGTCTTCCCAGGTCCCTCCCTCCCCTCCCTGCCTCGCCTGCGCCGCCTTGCCTTCCTTGCGTCGAGGGGCAGCAGCGCGCCGCTCCTCACTCCTCCTCGTTCCCCCCGACAGAGGCTCCTCTGGAGACCCTCCACCTGGACGTGTGGGGCCCAGCCCGCGTTCGTGGTCAGGGCGGTGAGCGGTACTTTTTGCTGGTTGTCGACGACTACTCGCGTTACACCACGGTCTTCCCCTTGCGCACCAAGGGTGAGGTCCCTGCTGTTCTGATCCCTTGGATCCGCACGGTTCGTCTCCAGCTCCGCCGCCGTTTCCGGACGGATCTTCCTGTCCTGCGTCTGCACTCTGACAGAGGTGGTGAGTTTTCCTCCGATCTCTTGAGGACCTTCTGTCAGGCGGAGGGCATCGAGCAGACCTTCACGCTTCCGGACTCCCCACAGCAGAATGGGGTTGCTGAGCGCCGCATTGGCCTGGTCATGGAGGTCGCTCGTACCTCCTTGGTCCACGCGGCGGCTCCCCATTTTCTGTGGCCGTTTGCTGTCCGGTACGCCGCGCATCAGCTCAACCTCTGGCCCCGTGTCTCCTTGCCGGAGACCTCGCCCACACTGCGTTGGACGGGGGAGGTTGGCGATGCGTCGCGCTTCCGGGTGTGGGGTGCTCGTGCCCTTGTCCGCGATACGTCCGCGGACAAGCTCTCCTCCCGCACGCTTCCTTGTGTCTTCCTTGGCTTTGTCCCTGACGCGCCTGGCTGGCAGTTTTACCACCCCACCTCGCGCCGGGTCTTCGCCTCTCAGGATGTCACCTTTGACGAGTCGGTCCCTTTTTACCGTCTCTTCCCCTACCGCACTGCCCCCCTCCCTCCCCCGCCGCTTTTCCTTGCTCCTGGTCCCCCTCCGGTAGACCCCCTTCCCCCTCAGGGTCCTGCTCCTTCAGGTGTCTCTCAGGTAGACCCTCCTCCCGTCGCTGAGCCTGTCGAGGTCACAGGTGACTCAGGTGCTGCTGCGGGTGGTGCTGCTGGGAGTGCTGAGCCTGGGGGTGCTGAGCCTGGGGGTGCTGGGCCTGGGGGTGCTGGGGCTGCAGGTGCTGGGACTGAGGGTGCTGGAGCTGAGGGTACGGTGCCTGAGAGTATGGAGCCTGGGGGTGCTGCGCCTGGGGGTGCTGAGCCTGCGGGTGCGGGGCCTGGGAGTGCTGGGACTGCGGGTGCTGGAGCTGAGGGTACTGTGCCTGAGAGTTTGCCGCCTGGGGGTGCTGCGACTGGGGGTGCTGAGCCTGCGGGTACTGAGCCTGGGGGTGCTGCTACTGAGCCTACGGAGCCTCGGGTTACTGCGTCTGGGGGTGCTCCGGTTCGGGGTGCTGAGCAGTCTCTCACACCGCAGCAGCTTCGTGACTGGTACGTCCGACGCTTTCGCCGTCCTAGTGGCTCGGCTGGAGTTTGGGGTGCTGGAGCTGCTCGTCCTGGGGGTGCTCGTACTGGGGGTACTGGAGCTGCCGGGACTGGCTGTTCTGGGAGCACTGTGACTGGAGCTGCTGCTGGTGCTGAGGAGTCGGACGGTGGAGCTGCTGCTGGAGCTGGAAACCCGGCCGGTGGAGCTGCTACTGGTGCTGTGGACCCGGACGCTGGAGCTCCTACTGGTGCTGAGGACCCGGCCGCTGGAGTCCCGTCTACTTCTGGAGACACTGCGCGGCCGCGACCGTACTTCGTACCGCTCCTTCAGCAGGTTCTTGGGCAGGCTCCTCCTCCTTGTCCTCCTCCCTCCGTAGAGTGTCCTCCGCCTGTCCAGCCGCAGTCACAGTTACCGCCTGCCTCGCCTCTCCCTGCTCCCTCTCCTTATACTGGTCCCACAGGAGGTCTTACAGAGCGTCGTGAGCCTGAGTCTCGTCCTGCGTCGCCTGTTCGTCCTGCTCGCACTGCTAGTCGTGTCCGTCGTGAGCGTCCTCCTCCTGTCCCAGGCACTCACTACATGACTCTGCGTCCCTCTACTGCTCCTCGGCGTGTCCCTCTACCGTCTCCTCCTGCGTCCTCTTTGCCTGCCGTTCCGGACCCTGAGTCTGACCGGTATCGCGCTGAGCACCCTACAGTCACGCGTCTCCTTGCTACTGTTGTCACTGACCCCACCTTTGAGTCCTCGGCTGCGTCTGCTCTGGTCGCTGAGTTGGTTGACTTTGCTGCTGCCTGTCGTCTAGACTACGCTGCTAGCCTTGTCGCTGAGTCTGAGTCTGCGTCTGTCTGTCCTCCGTCCGTCGGGGGTGAGTGTGCTCTTGGCACGGACGTCCTTGAGGACAGGCAGGAGGACTTTGACTCTCTTGCGGCTGCTGTACCTCATCTCGTGGCCTGGTTTCTTGCCCCTGAGGGAGACCCGGATGCAGTAGACATCCCCACTCCGCGCACTTACGCAGAGGCGATCTCGGGTCCCTACTCCTCTCAGTGGCAGACAGCCATGGACGCAGAGATGGCATCCTGGAAGTCCACAGGCACCTACGTCGACGAGGTTCCCCCTCCTGGGGCGAACATCGTCGATGGCATGTGGATTTTCAGGGTGAAGCGGCCGCCAGGTTCTCCGCCTGTCTTCAAGGCTCGTTACGTTGCTAGAGGCTTCAGTCAGCGTCAGGGGGTCGATTTCTTCCAGACCTTCTCCCCCACCCCGAAGATGACCACTCTTCGGGTTCTGCTGCACGTTGCTGCTCAGCGTGACTACGAGCTTCACTCTCTTGACTTCAGCACAGCGTTCCTACAGGGCAGCCTACACGAGGAGATCTGGCTGCGCCGCCCACCTGGCTTTACTGGGTCGTTTCCCCCTGGTACCCAGTGGAGTCTCCGCCGGCCAGTCTACGGTCTCCGCCAGGCGCCACGTGAGTGGCACGACACACTGAGGACTACTCTTGCGGCTCTTGGGTTCGCGCCGTCTACTGCTGACCCGTCGCTGTTTCTGCGCACAGACACGTCGCTGCCGCCGTTCTACATCCTCGTGTACGTCGACGACTTGGTCTTTGCTACTGCTGACACTGAGGCACTCGCTCGTGTGAAGTCGGAGCTGCAGAAGAGACACACCTGCACTGACCTGGGTGAACTGCGTAGCTACCTTGGCTTGCAGATCACCCGGGACAGAGCTCGCCGCACCATCACCCTGACTCAGTCACACATGGTGCAGCAGGTCCTTCAGCGCTTCGGCTTCCAGTTCTCCTCACCACAGGCCACACCTCTGGCTACCAGCCACTCGCTCTCAGCTCCACCTTCGGACGAGTCCGTAGAGCCGAGTGGCCCGTACCCAGAGCTTGTAGGCTGCCTCATGTACCTGATGACTTGCACGCGACCTGACCTCGCGTACCCTCTTAGCATCCTTGCTCGTTACGTTGCGCCTGGGAGACACAGGCGAGAGCACTGGGAGGCTGCTAAGAGGGTGCTGCGTTACCTGTGCAGTACATCAGGCATGGGGCTGGTGCTTGGAGGACGCGACAGAGTTGTCCTCACTGGTCACTCGGACGCCTCTTGGGTGGACGACCTGGCTACGCAGCGGTCGTCACAGGGTTACACCTTCAGCCTTGGCTCAGGTTCTGTCTCGTGGCGGTCCACCCGCTCTTCCTCTGTTCTCGGCTCTAGTTGTGAGGCTGAGATCTACGCCACAGCCATGGCTGCACAGGAGTTACGCTGGCTCACCTACCTGCTGACTGACTTGGGAGAGCGGCCTAGTTCTCCTCCAGTTCTGTACGGTGACAACAAGGCGGCTCTTGCCTTGTGTCAGGAGCACAGACTGGAGCACAGGACGAAGCACATTGCTCTTCGCTACTTTCTTGCTCGAGAGCTTCAGCAGCGCGGTCAGCTTCGGCTTGTGTACGTGGACTCGAAGGCCAACACTGCTGATATCTTCACCAAGGCGCTCCCGCCTAGTGATCATCAGCGGCACTGTACTTCTTTAGGCCTTGTGTCCACGTTTCCTCACTTGCTCACTGCTTGACATTCTTTGTACTGTACTTTATATATATCTTGTTGCTTGCTTGCTAGGCTTTGATCACTGTGTTGCTTGTCTTGTACTATATCTAGCACTGCATGTGAACTGGCCTTGTGGCCTTTACTTGTGCTCGGAGTGTGGTGACGTTGTGATCCACCCTGGGCTTTGCTTTGCTTTGCTAGACTGGTCTTGTGACCCTTTGTTCTCCCCCACTTTGCCTATGGGGGTGTGTTAAACTGTATTATGCTTGTAGGCTGTAGTGGGGTAGCCAATATGGGGTACAACCCCAACTAGGGTTTCATATTTGTACCCAAACTTCTGCTAGTTCATCATTCTTGCCTAGCTATTCTGAAAGTGCCTTGGTGAATATATCAGCAGTGTTGGCCCGAGTGGCCACGTGACGAAGACGAAGCTGGCCTCGCTGCTGCAACTCTCGAGCCAGGAAGTAACGCAGAGCAATGTGCTTCGTTCTGTGCTCCAGTCTGTGCTCCTCACACAAGGCAATGGCGGCCTTGTTGTCGACGTACAGCACTGGAGGAGAACGAGGCTGCTCTCCCAAGTCAGTCAGCAGGTAGGTGAGCCAGCGTAACTCCTGTGCAGCCATGGCTGTGGCGTAGATCTCAGCCTCACAACTGGAGCTGAGAACTGAAGACGAGCGTGTAGAACGCCACGAAACTGAACCAGAGCCAAGGCTGAAGGTGTAACCCTGCGACGACCGCTGAGTAGCCAGGTCGTCAACCCAAGAAGCGTCTGAGTGCCCAGTGAGGACAACTGGGCTCGTCCCTCCAAGCACTAGCCCCATGCCTGATGTGCTGCACAAGTAGCGCAGTACCCTCTTAGCAGCAGCCATGTGCTCAGGTCGGTGCCGACCAGGAGCCACGTAGCGAGCCAGAAGACCAAGAGGGTACGCGAGGTCAGGTCGAGTGCAAGTCATCAGGTACATGAGGCAGCCGACTAGCTCTGGGTAAGGACCACTCGGCTCTACGGACTCGTCTGAAGGTGGAGCTGAGAGCGAGTGACCTGTAGCCAGAGGAGTGGCCTGTGCTGAAGACCAGGTGAAGCCGAAGCGCTGAAGGACCTGCTGCACCATGTGTGACTGAGTCAGGGTGATGGTGCGGCGTGCTCTGTCCCGGGTGATTTGCAAGCCAAGGTAGCTGCGCAGCTCACCCAAGTCTGTGCACGTGTGTCTCTTCTGCAGCTCCGACTTCACGTGGGCGAGAGCCTCAGTGTCAGAAGTGGCAAAAACCAAGTCGTCGACGTACACGAGGATGTAGAACGGCGGCAGTGAAGTGTCGGTGCGCAGAAACAGCGACGGGTCAGCAGTAGAAGGCGCGAACCCAAGAGCCGCAAGCGTAGTCCTCAGTGTGTCGTGCCACTCACGTGGCGCCTGGCGGAGACCGTAGACCGGCCGCACTGGGTGCCAGGAGGGAACGACCCAGTGAAGCCCGGGGGGCGGCGCAGCCAGATCTCCTCGTGCAGGCTGCCCTGCAAGAAAGCTGTGCTGAAGTCAAGAGAGTGAAGCTCGTAGTCACGGTGAGCAGCAACATGCAGCAGCACCCGAAGAGTGGTCATCTTCGGAGTGGGGGAGAAGGTCTGGAAGAAGTCAACTCCCTCTCGCTGACTAAAGCCTCGAGCTACGTAACGCGCCTTGAAGACAGGCGGAGAACCCGGCGGCCGCTTCACCCTGAAAATCCACATGCCACTGACGATGTTCGCCCCAGGTGGGGGAACCTCGTCAACGTAGGTGCCTGTGGACTTCCAGGAAGCCATCTCTGCGTCCATGGCTGCCTGCCACTGAGAGGAGTAGGGACCCTCTATCGCCTCTGCGTAAGAGCGCGGAGTCGGGATGTCTGGTGCATCCGGGTCTCCCTCAGGGGCAAGTAGCGAGGACACAAGATGAGGTAAAGCAGCAGCAAGACACTAGAACTCCTCCTGTCTGTCCTCAAGGACGTCCGTGCTAAGAGCACACTCACCCCCGACGGACGGAGGATAGACAGACTCAGACTCAGCAACAAGACTGGCGGTGTAGTCTAGACGACAGGCAGCAGCAAAGTCAACAAGCTCAGCGACCAAGGCAGACGCAGCAGTAGACTCAAACGACGGGTCAGTGACAATAGTGGCTAGGAGACGCGTGACAGTAGGGTGCTCAGTACGAAACCGGTCAGACTCAGGGTCCGGAACGGCAGGCAGAGAGGACGCAGGAGGAGACGGCAGAGGAACAGGCGGCGGAGCAGAGGAAGGACAACGGACTACGAGGTGTGCGCCGGGGACAGCCGGCTGACGCGAACGAGGAACACGACGACCGGTACGACCAGGACGAACAGGCGAAACAGGACGCGACGCAGGCTCACGACGCTCAGCAGGACTACCAGTCAGCTCAGTGTAAGGAGAAGGAGCAGGCAGCGGTGAGCCAGACTGTAACGGAAGACCAGTAGACGACGGAAGAGTAAGAACCTGACGAAGAACAGAGGCAGACGGCGGCAGAGACGACGGAGACGGCGGAGCGAAGAACAGTCGTGTCGGCGCAGCTGCACCAGTACCAGCAGCTCCAGCAGCTCCAGTGCCTCCAGCAGCTCCAGTACCTCCAGCAGCTACATTACCTCCAGCAGCTCCAGAAGCTCCAGGCCCAGAGCCGACACCTCGAGTCCCAGGGTCTCCAACCTCTGTGTCTCCAGCAGCAGCACCCCCAGAACCAGCACCTCCAGTCCCAGGGTCTCCAACCTCAGGGTCGCCAGCAGTAGCACCCCCAGAACCAGCACCTCCAGCTCCAGGGTCTCCAACCTCAGTGTCTCCAGCAGCAGCACCCCTAGAGCCAGCACTTGCAGTCCCAGGGTCTCCAGCCTCAGTGTCTCCAGCACGAGCCCCTCCAGAACCAGCAACTCCAGCACCTCCAGTAGACAAAGGACCAGCACGACTCCGAGCTCCAGCAGCGCGACGCTGACGGCGACCGTACCAGTCCTGCAGCTGCTGTGGGGTGAGAGGCACACGTGGACGAAGGCGGCCACTCCAAGGAGACCGCGCAACAGCAGACTCAGAACCCTCAGCGCCCGCACCCCCAACGGCTCCAGAACCTCCGGTGTCAGTACCCTCAGCACCAGTACCTCCAGCGGCTCCAGAACCTCCAGCGCTAGCACCCTCAGCAGCTCCAGAACCTCCAGCTCCAGCGTCACCAGTACTAGGCCCTCCAGCAGCTCCCGAACCTCCAGCGCCAGCACCCTCAGTAGCTCCAGAACCTCCAGCGTCAGTACCGCCAAGCTCAGCACCCCCAGACCCCTCACACTCAGGCTCAGCACCACCAGGCTCTACACCCTCAAGCTCCGCACCCGCAGGCTCAGTACCCCCAGGCTCAGCACCCCCAGGCTCCGCACCCCTAGGCTCAGCACCCCCAGAAGTAGCACCCCGAGCAGGACCACTCTCAGTAGGACCTGAGTCACCAGTGACCTCAACCGGCGCAGTCAAGGGAGGAGGGTCTACCTGAGAAACACCTGAAGGAGCAGGACCGGGAGCGGGGAGGGGGTCTACCTGGGGAGCACCTGGAGCGAGGAAGAGCGGCGGGGGGGGGAGCGAGGCAGTGCGGTAGGGGAAGAGACGGTAAAAGGGAACCGACTCGTCGAACGTGACGTCCTGAGACGCAAAGACACGGCGCGAGGTGGGGTGGTAAAACTGCCAACCAGGCGCGTCAGGGACAAAGCCAAGGAAGACACAGGGGACAGCGCGGGCGGAGAGTTTGTCCGCGGTGGTATCGCGGACAAAGGCACGAGCACCCCAGACCCGGAAACGCGACGCATCGCCAACCTTCCCCGTCCACATCAGTGTGGGCGAGGTCTCCGGCAAGGAGACACGGGGCCAGAGGTTGAGCTGATGCGCGGCGTACCGGACCGCAAACGGCCACAGAAAATGGGGGGCAGCCGCATGGATCAGGGAGGTACGAGCGACCTCCATGACTAAGCCAATGCGGCGCTCAGCAACCCCATTCTGCTGCGGAGAGGCCGGAAGCGTGAACGACTGGGTGATGCCGTGCTCCGCACAGTAGGCTGCCAAGAGGTTGGAGGAGAACTCACCACCTCTGTCAGAGTGCAGACGCAGGACAGGAAAGTCCGACCGGAACCGCTCGCGGAGCTGGAGACGAACTGCGCGGATCCAGGGGATCAAAACAGCAGGGACATCCGCCTTGCTCCGCAAGGGGAAGACCGTGGTGTAACGCGTGTAGTCGTCGACAACCAGCAGGAAGTACCGCTCGTGGCCCTGTCCCTGGACGCGGGCTGGGCCCCACACGTCCAGGTGGAGCGTCTGCAGTGGAGCCTCTGTGGGAGGAAACGAGGAGGAGTGAGGAGCGGCGCGCTGCCGCCCCTCGACGCAAGGAATGCAGGGCGGCGCAGGCGAGGGAGGGAGGGCAGGCAGAGACCTGGGGAGACCAGAGACCAGGGAGCGAGAGTGCATGCTACGCAGGCGAGGCAAGGAGGGGTGACCAAGGCGGTGGTGCCACAGGAGAGTGTCGTGCGACAAAGCGCGACACTCGCAGGGGGCCGCCTGCTGACCAGACGTAGACGCAGACGCAGCTACCTGAGGGGACGCAGTGGTCAGTGTGTACAGACTCGAGCCAGGTGCACGGGTGAACGTGGCCAAGTGCCGGCCCGTCCTAGCACACGTACAGTGAGTCACTCGCTGACTCGCAGGAGTGAACTGGTGAACCCCCCCATCCTGGAGGTCAGCTCCACTCACCAAGTTCGTAGAGAACGAGGGGAGGTAAAGACCTGACAGGAAGCCAGACGGGACGGCCGGACACGGCAGAACCGTGGAGTGGTGGGCAATGACTGGACCCCCAGAGGGGTCCGCCAGGGAGACCGGGACTGGCCGACTGAGCGGCGTGAGTGCGGTGCAGTCGCGAAAGAAGGAGCGGGAAGCTCCTGAGTCAAGGGTGAAGGTGTGCGAGACCGCAGTGGGCGCAGTACCAGAGAGAGCAGACTCACCAGCACCTGAAGCCACGGCCTCACCAGTACCTAGAGCAGTAGACGTACTAGCACCGAGAGCAGCAGCCTCACCAGCACCTAGAGCAGGAGACGCACTAGCACCTAGGGCAGCAGCCTCACCAGGGTCAGGCGGTACGCACAGGTAACAGGCACGGTCAGCACTAGTAGACAAGGCATACATGGCAGTGAGAATAGCATCATAGTCAAGCGCAAAGATATCTACCCTCTGTCCATGCAGCTCCAGCCAGGTGGGGAGCTCAGCCTCGTCGCCAAACACTGTGCGCCAGGCGTCGCTCAGACGGGCGAAGCAGCGGGACTGTGTGTGACCAAGCGTCCCACAAGGCTGACCAGTCCTAGCACCTGTGCGAATGACGTACGGGCAGCGAACTGTACGGGTAGACCTGCTACACTGAGCGTACCACTCCTGGAGCTGCCGAGGCGTAAGTGGCTCGCGTGGACGCCCCTGCAGCTGCAGCTGGCCACTGCTAGACGCTCCCAACTGACCAGCCCCAGGGCGACAGCTACGACGGCTACCGCGACAACCCCAGCTAGTATACCACTCACTAAGCTGCTGGGGCGTGAGAGGCTCGCGTGAACGTCGCTGGAGCTGCATCTGGCCACCTGCCAGTAGCAGTAGCAGCAGCAGCAGCGCGGGCAGGGCAGGCGTGGCAGGCAGGTAGGCAAGCAGGCAGGCAGGCAGGCAGGCAGGCAGGAAGGCAGGCAGGCAGACAGGCAGGCAGGCAGGCAGGCAGGCAGACAGACAGGCAGGCCGGCAGGCAGGCAGTCAGGCCGGTAGGCAGGCAGGCAGGCGCGCAGGCAGGCAGGCAGGCAGGCAGGCAGGCCGGCAGGCAGGCAGGCAGGCAGGCAGACAGGCAGGCCGTCAGGCAGGCAGGCAGTCGCTCACCAAAGGCTGGGAGAGCAGGCGCTCACCGGGCGAGCAGGGCCGGCGCTCGACAGCGGCGACGTCGGGGCCGCAACACCGGCTGCAGAGCAGGGCCGAAGCAGCTGCAGGGCGGGGCCGCTTCAGCGGCAGGTCGGGGCCGTGGCAGCTGCAGGGCGGGGCCGCATCAGCGGCAGGTCGGGGCCGTGGCAGCTGCAGGGCGGGGCCGCATCAGCGGCAGGGAGGGGCCGTGGCAGCTGCAGGGCGGGGCCGCATCAGCGGCAGGTCGGGGCCGAGGCAGAGGGCCGCGCGCGGCTCGGCGCGGGCTGCGCTGACAGCGCGCTAAGCTGATGCAGGCCGCGCGCGGCCGCGCTAGGCAGTAGCGGGCCGCGCGCGGCTCGGCGCGGGCTGTTGCGGGCCAGTAGCAGGCCGCGCGCGGCTCGGCGCGGGCTGCTGCGGGCCGCGCGCGGGCCTCGCGAGGCCGTAGCAGGCCGCGCGCGGCTCGACGCGGGCTGCGCGGGCTCGGCGCGGGCTGCGCGCGGCAGCTGCGAGCTGCGCGCGGCTCGGTGCGGGCTGCGCGCGGCTGCAGCGGGCTGCGCGCGGGTCGGTGCGGGCTGCGCGCGGCTGCAGCGGGCTGCGCGCGACTCGGTGCGGGCAGCGCGCGGCAGCAGTGTGCTTAACGGTCTGCAGGGGCTGTGTGCGGGCCTGACGGGCGTGTAGAGGCGGCGCGCGGGCCTTACGGGCCTCTAGGGGCAGCGCGCTGGCCTAGGGCAGCAGGAGGCAGCGCATGGGCAGCACGTCACAAGGCAAGGCAAGGCAGGCAGGTACGTGGGGTAGCGCGGTAACCGCAGCGGTAGGTGGGCCCGAAAAAAACGGTCCTACGGACCTTAGTGCTCTGATACCATGTTAGAATCTAGCAGCAGGAAAAATGAGTGAACTAGCAGCATGCAGGAGTACAAGTAGTAAACCCTAATTGGGCTGTACCCCATATGGGCTACCCCACTACAGCCTAGACAATATGCAGCATATATGTTTGACAATAGGGCCGTTCCCCACGGGGAGAAGGGGACCGAGGGTCCCGTGCTGGCCATAGGGCCGTTCCCCATGGGGGGAAGGGGACCGAGGGTCCCGTGCTGGCCATAGGGCCGTTCCCCATGGGGGGAAGGGGACCGAGGGTCCCGTGCTGGCCATAGGGCCGTTCCCCATGGGGGGAAGGGGACCGAGGGTCCCGTGCTGGCCATAGGGCCGTTCCCCACGTGGGGAAGGGGACCGCGGGTCCCGTGCTGGCCATAGGGCCGTTCCCCATGGGGGGAAGGGGACCGAGGGTCCCTTGCTGACCATAGGGCCGTTCCCCATGGGGGGCAGGGGACCGAGGGTCCCGTGCTGGCCATAGGGCCGTTCCCTATGGGGGGAAGGGGACCAGGGGTCCCGTGCTGACCATAGGGTGTTCCCTTAGGTGGGAAAGAGGATTGCAGTTGGCAAAGGGCCATTACACAGAGCATGGATGATGCTCATTGCAGACATTTACTCTATGTGGTTTCATGTCGCCCTTGGTTGTTACGACAATATCTTTAAAAAAAAAATGTTGTGTCCCAAACAAATTCCGGATGGTCACAAATAGTGTAGGCACCTTTCTTGGGGGACTTGTTACCGTAAGACACCTACGGTATAAAGTATGACATGCAACTACCGTATATGTACCGTATCTGCTTTTGGCAACCCAACATCCTAAGACACTAGTGCAACAAGTACATGTCAGAATCCCAGTCACTAACCACTGGGATAAAAGGGCTTGTTTATATAGCGGGTGAGTGCGCCCATAACCCCCCAGGCCGACGTGCCTGTAACCCTTCCCTAGGATCATCGGGGATCTCCAGTGGACCTCTGACACCCCCCCGCACTGGGATGCCCGAAGTGCACACACCGGGAATCGAACCCGAGACCTTCGCTCTGATACCATGTCAGAATCCCAGTCACTAACCACTGGGATAAAAGGGCTTGTTTATATAGCGGGTGAGTGCGCCCATAACCCCCCAGGCCGACGTGCCTGTAACCCTTCCCTAGGATCATCGGGGATCTCCAGTGGACCTCTGACAGTACAAACTCCTCTGGATCTATGCCACATTGGAAAAATATGATTCTCGCTAAAAATACATGTCGTAGGAGCCACATTGGAAAATATGGTCTCACTAAAATGCATGGTTCTACTATGAAGAGGTGTAAGGAAGATAATGGGTGAGGACAAACCTACAATTTGAGCACCAATGACATTTGTGGAGATTGCAGCTTGGCCGTGGTGCCTGATACGCGAGAAAATTTGCCGCCATTTGAGAACACTGCAAACTTAAGGTAGCCAGAGCTTTAGTATCCGTAGCGGGGAACGCCCTTTCAGAAACTAACGAGCAAAAATTATTGCATTGAGCAGAAACGTGGGTACAAGTGCTAACCCTAAACTGGGTTGTACCCTATATGGGCTACTCCACTACAGCCTACACCGCACAAGCACCATTACAGTTTGACACGCACAGCACCCACCTGCTGCACCACCTATTATTGGATCACACCGATAGTGTATCACTGCACTCGACACGTGGACAATCCTATACGACGAGCTACTCTGCTTCAACTGCCAACACAAGCAACTAACTTCAACCACATGCATCCACCACACCGACGTCCAAGAAAAAGCAGCTTTCACTTCAGCGACACGGCGCTACAACCAACAACTTTCATTCTTCGACGTCAACATCGACGCGACCAACACAACCCACGTTCGCCTCTCCACTCGCACATGTCTCAGAAGACCCATTGAAATGAAGCACGTTGCCTTGCAAGGAACAGAAAGCAAGCTTTCTCAATATGAATTTTTTTGAAAGTGTATACACTTTCCAAAAATATATATTGTGAACGCGCAGCTGCCTATAACGCAGCAAGGCAACTGCTGAACTTCATTCAGAGTACATAACGAGGGTTGGAGGCCATTAGGCCTCCACCCACGTCTTCGTTTCGGAACTTCCGTTCCACTTCCCACCCGCCCCCCCATCGGTACTATCATGTGTCATTGATCGTGGGACGAGAATGTTGTAATAACCCATTGAAATGAAGCACGTTGCCTTGCCTCATTGAAATGAAGCACGTTGCCTTGCAAGGAACAGAAAGCAAGCTTTCTCAATGTGGTCAGATATGAAAGTAGGAACCGGAACGTTATAAGTTCCCTAACAATTGTCACCGCCGATTAAATAACACAACCTCAGCTTCTATTGGGTGCATTCTGCTGGACAAATGGGTATGAGCCAACCAAACAGACACCTTCAAATTGATCAGTAATCTATACATACAACAACGTGGGAGGACATCAGCCAGCCCCCTTCGAGCACTTGCATGTGCTTAGACTACAATACAAGTGGTGGATATGCAACACAAGCCAATGGGACCTAAGCAACTAGTGTCACTTTGTACCTAGGTTCATAATCTAGCGGTAAAATATAAGCTACCTACTCCCTACGGAAAACTTGGGCCAACAGCATCTTCTGCTCTGCAGAGAGCTTGGTAGGGAATCTAACATCAAACCTTATTCTAAGGTTGCCACGCTTGCCCAACTCCTTGCCTGGCATCCCCTCCCTAGGAATCACCTTTTCATAGCCGGGATATATAACCTCATTGAGGGGAATTGAAAGCTGTCTTCCATCAAGAGTTGTCAAGTTCAACGTGTAATCAAGCAATGCGTCCGCGATGCTGATTTTCTGAGTGCACAGAAGATCAATGCCTTCCCGCTTGTAGAACTCATGCTGCTTCTCCTCAATGACAAAAACAAGGTCTGCAGGAACGAGACCAGGCTGCTCGTTCCCTTTCTCAGGGAACGTAATCCTGGTCCCTTTTTTCCATCCTGGTTTCACGTTGATCGTCAGTATTTCCTCCACTGGGGTGATTTTCCTGAAAAAGCACGGGGATAAGTGGAAGACAAATTAGTGACTGGCCTACTGATTGCCCTTGTAAGGGACAAGTTGAGAAAGAGCGGCGCAACGTACCCAGCAGTGTCAACAATATTCCGTGAGATCTTCATTTTCCGCGTCGACCCCGAATAAAGTTCTTCCAAGGAGCAAACTAGACGATTCTCTACAGGTGCACCTTTCTTAGGTGCGGGGGAGTTTGGATCCACATAATGGCCATGCACCACGGGCTCTTGCCCTGGAGAGCCATAATGGTCGCCAGGATACGAGGAACCAGACTTCGAACCTCTGAAGCTACTGCTTTCTGACATGAATGGGTTCTTGCCAAAGAACTCTGCAAAAATGTCTTCCGCACTCCGCGGATTAAACTTATTAACATGAGGAGGATTTGGGGTGCTAGAAGACGGGGCGTGTGAACTTCCTGGCTGACTTGGAGTTCCTTGACGTGGTACTTGTCCTTTGAGTCCTTCCTCCCCATATTGATCGTACACTGCTCTCTTCTGACCATCACTGAGGACCTGAACGAAGAGAAGAAAGGTGAATGAGTCCTGATTTCGGAACAATCTAGGCGGACTGTGGCAACAAGAGCATAAGCTCGTACTACCTCGTACGCTTCAGAGATCTCCTTAAATTTCGCCTCGGCTTCCGTCTTGCATGTGGGATTTTTGTCTGGATGCCATTTCATCGCCAACTTCCTATAAGCCTTCTTTAGGTCATCATCAGACGCGGTGTTCGGTACCTGAAGTACGTCATAGTAGTCTAATCCCATTTCATAGGTAATGGCTGGAAATGGTCAACAAACGCCTGGCAATTCGAGAATCATTGAGGCTATTGCCTGCCCAGACACACCTGGGTGATTGCAACAACAAAACCAAACCCTCAAAGTAACTCCAGCAGATAAATGGGCTGAGCAAGCCCTTGGCGGCTGCAGCTGTATGCACCTTGCCAAGGGTAGTCGCACGGCAGGCAATCCGACGTATACGATCAATTTGCTAGCTGTTGTGGTCTTCGCAGAAGTGTCGCAGGTGCTTCTACGACGCTGTTGCGAAGTCGCAAACCAACCTCCGACACCCGAATCGCACAAATCCAAGGCACAAGTTGCCGCTTCGACAGTTGCATGCCCTTCTCCTGGCTTGGACGAGCCGAATTTCCAAGTCCAACTCAGTCTCGTGCACTCGTTCGTTCCCCTTCAGCCAGATCCAACTGTCCGGTTGGCTTCATCCGGAATCCCAAGCCGCCCGTGATCAAGAGGGCAGTCCACCCCTAAATTGAGGAAATCAATCCCCGGGGCGCCGCGCAACGTGCTTCGCGAAGTGCCACAGGGAACAAGCGTGAACATCGGTCCATGACCTACACCTACGCCAATGGGATAAAAGCTGGTCGACGCCCCCGTGCTCTTTTACACACAATAGTGAAAATACTCCAACACCTCAATACTCAGAATCTATATACATATCCTTAGATATCTCAAATCAGCTATTACGACCAATTTCCCTCATCACCGGCTTCTTTCATGACCAGGAAGCAAGATTACAGCATTCCAAAAGTACCATTTGCTTGCATCATGCATAGACTATCTGTTACAAGTTGTCCTGCAAGGACCCACCCACAAGCCAACGCATACGGAAACTCAAACAATGCGCTCCAGCTCCCTAGCATACCCCAAAGCTTGGCTCACGAGCTGCATGGATGGCATTCTATCACGCGGTTGCTGCTGCTGTGGGCGCTGGAAGTATACAGAACCATCACGCACCTCCCAATTGTGCTGTAGCCAATGCATGGAAAGAAAAAACAGAGGAATGTAACTTCATGATTGAGGTAAAACAAAGGTAAGCAGGAATAGAAGTGTGAAAAGGGGGGACAAAGGAAGGTGGCGGGTACAAGAACAGTAAAACAGGAAAACGATTCAAGGTCATTGTTACCTGCTCAGCATAGGGCTTCAGCTCTGCTTCATTGGTGAACATGAGCAGTTGGCATGCATCTTTAATTTCAAGGGACTCGTATGCCTTCTCACTGCACCCTGCTATCTCATCCCTGCCATGGAAAAACAGTCACATGGATGAATAGGAAGCACACAGATACAGGCTATATTGAAGTGCTGTCCATGTGTCACAACTCTCCCCCCTCCCCATCTCCATGCTAGAGCAAGTACAGCAGATCCAGAATTGACATGTGAAAAGAACGACACTTCTTATTTTTTTATGCATCCCCTTCAAAATCCTCACCTGACAGTCCGCATGAGCAGGTCAAGGAAGTGGGCAAACAGTGGGTGTGGCGCCGCATGACGTGCGGTGAGCACACGTGCATACGCCCCTTCCATGAGCGCCTGCTCTAGCTGCACTGCTGTCTTCACACATGGGTTCTCGTCCAGGCCATCTGGCAGCAGCTCCAGTTCGGTGTGGAACTCTGCAATGCGGTTCGCCACCAACAGGCGCAGCAGGTTCAGGCCCAGAATGACAGGCTCGTTCTCAGAAGGAGGGAGGACGCTCCTGGTGTGGAGAAAAACAGGGCAAGAGGGTAGACATTGTCGCGAAAGCAAGACAGCAACAACTGGGGTTTCGGCAATAATGGGAGAAAGTAGAAAGGGAGAGAGCAGCAAGGCAGCGTGGATAGGGTTCTGAAACAGGGGACTGGGCATGATGGTGTGCGCACCTGGTGTCAGTGTAGTAGGTGCGTAGCTGGAGGTAATTGCGCTCAAAGAGAGCCTCGTCCTTTTGCTTCACGCTCAATAGCACCGCGTGCTCCATCACATCGCCTGTATCCAGTGGGTCACAGCTTTTCAGTACGACGGTGTGAATGCGAAGCACGCGATGGTGCAAAAGCATTTAAAAAATATACGAAACGAGGTTGTATAGGGGGCGTTACAGAAAGGAGGGAGAGTAAACGGAGCTAGAGCACGATTGACGCGCGGGCACAGCAGATGCTACACGAGCAGAAGCGCAGGGAAATGAGACGCACGCGCAAGCAGGAGCTCTTCCTGTGCCGTGGGCGACTGCTGGTACAGCGGGGGTAGCGCTGGCAGCAGTGTTAGCTTCAGCTGCAGGGGACGATGAGGGGAGGGGAATAAGATGTGCGGAGGGAGGAACTTAAAACTGGTTTTGAGGGAAAGTCATGTGGAGTGACAAGGGGTTTACGCGTGGATGGTTGCACAGTTAGGACACTCAGGCAACGACACTCAGGCTCCGAGAAAGAGAATTTGATGAACGTCTCCGACATGGCATGGCAATATTGACAAGAACAGGATAATACGAGCCTTCAACAGCTGAAATCTAGCTTCAGACAATCCGGCCTTGACCTTGACCGTCGGGCATAAGGAAGGCTACGGACCGACCTGATGCATGTCATCCATGCCGATCCCGCCTCCGCCAGTCACAATCATGACGGAAAATTAGTCCATTCACCGCCACGTACGGTCGATCGGGAAACCCAGGCTTACCTTGAGTTGCGACACAAGCGACGCGCACGTCGGGAGGTCATCTCGCTTGTAAGCGCTATCCAATTGCTCCGTCAGAGCCTTGACGTCTTTAAGAGTGTCGCCCATCGCAGTCCCTGCGTCGAGCTCGCTGCTGCGGAGACGAAGATTAGCCGGTAAGGACACAGTTTTCTCTCTCGCACTTATATTCTACCTGCTCGCACTAAGTATCGCGCGTTCGATGCACCCGTGTCGCGACTATCTAATCCTCTAATCCCACCGCTATTTGAACAAAAAATCACGTTCGCGAAACCGACGGATAACGGTAATCTCCTAGCCTCGAGAGACCCGAAAATCCCCTTCCGTCGCCGCTAGGATTCACCCGCGAATGCGAGCGGACAGGATCAGATCTAGGTGGATCCTGAGAGATGAGACCTCGCACACAGCTGAGGCAGACACCAAGCACGCGGCAGCAGGCACAGGAATGACGCGCGTGAGAAACGAGACCTGGCAACTAAGCAGCTATGTTGGGAAGAATCTGGAATCGAGGCCAGATAGGAGCGGCTGTGGGACAAACTCTAGCTGCTCTGCTCACAGATCGAAATTCCATCCGTTATATCCATTCGGAAGGGGTGTGGGTGTGGTGGCTGTTTGAGGGGGACCTCAGTACAGTTTACATGTACGATTAACAAGTTTGCACTGTACACTCCCTGTGTTCCGTTAAATAGTGTGGTATACGCGTTTGTAGTCCTTCGTTCTCCTCCCGCCAGTTTACATGTACGATTCATCCCTGTCAGCTGCTGCTTGTCAGTTGATCGCCGCAGGAGCACAAGCACGCATTCGCCCGCTCTTGTGACTCAACAGAGCGATTTGTCACCAGGCCTACCTTTCACCCAATCTCACCGTAGGAAATTCTTCCAGCTTTCATCAAGTCTTATTCATCCAGCTTTCACGTCCGTAAAATTCAGGCACACATCAACCGCACAACAGCCAGCCTTCCACCCGTTACCATGACACGCTCCTGCCGACCTTTCCTTTCCCCGCTCCACACATTCTCTCCGCTCCGCCACTCCTCACCCCGCCTCACAGCCCTCCTCCTCGTCGTCGTCGTCTCCCTCCACTCCTCTCTCCGCGCGCCGCGCTGCGCGCTCGCGCTGTCGCAAGACGCCATAGGGAGCATCCTCGCGGACGGCATCTCCTTCGACGGGATCGGGCCGGGCGAGGACTTCGGCGACTACGAGGAGCGCTACGGCGTGACCGACGACGAGGACGACTATAACGCGGATGCGAGCGGAGGCGGCGCGGGGATGGGCATGGAGGGGGTGTCGGTAGAGTGGGACGACGAGCAGCCAGAGGCAGCGATTCATGGCGTGCTAGACGTCGATGACGTCACTCTTCCCAAGCTCGCAGACGGCCGCCAGAAGCTGCTGCTGCTCTTCTACGCGGCATGGGACAGGTTCAGCAAGGTGCGGTGCTGTGGGAGGGAGAGTTGCGAGGTGCAATGGGGCAGGGGGATCGGGGGTGGGAACCGTTTGAAAACACTATTGCACGCTCCACACTCCTTCCTCTCTTCCGTCTCACCCTTTTCTTTCCTCTAATCATCTCCTGTCTCTCACTCGTACCCGTTTCTCCCCTGCGTTGCCTCTTGCCGTGCCATGTGGTCCGTCCATGTGCGCGCATCAGGAGATGGTGCCCATATACAAGGACGTTGCCGCGTCGCTCGCCACCCACACTGATGTGCTGCTCGCTAAGGTGCTGTTCCTTCCCTCTCCTGCCCCCCCCATCACCACCACTTGTTGTTGTTGTTGCTGCTGCTGCTGCTGCTGCCGCTGCTATTAATCTCTCTGTTTATCAACTCGAACACTGATGCATGCTTATGAGCCTGGAAAACTCAATCAGGCTTCACTGTCACTCACCCTGTGTGTGTGCTGCGCGTGTGTCTGCCTCGTGCGGTGGACCCCTCTCATCCTCCCCCCCCCGCCCTGCCACCAGGTGGATGGCGATAGGTACTGGAAGCTCTCATCCCGATACGACGCTGCCTCGTAAGTCACGTGAGGGGGCGGGTGTTGGGACCGTTGGGCAGGAGAGGGAGAAGAGGCAAAGGGGTTGGAGACTGCACTTGCTTCTGCTCCTCCTTATTCTTCCCCCCTCTTCAGCCATGCCTCCTCCTTGCCCTTTCCACAAACTCATTCTTTCCCCACCCCTGCCACACAATGGATAACCAGTTCTTTTTCTACCTGCCCCTGCTTCTTCATCTCAGTCTTCCTTGAACACGCTCTTTTGTCCTCTCCTCTCCCGCTCCTCTCTCTCTGCACCTGTTCTGCAGCTATCCTCATCTGGTCTACTTCGATCAAGAGAACAAGCTTGGAATCAGGTGCACTGCTCAGGTCTCTTCATCTGTACTGCTCGCATATGCCTTGCTCGCAGACATGGCTTTGCTCCCACAAGCTCTCAGCTCCCTTCACCACCACTCCAACTTTGAGTACCCAAAAAGGACCTTCTTTTCTCCCGCTCTTCGTGTGTGTGTCTCTGCGTGTGTGCGTGCGCGCGCGTGTGTGTGCATGTGTGCATGTGCAGCTATGAGGGTGAGAGGACAGCGGAGGCGATAGTGAGCTATGTGCTTCACGGCGAGCGGGTATGTCTTTCCACTCTGAGCCCTGCTGTACCGTGTGTTTCCTGCTCCCACCCTCCATCCCTACCCACCTCCCCACCCCTGCACTCACACGCCACCAACCCTTCCCAGTCATTCCCCTCTACCATCTCTCCTCCACCCTATCCTATCTCCTCGGCTCTTCCCACTTTCCCCTTTTTCCCTCCCCTTTCTCGTCTGATGCCATTGCTGCCTCTCCCTCTCT
This sequence comes from Closterium sp. Yama58-4, assembly GCA_947470075.1. Taxonomy (NCBI): domain Eukaryota; kingdom Viridiplantae; phylum Streptophyta; class Zygnematophyceae; order Desmidiales; family Closteriaceae; genus Closterium; species Closterium sp. Yama58-4. Next base: position 311,739 of record CANIUD010000178.1, on the reverse strand, counting down.
GTCTCTTCTCTCTCCCCTGCTTCCGTCTCTCTTTCCTTTCCTCCTCCCAGCGTGGGCCTCGGTTGCCCGCCCTGCAAGCAGCAGTGCAGGCGTTTCGAGCGGGCAGCAGTGGGGAGCAGCGCGAGGCAGCCATTGCACAGGCTGAAGCACTCGTGGCTGGGATGAGCGCGGCTGACAAGGAGTGAGAAACGGGGAAGGGGAAGGGAGTGGGGGGAAAGAGGGGGAGGGATAGGAGAGGGGGGGATATGGCTGGGTAGGGGCGGATGGAGGAAGGAGCATGCAGGTCCTTGGAAGGGAGAGTGTGATAGAGGAATGGCTGGGTTGCTGAGTGGGGGATTTGTGTGTGGAAAGTGTTGGTGGCCGTATCTGTTGGACGCTGGGTGCTGCTATGTTGCGTTGCTAAATTGTTGGTTGCTGTCGTGGTTTGTCGTTCTGTTGCACTGGTGGCGATGCTGGTCAGCATGGAATATGGTGGGTGCATGTCATATGTATGTGGTCTTTTCTGTGCCTGTGTCATACATGCATCTAATGTTCATGTACTGCATGTGATTGCTCTACCTGTGATATGCACGTGATGCACAGGGCCTTATATAATTGTACATGTGCATGTGCATGTGCAGTGTGGGTCAGCTGTATATCAAGGCCATGAAGGCTGCAGTGGCATTCGGGGAAGACTTTCTGAGCAAGGTGCCCTTTACACTCCCCTTCAATGCACATTCTCTCCCATCAATGCACACCAGAAGCAGCAGCTGCTCACCCCTCCGTTCCTCACCCCTCCGTTCCTCATATAACTGCGTATCCCGGTGTTCATGGTGTCATGCCTTGCCGCACGTCTTCAGGAGGCGCGTCGGCTGGAGAGCTCTTTGGAAGGAGGTGGTTTGCCGCCGTCCACCTACACCAAGTTCCGCCAGCAGATTGACATTGCCAAGGTGCCATGCCATGCCGTGCCATGCCGTGCCGTGCCATGCCGTGCCGTGCCATGCCGTGCCGTGCCATGCCGTGCCGTGCCATGCCGTGCCGTGCCATGCCGTGCCGTGCCATGCCATGCCATGCCATGCCGTGCCGTGCCGTGCCGTGCTATGCCTCCCTGCTCTGCCACACCTTTCCCATTGCACACACAACCACCAGCTTCTCTGCTTCGTCCTTGCCCTTCTCCCTCTTTCCCTCTTTTTCTTTGTCTCGTGCCAGGCAACACATGCCTGGGCCATGTCAACCTGCATACACCCACCCACCTGCTTGTTCACCTGTGCCTGCTGTACTTATCCACATATTCCCTGTATGCAGGAGTTGGATCCAACAACCGCACATGAGTAGAATGGTATTTCTTGATGAAGCCAGAATAAGCACTGTTTATGAAAAGATGCATGTTTATGCTGGTGATGCCTGGCCTGTCTATGCACCAAAGGATGATAGTCATTTTGTGCAGTGTGCCAGAAATGGCTTGCTTCTGAGATGTTCAGATAACCACGGGCATGGTAGCTTCTTGTTATGGGCATGAAGAACATGGAAGCAAGAACATGGTGAAATGGGAGTTCAGTTTAGACATCTGGATAAACATGTGTGCCTGTTTACATCCTTGTGCCCAGCAGTTCAAGTTAGTTTATATTGATTCACCCAGGTACAGAACACAGTATTCCCACAATATCGGACCGATAATTGCATCAAGCACCAATAATGGTGGCCCCCCGCCTCATTGGGGTTTGCCTTGTCCGCGACGGAAAGTCCACCATTTCTCGTGTTCGCACCGCGTGTGCTCCAGGATCCGACGGCTGCCGTGCCGTGTCCTTGCGACCTCCGTCCTTGTGATGCACGCGCATCGCGCCCGAGGGATGGTTACACTGGTCAGCGCAGCAGGGATCTCTTCCAAACCAGCTCCCCGATGTGAGATCCTTCACAGCCGAACCCAACCCATTCCCAACCAATTCCACCTCTGCACTTTCGTAACCAAACTCAACCAAGCCCTCCCAGCGACCCTAGCATAAATCAGTAAATTTCTCAACACCAACCCAGAGTCCCTTCACTCAACCCACCATTGTTCTCTTTCTTGCAGCGCTGGCGGAACTACCTCGCCACCACTGATCGTAAATCACACATTCGTTCGTAGGCTTCCCTAATCTAGCCTTTCCAGCCCAGTGCTTGTCGCGGGCTCGCCATGGTTAAAGTATCTGACGCCCTACACGCGCGGTTATTTATCGCCATCTGCGTTCTCTGCTCGACAATCGGAGCCAGCAGCGGCCAATGGGTGGGCGTGTCGCTCGGCCTTGACGCGTCGTCGCAGCCCATAGACCCAGCACGCGCCGTGTCTCTCATAAAAGCGCGCGGATTCTCCGCCGTGAAGCTTTTCCGCCCAGACGGGCCCACGTTCACCGCGCTAGCTGGTGAGTTTCCTCGAAAGCCGCCGCCGTTCACGCCAAAAGCTCCAGACACTCCCCTCTTGCCAATCGACGTCAACTCTCGCTTTGTATGTAATCTCTGCGTTCTTTCATTGGTTATCGATTTCATTGCGCCCAAGCTACTCATGCCTCCACCCCCACTCCTCCCCCCCCCCGCCGCGTAGGCTCCGGATTGGAGGTGGTGACGGCGGTGCCCAACGACCGCCTGGCGGAATTCGCGGCGGGAAGCGCGGCGGCCCTGGCGTGGGTGGACGCGAATATCATGCCGTACGCCGACAAGTGCAACATCACCGGTATCTCCGTGAGTAGCCCAAGGTAGTGCTTTCTGAGGCGCGCCTCAGCAATTGTCTCACGTGGCGTGGGTGCGACTTAACGCGAATCGTGCCGTCAGCCGACACTCTGAGGGCAACATCACCGGCATCTCCGTGAATATAGCGATGGAAGTGATTCGATGCTGATACCAGGCACAGCCTGAGGGTGCATGCGTGCCATATGTGATCGTATGACGCTGCCACAGCGTGATTTCGGATTCCATGTTCTGGAGATCGACTCTGAAAGCACGTCTGAGAATCCTCGCGCGTGGCAGGTGGGCAACGAGGTGATGGGGCAGCGCGAGGGCGCGAACGATGCGCTGCCGTCTCTCGTGCCGGCCATGGAGTCGCTGTACTCGGCGCTGCAGGCGCGCAAGCTGCACGGGCGCGTGAAGGTGACGAGCCCGCAGGACATGACGTTCCTCGCCGCGTCCTTCCCGCCCTCCGCGTCCGACGTGCACCCCAGCATCCGCGACGAGATGGCTAAGCTGCTCGCCTTCCTCAACCGCACCGGTGCGCTGGGCACGAGCATCGGGTCATGGGTGGGTGGGTGGGTGCGATGGGGTGGGTTTCATAGTGACATCCCGAGATGCACTGAGCCGCAGTGCTTCTACCCACTCTTTACCCATCTCTCACACCCATCCCCACTCCCTCCCTCCCGGGACGCACGGACTCCCATCATCTCTCCACCCCATCCCCAGGCTCGCACGCGGTGCTCAACTACTACCCGTCCTTCGCGTACCAGTCGGCGCCGCAGCAGATCTACTTTTGAGGCACCTAAAATTAGCCCCCTCCCGTTCCCCCTCCCTCCCTCCTCCCCTCCCTGCACGCACGGACTCCCATCCCCAGGCTCGCACGCGGTGCTCAACTGCTACCCGTTCTTCGCGTACCAGTCGGCGCCGCAGCAGATCTCGCGCGACCTCGTGTTCTTCAAGGGCGCCACCAGCGGCGGGTACAGCGACGGGGCGCTCTTCTACGCCAGCATGCTGGACGCCATGATTGACGCTGCCATCACCGCCTTTGAAAAGCTCGGCTTCCCCAACATCCCCGTTGCTGGTTAGTACATGCTCTCATGCTCACATGTCCACATGCTCACATCTCCCCTCTCAGCTCACCTCCAACTCCGCTCTGACCCACCACTCTGCCTCTCCCCCCTGCCTCACCCCTCCCCTTTCTCCAATTTCCCCATGTCCATACATCAGTGGGCGAGGTGGGGTGGCCGTCAGCAGGATCCCCCGTGGCGTCGCTATCAGACGCAGCAGAGTTCAACGGAGCGCTCATAGACCACCTCACGTCCGGCCAGGGCACGCCCAAGCGCCCAGGCATGCCCATCCGCGCATACATCTTTGAGATGTTTGATGAGGACCGGAAGGACGCTGGCCCCGGCGCATTCGAGCAAGCATGGGGGGTCAACTATGCAAACGGTTCTGAAAAGTACCCACTCAACTTGAAGCCTGGTGGTGGTGTGTCCAAGTCTCCTCCTCCTTCGCCCACCCCTTCACCCACCCCTTCGCCACCACCATCACCAGCGCCATCCCCCTCACCCACACCGTCACCAGCACCGCCGTCTCTCTCCCCGCCCCCTCCCAGCACGTCCCCTCAGACCCCCCCACCGGATTCCTTTGTCCCTGCGCCCTCGTGCGACACAGCAGCGGAGAGTGCATGGAACGCCATGACATGGGCGTGCGGGGAGGGGCACGTGGAGTGTGGTGACTTGTTGAGTGGGACCGGCAGTGGGTGCTGGGCCGGGCAGAACAGCAGCGTGCAGGTGGCGGTGCAGGCCAGTGTGGCCATGAATAGGTATTTCCAGGCCGCAGGGCAGGGCGAGGGGACGTGTGTGTTTGGAAATTCGGGTGCTGTGGTGTCGGCTGTGCCGGCTGCTCTGGCGGGGTGTGGGCTTGAATCTGGTAATGGCAAGTGGTGTGTGGCCGCATGCTTACAGTAGGAGAGAGGCGGAGGAGGGGGGATGTTGAGGAGTTGCTTTCTGCTGTCTCTGCTGTTTAGGGAAGTGCTGGTTAGTCGAGAGAAAGCGAGTGATCTGTGTATGCAGGACATAATAATAAGCAACTGCCTCATGCCTACCTATCTGAATCGTGCAGATGGCCTAGAGTGCCTAAGGCAAGTCACAGGGGAGCGGACACTGGTGGTGTGATGAGCACCATTGTGGGGTGGGCACCGTAAATGGTCTTGGTAATGTCATAAACGAGCCATCATAAGCACCATCCACCGTGACAAGCGAGCACCTTGATGAATATCACCTCATATGCATTCTGCCGTGGGATGAGATGGGGGAAGGCAAGGGGGGAGAAAGGGCATGGGGCACACAGTGTGCGTGATATGGCACACAGCGGGTACTGTCTGTCTTACAGGCAGCGCTGCTGATGTTTGCCAGTGCAGGCGGCACAAAGCGTGGCCGATGCAGATGCAGAAAAATGCAGACGGACACGCACGGTGCCTCTGCTGCCCCCACCTGACAAAGCCACCTGAGAACGCCCCTGGCCCCCCACCTGAGAACGCACCTGAGCACGTCTCTGCTGGCTCGTCGCACGCGGCACTTGATGGTGGGCAGTCCCAGGCGCTGGTGTGCCTCGTAGCGGTGACAGCCCGAGAAGCCTGGTCAGGGGGCAAGCCACGCACCCGATACACATACGCAAGCGATACAGGCGAGGAGTCGGGCAGGGGAGCAGTCGGGGCAGTGGGCACAGCAAAGCAGAGGGATTGGAGGGAGGGGGCCTGGAGTCGCTGACGAAGCAACCGGGTTAGCGAAAGGCTAAGGGAAGACGGCTTGCAGTAGACGAGGTTGAGAGAGGTGGTGAGGTGAGTGAGGAGCGGGCCAGTGGCATGCATCCACACATGGGAGGCGTGCAGGCAAGGAAGGACGGGGTTGGGTGGAACCACAGGGAGTGTGGACAGGCAGGTATGAGGTTATGGCGTGTGCATGAGGAAAAGCAGCATATGCATGGGAAGGGGTGTGAGATGACTCACCATAGTGAAGACCTTCCACTTCCAACATATCAATCTGCAAGCGGCAACGCATGCATGCAGTAGACTTTTGAATCGACTCAAAAGTCACCTTGCAAGGGAAAGAGTTTGAGGTAACTCACCATAGTATAAACCTTCCACTTCCAACACATCAATCTGCACGCAGCAACACATGCATGCAGTAGACACGCGGAATGGTGGGCAAGACACCAGAAAGAGAGACGTGTGGGTTGAGCACGAGACAAAGGCGATGAGGTGAGGAGGTGGAGTGATGGGGCCGCTCAAAGCGCAAGGCACAGGGTGAGAGCATTGGATCAAAGCGCGCTTGCATCACCGTTACATGGCAGCACTGAAGCACCAGAGCACCACGGCATGCACAGCACGTACAGTCATAGCATACAGCGGTAGCGCGCTCACTGGTTCTTGCAGCCCGATCTCCTGGATGCTCGCCATCAGCGCCGCCACTTTCTCCTGGTCGTTGGATCGCGTGCGCATCAACGGCCGTCGGATCTCGTCCACGCGCAGCTCCATCACCTGCGCGCCGCCGCTCCCCCGCGCCGTGCGCGCGCCCGCCGCTGCGCGGTGATGAGGATGAGAGTCAGAATGAGCGACGGGATGAGCGACGGGATGAACGACGGGATGAACAACTGTGTCAGACACAAGAGCGACGGGACAGTCACACTCACTTTCTTCCCCCCACCCTCCCCCACCACCCTCAATTCCAGGGTCACTGCGCCACTCGCCTCACCTGCCTTTCCGCTCGCCTCCGCGCCACTGCTTCCGCTGCTGGCGGCGCTCTGCGCGTCTCCCCCCATGCAGCGCGCACGGCCGGCAAGGATCGGCCCGCTGCACGCCAGGCGGTTAGGAGCGACTCTGAGCGACGCGCCGCCGCAGCATGGCGAGAACGCGACGCGCGGAGCGGGGATCGCGGCGAGGGTGCTAATGGAGTGCATGGCGGCGTTGGGGATAGGGCAGCGGAGAATGATGGGCGGGGGACGGAGGTCGCGGTGAACGGAATAACGTGAAGGAGGATGGGCAATCCCCGTTACAATCCTCAGGTCACAACGGCCCAGTTTGTGAATTGAGAATCATAACTTGAACTAGTAGTACGGTATGTTGAATTGGGTACAACGTTGGCATTTCATAAATGCAGCCATTGTGTATCCTCTAACTACCTGTTCTATCCTGGGCTGTGGCGTATCTAGACTTCCTGGGATGCTAGCGCGTAGGTAGCTTACTGATCAAACTTGAGGCTCAGCTCAAGGTGCGGCCAAGCTAGCTTAGCTTAGTGCACAGAGAAGGTGGACTCCACTCCAGTGCAGGTGGGAAGGGTCTAGTTAGAGCAATCAATGGCATTCGTGGCTGGCTGGAGAGGGGGAATGGAGGCATGAGAAGAGCGGGATATGGGCTAGACTGGGTTGCAGCGGGGGATGGCTATGCCAGGGAGAGGGAGGGATGGAGGGGAAATATAATGTTGGAGGGAGAGGGAGAACAGAATTCGGGAGGGGAATGGAGTGAGGAAGAGTGAGGGAGAGCGAAGGAGAGAAAGAACAGGGAGTAAGGGAGAGAGAGAGAGGGAGAGAGAGTGAGAGTGAGAGAGAGAGAGAGTGAGAGAGAGAGAGAGAGAGAGAGAGAGAGAGAGAGAGAGAGGGGGGGGGGTGGGGGGGAGAAGCGAGACAGCGGGGGAAGAGCGGCGCGCGGAGGGGGGGGCAGGGGAAGGCTGGATGGGCGAGAAAGGCAAGGCCAGAAGGCGGAGGGAGGATGTGCGCAGGCGGGAAATATCGAGCGTTGACGCGAAATGCAGAGAGTGGCAGCACGGCAGTGCGGTACGGAGAAGAGCAGGCAGCGAGCCCAAGGAAGACGATCGCGGGATGAGTAGCAGCAGGAGTGACGAGATGGAAAGAGATGCGGCAGCAGGAGTGACGAGATGGAAAGAGATGCGGAAGGGAAAAAGGGGAGGAAGGGATACAGGAAGGAACGCGGGGGAAAGAGAGAGAGGGTTCCAGGAAGGCCGGAAAGAGGAAAGAATGTGGGCGACGGGGTGGAGGGGAGATGAGTAAAGAGGGTTGACATGAGGCCTGGCGGTCTGGAGGTAGTGGGATCGGTGGCTTGAAACGGGTGTGAACGAATGGCTGCGTGAAAGAATTACACATCCCCCGGCTAATTCAACTGCTGCTCTGCCCACAACCCCTGCTCTCGGAGCACCCAATGCGCCGCCATAACTCTACTCAGCGCATCGCATAGCATAGCCCCTGACCCATGAGCGCACGGGAAAAGGAGCGAGTGGCGCGACTCTTGCGCGAGAAAAGGTGAAAAAAAGCAACAAACGAATCGATAGACATGAAGGGGGAAAGAACGAAACTTCATTGTTTGCATTAAGGCGGACATAATGCGACAGAGCAAGCGACACAGAGCAGGGTCTAGAGCGAGGCAGGCCTTAGCGAGCACGAGAGCCTTCCTCGGCATCGCCACATCGTTAAAAATCGCCACCACCACCAGCACAACAACCGCGTTACATGGTAACCGGGTAGGTATATCTAGTTGGCGGGAATCTCAATCTCGCCGTCGTCGATCTCTTGCTGCACGTCCTTAGGGCTCTTGCCGTCCACAGTGCAACCCACCGACACGCACGTTCCCAGAATCTCCTTCACCGTGCCGGTAAGCTCCTTCGCGATCGATCGTGGCCGCATCACGCGCGCGACCTCGATGACGTCATCCATGGAGATGTTACCGTTGTGCTTGATGTTCTTCGTCTTCTTCCGGTCGCGCTCCGGCTCCTTAAGAGCCTTAATGATCAGAGCCGCGGCGCTAGGAACGACGGAAACCTTAGCCTGTCGGTTCTGCACGGTCAGCTTGACGGTAACGCGCAGCCCCTTCCACTCCTTAGCAGTCTCCTTGGCGATATCTTCTCCTATCTTCTTGGGCGACAGACCCAGCGGACCGATCTTAGGAGCGAGCGACGAGGCCGCGCCGACCTCGCCGCCCGTCACGCGGACGAACACGTCCACAATGGCCGTGGGATCCATTTTGGGCGGCATGGTGGCGACGGCTAAGCGACGCGAGGGGGAATCTTAGGGAAGGGGAAGCGGCGAGGCCTAGGAAAGTGAGGGAGGTAAGGAGCGCGAAGAGGAAAGAGAAATGGCGGAGTAGAGAGAAAAGGGTGTGAGCGGGGGAGAGCGGGGGGAGGGGGAGAGAATGGGGGGAAGAACCAGGATTGTAGTGCAGAGGGCGCGGAGGGAAGTGTTGCGCAACGCGCGCGGTTGGCGGGTATCTGTCGCTCTGACTTCGAGGTTTTGGGTGTTGCGCTCGCGAAAGATGTGGGATGGACATGAAGTGTTACATCCTGTAAAGCGGGCTGAATTTAATCGCAGAATGAATGTCACTTCCAAACAAATCAAAGTTTGTCCCACTCTATTGAACATACGCCAGCACAGGATACATGAAAAATGGAATATATACTGGTGGACATCTACTAGCATCTGCAAGCCAAATCATAAAAGCAATCACCACCATGGTTTGAGGGTAACTACACCCACAACATCCAACAGCCTTAAAGTAAGGAAAGACAAGTATACAAATATAAGGGACGCCCCCAATGGTCGAGTGAGGCGGAAGCCGGAGAGGGGAAGCACAAGCAGCGAGAGCAGCAACCCGAAAAGGAGGAAAACGAACGTATACGGCAGCGTGGGGTCTTCAGGGATCACAAACGCATGCGGATAGGAATGCCAGGAGGTGAGAACAAGAGACATGCCAATCCCCACAAGCGTGTTGAACATAGGCCCGGCATAACACCCAGACCAGGCTATCTGCACTCTCTCTGCCGCCCGCTCACTCCGCCCGCGAATCCCTCCACCTCCCCCAATTGCCCCTCCGCCATACGCGAGAGCTAGATTAGCAACGAAATCTCCGATAGAATTGCCCCACGCGAGCAGTGTGAGGCCGAGAACAGCTGAGCTGACCCGCAGCACTATAGCAGCTGACACCAGCAGCGCCACTAGCTCGTTCGCCACCACATAGAACCACACTACACTCATCACAAACCCTGGCACCACCCACAGCAGCCCCAGCACACGCGGCGGGATGCGGAGGGATGCAGAGCGGTGGTGGTGGGTGTGGTGGTGCGAAGCTGGCCCGAGCACTGCTGCTGAGAGGTGCTTTGCACCGGAAGGGCCTGAGGAGGCGAGGAGGCCGAGAAGAGAGAGGAAAGCGCCCGAGGCAGCAGCGAGAGAGAGTGGCAGAGGGGAGAGGAAGGGGCCTTGGAGCACTAGGAGGAAGAAGAGAGGGGCGAGGGCGAGGGAGAGGAGGGAGAGGACGCGGCTGCGTGAGTCGCGAGGGAGGAGAGGGATGGTGAGCAGGCGCGGGAGCATGGCAGGCAGGCAGAAGAACCAGTAGGCGATGCCCTGAGCTGAGAGGACAGGTGCTGATGGGGGCTCCCACTAAGATTGGCACGAGGCAGAACAGAAATGATGCAGAGGTGGAGAATAGAGTGGTGTTTGATCATCAGGGCGTGAGACACATGGCGTATGTGCAGGAGTTTGGAGGCGGTTATGCGTGACTGAGTTGGAATCAGAAGTCCGGAATCAGAGAAACGAATACGTCCGGCAAAGGGGGACTCCGAAAAAGCATGGATTCGCAGCAAGACACATTAGAAAACCGCGGCGAAAAGGGGGGGGGGGGGAAGAAACAACTAACCGAATGCAGCACATCTTCCTCGTCATCCTCTTCCTCCTCCTCCTCCTCATCATCCGAGCCCCATCCCCACAGCGGCCGCACCCCCCCAGCAGCATCGCCATCCGCGCCCTCCTCCATTTCCATGAACGCTGCCCGCCCCGCCACCTCATGCCCCGCCCCGTGCTGTGGCTCCAACTGAAAGATGCGCACATCTCTCGTCCACATCCACTGCGGTAGTGCATGCGCATGCGCTGCTCCCTCCCCGCCTTCCCCGCCCTCACCACCCTCTCCTCCCTGCCCATCCCCACCCTCCATCTCCTCCTCCTCGTCCCCCCCAAGCCTCCCCCCCTTCGCCCCGACCCCTGCTGCCGCCCCTGGTGCCCGGTGCATTCCCGCGCCTGCCTCCCACTGGTCGACAGGCAGCAGCGGCTGGTGCAGGTGGGAAGAAGCAGGGAGGTGGGCAGGATGGTGGGTGGTTGCAGAGGCAGCGGCGGCGGAAGAGGAAGAGGAGGAGGAGAGTTGGAAGGAGGCGACGCAGCAGCAGTAGGCAATGTAGATGGAGAAGAAGAGGAGGGCGGTCCACAGGTGCACGGACCCCATACACACTATCACAAACAGCACCTGCACGTGGCCACACGGATAGACACATGGCCAGATGGGCGCATGCACACAAAGGGGCGTTATAGGAAGAGAGGCAGTGGAGAGAAGATGGGGACTGGGGGAGTTGGGGGTTACCAGGGAGGGAGCAGGGTGAGAGACGAACTTTTATAAAGAGAGTATGGAAGACGGAGGGGTGGGCGAGAAAGCGAGCTGGAGAGGGAGAGAGAGCAAAGGGAGGGAGGGGAGAGGGAGAGGGGGGGGGCTGTGGGGTGGGGTTGTTGTGGAAGAAAGGAGAAAAGGCACATACGAGGAGGGCAGTGATGAAGAAGCAGACGTCTCTGATAAACGAGGGCCCGTCCACCACTGTGGCGTCCACCAGCCTCTTCGCCCCCGCCGGACCTGCAGCCCTGGCCCGGGCAGCAGCAGCCACGGCAGCGACGATGCAGACAGCCCCTGCTACCACGCAGGACACGAAGGTGGCGGCGCCCAGCACGCTGTTCAGCCCCACCTGCCCCTGCCCCGTGCCCACGAACGCTGCTATGCTGTGGAGGGGACGCGGGAGGCATGTGGGGCCGGGGGGGGAAGGATGGATAGGGGAGGAGAGAGGGGGACAGGGAAGGAACGGGGACGACAGGGAGAAAAGAGGTTGGAGGCAGGGCGGTGCAGCGCACAAGGGTGTCAGACAGGCCAAGGGCGATCAACTGACTGCTCCAGCACCAGTGCGTCATCACAGCAGAGCCATGAAGGCTGCTACATCCCGGCTCACCTGGCAAACACGTCCGGTGCGCCGTTGCCGAGAGGCAGCAGAGTAACACCGGCGACAGTGGCCGGCAGGCGCAGCAGGTGTGAGAGCTGCTCGAGCGATGGGCAGAAGAAGTCCGCCGCGGTGTTGCCCAGCATGAAGAACAGCGCGCCCAGCCACACCGCCATGCCCGCCGCAGTGACAGCGCGCGTGAGGGCGAGCGAGCGGCAGTAGTAGAGCGCGAGGTAGTGAATCCAGGAGCCCAGCTGGCAGGGCAGGTGCGTGGTCACGTACGCGCACTGCTCCGCGGGGGTGAGCAGGGTGCGCACGCGGTGGCAGTTGGGGTCGTCATCGTCGTCGTTGACCTTGTCCTCCTTGGCGCCCTCTTTGTCTTCCTTATCGCCCTCGTTGACTCTGTCCTTCTCCTTGTTCATGTAAGTGCCAGTGCCGTCGACAGGGCGATCTGAAGTGGAATTCGTGGCACCAGGCGCCAAGGCTGCCGCGTCAGGTGCACTGTCCCCAGTAGGTGTCTGCTCTGAGCTGTCTGCCTGCTGCGCGTTCCCAGCCCCACCTTTCCCCTTGGTACTCCGCTCCTCGAGCTTCTCACCATCGCCAGCCACCTTGCCACCTGCACTCCCCGCCACCGCGCCATGCGCGCGCGTCTCATCCGCGCCCACCGATGTCTGTCCTGACTCTGCCCTCGCATGCACTGCCTCGCTTCCGCCAGCACCGCTGGTTACCGCCACGCCCTCGCGCCCACCTGCTCCTGCTTGCGCCGTGTCCGCATCCGCGCTCTTATGCACGCGCGCGCCATCACCTGCTCCTGCGGTGGCGTCAGCGGACGGACCCGCGCCAGCCGCACCCGCCGCAGCGTCGCCAGCGGCAGCAGCGGCGGCGAGCGAGGCGTTCTGTGAGGGTGGGTGGGGAAGGGCGGCGGGCGTTGCTCTCGCATCGCCGAGCGAAACGTTGACGGAGGAGGGGGAAGAGGCGGTGGTCGGTGATGCTGTTCCTGACGGCGGTGCTGCTGCTACTGGCGAGTTCGCTTGAACAGCGGACCCCTCACGCCTGATTGTCCTGCCCGTTTTTGACAATCCGTGTGACGATTTTCCATGAATTGCATCCGCGCGGGATGTTTTAAGGCCGTTCGAGGAATCACTGGTTTGGTCATGTGGAGCAGATAGTGCATGACCCTGCGTGTTGCTATGTGCAAGTAAATTCGGCGACTTCGCAGATACTGCAGGGAACCAGTAGAGTGAAAGGCTGATGAGAAAGCATAGCAGCAACGAGCGGGAAACGAGGAGCAGAGTCATTGGGGTGACGCATCCAGGTCCCAGGCTAGGATAGCATGAAGGAAGACTTGCAGGAGTCCTAAGTGCGACGCGCGAAGCAATTAGGAGCAGTGGAGGTTGGTCGGCTGCTCTTGTTTTCCCTCGAGTTCATCCCAAGTCCCTCGGTTGAGGGCGCATTCTCAAGTTTCCCCACCAGCTGAAGTTCCCCCACACGACTCGAAATGTTGACGTGGCATTAATTCACATTGTAAAGTTCCCCCACGCGGTTCGAACTTTCGACACCTTGAGTCCAACCGGCCACAGTCGCAGTGCTCGGCCTGTCCGTCAGTGTGCGACGATGGAAATCGTGCCACGTTTGCTGGATGTGGGGACTACAGTTTCAGACATGCCAGTTTCGTGCGCATAGCGGGCAACAAATATTTTCTTCCTGCCCACGCAATCCATTTCTGCACTGCGTGCGTGAATCTGCCAGAATCACCCAAGTTGACTTGAATTGACTATTGTGCAACCGTCAGGCACGGCCGTTTAGGTTTTGCCTGACGAGGTTAGTTCATCACTTGGTCTGCGAGCTGGCGCATCAATTTCATTGGATGTTAGACATGCGATGCTGGCGACATTAGTCGCCTGCCAAAATGAGGTTCGGTGGTCAGAGTGGGAGCATTCCCACCAAAACCCCCATCAGCTTCGGAAAAAACGGGCTGGTGGTGGAACTTCGATGGTGGGTGAACTTGAGACCGCCGTCTGAGTGTAGTCAAATACTGTTCAGCGAAGTCTCCGTTCTACACTTGCATCTCTTCATTTTTAGAAGATCCTCTTACAGTCAGTTTTATGAGATTGCAACTCCTAAAACATTACCTAATCAGGTAGGAAACGCCAAAGTCTTTGTATCAAACTTAATAGCACTACTTAATACCCCTTATCTTAAATACCACAACTTTGTATCAAACTTAATTCATAATATCACTATAGGGATTCATGCGCCTTCTCATCATTTGTCCGTAAAAACGACCGAAATCGTGGGCGCTGAACTTTTCCTTGCGCAAGGACCAAGCCAAAAAAGTGCTCTAATAGGTGTATTTGAACATGGGCCACTTGAATATGCAATAAAAATCAGGTTGTTGAGTGCTTTTCCCTACGCCTCTTCACGCGCTTTCTAGGCACTTGGTGGCAAAATCGACCGAAATCGTAGTGGCCAAAATTTTCTTCGCGCAAGAACCAAGCCGAAAAGGCTCTAGTAGGTGTATTTGAACATGGGCCACTCGAATATGCAATAAAAATCAGGTTGTTGAGTGCTTTTCCCTACGCCTCTTCACGCGCTTTCTAGGCACTTGGTGGCAAAATCAACCGAAATCGTAGTTGCCAAAATTTTCTTCGCGCAAGAACCAAGCCGAAAAGGCTCTAGTAGGTGTATTTGAACATGGGCCACTCGAATATGCAATAAAATTTAGGTTGTTGAGTGCTTTTCCCTACGCCTATAGAGATTCACGCGCTTTCTAGGCACTTGGCAGCAAAAACGGCCGAAATCGTACGCAGAGAACCTTTCTTCGCGCAAGGACCGGGCCGAAAAGGCTCTAGTAGATATATTTGAACATGGGCCACTCGAATATGCAATAAAATTCAGGTTGTTGAGTGCTTTTCCCTACGCCTATAGGAATTCACGCGCTTTCTAGGCACTTGGCGGCAAAAACGGCCGAAATGATAGTCACCGAACTGTTCTTCGCACAAGAATCAGGCCAAAAAGGCTCTAGTAGGTGTATTTGAACATGGGCCACTCGAATATGCAATAAAATTTAGGTTGCTGAGTACTTTTCCCTACGCCTATAGGGATTCACGCACTTTGTAGGCACTTGGCGAAAAAAACGGCCGAAATCGTAGGCGCCGAACTTTTCTTCGCGCAAGAACCAAGCCGAAAAGGCTCTAGTAGGTGTATTTGAACATGGGCCACTCGAATATGCAATACAATTTAGGTTGTTGAGAGTTTTTCCCTACGCCTATAGAGATTCACGCGCTTTCTAGGCACTTGGCGGAAAAAACGGCCGAAATCGTAGGCGCCGAACTTTTCTTCACGCAAGAACCAAGCCGAAAAGGCTCTAGTATGTGTATTTGAACATGGGCCAATTGAATATGCAATAACATATAGGTTGTTGAATGCTTTTCCCTACGCCTATAGAGATTCACGCGCTTTCTAGGCACTTGGTGACAAAAACGGCCGAAACGTGGGCGTCGAACTTTTGTTCGTGCAAGAACCAGGCCAAGAAGGCTCTAGTAGGTGTATTCGAATATGAGCCACTCGAATATGCAATAAAAATCAGGTTGTTGAGTGCTTTTACCTACGCCTCTGCGCTTTCTAGGCACTTGGTGGCAAAATCAACCGAAATCGTAGGCGCCGAACTTTTCTTCGCGCAAGAACCAAGCCAGAAAGGCTCTAGTAGGTAAATTTGAACATGGGCCACTTGAATATGCAATACAATTTAGGCTGTTGAGTGTTTTTCCCTACGCCTATAGAGATTCACGCGCTTTCTAGGCACTTGGCGGCAAAAATGGCCGAAATCGTAGGCGCCGAACTTTTCTTCACGCAAGAACCAAGCCAAAAAGGCTCTAGTATGTGTATTTGAACATGGGCCACTTGAATATGCAATAAAATTCAGGTTGTTGAGTGCTTTTCCCTACGCCTATAGGGATTCACGCGCTTTTTAGGCACTTGGCGGAAAAAAGAGCCGAAATCATGGTCGCCGAACTTTTCTTTGCACAAGAACCAGGCCGAAAAGGCTCTAGTAGGTGTATTTGAACATGGGCCACTCAAATATGCTGTAAAATTCAGGTTGTTGAGTGCTTTTCGCTACGCCTATAAGGATTTACGGGCATTCTAGGCACTTGGCGGCAAAAACGGCCGAAATCATAGTCGCCGAACTTTTCTCCGCGCAAGAACCACGCCGAAAAGGCTCTAGTAGGTATGTTGTGTCAAACATTATATATGTTGTGTTTGTTTAGGCTACAGTGGGTTAGCCTATAGGGGGTACACAATTCTAAGGTTAGGTACTTGTACTGATTTCACTGCTAGTTCAATCATTCCTGTCTGTTGATTTCGACATGGTTTCAGAGCAGGTCCTTCGCTAGGACCGTTCTTAGGGTCCACCGCTACCTAAGGGCCCACCTACCTACCTACCTACCTACCTACCGTGCGCCCTCGTGCGCCTACGCGCCCCAGTGCGCCTCCTACCTACCGCGCGCGCGCAGCCCGCCAGCCAATCGCGCGCGGCTCGTTTTTTTTTTTTTTTTTTTTTTTTTTTAACCGCGCGCGACCCGCTAGCTGCCCGCGCGCGGCCGATTTCTTTTGAGCGCGACCGGCTAGCCGCCCGTGCGCCGCTCGCACCGCTATAGCGCAGCCCGCAGCGGCCCCGCCGGCCTGCACATTGCCGCCCGCCCGCTGCAGCGCCCGCCCGCTCGTCGCCCGCTGCAGCTGCCGCCCGCTCGTCGCCCGCTGCAGCTGCCGCCCGCTCGTCGCTCGCTGCTGCTGCCGCCCGCTCGTCGCCCGCTGCAGCGCCTGCCCGCTCGTCGCCCGCTGCAGCTGCCGCTCGCTCGTCGCCCGCTGCTGCTGCCGCCCGCTCGTCGCCCGCTGCAGCTGCCGCTCGCTCGTCGCCCGCTGCTGCTGCCGCCCGCTCGTCGCTCGCTGCAGCTGCCGCCCGCTCGTCGCTCGCTGCTGCTGCCGCCCGCTCGTCGCCCGCTGCAGCGCCTGCCCGCTCGTCGCCCGCTGCAGCTGCCGCCCGCTCGTCGCACGCTGCAGCTGCCGCCCGCTCGTCGCCCGCTGCTGCTGCCGCCCGCTCGTTTCCCGCTGCAGCTGCCGCCTGCTTGTCGCCCGCTGCAGCTGCCGCTACCACGGGCTCGCCGCTGCAGCTACCGCCTGCGCGTCGCCCGCAGCCGCTCCCGCTCGTGCGCCGCGGCCGCTACCGCCCGTGCGCTCCTGTTGCGCCTGCTACCGCTGCCGCTGCTGCACTCGCTCCCACTGCGGCCGCCGCTTCTGCGCCCACTGCCGCTCCCGCCCGTGCGCATCAGCTGCTGCCGCCCGTGTGCTGACACTGCCGCTATGGCTACTCCTACTGTACTTACTTTCGATGCTGAGGGCCGTCCAGTGAAGTTCGAAACCTGGCTCGATGACCTCCACCTCTTTCTACAGCTCACTGCTAAGGAGGACGTTTCACTGTACGATCACGCCCTAGGCAACGCTACTGCTGTCGAAATAGTAGGTACAGTGAGAGGCCATAGCTAGGAGAACCCTAGCTAGGCAAGAGAGAATTGAACGAAAGAGGGGTTTGCACTAGCAACAACGGTGGTACAAATAGCTAACCCTAGAAGGGCTGTACTCGCTATAGAGCACCCCACTGTAGGCTAGAGCATAATATTCTGACACACCCCCATAGCCAAAGTGGGGTGTAATCAGCACAGCAAGCAAAGCAGTACAAGCTCAGGGTGGATCACGATGTCACCACACATTCTGAGCACATGAACAAGAAGCAAAAGTTTAAAGTTCACAATTATGGGTAAAGCTAAAGCTGTCACAGAGGGCAAGCGAGGAGGAGGAGGGCTGGTGAGATGAGAGAAGAGTGGAGGCGACGACTGAAGCTGCAGACACTCGGGCAACAGACGGCTCTGGTGCAACGCTGGTGGCTACCGGGAGGAGAAAGGCCCCGGAATACAGGAGTAACAGGCTCTGCAACTGATCAGCCAGCGACAGTAGCAACGGACCCACGGGCGACAGGTGCAACCGGCTCTCTGAGCTACCGGGAGGAGAAAGGCCCCGGAATACAGGTGCTGCGGACGACACGACGGCAACCTCCGCTCAACCTCCTCCAACTGCCCCACACACCCCCCACACACCCACTGCTGAAACCCTAGCTCCATTCCCACGGCACCCCCCTTAAACCCCAAACCCTAGGCTCCCACACACCACCCCCCTCAGCGGCAGCTGTAGCAGAGGGAGACTAGGGAGGAGGAGGAGGAGCAGGGAACGGCACGCAGTGTCTTCACCCCCATACCCCTCACCCCCAAACCCTAATTCAGGAGAACGGGCTGTAGGAGGGGTGGGGCGCCAGTAGAAGCACGGGGGACAGTGGGGAGGGCAGGGGCAGCGAGGAACGGGCCGCCCACGGGCCTGGCACAGCCGCCCGAACCGCGCGCAGGCGGCCCGAGCCGCGCGCGGGCCTGGCGCTTCCCGTACGGGCCGCGCGCGGGCCTGGCGCAGCCCGTACGGGCCGCGCGCGGGCCTGGCGCAGCCCGTACGGGCCGCGCGCAGGCCTGGCGCAGCCCGTACGGGCCGCGCGCAGGCCTGGCGCAGCCCGTACGGGCCGCGCGCCGGCTGTACGGGCCGCGCGCAGGCCACGACGGGCGACGGGAGGCGAGTCGACAGTGGGGGGGTGCGCGCGGGTCCCCGGAGGCGACGCTAGGGTCGACGGGGGCGACGCGACGTGCAGGGTGGGGGCCGCGAGTGCTCCCCAGGGTGCCGCGACGGACGGGCGGGGTGCGCGCGGGCTCCCCCACGGCTGGAAACCGCCGCGCGCCTCGGCGCGCACGGCGGGCAGGGAACCGCCGCGCGCACCGAGCGCAGGGCGGGATGAAAAATTGAAGGCCGCGCGCCACGGGGCGCGCGGCACAGAGTAGGGCAGCGGAAGCAGTAGTGGGGCCCACAGGCCAAGAGCGTAACCGCTCTAATACCATGTCGAAATAGTAGGTACAGTGAGAGGCCATAGCTAGGAGAACCCTAGCTAGGCAAGAGAGAATTGAACGAAAGAGGGGTTTGCACTAGCAACAACGGTGGTACAAATAGCTAACCCTAGAAGGGCTGTACTCGCTATAGAGCACCCCACTGCAGGCTAGAGCATAATATTCTGACAACTGCCCCTCCTACCACTGCTGACAGCACTCAGCGCTCACAGTGGCAGACTCGTGACGCCCACGCTCGCTTCGCTATTCGTAACTCCCTACCGATCGACGAGCGCGAGCACTTTGGCCAGCACAAAACTGCTAAGGACCTGTACACTGCTGTAGTCGCTCGCTACTCCTCCCCCGCTTCTGCCACACTAGGCCGCCTCACTCTCCCCTACCTGTTCCCCGACCTGGCCTCCTTTCAGACAGTTGCTGACCTCATCACCCACCTTAAGACCAGTGAGGCCCGCTTTCGCGCTGCTATGCCTGACGAGTTCCTCACCAGCAACCCCCCCCCGCTCTGGATCACTCTCTACCACATAGTCACCCGCCTCCCCGACTCCCTGCGCACAGTCAGGGACCACTTCCTCTCTCGCTCCCCCACTGAACTCACCATTGCCCTCCTCGAGAAGGAACTGCTTGCAGCTGAGGCGAGCATCGTCGCTGTAGGCACCTCTTGTGGCGACCCCCGCACCCCGTTCTTTGAGGGGTGTTCCCCTTCCCCTCTCCTCCCCTCTGTCGCCTCTGCTGCTGCTGTCGACCTCCTTGGTGCTGGGAAGGTCGGGGCCGCGTCTGCTTCGAGCGGGCGCCGCAAGAGCAAAGGGGGCAAGGGTGGAGGTGGCGGCGGAGGAGGTGGGGGTGGAGGCGGTGGGAGTGGAGGAGCGGCTGGGGAGGCTAGTGGCGGCAGTGGGGGTGGTGACAGTAGCGGCGGGAGTGGCAGCGGAGGCGGAGGTGGTCGTGGCAGCGGCAGGGGTGGAGGTGGCCGAGGCGGTGGCGGCGGCAGTGGTGGTCGTGGAGGCGCTGGCGGTGGCCAGAGTCAGCAGCCCGCCCCGTCGCTTCAGGCCGCCCGTGAGTGGTATGCGCAGCGTGGCTTTACCTGCACGTACGTCATTCGCACTGGTGACCGCACTGGCCAGCAGTGTGGGAGGCCGCATCCCACACAGCGTTGTTTCGCGCGCCTTACTGACGCGTGGCGTGCCCACTTTCCTAATGCCACTGACCTGCCCCGCTGGGCTGATCTGGAGAAGAAGGGAGTTGATATCTGGGCTTTAGACTTTGATGCTATTCTCACTGCCATGTATGCGATGTTTACTAGTGGAGAAGGTGCTCAGTACTTGCGTGTTCCGCCCGACCCGGGCATTCAGACCAGTCCGGCTGCCGCTCTAGGTGCTAGTGAGTCTGCTGCCCCAGGTCCTGGTGAGGCTGCTGCTCTAGGTGCTAGTGAGTCCGTGCCCTCTGGTACTGAGTCGACTGCAGCACTGCACACCTTCACACTGGACTCAGGTGCTTCTCGCTGTTTCTTTCGTGACCGCACTGTCCTTGAGCCGCTTGCTCGGCCAGTTGCTGTCTCCCTCGCTGACCCCTCTGGGGGTCCGGTCGTTGCGACCTCCTCCACTGTCCTTCCTTGTCCTGCGGTCCCGTCAGGCACACTGTCAGGTCTCTACCTCCCCTCGTTCTCTACGAACTTGGTGGCAGGTAGTGCGCTCCAGGACGGGGGTGTTCACCAGTTCACCCCTGCTTACGAGCGCGTGACCCACTGCACGTGTGCTCGGACGGGCCGTCACCTGGCTACCTTCACTCGGCAGCCGGGGTCGGACCTGTACACACTGACCACTGAGTCCCCTCAGGTAGCTGCGTCCGCGTCTGCGTCTGCGTCAGGTCAGCTGTCCGCCCCCTGCTCGTGTCGCTCTCTGGCGCATGAGACTGTCCTCTGGCACCACCGCCTTGGTCACCCGTCTGTGCAGCGCCTTCGGGCCATGCACAAACGGGACCTTGTTGCTGGTCTTCCCAGGGTTCTCCCTCCCCTCCCACCCTCGCCTGCTCCTCCCTGTCTTCCCTGTGTCGAGGGGCGGCAGCGCGCCGCTCCTCACTCCTCCTCCTTCCCCCCGACGACTGCTCCTTTGCAGACGCTCCACATGGACGTGTGGGGCCCAGCCCGAGTCCGTGGTCAGGGTCAGGAGAGGTACTTCCTGATTGTTGTTGACGACTTCTCACGCTACACCACGGTCTTCCCCTTGCGCACCAAGGGTGACGTCCCTGATGTCTTGATCCCTTGGATCCGCAGATCTCGTCTCCAGCTCAGTGAGCGTTTCCGCTCCGACTTCCCTGTCCTGCGTCTGCACTCTGACAGAGGTGGGGAGTTTTCCTCTGGCCTCTTGGAGGCCTTCTGTCAGCAGGAGGGCATTGAGCAGTCGTTCACGCTTCCGGCCTCTCCACAGCAGAATGGGGTTGCTGAGCGCCGCATTGGCTTGGTCATGGAGGTCGCTCGTACCTCCTTGGTTCATGCGGCTGCCCCCCACTTTCTGTGGCCGTTTGCAGTCCGATACGCTGCGCATCAGCTCAACCTCTGGCCCCGTGTCTCCTTACCGGAGACTTCTTCGACACTGCGTTGGACGGGAGAGGCTGGCGATGCGTCGCGTTTTCGGGTCTGGGGATCTCGAGCTTTTGTTCGCGATACGTCCGCGGACAAGCTCTCCCGTCGCGCTGTCCCTTGTGTCTTCCTTGGCTTTGTCCCGGACGCGCCTGGTTGGCAGTTCTACCACGCCACCTCGCGTCGTGTCCTGGCCTCTCAGGACGTCACTTTTGACGAGTCCGTCCCCTACTACCGCCTCTTCCCCTACCGCACTGCCCCACTCCCCCCCCCGCCTCTCTTCCTGGCTCCAGGTGCTGAGGTACCAGACCCCCTCCCCCCTCAGGGTGCCGCTCCCTCAGGTGTGTCCCAGGTAGACCCGGGTGAGCCTGTCGAGGTAGCTGTTGACTCTCGTCCTGCTGGGGGTGCTGAGCCTGGGGGTGCGGAGCCTGGGGGTGCGGAGCCTGGGGGTGCTGAGCCTGGGGGTGCGGAGCCTGGGGGTGCGGAGCCTGGGGGTGCTGAGCCTGGAGGTGCGGAGTCTGGGGGTGCTGAGCCTGGGGGTGCTGAGTCTGGGGGTGCTGAGTCTGGGGGTGCTGAGCCTGAGCGTGCTACACCTGGAGGAGCCCTCTCCTCCCGGCAGCTGCAGGAGCGGTACCTACAGTACTGCCGCCTCCGGAGAGGTGCTACTGGAGCTCGTACCAGTACTTCCCCTCCTGCCCAGGAGCTCCCCCCCATTCAGCAGATCCGAGAGTGGTACACGCGGCGCTGCAGTCTTCGGAGTGGTGCTCCTGGTGCTGCGGACCCTGAGGGTGGCGCTGCTACTGGTGCTGAGGACCCGGGCGTTGGAGCTGCTGCTGGTGCTGCGGACCCGAGCGGTGGCGCTGCTGCTGGTACTGAGGACCCGGGCGTTGGAGCTACTGCTGGAGCTGAGGACCCGGACGGTGGAGCTGCTGCTGGTGCTGAGGACCCGAGCGGTGGAGCTGCTGCTGGTGCTGAGGACCCGGACGTTGGAGCTGCTGCTGGTGCTGAGGACCCTGCCGCTGGTGTGTCTGCTGGTTCTGAGGACACTCCTCCTGTCTGTCCTCAAGGACGTCCGTGCCAAGAGCACACTCACCCCCGACGGACGGAGGACAGACAGACTCAGACTCAGACTCAGCAACAAGGCTAGTGGCGTAGTCTAGACGACACCGGGCAGCAAAGTCTATCAACTCAGCGACCAGAGCAGACGCAGCAGAGGACTCAAAGGTAGGGTCAGTGACAACAGTAGCGAGGAGACGGGTGACAGTGGGACTGGTAGCACGACGGGAGTCAGACTCCGGATCAGGAAGAGTAGGCAGAGAGGACGCAGGAGGAGACGGCAGTGGGACACGCTGAGGAGCAGTGGAGGGACGCAGAGTCATGTAGTGAGTGCCAGGGACAGGAGGAGGACACGGACGGGGGACACGACGACCAGTGCGAGCAGTACGAACAGGCGACGTAGGACGAGACGCAGGCTCACGACGCTCTGCAAGACCTCCTGTGGGACCAGTGTAAGGAGAGGGACCAGGAAGAGGCGAGGCAGGCGGTAACTGTGACTGCAACTGGACAGGCGGAGGACACTCTACGGAGGGAGGAGGACGAGGAGGAGGAGCCTGACCAAGAACCTGCTGAAGGAGCAGTACGAAGTACGGTCGTGGCCGCGTAGCGTCTCCAGAAGGAGCAGAGACACCAGCGCCCGGGTCCTCAGCACCAGTAGCAGCTCCACCGCCCGGGTCCTCAGTACCAGCAGCAGCTCCACCGTCCGGGTCCGCAGCACCAGCAGGAACTCCACCAGCCGGGTCCTCAGCACCAGCAGGAACTCCACCAGCCGGGTCCTCAGCACCAGCAGCAGCTCCAACGTCCGGGTCCTCAGCACTAGCAGTAGCGCCACCGCTCGGGTCCTCAGCACCAGTAGCCGCGCCACCGCTCGGGTCCTCAGCACCAGCAGCAGCTCCACCAGTCGGGTCCGCAGCACCAGCAGCAGCTCCAACGTCCGGGTCCGCAGCACCAGGAGCACCACTCCGAAGACTGCAGCGCCGCGTGTACCACTCTCGGATCTGCTGGAGGGGGGGGAGCTCCCGGGCAGGAGGGGAAGCACCGCGACCAGCTCCAGCAGTACCTCTCCGGAGGTGGCAGTACTGTAGGTACTGCTCCTACAGCCGCTGTGAGGAGAGGGCTCCTCCAGGTGTAGTACCCCCAGACTCAGCACCCCCAGGCTCCGCACCCGCAGACTCAGCACCGTCAGGCTCACTACCCCCAGGCTCAGCACCCCCAGGCTCCGCACCTCCAGACTCAGCACTCCCAGGCTCAGCACCCCCAGACGCAGCACCCCCAGGCTCAGCACCCCCAGCAGGACGAGAGTCAACAGCTACCTCGACAGGCTCACCCGGGTCTACCTGGGACACACCTGAGGGAGCGGCACCCTGAGGGGGGAGGGGGTCTGGTACCTCAGCACCTGGAGCCAGGAAGAGAGGCGGGGGGGGGAGTGGGGCAGTGCGGTAGGGGAAGAGGCGGTAGTAGGGGACGGACTCGTCAAAAGTGACGTCCTGAGAGGCCAGGACACGACGCGAGGTGGCGTGGTAGAACTGCCAACCAGGCGCGTCCGGGACAAAGCCAAGGAAGACACAAGGGACAGCGCGACGGGAGAGCTTGTCCGCGGACGTGTCGCGAACAAAAGCTCGGGATCCCCAGACCCGAAAACGCGACGCATTGCCAGCCTCTCCCGTCCAACGCAGTGTCGGAGAAGTCTCCGGTAAGGAGACACGGGGCCAGAGGTTGAGCTGATGCGCAGCGTATCGGACTGCAAACGGCCACAGAAAGTGGGGGGCAGCCGCATGAACCAAGGAGGTACGAGCGACCTCCATGACCAAGCCAATGCGGCGCTCAGCAACCCCGTTCTGCTGTGGAGAGGCCGGAAGCGTGAACGACTGCTCAATGCCCTCCTGCTGACAGAAGGCCTCCAAGAGGCCAGAGGAAAACTCCCCACCTCTGTCAGAGTGCAGACGCAGGACAGGGAAGTCGGAGCGGAAACGCTCACTGAGCTGGAGACGAGATCTGCGGATCCAAGGGATCAAGACATCAGGGACGTCACCCTTGGTGCGCAAGGGGAAGACCGTGGTGTAGCGCGAGAAGTCGTCAACAACAATCAGGAAGTACCTCTCCTGACCCTGACCACGGACGCGGGCTGGGCCCCACACGTCCATGTGGAGCGTCTGCAAAGGAGCAGTCGTCGGGGGAAAGGAGGAGGAGTGAGGAGCGGCGCGCTGCCACCCCTCGACACAGGGAAGACAGGGAGGAGCAGGCGAGGGTGGGAGAGGAGGGAGAACCCTGGGAAGACCAGCAACAAGGTCCCGTTTGTGCATGGCCCGAAGGCGCTGCACAGACGGGTGACCAAGGCGGTGGTGCCAGAGGACAGTCTCATGCGCCAGAGAGCGACACGAGCAGGGGGCGGACAGCTGACCTGACGCAGACGCAGACGCAGACGCAGCTACCTGAGGGGACTCAGTGGTCAGTGTGTACAGGTCCGACCCCGGCTCTCGAGTGAAGGTAGCCAGGTGGCGGCCCGTCCGAGCACACGTGCAGTGTGTCACGCGCTCGTATGCAGGGGTGAACTGGTGAACACCCCCGTCCTGGAGCGCACGACCTGCCACCAAGTTCGTAGAGAACGAGGGGAGGTAGAGACCTGACAGTGTGCCTGACAGGACCGCAGGACAAGGAAGGACAGTGGAGGAGGTCGCAATAACTGGACCCCCATATGGGTCAGCGAGGGAGACAGCAACTGGCCGAGTGAGTGGCTCAAGGACAGTGCGGTCACGAAAGAAACAGCGAGAAGCACCAGAGTCCAGTGTGAAGGTGTGAAGTGCTGCAGTCGACTCAGTACCAGGGGGGACCGACTCACGAGCACCTAGAGCAGCAGCCTCACCAGGACCTGGGGCAGCAGACTCACTAGCACCTAGAGCGGCAGCCGGACTGGTCAGAATGCCCGGGTCGGGCGGAACACGCAAGTACTGAGCACCCTCTCCACTAGTAAACATCGCATACATGGCAATGAGAATAGCATCAAAGTCTAAGGCCCAGATATCAACTCCCTTCCTCTCCAGATCACCCCAGCGGGGAAGCTCAGCGCCGCCAGGGAACTGAGCGCGCCAAGCGTCGGTAAGGCGCGAGAAACAGCGCTGCGTGGGGTGCGGCCTCCCACACGTCTGGCCAGTGCGGTCACCAGTGCGGATGACGTACGTGCAGGTAAAGCCACCCCCCCCCCCCCCCCCCCCCCCCCCCCCCCCCCCCCCCCGCTGCGAGTACCACTCACGTGCCTCCTGGAGCGACGGGGCGTGCTGTTGGCTCTGGCCACCGCCAGCGCCTCCACGACCACCACCGCCGCCGCCACCGCCTCGGCCACCTCCACCCCTGCCGCCGCCACGACCACCTCCGCCTCCGCTGCCGCCTCCGCCCCTGCCACTGCTCCCGCCGCTGCTGTCACCACCCCCACTGCCGCCACTAGCCTCTCCAGTCCCACCTCCACCCCCACCGCCACCACCCCCGCCTCCCCCGCCACCACCTCCACCCTTGCCCCCCTTGCTCCTGCGGCGCCCGCTCGGAGCAGACGCAGTCCCGACCTTCTCAGCACCAAGGAGGTCGACAGCAGCAGCAGAGGCGACAGAGGGGAGAAGGGGGGAAGGGGAACACCCCTCAAAGAAGGGGGTGCGGGGCTCGCCACGAGAGGCACCTACGGCGACGATGCTCGCCTCAGCTGCAAGTAGGTCCTTCTCGAGGAGGGCAATGGTGAGCTCAGTAGGGGAGCGAGCTAGAAAGGAATCCCTGACTGCGCGCAGAGAGTCAGGGAGGCGGGTAACAATGTGGTAGAGAGTGAGCCAGAGGGGGGGGGGGGTTGGTAGCAAGGAACTCGGCAGGCATAGCAGCGCGAAAGCGGGCCTCACTAGTCTTGAGGTGGGTGATGAGGTCAGCAACAGTGTGAAAGGAGGCCAGATCGGGGAACAGGTAGGGCAGTGAGAGGCGGCCTAGTGTAGCAGAAGCCGGTGAGGAGTAACGAGCAACTACGGCTGTGTACAGTTCCTTAGCAGTCTTGCACTGGCCGAAGTGCTCGCGCTCGTCTAGCGGTAGGGAGTTGCGAATAGCGAAGCGAGCGTGCGCGTCACGAGTCTGCCACTGGGAGCGCAGAGTGCTGTTAGCAGAAGAGTCAGGGGCAGTAGCATGGCCTAGGGCGTGGTCGTACAGTGAGATATCCTCCTTGGCAGTGAGCTGTAGGAAAAGGTGCAGGTCATCTAGCCAGGTTTCGAACTTCACTGGACGGCCCTCGGCATCGAAAGCGAGTACGGTAGGACTAGCCATAGTGACAGTAGCAGTAGTAGTAGAAACAGTAGTGGTAGCAGTAGTAGCAGTAGTAACAAGGCCGCTTGAAAGGTGTGCGCAGGGTCAACGGGGCCGGCGGGGCCTCTATGCGGAGGGCGGGCGGGGTCGATAGGTCCGGCGGGGCTACTAGGTGGGACGCAGGCGGAATCGACCGGCCGGCGGGGCCGCTAGGAGAGGCGCGGGCGGGGTTGACGGTCGGTAATGGCGCACGGGCGGCAGTAGTAGGGAGCGCGGCAGCAGGAGCTGCAGCGGCGCACGGGCGGCAGCAGCGCGCGGGCTTAGAGCAGAGGCAGCGGCGCGCGGGCAGCGGCAGCAGCAGTGGCGCACAGGCGGCAGCTGGCGACGGGCGGCAGCAGCAGCGGGCGCGACAGCAGGAGCTGCAGCGGCGCGCGACCGCGGAGCAGGTGACGGGCGGCTGCAGCAGCGGGCGCGTCAGCGAGCGCGGCAGCGAGCGCACAGGCGCGCGGGCAGCGGCGCACAGGCAGCGCGCGAGCAGCTTGCGGGCAGCGCGCGGGGCCGCGCGCGAAGAAACGGCCGCGCGCGGGCGGCTAGCGGGTCGCGCGCGAAAAATCGACCGCGCGCGGGCGGCTAGCGGGTCGCGCGCGTTAAAAAAAAAAAAGACGAGCCGCGCGCGGG
This sequence comes from Closterium sp. Yama58-4, assembly GCA_947470075.1. Classification (NCBI taxonomy): domain Eukaryota; kingdom Viridiplantae; phylum Streptophyta; class Zygnematophyceae; order Desmidiales; family Closteriaceae; genus Closterium; species Closterium sp. Yama58-4. The sequence goes on along the minus strand of CANIUD010000178.1, from coordinate 284,458 downwards.
TGGCTGGCGGGCTGCGCGCGCGCGGTAGGTAGAAGGCGCACGAGGGCGCACGGTAGGTAGGTAGGTAGGTAGGTAGGTAACGGTGGGCCCTAAAACGGTCCTAGTGACGGACCTGCTCTGAAACCATGTCAGAATGAACGGACAGGAATGGTTGAACTAACAGTGAAATCAGTACAAGTACCTAACCCTAGAATTGTGTACCCCCTATAGGCTAACCCACTGTAGCCTAACCAAACACAACATATATAATGTTTGACACTCACCACTCCCAGACGAAGCCTTTGCCCATGCAGCTGTTGCATCCACACCAGCAAGCACCTCACCATGAGGCTGCTGTGGCTGCTGCACCTTCTTGACTGCATCCAGGGCCCCAGCAGTTGGTGCAGTCACCTCTCCTCCCGCAGTTGCCTTAGCCGCTGCCGCTGCCTTTGCCGTTGCTGGTGGTTTCCCATTCCAAGGGATGATGGGCAGCTGCCACAGGTCCTTGATGCAGCTGCTCTTCTCCTCCAAATCCCACAGCAGCAACTTCCCAAGCTTCGCACGGCAGCTGGTTGGGCCGAATGTAACTTTGGCCTTGCTTTTCTGCAGCCGGCGCACAGAGAGGAGGTTAGCGGATAGACCTTCAACAAGTAGGACATTCCCAAGTCCCACAAGTCCCCCATTGGCTCCCATCACCTTGGCATTCCCAACACCTACCACAGGGAGCAAAGCACCTGAAGCGGCAGCCACAAACTTGATCTTCCCAGGGGGCTTTACCTCATCGAGCAAATCTGCCCGCGGAGTCATGTGACTCGTGCAACCTGAATCTATCACCCAGTGAGTGAGGGGGTGCATCACAACCTTCCCAACTGAACCCACATCATCCTCACTCACTTTCACATCCTCAACCATGAGGAACAAGCCAGGGTCGGCTTTACCTTGTGCACCATCACCTTGTGCACCTGAACCTTGCACAGCGCCACCTCGTGCGCGTTCACCACTTGGCGGCTTCATGCCTGGAGGCGCCCATCCCTCAGGCCGGCTGAAACACTTGAACCACGGGTGTCCAGCCTTCTTGCAGTACCAGCACGCACCCTCCATTCGGGTGCTCCCCCTGCCACCAGAGCTCCCATGCCCTTCGTTGTAGTCACCTCGGCCTCTCCCTCTGCCAAAGCCTCTCCCGCGGCCTCGGCCTCTCCCTCCCCCTCTTCCTCTGCTGCCTCCTGCAGCTCCATACCCCTCAGCAGTTTTGTTGGCAGCACCACCTCCCGTGTGGCGCCTGCGAAAGTCCTCCTGCAGGATCTGCTGCCGTAGCCACTCAGGCGTCCACTTGTCCTGCTGAACGTTGAGGGTGGGGATGAGGTTGTCCCACGAGTTGTCGAGCACCGAGATGATCTTGGTGCACTGCTGCATCTCCGACACCTTGCTGCCCGCCGCTGCCATCCTCGCATAGGTGTCCTTGATCTTGTCAAGGACCGGTTTCACATCGTCTCCCGGCTTCATGGAGAGGGCAGCCAGCTCCTTCTCCAACACAATCACCATCGGCAGCGTGTTAGGTTGTACCACGTCGCGTAGCAGCTTCCACGCCTTCGGTCCGGAGTCGTCCAGCTCCACCAAGTCCTTGATATGCTGGAGCATATCATTGTTGACCGATTGAAGGATGAGGTCGTACAGCACCGCGCTCCGCTCAATCCATCGATCGCGGGCATCACCTTCCTCTAGCATCTTCTCTTCTCCCATCGCAAGCTTCAGCAGCTTGTAGCGCTTAAACGCACTCCGCATCCGCCCGCTCCATTCCTCATAATTGGAGCCATCCAAAGCTTCGATCTTGGATGGTGGCGGTTCACTCTTCTTCTCAGCTGCTTCTCCACCCATCTTCTCTGCTCCCAATCAGAGGTTTCAGCTCCCCCTTTGCTGTCCACACCGAAGTCCCACACAATTTCCGCAAATGTCGGCGCCAACGAAATTTCGGCAGAGTTTCCCCTTAGCGGAAGTCACATGCAACCTCTAGAACACCACTTAGGCACGCCCACAGGCCATGGTGGGTCTATGAGGGTCTTCACACCTCAGTAGACTCCCCACAAAGTCCTTAATCAGCTCTGATACCACTTGTTAGAGACTAAGGACGGAGTCTATGAAGATTAGGGGCCCAATTTTCTCAGAATCGTTGGCTTGTAATTCTGGACAGACACCGCGACTTCACAAGAAACGACGTCGACGGACATTTCACCGTTGAAACTCCACGATTTTCAGATATGTTGTAGCTCTAGACCGTGGCTACACTTCTCAATTTGAATCACACGAAAAGGTGAAGTAAATCGTGAGTTATGAATTTCGGCGCACTAGGGGGTATGCTGCCACAGAAATTTAACTCAATCACAAATTGTTATCAGAAGTTCACAAGTTGATACACAGAAGAGTTTTAGAGTAGGACTATTCCAGGTAGGAGGGGATGAGGAGGACGAGAGGGAAGGTCCCAAGGAGTCCCCAACCAAAGGAAACCCCATGCCACACAATTCCCCTCTCCATAGGCAACCCCACTTTCACATTTGTCACTTTCCAACTCATGCCATCCACCTCAACCCACTTGGCCACACTTGCCAACCTGGTTTGGCTTCACCCAACCACATGGCAGCATTCTACAGTGATGGGTTCGAATTCCCAACCCCAAAAGTCTGTACCCCATATTGAGTCAAACCCCACAACTTCCATAGTCACCACAACCGGAGTACAGAAAGCATACGAACTCCAACGTTCGTAACTTTCTTGATATTGCTCCGATCGCGACGATTCTTGGCTCGTCGGAAAGCTCTTGAGCAGATGAATCACTTCAGATATCTGCTCAGGCCAAATAACATTCACACACACTCAGGAAATCCAAACCGCACAAAATCACAAATTCTTGCACACGCTCACACCACGCATGCAACGCACGAACACATGATGGGAGGCAGACAGACGTGAATGCGAATGATAGCATCACACAGCACCCCCAGGCTCAGCACCCCCAGACTCAGCACCCCCAGGCTCCGCACCCTCAGGCTCAGCACCCCCAGGCTCAGCACCTCCAGGCTCCGCACCTCCAGGCTCAGTACCCCCAGGCTCAGCACCCCCAGGCTCAGCACCCTCAGGCTCCGCACGCTCAGGCTCAGCACCCCTAGCAGGACGAGAGTCGACAGCGACCTCGACAGGCTCAACCGGGTCTACCTGGGACACACCTGAGGGAGCGGCACCCTGAGGGGGGAGGGGGTCTACCACAGCAGCACCTGGCGCGAGGAAGAGAGGCGGGGGGGGGGGAGCGGGGCAGTGCGGTAGGGGAAGAGGCGGTAGTAGGGGACGGACTCGTCGAAAGTGACGTCCTGAGAAGGCAGAACCCGGCGCGAGGTGGCGTGGTAAAACTTTCATCGAGGCGCGTCCGGGACAAAGCCAAGGAAGACACAAGGAACAGCGCGGGAGGAGAGCTTGTCCGCAGACGTATCGCGAACAAAAGCTCGAGATCCCCAGACCCGAAAACGCGACGCATCGCCAACCTCTCCCGTCCACCGCAGAGTCGGGGAAGTCTCCGGCAAGGAGACACGGGGCCAAAGGTTGAGCTGATGCGCAGCGTATCGGACCGCAAACGGCCACAGAAAGTGGGGGGCAGCCGCATGAATCAAGGAGGTACGAACAATCTCCATGACCAAGCCAATGCGGCGCTCAGCAACCCCATTCTGCTGTGGAGAGGCCGGAAGCGTGAACAACTGCTCAATGCCGTGCTCCGCACAGTAGGCTGCCAAGAGGTCGGAGGAGAACTCACCACCTCTGTCAGAGTGCAAGCGCAGGATAGGAAAGTCCGAGTGGAAACGCTCGCTGAGCTGGAGACGGGCTCTGCGGATCCAAGGGATCAAAACAGCAAGGACCTCACCCTTGGTGCGCAAGGGGAAGACCGTGGTGTAGCGCGAGTAGTCGTCAACAACTATCAGGAAGTACCTCTCCTGACCCTGACCACGGACGCGGGCTGGGCCCCACACGTCCATGTGGAGCGTCTGCAGGGGAGCAGTCGTCGGGGGAAACGAGGAGGAGTAAGGAGCGGCGCGCTGCCGCCCCTCGACACAGGGAAGACAGGGAGGAGCAGGCGAGGGTGGGAGGGGAGGGAGAACCCTGGGAAGACCAGAGACAAGGTACCGTTTGTGCATGGCACGAAGGCGCTGCACGGACGGGTGACCAAGTCGGTGGTGCCAGAGCACGGTCTCGTGCGTCAGAGAGCGACACGAGCAGGGGGCCGACAGCTGACCTGACACAGACGCAGACGCAGACGCAGCAACCTGAGGGGACTCAGTGGTCAGTGTGTACAGGTCCGACCCCGGCTGCCGAGTGAAGGTAGCCAGGTGACGGCCCCTCCGAGCACACGCGCTCGTAGGCAGGGGTGAACTGGTGAACACCCGCGTCCTGGAGTGCACAACCCGCCACCAAGTTCGTAGAGAACGAGGGGAGGTGGAGACCAGACAGTGTGCCCGACGGGACCGCAGGACAGGGAAGAACAGTGGAGGAGGTCGCAATGACCGGACCCCCAGAGGGGTCAGCGAGGGAGACAGCAACTGGCTGAGCGAGTGGCTCAAGGACAGTGCGGTCACGAAAGAAACAGCGAGAAGCACCTGAGTCCAGTGTGAAGGTGTGCAGTGCCGCAGTCGACTCAGTACCAGGGGACACAGACTCACTAGCACCTAGAGTAGTAGCCTCACCAGCACCTGGGGTAGCAGACACGCGAGTACCTGGAGTGGCAGTCTCACTAGCACCTAGAGCGGCAGCCTCACTGGTCCGAATGCCCGGGTCGGGCGGAACACACAGGTACTGAGCACCCTCTCCACTAGTAAACATCACATACATGGCAGTAAGAATAGCATCAAAGTCTAGTGCATAGATATCAACTCCCTTCCTCATCAGATCAGCCCAGCGGGGCAGCTCAGTGGCATCAGGGAACTGAGTACGCCAAGCGTCGTCAAGGCGAGAGAAACAGCGCTGGGTAGGGTGCGGCCTCCCACACGTCTGACCAGTGCGGTCACCAGTGCGGATGACGTACGTGCAGCTAAGGCCACCCCCCCCCCCCCCCCCCCCCCCCCCCCGTGCTGAGAGTACCACTCACGGGCCTCCTGGAGCGACGGAGTGTGCTGCTGGCTCTGGCCACCGCCAGCTCCTCCACGACCACCACCGCCGCCGCCACCTCCTCGACCACCCCCTCCCCTGCCGCCGCCGCGACCACCGCCGCCCCGACCACCGCCCCCGCCCCTGCCACCGCCCCCGCCGCTGCCGTCACCACCCCCACCGCTGCCACTAGTCCCTCCAGCCCCACCACCACCCCCACCGCCGCCACCGCCTCCACCACTGCCTCCCCCGCCATCACCTCCGCCTCCCTTGGCCCTTGTGCCCCTGCGGCGCCCGCTCGGAGCGGACGCAGTCCCGACCTTCTCAGCACCAAGGAGGTCGACAGCAGAAGCAGAGGCTACAGAGGGGAGAAGGGGGGAAGGGGAACACCCCTCAAAGAAAGGGGTGCGGGGGTCGCCACGAGAGGCACCTACAGCGACGATGCTCGCCTCAGCTGCAAGTAGTTCCTTCTCGAGGAGGGCAATGGTGAGCTCAGTGGGGCAGCGAGCTAGGAAGTGATCCCTGACTGCGCGCAGAGAGTCAGGGAGGCGGGTGACGATGTGGTAGAGAGTGAGCCAGGGGGGGGGGGTTCTTAGCAAGGAACTCATCGGGCATAGCAGCACGGAAGCGGGCCTCACTAGTCTTGAGGTGGGTGATGAGGTCAGCAACTGTGTGAAAGGAGGCCAGGTCGGGGAACAGGTAGGGGAGTGAGAGGCGGCCTAGTGCGGCAGAAGCAGGTGAGGAGTAGCGAGCAACGACAGCAGTGTACAGTTCCTTAGCAGTCTTGTGCTGGCCAAAGTGCTCGCGCTCATCTATCGGCAGGGAGTTGCGAATAGCAAAGCGAGCGTGGGCGTCACGAGTCTGCCACTGTGAGCGGGCAGTGCTGTCAGCAGTAGTAGGAGGGGCAGTAGCATGGCCGAGGGCATGATCGTACAGTGAGATGTCCTCCTTGGCAGTGAGCTGTAGGAAGAGGTGCAGGTCATCTAGCCAGGTGTCGAATTTCACTGGGCGGCCCTCAGCATCGAAAGCTAGCACAGGAGGACTAGCCATAGTAGCAGTAGTAGCAGTAGGTGCACCCTAAAAGCAGTAGGCAGCGCGACTCAGGTAGGGCAGCTCGGTCCAGAGAAGCTGCACAGTACGGGCGGCGCGGCTCGGTTGAGGGAGGGCTGCGCGGCTCGGTTAGGGCGGCGCGGCTCGGTTCGGGCTGCGCGGCTCGGCTCGGACTGGGCGGCTCGGTTTCTTGCGGGGCCGTGGCTGTCGCGTGCGGGGCGTTAAGGGGTGGCAGGTAGGATCGACGGGGCCGCTAAGGGGCGGCGCACGGGGTTGACGGGGCCAGAGGGGGCGGCGCGCGGGGTCGACGGGGCCGTTAAGGGCTCTAGGCGGGGCGCGGTGCGCGGGGTCGACGGGGCCGGCGGGGCCTCTAAGCGGGTCGCGTGCGGTGTCGACGGGGCCAGCGGGGCCGCTAAGCGAGTCGCGCGCGCGGTCGACGGGGGTCTGCGTTACGTGGCCACTGAGGCCAACCTTGCTGATGTGTTCACCAAGGCGCTTCAGCCTTGTGACCATCAGCGTTTCTGTACTCTTCTAGGCCTTGTGCCTGCTGGACCTCACTTGCTTACTTCTTGACTCTGCTTGTACTGTGATCTTATATATATGTCTGCATGTTTACTCTTGCTAGGTTGTGATCACTGTATCTCTTGCTATTTTATCAACCTGCATGTGAACTGGTCTTGTGACCACTTGCTTGTGCTCGGAATTTGTGTGGTATCCTTGAGATCCACCCTGAGCTTGTTTTGCTTTGCTTTGACTGGTCTTGTGACCCCTTGTACTCCCCCACTTTGCCTATGGGGGTGTGTCAAACATTATATGTGTTGTGCTTGTTTAGGCTGCAGTGGGTTAGCCTATAGGGGGTACACAATTCTAGGGTTAGGTACTTGTACTCATTTCACTGCTAGTTCATTCATTCCTCGTTCAGTTCTTCTGACAAAAACGGCCGAAATAGTAGGCGCCGAACTTTTCTTCGCACAAGAACCAAGCCGAAAAGGCTCTAGTATGTGTATTTGAACCTGGGCCACTAGAATATGCAATAAAAATCAGGTTGTTGAATGCTTTTCCCTACACCTATAGGGATTTACGCGCTTTCTAGGCACTTGGCGGCAAAAACGGCCGAAATCGTAGGCGCCGACTTTGCGCAAAAACCAAGCCGAAAAGGCTCTAGTAGGTGTATTTGAACATGGGCCACTCGAATATGCAAAATAAATCAGGTTGTTGAGTGTTTTTTTCTACGCCTATAGGGATTCCTACGCTTTCTATGCACTTGGCGGCGAAAACGGCCGAAATCGTAGTCGCCGAACTTTTTCTTCACGCAAGAACCTGGCCGAAAAGGCTCTTGTAGTATGTGTATTTGAACATGGGCCACTGGTTGTTGAGTACTTATCCTTACGCCTATAGGGATTCACGCGCTTTCTAGGCACTTGGCGGCAAAAACGGCCGAAATCGTAGACGCCGAACTTTTCTTCGCGCAAGAACCAGGCCGAAAAGGCTCTAGTAGGTGTATTTGAACATGGGCCACTCGAATATGCAATCATATTGAAATTGTTGAATGCTTTTCCCTATGCCTATAGGGATTCACGCGCTTTCTAGGCACTTGGCGGCAAAAACAGCCGAAATCGTATGCGCCGAACTCTTGTTCGCGCAAGAACTAGGCAGAAAAGGCTCTAGTAGGGATTCATGTGCCTTCTGATCATTTGTCGGCGAAAACGGCCGAAAACGTGGGCGCCGAACTTTTCCTTGCACAAGAACTAAGCCAAAAAGGCTATAGAAGGTGTATTTGAACATGGGCCACTTGAATATGCAGTAACATTCCGGTTGTTCAATGCTTTTCCCTAGGCCTATAGGGATGCATGCGCCTTCTGAGCATTTGTCGATGAAAACGGCCGAAATCGTAGACGCCGAACTTTTCCTTGGGTAAGAACCAAGCCGAAAAGGCTCTAATATGTGTATCTGAACATGGGCCACTCGTATATGCAGTAACATTCAGTTTGTTGAATGCTTTTCCCCATGCATCTAGGGATTCATGCGCCTTCTGATCATCTGTCGGCAAAAACGGCCGATATCATGGGCGCCAAACTTTTTCTTGCGCAAGAACGAAGCTGAAATGGCTCCAATAGGTGTATTTGAATATGGGCCACCCGAATATGCAGTAATATTGAGGTTGTTGGATGCTTTTCCCTACGCCTATAGGGGTTCATGCGCCTTCTGAGCACCTGTCGGCAAAAACAGCCGAAATCGTGGGCGCCGAACATTTCCTTGCGCAAGAACCAAGCCGAAAAGGCTCCAATTGGAGTATTTCAACATGGACCACTAAAATATGCGGTAACATTCAGGTTTTTGGATGCTTTTCACTCTGCCTATAGGGGTTCATCCGCCTTCTGAGCACCTGTCGGCAAAAACGGCCGATATCGTGGGCGCCAAACTTTTCCTTGCGCAAGAACCAAGTCAAAAAGGCTCCAATAGGTGTATCTGAACATGGGCCACTCGAATATGCAGTAACATTGAGGTTGTTGGTGTCAGAATCCCAGCCACTAACCACTGGGATAAAATGGCTTGTTTGTGTGGCGGGTGAGTGCGCCCATAACCCCCCAGGCCAACGTGCCTGTAACCCTTCCCTAGGATCAACGGGGATCACCAGTGGACCTCTGACAGTTGGATGCTTTTCCGTACGCCTATAGGGGTTCATGCGCCTTCTGAGCACCTGGCGGCAAAAACGGCCGAAATCGTGGGCGCCGAACTTTTCTTTGCGCAAGAACCAAGCCGAAAAGGCTCCAATAGGTGTATTTGAATAAGGGCCACCTGAATATGCAGTAACGTTCAGGTTGTTGAATGTTTTTCCCTACGCCTATAGGGATTCATGCGTCTTTTAAGCACCTGGCGGCAAAAACGGCCGAAATCGTGGGCGCTGAACTTTTCCTTGCGCAAGAACCAATCCAAAAAGGCTCCAATAGGTGTATTTGAACAGGGGCCACTCTAATATGCATTAACATTCGGGTTGTTGAATGCTTTTCCCTACGCCAATAGGGAACTTTATGAGCATTTGTTGGCAAAAACAGCCAAAATCATTGACGCCGAACTTTTTTTTCCCACAAGAACGAAGCCGAAAGGCTCCAATGGGTGTATTGAACATGAGCCACTCGAATCTCCAATAACATCCAGGTTGTTGAATGCTTTTCCCTACGGCTATGGGAATTTATGGACTTCCTAGGCATTTGTCGGCAACAACAGCCGAAATCATAGGCGCCGGACTTTTATTTACGCAAGACCCAAGCCAAGAAGGCCCCAATGGGTGGATTTGAATAGGAGGCACTCGAATATGCAATATCATACAGATTGCTGAATGTTTTTCCATACGCCTATAGGGATTCATAGTCTTCCTAAGCATTTGTCGACAAAACCAGCCGACATTATAGGCGCCGAACTTTTCTTTATGCACGAACCAAGTAGAAAAGGCTCTGGTAGGTGTATTTGAATATGAGCCTCTTGAATATGCAATAAAATTCAAGCTGTTGAATGCTTTCCTCAACGCTTAAAGGTATTTATGGGTTTTCTATGCATTTGTAGGCAAAAGCCGCCGAAATTATAGGCGCCTAATTCTTCTTTGTGAACCAAGCCGAAAAGGCTCTAATATGTGTATTTAAACATGAGCCACTCAAGAATTCAAAAATAGTGGTTGCGACCCGAAGCGACAGATTCTATAGTGGGCTGTACACGAAACTGAACTGCGGGCCGCGGCAATATACCGCGCCCTTGCCGAAGCTGAATAATATCGCTAGCTTCACTGTAACAAGGCATTTCAAGCGACGCAGCGCAACTGTTATACAGTTGCGACGCAGTAATCGTTTCCCTTATGCACTTGCTATATAATAGAATGTAATGCCTCGTTATTATTACATAATTCTCATATTTGTGTCCGGCCTACCCTCGTCCGTCGCTTTGGCACCACGTTACAAGCGAAGAGAGCTACCTCTGAGTGACCATAGCCCCGCCGCATGGACGTCTTTATCTTCCTAGAGCTCCCGCTGCGCTCTATCGACCTCTTGTTTCCAATAATTTGAACATAAGCCACTCGAATATGCAACAACATTCAGTTTTTTCAATGCTTTTCTCTACGCCTATAGGGGTTCATTGGTTTTCTAAGGATTTGTTGCAAAAATACCGTCATGCCCCGGATATATACCCAGGCCTCAGATAAACCCATGGGCTTATAATCGTACTGGTGCGCTTATAGGCAGGGGCCGATTATAAGCCCACCCTAAAATTGTGTCATCTTCGCATAAGCGCACCTAATGAATTTTTGCTCAAATCTGTGTTTTTTCTAATGAGTTCGCCACTAACGCGTCAGGAGCAATCGTCGCTGACGTGCCTGGCGAGATCTTCCCTGCCCCCCCTGGCGAAATTGCCACAGACGAGCGCGTGTTTGCAGCATTTCAGCAGGTGATTGGAGGGATTCTTGCCAGGGTGGCACATTTTCGGTAAATTTCGTCGCAAGCACTATTTTGGTAGACTCGATTGAAACGGCAAGGCTGAGATCTACATTTCTATGTATCAAAATCATAATTCTTTAAAAGTCATTTAATTCCCCCATGGGGTTATACAATTTACCACATTATAAGCCCACCCACCATTTTTCCAAGTTTTATTACACCCCCATATGGGGGTATATCCGGGGCATGACGGTAGACGAAATTATAGGCGCCAAACTTTTCTTTACGCAAGAACCAAGCCGAAAATGCTTTAATATGTGTATTTGAACATGAAGCGTTCGAATATGCAATAAAATTCAGATTGTTGAATGTTTTTCTCTAGGCCTATAGGGATTCATTTGCTTTCTACAAATGCTTGCAAGTTGAACTAAATCAATATTTGATTAAGTGGAAGGAAATTGCCTGTGTCTAGTACACGACTAGCAACACCACTATCACGGCTGAAATCCACTCTGATTTCGGCGGACACATCCGTCTGCTGTCGTGGGCGGGAGAAGTACCTGGAGACCTGCGCGCAGCGGGTGTTTGCGGCCACCATTCGATGACATGAGGGGGCATTCGCGGCTCGACTGGGGCGGCGTCTCGGCTCGGCATTCCCAAATCAGGCTTCATCGGGATTCCACCACCGCCTTCCTGCGTCCGTCCCTCCCTGGCTCTGCTTGCAGCCGCCATTCTCTATGTCACATTCACTGTCAGCGGAGTCGGTCGGGAAGTCCTGAGCTCACCGCGCTTGCTCTTTCGGATAATAGTTCAACTGAGCTCAGTCTCATATCTTCATTCCATTCAGCAGATAGTTTCATTATTCTCGCTCCCTTTCTGCTGCTTTTGCTAACCGTAAAGCATCTACCATGGCTACTACTGCAGTATGGTCGCTGAACGACAAGCCATGGCCACCAGGCTCTTGCCTGGATCCTTCCATGGATTCCAGAAGCAGCGATGGTAGCACATCCAGTAGCACCGTCGACAGCGTCAGAAATAGCATTCTACGAACCATGTCTGGGAGCAGCGGAGGCAGTAGCAGCAGCAGCAGTGCGAGGAGCAGCATGACTGATATGGAGTTCCCAGCGTCGACGACTGCGTCCAGGGAAGTGAAGATCCGAAGGACCAACAGCTGCACCACGACGCTTCTTGACGACGCGAATCAAGGCACGCGACTCGGAAGGACGAAACCGTCGTCTACTAAAGGAGTCATTTTTCAAAGCATCAAGCGCAGCTCCAGAGGCAGCACGCACCATCGCTCGTCGCTCGCGCTGATCTACCCACAAGCTATTGAGGAGGAGGATTCCGTTTCACGATCCAGCAACAACGGTGAAGATCTGCTACGCGCGGAGAGATCAGAGGACAACGAGACGACGGCGGGACCACTTTCGACAACGCTGGTGACGTCCAGCGCTCCTGAAGGATCTTCCTCGGAGCGCGAGGAGGACTTCTCTGCTCACCCAACGGCCGGACAGGAATCGTTTTTGCTGGAGGATACGGACCGAGTTGCTCCGTCGCACACTCATCTCTCCGCCGAAGCTGCGACTCAGGCTGCTCCCTTAACTATCGGTGGCCCTTCGGCGGACAACCCCATCAGCAGTATCGTCGTGGGATCTGACCATCATGCAACTGGACTCAACACGAGCGCCACGGCGAGCGTCGCGGCGAACAACGCGGGGAGAAACCGTGTGTGGGATAAGCTCTGCAATCTCATACGTCCGTACTACTACTACCAAACGACTACTCCTCCAACTAGTAACTCCACACCGCTGCTGGTTGCGCCATCGTCCAGCGACAGTCACCATTCTGCGAGCTCTGAAGACGGCGATCGGACCACTCTTCGCGCGGCGGCGCATCACACGCGAAGCAGCTCGTACAACTCGCGTCTCTTCTGCTTCGGAGTGCTGCCTCCTACGCTCGCCATCCCTTACGTGGCGCCGACGCCGGCGGCACCCACGCGCACTCTGCTTCCGCCACTGCTGCCGCACATGCAGCTGGCGAACGGGAGGGCCGCGCGAAAGACGCTGGTGTTGGATCTAGACGAGACGCTCGTGCACTCGTCCTTCTCCGCGCCGCCCAACGCCGACTTTGTCGTGCCGCTCACCATGGACGGCCGCACCGCGTCCGTGTTCGTCCTCAAGCGGCCCGGCGTCGAGCGGTTCCTCTCCGCCATGGCGCCCATCTTCGAAGTCGTCGTCTTCACCGCGAGCCTCGCGCGATACGCGGGCCCCGTACTAGACCTGCTAGACCCCACCGGCGAGCTAATTCACCACCGGCTGTTCCGCGAGTCGTGCGTGCAGATGGAGGGTGGCGGCGGGTACGTGAAGGATCTGTCGATTCTCGGGCGCGATCTGGCGGACGTGCTTCTGGTGGACAACTCGCCGCTGTCGTACGCGCGGCAGCCCGCGAACGGCGTGCCGATCTCGTCGTTCATTGACGACCCGCGCGACGAGGAGCTCCTCGCGCTGATTCCGTTCCTCGAGCACATGGCGCGCGTCGGCGACGACGTGCGCAGGCACTTGGGCGGCGGCGGCGGCGGCGCGTGGGTGAACGTGGGCGCGCGGGAGAGCGCGGGTGGGAAGCAGCAGGAGAGCGGATGCAAGCAAGCCATGTGCTGATAAGAAGCGCGTTTGGTGGAGGATGAAGGGACGAACTGTGCAAGGATGAGACGCATGGGAGCAGTATGAAAGGGAAATAAGCGGCAGTGCCTGTGGTTTCTGAAGGCAGCACATGACCGCACGCACATGAAATAGGCTTCATGTTGCATCTCAGAGTGGGTGTGAGATGCCATAGCATAGCACCTTACTGATGTTTCGAAGTAGGTATGCAAGTTAATGTAAATAATATTTCATGAAATGCACACGGCTTTCGATTCCATTAGCAGATCTGCTGGGAGCAAGCGCAAGCTACATGCAGTACTCTGCTGGATTGGTTCTAGCAACACTTGCACAGAAGCTACGGTACCATACATTCTCAAAGATCACTAGCTGCTCTGCGCCAGCTGCATGAAACTCAGTATCTTGGAATGGAACTACGGTAGCATGAAGACTTGCCATGAATGGTTTCGATTCCCTCGCCAGGAATCAGTGTCACTCGCTTTCTTCTTTGCCGCAGTGTACTGTAGTGGCATGGAGCAGTGCACGCTCTCACATTCCTGGGTATCAACCATTGCACAGCTGCTGGATTGTGTAGGTGAATCTAGTGGAGTGGAGGCCAAATCCCAGCACACCTCACATCACAGCCTTATTCATGGCCCAATCCAGGGCTTCGCTCTTGCTGTGGTTTGCTGACAGTGTTCACTTGCACAGGGTTAGACTGCATGCTCGTCTTCGCCACCATTCATATGGTACTCCATGGCATACAACGAAACGATACACACGAGAAATGGGGGGCTGGACTGTAATCGCAGGCCAGGCCTACGCTCCATCATCACAGACAGAGGCAGAGGGCTGCGGGACAGACGGCCACGGGCCAACAATGCTGAACTGATGGCATGCCACCATCAAAATGCTGATGTTTCGAAGTAGGTATGCTAGTTAATGTAAATAATAGTTCATGAAATGCACACGGCTTTCAGTTCCATAAGCAGATCTGCTGGGCGCAAGCGCAAGCTTGCTTGGTCAGTGGGTGTGGAATGTGCTTGTGTGTCTGCTGGGTTGGTTCTAGCAACACTTGCACACGAGCTACAGCACAATCTCAAAGAACACTAGCAGCTCTGCGCCAGCTGCATGAAGTACAGTATCTTGCAATGAAGCTATGAATGGTCTCTACTCCACTGGCACGAATCAGGGTCACTCACTCATTGAGCTGTGCACGCTGGCACAATCCTGGGTATCAGCCATTGCACAGCTGAGTTGATGGATTGTGTCTTTGGAGTGGAGTGGAGGCCAAATCCAACCCACGGCATTGCACTTGGTGGATGTGCTTCGATGACTGACAGTGTTCTCTTGTACAGGGTTGATACACATGCTCTTTTTGCCACCGTTTATGGCATACCGGTACAACAATACACAGGAGAAACGGGGGGCTGGACTGTAATCGCAGGCCAGGCCAAAGCTTCATCACAGACAGAGAGGCCGGGGGTGCGCAGGAAGGCTAATGGGCAAACAATACTGTCGTGGTGGCACCATCATAGGAATGGAGGGACACCCGTCGTGCCATCAAACAGAAGCTGCCTATGCTGCATGCCACCAGCGGCACCTAGAAGCAGGTCACTTCTTGGCCTTCTTTTTCCGCATGTCGTCGCCCCCAGCCTTCCTCTTCCCCTTGCCCGCCCCTCCGAAATCCCCTCCCCCCTTGCCCTTGCCGCCCTTGCCGCCCTTGCCCTTGCCCTTGTCTGCAGCTGCAGCGTTCCACTTGGCTGCCCTCCGCTTCCTCTCCTCGCCCACCTGCAGCGCTGTCACCGCCTGGAGGGGCGAGGGGGTACAGGTGAGGAAGTGAGGGAGTGTGGGGGAGAGGAGTGTGTATGGTTGACAAAGAGGAGAGGAGTGATAGTGAGGCAGGGAAAGAAGGCTGGACCGCGTACACTAGAGAGCTACACACCCACTCACTAGAGGCATGCATATATGGAGAAAACAAGTGGAAGAGCTCGAGCAGGCAGCAGGCAGCAGGCAGCAGGCAGCAGGCAGCAGGAGTTAGCTGACCTTGTTGACATCGATGACATCTGTGGCGTGCCGGCTCACCACCCTGTCCACCACCCACGATATCATCTTGCCCTCCCTCTCCCCCTCCGCTCCCCGCGCCGCCACTGGCAGGAACTGCAGGGGGGCAAACAAGGGACGGGCGTGGAAAGGAGCGAAGTGGAGGAGGAGCAGGAGAAACGAGGAGATCGGGGTGAGTCCGTGACTGGTGAACGGACGGGTTCATAGTAAATGGGTGTTGTGATTCTCACACGCACGTCTTACTCTCACGGTCTCACACCCTGCACATGTCACTCCCACTGGACCAACCAGCAGAACTCCACGACCCTCACGCTCGTCCCTGGGGGTGGGGGGACATGGCCTTACCTTTCTGTGCTTGCCGACTTTCTTGGCGCGCTTCTCCCCCTCGAGGCGCCGGTCAAACTTGCCCCCACTGGCCGTGCTGCCCGCTGCCAGCGACGCCACCTCCCCCACCGCCGCCTTGGAAGCCTTTGGTGCTGCTGGGCCCCTGCCTGATAGCGGTAGCGCCGCTGATGACACCGCCAGGTGACTGGGGGGCAAGGGGGCAAGGGAGGAAAGTAGGAAACGGGAAGGTCGGGAGGGGAAGTGAAACGAATGGGGCGTTAGGGAGAGGTGGGGTGGACAGGGTGGTGAAAGGGCCGGAAGAAGAGCAGAACTCAGTGTGCATGCATTTGTCTTGCACACCATGCACCACTCACCACTCACCATGCACCGGCACGTGCGTGTGCACACTAACCTGAGCGCGTCTGGGCGCAGCTGCTTGGCGGACGCCTTGAGGTTGCCCAGGCGCTGGCGCTCGTTGAGCTTGACGCGCGCCTTCTTGTCCACCTTGAGCTTCGCAAAGGGGTCCTCTCCTGGCACTGCACGGGGAAAGGAGGGGGAGGGGGGGGAGGTTGAGGTGCGCAGACAGAGGCAACACAGGGATGAGGAAGAGGGATTGTTATGCACGAGGAGGAACAACGGACAGCGAGTGCCGATGCGGTGACATGCGGGAAGGGGTTGGGGAGGGTGGGGGGTGTGTCGCGGAGGGTGTGGGAGGAAGTGTGGAAGGGAGGGGGGGGGAGGGGGAAGGCTGGGAAGTGTGGGGTGATGGGGGGCAATGTGGAAGGGGGGGAGGGGGGGGGGGAATGGGGGGTCAGGGTTCGGGCTGGTGCGGGGAGGGGAGATGGTAGGGAGAAGCAGAATCAGCGGCGGGATGAAAGGGCAGGGCACGCACCATCGGAGGCCTTGGCTTCGAGGATGGGGATGTCCTTGATGTCATTGGCGCGCTTGTACCCGTACCGTGGCTTCCACTCTCCCGATGCCTCCTCATACACAAACTTGCTCCTCTTCCGCTTCTGTATGCCTGCTCTCGCACGCACGCGGGGCGCGTCCAGGGGAGGGAGAGGGGGGGAGAAGGAGGGGAGGGGCGAGAAGGCAGCGGGGGAGAGGAGGCAAGCAGCATGAAGGATGGATGCATGTGACACGAGCTGCATGCATTCAGAAAAAAGAGTGCAAGGCAATGCGCCCTCGGATATCCCTCATGCGTGTCCCCCACCCACGCCCCTCGTGTGTGCCCCTGTCCGCGCATCCCGCACCTCCCCCTCCCCTGCGCCCCCCCACCAATGCTTTCCGCGTCCCCGCGTACCTTTCTCCCGCGCGAATCGCTCCCACTTGGTGAGCCCCTGGGCACGCGGGGGCTGCGCGCGCAGAAACGGGCGGGGGCGTGGGGAGAGCAAGGGGGAGGAAGAGGCGGGGGAGAGAAGGTGGACGGGGGCGGAGAGGGAGGACAGGAGAAAGGGGGAAACGGCGGAGAGGTAAGTTGACGCGAGTACAACCTTTGCAAGCTTCACTCTGGGGCAGAGGACGGTAAATTGCATTGCAGCAAGCAGGGTGTGTGGGGCGGGGAGGGAAAGGGAGAAGTGGAAGGGGGGGATGGACAACGGAGGGTTGGGAGAGGAGGAAGGGGGTGGGTGCTGACCGGCTTTTCTCGGGGCAGCGGAGTGGTGGGCGGCGGCAGGTCCACGAGGCGCCCCATCTTGTGCGGCGTGGCGGGCAGCGCGAACAGGCGCGCCGCCAGCGCCTGCACCGCCTGCTGCGCCATCTCCAGCACCTGCTGCTCCGCCTGCTCGCTGCGCGGAGACGCGGGGGAGAGATAGGGGGACGAGGAAGGGGGACGGGAAAGGGGGAAGAGGGAGCGAGAGCGTGCTGGCAGCTTCAGAAGCGTCCATTCCACGGAGTAAAACCTCGACTCCCAAACCCTGCACCCGCATGAGAGCATATACCCGAAACCCTGCGCCCCTGTGGAAACGCTGGTAGGGATCGCCCGGCGCGCGCTGCAGTGAGAAAGCGCGGGAAGGAAGCGCGGGAAGTGGAAACGAGCCGGAAGAACGATGCGGGACGACGGAGAGCAGAGCGAGCGAGAGAAGCAGAGCGAGCGAGAATGCGAGCGGATGAGGGCGACGCGTGGTCTCACAGGTGCGGGCCGACGAAGGGCAGCGAAACGAGGCGCGAGTCGTTGACGAGCATGTTACCCTCGTCGAACGAGTAATCCGACGGCTCCACCGCTGCCGCTAGCTGCGCGCTCGACATGCCGCCGCTGCCCTGCGCGCCACCTGCTCCGCCTTCCGCCTCCCCGCCGCCCTCTTCCGCCTCCTCGTCCCCTCCTCCTCATCCTCCTCCTCCTCCTCCTCCTCCTCATCCTCATCCTCCTCCTCCTCCTCTTCGTCGCCTAAACCCTCCTCATCCTGCTCTTCCGCGTCGTCCTCTTCTTCCTCCTCCCCCTCCACCGCCTCGTCTAAGTCTTCGTCGCCCGCCGTCTGATCCGCGCCGTCGCCCCTCCTCACCTCTTCCACCTCCGACGCTCCCCCGCCTTGCTCGACGCCTGGGGCTCTCTGATCCGTCTCCATCGGCGCTTGTATTTCGGGCGCCAATGGCCCGTCTGCAACGGCAGCCATGACAAGGCCAACTCTGGTTTCTGTCCCGTATACTGGAAGCACGATTTGGGCGCTAAGTGGTAGGGGATTTTAGGAATACAGGGTTTGGGTTTCGAAGGTGATGGGGGGATTGGTTCAAAAAAGGCTTGTGGGTTTCGCTCAGTCTTCTTCTTGTCTGTCCACCAAAGGTTGTGATGCGTTAATGGACTAGTGTGAGCGAAGGTGTTAAAGACTCTTCATCATCTGACATATGATCCGTTAGGGGTGTTTTGTATGATTGGCTCGCATCAATAACTGAATGAACTGGGCATGGCAATAAAATATTTCTTCAGACTGTCCTGAGAAACATCCTAGCATAAAATCAGCATTGATATTGGTAATAAATAACGAAAGTGTGATTGTGGCCCCAACATTATGAAAATAAAATGGCTTTGGTAACGATAGCAAGGGATGGAATCAAATGAAACGGAAATGAAGTCGTTGGTGTTGCTATATAAACGTCGTAGTTGCGGAGTGCGTGAGGTATATCCATGCAGGGCCCGTGCTAGGATTTGGGGCACCCTGAGGCCTCAGGGCACCTTTCCAGAATCGTAAAAAATGCCCTGATTTGTCGGGGCAAATTTTCGAAGCCATCCTGTATATTCAGGGCTTTTTCAGAAATCAATCTTGACCTGCCAGGGCAAAAAACCAAGTGTTCAGGGTTCAGATTGGATTGTTGACAGAGTTAAAGCAGAAGTGTATACTCGCCTGCACGGGGGTAGGTTCGATGGATGAATGAGTGCTCTAAAACATGATCTACGGAGAGAATTATGGGACCTCCCCCCGCCCCAAACAAAAAACGCGTCAGGGCAGGCCTCGGATTTCATCCTGACGCTACAGGGAAGAACACTACAGCCATTCTGAATGTTCAGGGCATTTCATATAACAACATCCTAAGACGTCAGGGTAAAAATTTACACTATTCTGAAATGACAGGGTAAATTCAAAACTTCATCCTGAATTCAGGGTAATCAGGATGTTTTGCCCTGATAACGTGGGGCCTGTATCCATGGATAGTGTTGGAGGAGTATGAAATGGCAGTTGAGCCCTACTGTACACCCCACCATAATACAATATAAGACTTTCCTATCTCAACCGGTTAGGGGATATGTTGATTGGAGAAGGTGAATGTTTTACGGGGGACAGTTGTCCTGAGGCGTCACTCACGTTTGGAAGCGGATGACGTTTGCCTTGTTTGATGACGAGGTGCATGCTTGATGAATGGCCTTCCGTGAAGCAGGGGATACATCCCTCTCCAACAGACAGGGAGCAAGAATCTGGGAAGCCGTTTTTGCTCCCGCAATCATTTCCAGAAGATCTCGGAAGCATGGTTTTGGCGCAATATTGCTTGGATGATTTTGCCGGGCATGGATTCACAGAAATTCTACACTGTTGAAAGAATTGCGACTTCTCTTCCCAGTCAGTCTCTTATCCAGTTCTGCGGTTCAGCACCATTTCATGACCTTGGAATGGCGGCAAATGAAAGGAATTTTACTCCGACGCCGTAAGTGCCTTATCCACACGATCCGCTCTCCTGGAGGTGTGCGCCGCAATTGAAGCGTGCAACGAGGTTTCGGATCAGGGCTGTCGATTCAAGGGCATTTGCCCTTAATGCCCTGAACATTAAGGGTTGACATCGGTCCAGGTTCCGAATTTTAAGGGTTGTTTTTCAGTACAGCCCGGATTCTTAAAGGGCGTCGTCAGGGCCTTCCCCTGATACTTACAGGTCGCATTCTGGGACTAGCCCTGATTCGCCGTACAAGTTTGGGGACTTTCCCGGAGCTCCCCCCTCTCTCCACCCCCGTTCCTCTTATCTCTCCCCTGTCCCACACCCCTTGTTAGAGCCGTAAGCTTGCCACTTAACCTTTGATTCAAGGTGGTAGCCATTTTGAGCAAATTTTGTATAGAGCAGTGTACATTTGTGAATGTCCAGGTAAATTCTTTCCCTGAACGCATAAGTGTTGCCCTGATTTCAAGTGTTAAGTTGGGGCCTTTCCCGGACGCTTAAGGGCTGGAAAAAGCCTCTTCCCGGAGATTTCAGGGCTGGAAACAGGAGACCTCAGCCACTCAAGTGTTGGCCTAAAACCAATCGACAGCCCTGTTTCGGATGCAGTGCGAGACACTCCAGGGAGCATTGGGGACAGGGGGAGGCAACAGTGATTTGAACTTCATTCAGCGGGCACTTTGAAACATACAGTAACAGGTTCTGAATACACACCCATGGAGTACAGTTAGCGTGATCGTCACAAGCTTTGTGCCTTTCGAAGGGTGGCATGGCATCAGCCCTGAAGGGTGGTCTGTACACGAGTCCCCAAACAGCCCCGATCTCGAGGCCTTTCTGTGCGGAGATGGAGAACCCGTGATTGGACTAGCGGGCTGTCCCCTCTGGGATAGCGATAGAAACAAGCCACAATATTCGGGGGTTCGCTGGTAGTGCCCGTAAAGATACGCCTCACTGGGCTTGTCTGCCCGGGCAGCCATTCACCGGACCAGTTTGCACATTTCAGTTGTGCTCTGGCCAGAATTTCTTTCTGCCCCTCCCAGTCTGGCTGCGCCCCTCTCGACCGCAGGGGGCCAAGTGCATGGTTCCTCCTCCACATGTCGCACGTTTCGACGGCTGCCATTTCATCGCCGTGCATCCCTTGTGCGGCCAATGGAGACACCACACCACCATGCCCCGCGCATCGGACATTCTCCCAACATGAAACTGTGAGAAACCAACTCGCCTGTGCTTCAGGGCAAGGTTAGGATTCATAGCAATACATATGAATGCATGGACCCAGGCTGGACTGCCTAAGGTGTAGCGGAGAAGGGGACATAGAACGTCTAATCTATGCTTAGGGAGGTAATTAGCTTCCCCAGTTGTTTTTATCTGGGTGCTACTAGCGTTTCGAGCACGCGAATTCGCTCGAAACACCCGTGTCGGTGTTCGTTGTTAAACTCGTTATTAGCACCTTTATGCCGTCCGGTAGGGGTGGCATCTCCTACGTCTCCGCGGTTCTCCTCTGATGCGATCTGCCGCTCCTTCCCGCGTCTTCTAACCATTTCTGGATGTGTTGAGCAGCACTTAAGCTTACGTGACTATATACAAGTCTCTAGCTGATCCTAAAGCGCTTTAAAGATCAAGACCAATTGATATATAGAGGCTCTTATAAAGATTCAACTCAGTTGGTATCTAGTTACTTCCGTAGGTTGAGGGTTGAGAGGGGGCCGGTGGTAGGCGCGAGGCATGAGGGCGCTAGTGGTAGCCGGCACGCATGGCGGCGTGGGATGCACCTGGTTCACCCTGGGCCTATTGGCGGCGTTGCGGCGTCGAGGCCTCACGGTGCAGCCTCTGCGACTCGGCCCAGGTAACCCCCCTCTCTACGCATCTTCGTAAACCTAGCCTCCAGTTCTATCCCATATCTGTATCGTTCCACCCGTCGTCCGTTCTTTCGCGCGCTTGTCTGCATCTACATGTCAGCGTATGGCCGCGTGCCGTGCCTTTGCGGCGACTCGAAACCACTCTCCACGTGCTGTCTGCGTGTGTTGTCTGCTGCATGCGCAGAGCCACTGGACGCGGCGCCCTACGTGGCGGCGTGCGGTCGAGAGCCCATCAATCTCGACGCATGGATGGCCCCAGGGTACGCTATGGGCCGGCTCTTTTAGGGACCCCGGGGGCAGATTCTTAGTCAATGGCGTAAATCTCCTCTCTCTTACTTATTTGCCGAAAACCATACCAAGATCGGCACAGAACGGCCCAAGATTGGTGGAGTAGCAGCTTTCAGCTACTTGTTGGAAGGAGCAAGGCCGAAGGGCGGGATCCAGATCCGGACAGAAAGTAGCTGGGCGCCATGGTTGCACTTGTTGCCGCTTCCCCTGCCGCTTCGACTTCCGCGTCCGCTTCATCCATCTCACCTATTTCCGGCACTTTTGCGTTGCGTGTCCTCCGCGTGCATGCATCTATTTGTCGCAGGGACCTAACTCGCGCCTTGTTCAACCGGCGCGCGGCCGGCGCGGATGTAGCGGTGGTGGAGGCGGCGGGCGGAGTGTTCGACGGGTGGGACGGCGGAAGGGCGGACGGCACGGGCAGCGCGGCGGAGATGGCGAAGCTGCTGGGGGGGCTCCCCGTGCTGCTGCTCCTCGACGGCCGGTCTGCCGTGCGTTCCGCCGCCGCGCTCATCCACGGATTCACGTCCTTCGACCCGTCGCTCACGTTCGCGGGGATGCTGCTCAATATGGTGCGCGCATTAGAGTGCTCTTTGATTGGACGGATAGCCGTTTTCAAGGGGGATGGGCCAAGGATAGTGTTGAGATGGTAATTTGGGTATCAGGGATGGTGTCCTGTCTCACAGGTGTGAGTCATGTTTGCCATGCGCAGTTCCGTGCAATGATTGGCTGTTGTCGCTCCTTGTTCTGATCCCCTCACTTTTGACCCTTCCCTGTCATCTTCCCCGTGTCGTTCCCCTTACTGGTACCTCACCCGCTGCTGTTCTTTCCCGTGGCTTGTATCTGCGCGCGCGCAGGTGGAGAGCGAGGCGCACGCGCAGTGGATGTGGGACGCGCTCTCCGCCGCCGACGTGCGCCTGCCGCTCATCGGCGCGCTGCCCTTCCTCCCGCACCTCTCGCTCTCCGCCATCCTCTCCTCCCCCTCCTCCCCCACCCACTCCCCCCCTTCCTCTCTCCTCTCCTCCCCCGCGCTCCCCGACTCCCTCTCCTCCGCATCCTCCCCGCCAGTCTCCCCCGGCCCGTCCCCCCATCTATTCTCCGCGCTAGCGGACGCTGTGTCGCATCACGTGCACATTCCGCGCCTCCTCTCCGCCTGCGCCTCCATCCTGCTGCCTGCGCCGTCGTTTCCGCTCTCGTCCCCCGGGGGGGGCCCGGGCGGGCGGCGCAAGGTGGTGCGCATGGGGGTGGCGCGCGACGCGGCGTTCTGCCTCGTGTATCAAGAGAACCTGCTGCTGCTGCAGGGTGAGCGGACAAGCGGGGCGACGGTGGCGGAATAAAGGGGGAAGGGTGGGGGTGGAGGGGGTAGGGGAAGAAAGGCTGTCGGGGGATTGTTGGGGTATGGGCGGAATGGCGGCCTGCGCTAGCACGAGTTGTGACGGTTACAGTTCCTCCTTTGCCTCTTTTCATCTCCTCTCGCTCACTCGTCACCGTTTCTTCCCCTCACCGCTTCCTCCCCCCCCGGTCAGAGGCGGGAGCGGAGCTTGTGTTCTTCTCGCCGCTCGTCGACCCCCTTCCGCCGCGCCTGAACGCCGTCTACCTGCCGGGAGGCCGCCTCGCGCCCTTCGCGTCTCGCCTCTCCGCCAACCGCCCGCTCCGCTTCGGCCTGCGCGCGTTCGCCGCGGCGGGCGGCTTGGTTCTGGCGGAGTCCGCGGGCACCGTGTTCCTCGCGCACTCGCTGCAGGTCCGCGCGCGCCTCGCCTCCGCGTCTTCCGCTCCGCACTCTTCCCTCCGCAACATCCGTTCACGCCAATCCACTTTATGTTTTCCGCGCTCCCGTTGCGCATTCCCACTATTAACTCGCGCATCTCTCCCGTCTACCCCCCCCCGATCCCGCCCTTCTCCGCCGGCGGCGACCCCCCCTCCTTCGTCCCCCCCGACCCCCCCCCCCCCCCTCTTCCCCTTTTCCCCTCCGCTGCAGGGCACGGACGGCGCAGAGTATCCTATGTGCGCGCTGCTGCCCTTCACCGCGCGCGAGCTGCACGCGCCACCCCCCCCTTCGTACTGCCTGGTGAG
Organism: Closterium sp. Yama58-4; assembly: GCA_947470075.1. Taxonomy (NCBI): domain Eukaryota; kingdom Viridiplantae; phylum Streptophyta; class Zygnematophyceae; order Desmidiales; family Closteriaceae; genus Closterium; species Closterium sp. Yama58-4. The sequence continues at coordinate 260,506 of CANIUD010000178.1, read as the reverse complement.
TGCGCCGTTCCCTTGCGCCATCCTCCCCTTGTGCCGTCATCCCTTAGCGCTGTTGCGCTCTATCCTACCTTCCACCTTCGTGACACCTCCCCCCTTCAATCCCCCCTGTACCTCTCTTATCATCCGCTTCCTTACCGCCATCCTTCCGCTGCGCCGTCTTGTCCCGCTGATCCACGGCCTTTTCCCCGCCGCTCCCCCCCGCCAGGTGCGCCCGTCCCTGGGCTCGCCGCTCTTCGACCCTTCTCTTGCGCCCATCCGCGGGTGCCTCGTCGCGGTGGCGGAATTCACCCCGCTGCTCAACCACCCCGCGCCGCCGCCCGCGCCCCCGCCGTTTCAGCGCCCCGATCTTTATGGGTGCGTTCACAGAGGCACGGCGGAACGCACACTTAATGACTTGAGCGGGGGCACGGGTGGGCGCAGGGGCGGGCGCACGAGTGGGCGCAAGGGTGGGCGCAAGGGTGAGCGCGCGGATGAGCACGTATGGGCGCAAGGGTGGGACGGTCACACTTGTGTGGCTGAAATTGTGATGGACTGGGTCAGCGCACGGGTAGCAGCGCGCATACGGGCGTTGCGCCTTTCGGCTCGCCGTATCCGCATGCGCCTCTCTTCCGCCGCAGCCTGTGCCTCGTTCCCGCCTCACTGGGCTTCGCCCTTTTCCCATCCCCCCGTTTCCCCCGACCCCCTCTTCCCGCGCAACCCTACAGCTTCCCCACGGAGCTCGCGTCCCCCTCCACCGTGCGCCGCGCGCAGCCTGCGCCCTTTCCCCCCAGCGACGCCAAGGACCCGCTCGCGGGCGCGGCGGGGGCAGCGGCGGACGGTTCAGGCGCGGTGCGGCGGGAGGGCGTGGTGGTGGGCGGCGCGGTGGCGTCGCAGGTGCACCTGTGCTTCGCGTCGAACCCCTGCGCCGCGCCTGCCGTCATTCAGCACGCGCTGTAAGGCCGCCCGCTCTGCCTCCCTCTCCGCTTCCTCCTCCGCCTCTCGCTCTGCCTCTCACTCTCGCTCTCATCCCGCCCGTCCACCACCTTTCTCGTTCCCCGCACTGCTTCGTTTATGTACCACCTTCTCGCCTGGCATCCTCCCGTCTTTTCCTCTCTGTGGATTCTTATTTTTCTTGTTTTTCTTATTTTTCCTCGTATTTCTCTCCTCTTCTTTGTGAATCTCAGTATGTTTTCCAGCAAGGCAGCGTCAGTTGCGGCGGCTTCTGCGGCGGCTGTCGTGGCATCCGGCGCGGAGGCGGCAGCAGCGGCGGGTGCGGCGGCGGCGGCAGCGGTGGACAGAGTATTAGACGAGCCGTGCACGCCGGACGCGCTCTCTTCCCCCCGCCGCTCCTGCTCCTCGGTCTTTTCCCCCTCCCCCTGCGCCTCCCCCTCCCCCTGGTCCCGCCGTCGGCGCAGCGAGAGCTCTCTGCTGCTTGCGGAGTGCGCCACTCCGGGTCGCGCCGGCGGTCCCGCTCCCGCTTTTCCGCCCAGCAATGCGCAGCCATCGCAGCTTCCGCCTTTTCCGCCGCCGTCCGCGCGCGGTTTCCCGCACTCCGCATCCGCCTGCTCCTCCGCGTGTCCCGGGTGCTGGGACATTTCCCTCGCCTCTCCGCGCGCCTCCCCGCGCTACGCCGCTCCGTGCGCCAGACAGCGGGAGTGCAGGGATCTAGGCCAGGGGGAATGGGCCGGCTCGGCGGACGGCGGAGAAGGCATGGGCGCGGCGGAGGGCTGGGGGGCGCGGATGGCGGAGCAGCGCGGGTGGCTGAGACGGTCGGAGACCTTTGCGGTGGGGGAAGGGGGAATGCGGGGCGTGGGGAGCGGATGGCGGGAGGTGCGCGCGGAGCAGAGCGGAGATATGGCCTGGGGAGCCATGCCGGGGGAGTACGGGGGCGCGGCGGAAAGGGACCGGCGGAGCGGATGGCGCGCGTGGGGGCAGGTTTACGGAATCGGGGAGAGAATGGGCGAGGGGGGGGATGAGGGGCGGGCAGGGCAGAGAGGCGCGGTAGTGAGCGGAAGCGGCAGTTGCAGCAGCGCGTGCGAGAGCGGAAGCGGGAACGGGAGCGGTGGGTTTCCCGTCACCAGCACCACGAGCACGAGCAGCAGCGGCAGTTGCGCCAGTGGCGTGTGTGAGGTGCCCGCAGGGGCGAAGCACGAGCGGAAGGGGAGTGGCGGAGGGATGAGCGGTACCGGCAAGGGCGACGAGGCCGTAGCAGTAGCGGCGGCAGCGGCGGCGGCGGCGGCGGAGAAGGCGGTTGCAATGGAGAGCGCGGCGGAGCGGATCAAGAGCATGCGCGCGGAGCAGCTCCGCGTGATGGGGCTGGAGGGGCCGGTCCCGTCGAGCCGCATGCTGCGCGCGCGGAGCGACCTGCGCGGGTACGCGGGGTGGGCGCGAGGCGGAGAGGACGGCAGGGACGGCAGCGGCTTCAGGGACGCGCGGCGATCCAGCTGCGACTCGCCTTCTAATGCGGATGATGCAGGCCGTGGCTATTACTGCAGCGGAGGCGGAGGGCGAGGCGGAGGGGGAATGCGGTGGGCGGAGCGCGGCACGCGGAGCATGACGATCCGCGAGAGCGAGGAGGCGGACGCCGCCGCCGCCTCGCACCGCCCCTTGCTCTCCATCCCCTCGCCCTCCTCCGCCCTCGCCCCCATGCGCCGCACCCGCTCCGAGCTCTGGCCTGCGCGCCCGCCTCCCCTTCCGCTCGTGGCGGAGGGCGGGGCGGCGGAGGGCGCGTGGGGGCAGCGCGGGAATGAGGGGAGGGGCAGGCGGAGCTGCGAAGGGATGGGGGACATTCCAAGGCGGGCGCGCACGCAAGTGGGGGGAATGGGGGAGAAGGATGCGCGGGGCGGGGGGAACTTGTGGGGAGAGGGGGACACATTGGCGGAAAAGAAGGGGAGGATGTGGAGGCGCGCGTCACTGGAAGGGGTTGGGGGGGCCGCGCGGGGGAGACGGGGGGAGGTGTATGGGGGGAGGGGAGTCGCGGTAGTGGGGGAAGAGGAGGCGGGGGAGGATACGCGCGGAGGGGGGGAGGAGACAGACATGGCGATTCTCCGAGTGGCGAGCGGCAGCAGCAGCAGCAGCAGCAGCATTGGCAGCGTGAGTGGCGGGGGGAGTGGGGACGAGAGCAGCGGCGCAGAGGCAGCGAGTGAGGGGCACGCAGGGGAACTCGAGGGGGAGACGGGCGGAAGCAGCAGCAGCAGCGGGGAGAACGAGGGGGAGCAGTGGGCGGGGATGGGGAGGCGGAGAGAGAAATCTAGCGGGACTGCAGCGGGTGATGGTTTGGAAGGTGCTCTAACGTCACCCTCTCGCTGCTCGCCCCGCAGCCGTAGCCCAGGCAGCACTGCCAGTGCGGAAGGCGATTTAATGTCTACTGGCTCACTGGACACGGCCCCTGTCACGGCAGTGAATATGGAGCTCAGGGAAGGGGCGGGAGGGCCGCGAGTGAGCGCCATGGGCACACGAGCGTCCCCCCAGCAGCCCCTGCTGCGGGTGCGGCACTTGCCTGTCGTTCCTGGCCTCGCGAGTGGCAGCAAGGCGGAGGGAGGAGGTGGGGTCGTGGCAGAGGGTGGGCGGTTGGGGGAGGAGGTGCGGGAGGGAGGGATGGAGGGGGAGCAGAGGGGCGAGGGGCATAGAACGGCGGTTGGTGGGGTTAGAAAGTGGGCTGGAGAGCGTAAAAAGGGTGGGGATGATGGGCGGGATGGGGAGAAGACGCGTGGTGGTGGTGCGGTGTGGAGCGTGCATGTGAAGCACGTAGCTGCTAAAGCTTCATACGCAGTTGCGCCCTCGGCTCTCCCTGCTGCACCGCCTGCCCTGCTGCTGTGCCTGGCGCCACGCATAGGCGAACTAATCACAGATGCAGGTGAGCAGTGCCGTCTTTTATACGTTCAGAAGCACCTGAATCCTCCTTTTCAGCTCTCATTCTTTCCTGATCCCCTTTGTTCCCAGTCTCCTTCTTTCCCAATGTCCTGTTCTAACCTCCTGGTTCCCTACTCTCCACCTTCCCTTCTCTCCTCCCATGGCTCACGGCAATCCCTGCATCACCCAATCCCATCAGGTGCCGTGTACCCGCTGCTGCCGCGCGCCATGAACTCCAACTGCAAGCACAAGGCACGCCAGGAGGCAGCACAGTGGGAGAGCAGTGAGCAGGGGGCGGTGGCACACGGCATGGCTGTGTGTGCTGCACTCTCCTCGCACATCCTCGCTGCTGCTGCCTCGTCTGCGTCAACAGCACCGCTCTGCCACCTCGTATGCTCTCCCCCTGTGTGCTTCACTTCACCTCGTTTGCACCTTGAGCACTCACTTCACTCCGCCTTGCGCTCCTCACGTGCGCCTCGCTCGCATCGCAGTTCATCTTTTTTTATGATGGCCCTCTTTGTTCTACCACTTGCTTCGCTAATTATGAGCAGAACCCTGACCATCACCACCATCACCCCTCCCCCCCCTCTCCCCTTTCACGCTGTTTGGTTGTGCCATTTCAGGTGCTCAGCCTGGCCGCCCTCTCGCACTCCCCCGCTCTCTCCCCTCTCCTCTCCACGTCCCCTCTCACCACCTTGCTCTATCACCCACGCTCACTGCTTCTCCCTCTGCCTCTACCACTTGTGTCATCGACTTCAATTGACGCCTCGTCCCTCCACCATCGCCCGCAGCAGCAGCAGCAGGAGCGGCATGGGGGCATCGCAGCAAGGTGCCTGGTAGCAGAGGAGGAGAGTGGTGTGGACAAGCGTGAAGAGGCCGTGGTGTGTGCCGTGCCACCGTGCAGGGGAGGAGCGCAGGAGCATGCCGCACGCGCTCACGTGTGCAGGCAGGATGCAGAGGGGGTGTTGATATTGCGGGGTAGAGATGTCTCAAAGGGGGGCAGTGCACGGGGAGGAAAGGTTCATCCTGAGCCTGCAGTGGAATCTGCTGCATCGGCTTCTCTCTCTGCTTCATCCAATGTGGCTGTTCTGCAGCCGCGATCGGTAAGCAATGCCACACACCCCCACCCCACGCAGACAACCGTTCTCCTGCTCCCCCGCGTCCTCCTCATTTGGTGCTCTGCTTTCCCAGTCCTCCTCCCCCAGGCACCATTCATGCATTGAGTCGTTATCCTCATGTAGCTCACCTCGCCCCTCCCTTTGTATCCATCCCTTGCCTGCTCCTGATCTTTCATCCCGTGCTCTCCTCCTCTCAGCTCGCAGACGTTCTTGATATGCTGGACGCTCTTCCCACCCTCACCACCACCTCTGCTGCATCTGCTGCCTCTACCGTCACCGCCACCTCAGCTTCCTCTGCTGCGTCTGCTTGCTCGCCAAGCACCTCTGTGTCGGCGCTACGAGCGCGCATTCGGGCGGTGGTGGCAGCAGTGGCAGGGCAGCCCGCTGTGCGCGTGGCAGTGCTGCTGCTGCCCTCATCCCACCCTGGGGCATCGGACCCAGAGCCTCTCACGGAGCATGCTGCAGAGCCTGAGCAGCAGCAGCAGCAGAGTCAGTCGCAACAGCAGGTGCCGCAACAGCAGCAGCAGCAGCAGCAGCAGCAGCAGCAGCAGGCGGTGATGGTGCCAGGGCTGTGGGTGGGGGACATGGTGGTACTGGCAGGGGGCAGCAGTGTGGTGGCGCAGGAGGCAGGGGGCAGTGCGCAGGCAGTGCAGTGGCAGCACGTGGTGGACAGTGCTCCTGACGCCCTGCTGCTGCTCATGCCCCACGACGGCCCTTCTGTCAGCGAGGTGTGTGCGTGTGTGTTTGATTGTGTGTGATGAATGTCTGCGTGACTGTGCCTGGGACTGGGACTGTGTATGTGTTTGTGTGTGTGGGTGAGTGGTTGGTGGGTTGCGGGTTGATGCATGTTCTTCAGCATGTGTTTGTTTGTTTCCATCCATTGTCCCTCTGACAGAAGCGTGCATGACTAACAACACTTAACTCCCATTTCCCTGTGCCTACTTCCCCCTCTGCACCTCCCATCACACACAGGCAAGTCTGAATGCTAGTCTACCTGGCTTGGACACACTACCAGCCTCCAGAAGAGGCATGCTGTTTGCATGCCACCACACCCTCTTCACGTGCCCCGGTGCTTCTCTAGTGGACGGACTAGAGCTGCTCGCGCATCTGCTGCACCCCACACGTGCCAACTACAAGGGCCCATTAACAGTGCATCGGCTCGGCGCTTCTATTAACAAATGACGATTGACACACCTCCGCTGACACCCGGGACTATGCCCAGTTAACACATACTCTTTTGCTGCGAAGCAGCAAGGGAGATACACTTGCCTGACTCAAACAGGAATACTCCGCGCTACAGTGGGAAGGAATGGAATTTTTTGGTAGACGCTTGAATGGTTCCAGTTGGACAAGGATGATTGCCTTGCGGATGGCAATAGAATAAGGTTGTGATAAGCTTTGCAAAGTTCCAGTTTTTGCCCGAAGGGCGAAGTGTGCTAGTGGTGTGTGGTTTTATGCTTCGCGGAATGGCTAGTGCAATAAAACGTCTTATCTTCTTACTTATATCGCACTGTACATTTGCATTATGCGGCATAGATCCCTTCCCTCGATACTCGCTCTCTTCCACATCCACCTGCGCTCACTTCTCTCGCCGCTTCACCACTCTTCCTCGTCTCTTCCCTCCCCTCCTGCCTCCTGAACCTCCAGTTTATGATCCCAACCACGCGCGAACCCAACCAAACCACACCTCGCCTCACCTCGCCACACGAAAACCTATTTCCTTGCTTCTGGTTTTCTACTTTTCGCTAGGCCTTCTCCCTAGCTAGGCTCCTGTGATGATCTAGCCTTGCCGCTAGTTCCCTAAAACGGTCCACCATTTTCCGCTCCGTTCCGTCGCCACCTCCTTCGCAGATCCGCCGCGCCGCCTGCCGCCATGCAGAACGCCACGCGCGCGGCGCTAAGGGGCCTCGCGTCCTCCTCTTCCCGAGGCCCCTCCCGCCATGCCGCTGCCGCCTCCGCAACCACCTCCCGCCTCCTCTCCACCACCGCTCCCCCCGCATCCGGCCCCGCGTCACCCGCTTCCGCCCCGCCTCCCCCCCCTCCCCCGCCAGAGAAGACCGTTTTCGGCGGACTATCGGATGCGGATCGGATCTTCACGAATCTGTACGGGCTGCACGATCCGTTTATCAAGGGCGCGATGAAGCGCGGCGACTGGCACCGCACGAAAGACCTCGTGGTCAAAGGCACCGACTGGATCATCAACGAAATGAAGAAATCCGGGCTGCGCGGGCGCGGCGGCGCGGGTTTCCCGTCGGGCCTGAAATGGTCGTTCATGCCCAAGGCGAACCCCGACGGCCGCCCGTCGTACCTGGTGGTTAACGCAGACGAGAGCGAGCCGGGCACGTGCAAGGACCGCGAAATCATGCGCCACGACCCGCACAAGCTCATCGAGGGGTGCCTCATCGCGGGCGTGGGCATGCGCGCGCGCTACGGGTACATCTACATCCGCGGAGAATACGTCAACGAGCGCAAGGCCGTCGAGCGCGCCGTCGCGGAGGCGTACGAGAAGGGGTTCCTCGGGCGCAACGCGTGCGGCAGCGGGTACGATTTTGACCTGTATGTGCACCACGGCGCGGGCGCGTACATCTGCGGAGAGGAAACCGCGCTGCTGGAGTCGCTCGAAGGCAAGCAGGGCAAGCCGCGACTGAAGCCGCCGTTCCCGGCGAACGCGGGGCTGTACGGGTGTCCGACGACGGTGACGAACGTGGAGACCGTCGCCGTGTCGCCGACGATCCTGCGACGCGGGCCGGAGTGGTTCGCGTCGTTCGGGCGCAAGAACAACAGCGGCACGAAGCTGTTCTGCATCTCGGGGCACGTGAACAAGCCGTGCACGGTGGAGGAGGAGATGAGCATCCCGCTCAAAGAGCTCATCGAGCGCCACGCCGGCGGCGTGCGCGGCGGCTGGGACAACCTCCTCGCGATCATCCCGGGCGGCTCGTCCGTGCCCATGCTCCCTAAACCCATCTGCGACGACGTGCTAATGGACTTCGACGCGCTGAAAGCCGTGCAATCCGGGCTGGGCACAGCCGCGGTGATCGTGATTGATAAGAGCACTGACGTGGTGGACGCGATCGCGCGGCTGTCGTATTTCTACAAGCACGAGAGCTGCGGGCAGTGCACGCCATGCAGGGAGGGCACGCCGTGGCTGTGGCAGCTGCTGGAGCGCATGAAGGTGGGCGATGCGCTCATGGAGGAGGTGGACATGCTTCAGGAGATTACGAAGCAGATCGAGGGGCATACGATTTGCGCGCTCGGGGACGCCGCCGCGTGGCCCGTGCAGGGGCTGCTGCGCCACTTCCGCCCTGAGATCGAGCGCCGCATTGAGGCGCGCGCCGCCTCTGCTGCTGCTGCTGCTGCTGTTGCCGCTGGTGGTGCTGGTGAGTGGGTGGCGGGAAGAGGGATGGGAGAGTGTGCGGCCAGGGGGTTATGGCAGGGATGGGAGGGTGTGTAGAGGGTGGGATTTTGCAGCAAGGGTTCAGAGATGTATTTCGAGTTGAAAGAGGAACGCGTTTAGAGTGCGTGTTGGGAGGGGAAAGGAAAGAGATTCTGGTGTAAGAACGAGAGGGGAAGCACATGAGTGTGTTTTTGGTCACACTTTGTTGGATACTGAATAGTCACAAAGCTTGATTGCATGAATGCACACACCTCCTTTGTCTCTGCTGCCTTTGCTTGCTCGCAACTTACTGCCATCCGCATCTGCAATTTGACATGCATGTGCTGCTACCGTATCTCTGCAGCATATCCAAGAGGGGAGGGGGGGGGGGGGGGGGGGGGGGGGGGGGGGGGATGGCATGCATGATCCATTTCTGACACGCCCATTAGTTGAATACACCTTGACCATTTACTGCAACCTCCATCCGTTTGCCGCCTAGTTCATAATGCATCGTCTCACAAAGCCATTCTTCTCTGTTCCTCTTTCCCCCATGTTTCCTGATGTCCCCAGAGGTGTCAGCACAGCAAGTGGCGAGTGCGGGCATGTGAGGTCTCGCCACCCTGACCAGTCAGTCAGCCCCATTGCATGGCTGCATTCTCACATCATTACTGCAGCACTCGCCCGCTTTCTGGGATGGAGGAAGGGGAAGAGGAGGGCATGTTGACAAGGTCCTGTCCATCCCCACGCTGCTCTGCTCTGCCTTGATGTGAAGAGTGCGCACCATGCTGGATGTGTCTAGAGATTTCCATGTAATCTGGACCAGCCGTTTCATCCTGTCTCCGATCTGCTCTGTACATCCCAAACCATGGTGTAGTCACTTCTTTTCTGCTCCGTCTTTTTTAGATATGCATGCTGTGTAAAACTTTTGCTTGTTAGGATCCCATGAATAAGGTCCCATGATTTATTCAGGAACCAAATCAGCGTGTCGTGTTCATCAAATTCCATTGCGAAACCACACCATACCCTCATTACATTGTCAACATGAACGTACAGGTTCACAAGTATTCTTATTTATGCCAAATTCTTATTCACAAGAAGAACATCTGAAACAATCTGAAACGAGTAGTTCGTAATTCTGTAACATTTGCTTCACCCGTTAGATGAACTGACCAGTGACCAGCAAATCTTGGCCAGGATTTTCCACAACCAAACCACATTGGTTGTGCCAGTCCCACATATCTGTTGGGTCAAAGTTCTTATACCGTAACATCCGACATCATCAGAAGTTTTGAATGATGTGCTGCACGAACCTCTCAGCGGATTGGCGGCAGTGGTGGGCTGGCAGGCTGGCAGGGTGGCAGTGACAGTCACATGGACATAGGGGATGGGGAGGGGCAGCATGCTCCTCAACCCCAACATCCCGAGCGAGGCAGTGTGCGGCAACTTGGAAGAGGAAGAGGAGGGCAGAGCGCGGCACGGCGCAGAGGCAGGCGTGTGAAAGCAGGTGGAAGAGCAGGTGGGTGGAGAGAGGCAGGGTGGCGGGGTCGAGGAGGAGACGAGCGAGATGCTGCAGGGCTTGCCTGTGGTGATGAGAGGAGGGCAGGAGGGCGGGAGGGCGGGTGGGCGAGTCAGGGACAGAGACATGGGGAGGAAGAAAGCGGAGGTGTGTTTGGGAAATAGGAATAATGAGCAGGAGAGGAGGGAGATACTGTAGGTCGTGCCTGCAATGTGTTGAGGGGGTGCGGGGAGAGGAGGGTGGGGGGAGAGGAGGAGGGTGGGGGGAGAGGAGGAGGGTGGGGAAAGAGACACATGGACTGAACGTGAATGCGAAATGAAACAGAACGGTAGGCTGATGGAGAGAGGAAGAGGGGGAGTAGGGGGGAGTCGGACGAGAGATGACTAGATTAGATTTGAGTGGGTGGGGGGGGGCGAGAGAGAAGGAGAGGAAGCAATGTGCGGGAATGCATGCAAGAGACGGTGGGAGGGGAGTCAATGACCCACGTGAGAAAGGAGATGAGGAGATGAGAAGGAGGACGCATGTGCAAGGGACAGACGAGCAACAATTAGGGCATCATACTGAATTAACATTCCATATCTCATCCCATCCCCATGCCCTCCCTTCCCCTCCCCTCCCCTCGACTCCCCTCTTACCCCCCAACCCTCGCTTCTCCTTCCTGCACCTTTCACCCGCGATTCGAACTTACGATGAGAGCACGTGCAGGCAGCGCGGACAGTGCTGCAGGAAAAGGTGCCACACGCGGCAGCAGCAGCGCATGGCTGCGCTGGGCCCACACGCGCTCATCTGATGTCTAGCAGTAATGCTGCCAGGGGGAGAGGGGAAGGGGCGAGAGTATGCAAGAGTGAGAAGGAGGGGGGCGAGGAGAGGAGGGGTAAGAAAAAGTGGGTTGAGAAGAGAGGGACGGGGTAAAAGCATGCAATGATTAGGGCATCAATTAGGGCATCATACTGAATCAAACATTCCATATCTCATCCCATCCCATGCCCTCCCTTCCCCTCCCCTCCCCTCGCCTCCCCTCTTACTCCCCACCCCTCCCTACTCCTCCCTTCCCGTCACCCCCGCGATTCTAACATACCATGAGATGAGGGCGTGAGGGCAGAGCGGGCAGTGCTGAAGGAAAAGGTGCCGGCAGCAGCAACGCACGGCTGGGCTGGGAAGAGGGGAAGGGGGGAGGGGAAGGGTGCGGCCCACACGCGCTCATCCCTAGCAGTGATGCTGCCAGGGGGAGAGGGGAAGGGGGAAGGGGTGGGCGGGAGTGAGAAGGAGGGGGGCGAGGAGAGGAGGGGTAAGAATAAGGGGGTGAGAAGAGAGGGACGGGGCAGAAGAGCATGCAATGCAGAGTAACATTGTTCAGTGCGCACACAATCATAAGAGCAAGGCTATCACCAGACTCAACCGCTCCCCAACCCTTCCACTCTCGCCTGCAGTGGGCATGAGTACCTGCGGAGCGCACGAGCAGCAGGGAGTGCGGCGAGAGGCGGCAGGGGCGGGCGTGGCAGTGGCAGGCGATGGGGACCAAGGAGAGCGCGCCGCCAGGGAGGAACGAGAGGTCCGCTTGCAAGGGCCTGGTGGCCTCCCGTCGTCCGCTGCTGCTGCCGCGTTCGCTATCACCGTTGACAGGTAGAAGCTGGGAGGTAGGGGACGGAGGGCGAGGGGGAGGGAGGAGGAAGGAGGGCCGGTGCTGTGTGCGATGCGCTGCTGTGTGCGATGCGCTGCTGTGTGCGATGCGCTGCTGTGTGCGATGCTGCTGCTGTGTTCGCAATCACTGTCCATAGAGAGAAGCTAACGAGATGGAAGGGTGGGGGGAGAGGAGGAGAAAGGAGAAGGAGCTGGGAGCATCTGAACCGTGAAGCGTACAGAATGGCGTAACGCTAGTAACGCGTACTGGGAACGAAGCAAGGCTATTAACGCGTACAGCATGGAAGGCGCGCTGGCCGACGGTGACGACGAGGTCGCTCGCCATCCCCGCCACTTGCGCCCACTCCGGCTCGCTCTCGTGCGACAGAAGCGACGTTCCCGCGTCGTCGCACGCCTCGTCGTCCATCGCAGGCGTCCTCGGAGCAGGCGACGGCGAGGCGCGCGAAAAAAATCGGTGAGGAGTAAATGGCGCGGAGAAAACGGCGCTGGACGCGGCTGCTCTCTGCTGCTCGTGCAGAGAATGAGAGATTAAGCGACGCTCAGACAATGAGAACGCCTACACTCGATGATTCACCCCGCTATCCCGCATTACAGTGCAGAAAATGCGTAACTCGCGTAAGTGCGGACCGTGAACACCAAGGAAAGTTATACACACGACGGCGCTTCCCATCCCCCTCTCACTCCGCTATCGCGCGACCTTCGTTTGTAACGCTGCACTATTCAAGGTTCGACGCGTTCCGAAATGCGAGGAATGGATGAACAGCTCCGATTGTACCGATCGCGCTCGCCCGGGCGGATCCTCTCGTCTGGAACGCGCAGATGCAGATCCCGCGGAGCAGCAGGCAATGGCTGGCTGTGCCACCCGATCCGAAATCGCCATGGCATCGCTGCGCTCTGCGGTGCGATGGGACAGCAGCACCGACATTTCCGCCTCTACGGCTTCGACTGTATCTACGCGACGCGAGCCCAGGTGGAGTCTGCTTTCACGTTCTCGTCTTGGGAATGGAATGACGAGATATGCTCAACTGAATTCTCGTCTCGCCGATGAAGAGGGGTGCTCTTTCTTCCAACCGAACCGAACATCACTCTTCCTTGCCGCATCGAACCGACCTCGGCTTAATATTTGAGTCTAGAAACAAACAATATGAAACTATATCAGTTAGTACTGATAACGTATTACCAAATTGCAGACATTCTGATCTTACATAAGCATTACTACTGAACCTAGATACCCATTACAATCTCATTATATCTCGGGTACACTCAACCACTGTACTTAATTGTGTCTACTCCTATGTTTACACGTCCTCTGAGGACTACTTCCAGACAGGAAGTCAAGCTAGCCAGTGAAAGTGGACGGGCTTCAGTGACAGGATGCCATGCCATCCATGCCCACCCCGGCATGGACTGGCAGTGCACCGCACAGGCAGAGAGGGATGGTGGGCCTTGAGCATTGCCAGGACCAAGACGTGCGGGTGCCCTACTAGGGACTGGCTCTGCTCACCCCCACCTCCACCAAATGACATCACTGCTGGCCAGACAGCTTTGTCACTTGGTGGGGGCGGGAGGGGACAGAACCAGTCCGGTTCGGCCCGGAGTCGAGTCCCCAGCCAATGCTCAAGGCTTCACCCCCATCTCGTGCACTGGCCACGTCGCCACATCCACAGACACCATGAAGGCACCTGCAGACAGAAGAGGAGAAAGACACATATTAGTACAGGATCCAAAAGGAAAAAATGCAGCATGGATTGAAGCAAATCAGCAAATAAAAGATTCAGAAGATAGTTACTGCAAAATAAAGCCATGTGCATTAAAAAAGGATGTTGATGGTAAAGGCTGAAACTTATCTGAGGTTGAAGAGTCTGGACTGGGGAGCGGAGGTTGAGCCTTGAGGCGCCTCAGCTGCTGCCATGGATCTTGGGCTTGCTGGACTGTGGCGCGGTGCAAGGCCTTGGGGGTCCATGGCGTGCACATGGTGCTTGAAGAACCTGTCATGAGGCGAAATAAAACAAGTCAGTCAATGACGAGTTGAAGCACAACTTGAAAAAAAAAACAAGGAATCAGGAAGCTTGGAGTAAGCAGTGGACGAGCATTGGAGCGAGAAATCAAAGGAAAAGGCTGGAGTTGGTACTTATCTTGCCACAGTTGAGCCTTGAGGAGCCTCAGAAAACAAGGCCTTGGTGCTTCGATGGATCTTGAATCTTCAGCAAGCTGAAAATTCCTTGGTGAAGCAACCTGCCAAGTGAAGTAAAAAAAAAAAAAAGTTAGTTAATGTAAGAAAACGTACCAACATGCAGCAAGTGACTGAAATGAGGAGTGAGACTTACTGCTGGTGGACAAAGAGGAGGCACCTGCCAGGTGCTGTTGGCAGGTACGTTCACCCCGCCTTAAAAAATATAACCTGCAAGAGATCGAGGGAACTAAGTTAGTAATCAGAAGTTAAAAAAAAAAAATGCAGAAATGAACGGTGCTGCAAGTGTGGTGCAAGTGTGTGCTGCCTGCAGAGCCAATACCAACCAAAATACCTTACCGGGACCTTTACCACCTTTACCAACCTCGACCTTTACCATAACCTCAACCTAAACCAAAGGGGGAGCGTGGAGGGTGGGTGTGGTTGATACTTCAACCTTAACCTTCACCAGCCGTGAAGTCCTCTTCGGCTTCCCGCCATGAAGGATGGAAGGCCACCTTTTGAAGAACGTAGTGGACCCTAAAATAGAACCTGCGAGTAAAGAAATAAACAAGAATTAGTAAAGGTCGGGCAAAAGAAAGCATGCAGAACGAAAAGAAGCGTGGAAAAGAGCCAAATACCAACCAAAAAACCTTTATGGGGACCTTTACCGGACCTGAACCTGTACCTAACCTGTACCGGGGGGTGGCTCTGGAGTGTGAAGGGTTGAAGAGATACTTTCAACCTTCACCTTCAATACCCGTGGAGCTTCTCCTCCGTTGCCCGCCATGAAGCATAGAAGGACGGCAAGGATGTTGCTCCTCTCCAATCTTCGATAGTACGACTCGCATCCTCCATTAAAACCTGCGAGAGTAGAAAGAACATTCAGTTAGTATACGGAAGTGAAGAAAGCATGCAACGGAAATAACGACTTTGCGAAGTGAAGAAAAAAGTTCTGACCCACCACAGAGCCAATACCAAACCTGTACCGAAAAAAAAAACCTTTACCACACCTGTACCAAACCTTTACCAAACCTTAACCGGGGGGAGGAGGCTCTGTGGTGAGTTATGGTGGAGGGTGATACATTCGACCTTCACCGTCACAAGTCGCGGAGATCGATGTCGCTTCAGGCGCGTCGTAGCCAGCGTCGCGAAGAGGTCGATGTCCGCCATAAGCATGAAACGACGCCAAAGGATGTTGATCCTCTTTAATCTTCGAAACGCCTCGCAACCTCCATTAAAACCTGCGAGTGTAGAAAAAACATATAGTTAGTATACGGAAGTGAAGAAAGCATGCAACGGAAATAACGACTTTGCGAAGTGAAGAAAAAAGTGCTGACCCACCACAGAGCCAATACCAAACCTGTACCGAAAAAAAAAAAAAAAAAACCTTTACCACACCTGTACCAAACCTTTACCAAACCTTAACCGGGGGAGGAGGCTCTGTGGTGAGTGATGGTGGAGGGTGATACATTCGACCTTCACCGTCACAAGTCGGGGAGATCAATGCCGCTTCAGCCACGTCGTAGATGGCGTCGCGAAGAGGTTGACGAAGAGATGCGGATCCACGACGATCCGATGCTTACCATGGCGTCCTGCGCATAATATAACGAGAACCATTGTCAGAATCGGAGTCGAAAGAAAATGAAGGTCGAATACATCAACGGAATCAAGACGCTGGTCCGAGAGCGTGATAAGAATGCTCGTTGTACCTGACGTAAAAAACGACGACAAGCGAAGTTGACTCTCTACGATGCAGAAACTCGGACGGTCGAGGTTCTGAAGCTCCGCGAGCCGACCATACGATCCAGGCCTGGCTGAACGGTGTCGACGTGAGAAGATGGTGAAGATTCGAACTGATAGAGCGATCGGAAGCCAAGCTCACTAGCAAAATGCCAGGCTGCAGAAATAAATTGGAATTCCTAGAAGAAGAGCCGGAATGTGACGTGAGCCTGAGGATGCGTGACTACGGACCGTTGGGATGAGCTACTCGGTGAAAAATGGTGAACCGTTGGAAATCCGCCGCGCTCGCTTCTATGGTGGTCCCAAAACGTGCCACCGTGGAGAATGGTGGATGGTTCAGAAAAAAACGCCGACAAGATGGACCTAGCTCTGATTGGACCGCCAAATGTACCCAGCGTCTAATTGGACCGCCTAATGTTCAACAAAAATTGATGTCCTCAGTTTGGGACACGTACGCTGTTTCAACGGCCCAGAAAAAAACGCGGTTTGAAACACAAGATTCGAGAATCTAGTGACGTGTACTGACGTGTACTATAATGCTTCCGCTCATCCAGCCGCCGCGATCCGTTTCCCGAAGCGTGCTGCTAAATTGAGCCGCTATAATGGCTGGAATGCGGCTGGCAGAAGAGATGGGAGGGAAGTGAAAATCCATGTGGGTTGGGTCTGACACAAGTAGCGGGTAGAGAGAGAGGAGCGATGGAGGAGGTGTAAAACCAACATCTGCCAGAAGGAGAAGCTGGGGTCATGCTTTAGCGAGCAAACAGGTAACTTCTGCTGTCAGCCGTTCATCAGAGAGGTCGGTTGTTCGCGGATCAGTCAGTACGGTTCAGACAGTGTTTACGAGGTAGGAAGCGGTAATTCTTTTATTTGGGCCATGGTATGGATGTGGCATCATGGCATGTGATGGTGATGGTGTGCGTAAATTTCCTCGTCCATGACGGCAGAGACCAGCATGCTTTAGGAGGGAAATTCGAGCAGCAGACATTGTGGCGGCCCAATTGGTGTACGCTGTACGAGCGTATCCAATACCTACACAGACCTACAGTACTTGACTGGGTTTGAAACACTCCAAACGTTTGCTGTTTGGTTGGGTTTTGATTGGTATAGTTTGTTGCAATCGAAACAGTTGATGGCGCGTATTTCTGCCGTAGATCGATGAAATACGTTTGGCACGGATGGACCTAGGGCAGGCTGGAACTTGTTAGGAGCTGTGACATTTAGTTACTATTCCCTTTTCCCGACGAAAATTTTTTGCGTGAGGTGCGGGACGGCGTTGGTTGGGATGGTCCAGAAATTTGTGCGTGATTGAACAAGCAAGTATTCGGCTGCGCTCGCAACCAGTACTGCTGCTCGCGAACTGGAGTTGGGCAGCTGAAATTGCAAGAGGGTGCTAGAAAAACGAGTTGCGCGAGCCAATAGGAACGAGGGGGCGTTTCTGCCATTGTGGCACATCCAGCACAACCTTATCAACAACACATCACATTCGTCTGCCTCACATTCGTTTACCTCACGATCCTCTACCTCCCTTACCTCACGATATCTTCCTTGCCTCATTCCGTCATTCCTAACTCCCATAACTGCGTCCAGTTTTATCTAGTCAGACAGGATTAGTTCCGCGTTGAATATTTTTACCGTCCAATATTGGCTGTCGATTATGGCAGATGTAAGCGTTAGTCAGTAATAAGGTTCGTATTTCATTCCGTAGGTACGCGAGTCTAATGTCAGTGGTGACCGTAGCTAATGACAGTCACGCTACTAGCGTCGATCTGCGGATAAGGTAGCGACCTTCGCGGACGAATTACTAGCGTCGATCTGCGGATGCATTAGTAGTGCCTTTCTTCGGATCCTTATTATGCGAACGCACGAGCAGCGTCGATCTGCGAATGCATTAGTAGCGTCGGATACTTAACATGCGAACGCACGAGTAGCGTCGATTTGAGATCGCGGTGGTGGTGCCGCCTCAGCGGATCGCGTTTGCACAGGCTGGAAGAAGAAGAGAGGAAGAAGGGGTGGTTGGGAGGGGGATGAGAGGGTGATGGACTGGCGAGGAGCGACGTAGCGGAACGGCCCCTTTTCCCGCAGCGAGAGGCGACGCTGGGGAAGCGGGCGGTTACTCTGACGCACCTCTTGGAGCCCCTTTCCGCATTTTCCCCCCTTCCCCCTTTGCGGTGCGTGACAAAAGACTGGTGAGAGGCGATGTGGGGGACCGGCTTCGTGTTTTCTCCCCTTCCCCGTGTTTCCCCCATCCCCGTACTTCCCCCTTCCCCGTATTCCCCCCTTCCCCGTGCTTTCTCCCATCCCCGTCTTTCCCCCATCCCCGTGTTTCCCCCTTCCCCGTGATTCCCCCTTTCCCGTGCTTTCTCCCCGTCCCCGTGATCCCCCCTTTTTCGTGCTTTCTCCCCTTCCCCGTGATTCCCCCATCCCTGTGCTTTCTCCCCTTCCCCGTGTTTCCCCCTTCCCCTCCCCGCGCCTTCTCCCCATCCCTCCACCCGCTCCTTCCTCTTCTAGCTCGTCCCCCATTCAACCGTTTTCTGCTCCACCCTCCCCCCCCCCCCCTCACCCCCGCCCTCGTTCTCCCCTCATCTCCCCGCTGTCCACCCTTCTCCCCCCTCTCCCCTCATTTCCCCGCTCTCCCCCCATTTCCCCCCTCTCCCCTCATCTCACTATGATCACCACTTATTTCCCCGCGCTCACACCTTTCCCAGCATCCACCCTCCATCTCCCCTCCCTCCCCACACAACTCTCATCCGCTTCCCCCATCCATGCCTCCTCTTTCTTTCGCCCTTCATCCCCCCTCCATCCACCTTGCGTTTCCCCCCGCCATCTTCCCCTCAATTTCTCCCATCCATTCACCCCTCATTCCCCTCCCCCATCCATGCCCCTCTCCTCCTCCCAACCCCCATCAGCTCACCCCCCATCTCCCCACATGCCCCTCCTTCGTTCACCCCTCGTTTCCCCCTTTTCCCCCGCACGTCCCCCTCCCCCCTCCGTCCCTCTCCCTCTCTGCTCTGCTCTGCTCCCGTCCTCAAAATCATCCACGGGTTCCGGGCTGAGGAGCAGAAGACGGTCAAGAAGGTGCTCGAGCTGCACAAGTCCCAAGGACAAGATCGCGTCCAAGGTCCAGATGTTCATGCCACTTTGCTCAGTTATCAATCCCCTCCTTTCCTACCCTCTCCGCTCCTCTGTTACGAGACCACCATTCGCTTCTGGCGTGTCAGTGCTCGTTCTCATCCTCATTATCTCATCTCCTCGCTTCTCCTCTCCCTGCTAGGGCCTCTCCTGCTCGTCCTTGCCATCCGTCTTCCCCTCACCTCCAGTACTCAAGGAAGCAGTGGCTGCAGCAACTCAGGGATCACCAGTGAGTAGTGAGCGGATCTGATGAAGAATTATCCCACTTCTCCATTTGCCCTTGTCATGCTTTCTCTTGTGCCGTTTTATATCGTTTCCCATCCTTCCACGGTGCCCATGTGTCTTTGCTGCTGTGTCGCCCAGTGTGCATGCCACTCTGCTCAGCTCTCAAACCCCTCCTTCCTGCCCTCTCTTTTACCTTGCTCTCCTCTCTTGCAGCACCACAAGGGCAAGACCTTCTATCTAGCACCAGAAGGTGGCAGCGGCAATTGCCAGCAGCAATTGCCAGCAGCAGTGGTAGCAGCGGTGGTTGCACCATCAATGGCCACTACAGTGGTGATGCATGCAAGTAGGTACAGAACGAATTCCCCAACAACCAGCCATATAGCCAATTCCAAACAGCCAGCCCATTGGCATAGATTTACACAATCAATGACATCTGCAAACACCGATTGCTGCTCTCCACCACACTCTGCCCTCAAGACACAACCCCAGGAGATGTATGGTGTTTGCAGAAAAAAAAAACATTAAAGCAAATTGATTTATATTGCAGCATTCGTTAGCATTTTTATAATATTGATGTTTATTGGAAGTGTTTCTGGTGTGCTAGAATCACATTTGTTAGCTGTTTGTTTTAACACTTATATCGATGTTCATTGGAGAGAGCAATATGTGCCTTTTTGTAGAGTGGGCTTTCCTATCACAACTTCTTCTCTTCCGGACCTCGTAAGATTTCGCACCGCGCCTTCGTTTTCCCTCCAAGGATTTCAAATCTCGGTTCTGACTGAACTTGTCTCAGCATCGGCCAGCCAATCCCCGCCTCTCCATGCTCATCCGAACCTCACCGCGTCGAGTCTCTTGCTCGCTCACATGATGTGCCATTGGTTCTGTATGGATGGGATGGAAGTTGGCAGATTTAGCCGCCCTGGCAGAGGTTCCCTCGGTTTCTCCTAGGGTGATCGAGAGGGAGGAAGCAGTTGAGCTTCCTTTCCGCAGCATCAGCCAGATGTTCCTCCCTGCTCACCTCCATTCATCGCCTCCTTGCTTCAGACCTGCCGATTTCTTATCTCCGCTTTGGCTTCCGTGTCCAGCTATGCGAGCTGCTTATCGCGTTAGCCCTTAGTTCACTCGCATGCCTGCAATAATGTTGAGCTTAGCCCTATTTTACTAGCCGCGAAAGCATATTATGTCATCCTAAGCCAAATCTAGTTAGGACGTTCTAATGTAGTGGCGGACTGGGAACGTATTTCAAGTTCAGGCGGATACGACGTTAAGATGATACTTTGACGCCGTTCCAATCGAGACAGACAGCACAAAGAGTTTTCACGGATAGCATGACGGCGCTCCAGTGGAGATAGATAGCAGGACGGCGTTCCAGCTCAGGCCGATAGCAGGACGACGTTTCAGTTTTGGCGGATAGCAAGCGGTCAAGCGACCTCACCCCGCCATGCAACGCGCCCTGCTTCCACCGACGGTTCAGCGTGCTGTGTTTCGTTGTCAATGCAGCGTCGCTGCTGTCTACGTTATTTCCGCCAGATAAAAAGCGATGTCGTCGCTGCAGTAGCCGTCGACGCCGACAAAGCGACGTCGCTGTTGTTCCTGCCGTCAAAACAATATCAACGGCGGTTTCGGGCGTCCAAAAATACTGCTGACATCTTCGCCGTCAAAGCGACGTCCGTGCCGCTTCATCTCTACAACACAGCGACGCAGAGACAACGACGAGACGAGAGCAATGACTATACCACCAGCTGCAGCATGAGCGACTGATCAACGGGAAGCAGCAGCAACCGAGCAACCTTGAGCAACCTGGCCACGACCGAGCAGCCAGGCGTGACGGCTGAAGTGAAAGCGAAGCGTGGCGCAGGAGCGACAGAGCCGCGACAGACACATGGTACGTGCCAGGGGATGCTTGCAGGGGGGAAGTGTAGTGAGTCCTAGAGCGTCGCCGCGCAGAGGCAATAGTCATGCCTCCCGACCTTGCCTCCAACACTCGCCTCTTGCTGTTTCTAATCCTCCCTTGTCGTTTCTGTGTGGCTATTTCTCTCCCCATGCGTGTGTGTGCATCACGGCCTGCGAGACACACGGGAATGGCAGCGAGAGGACGGAGAATGGGCTCGCACGAGAGACGACCGACCCAGCGAGGAGAAGCGGAACCGTGGCACAGCAGCAACCGAGCAACCAGGAGCAGCACGCCTCAAGTGAAAGCGTAGCGCAGGCGCGGAGAGCGGCAAACGGATCATCATGATGGTACGTGCCAGGGGGTGCTTGCAGGGGGGAGGTGTAGTGAGTCGCCGCGCAGAGGCCAGAGTCGAGTCTCTTGCCCTTGCCTTCACCGCTCGCCTCCTCTCCTGCTGATCCTATCCCTTCCTTTTGCGCCGCTTCTTGTGTGCGTGCTTTCTCTCTCCATTCTTTTGTGTGCCTCACGGCCTGCGAGGCGGAGGAGAATGGCGCGGAGTGGACGCGGAATGGCGCGGAGTGGACGCGGAATGGCGCGGAGTGGACGCGGAATGGCGCGGAGTGGACGGGGACTGGCGCGGAGTGGACGGGGCTTCCGTTGCTGGCTTGCACGAGAGACAAGCGTTGAGCGAGCGGAAGAAGCATCAACGGAACATTGGCGCGTCAAAGGCAGAAACACGGCGGCGGTCGCGACGAGGGCAACGACTGCGGCAGCAGTAGCAGCAACCGAGCAACCAGGAGCAGCACGCCTGGAGTGAAGGCGTGGCGCCGAAGCAACAGAGCGGCAGGCGGAGCGTGGTACGTGCCAGGGGGTGCTTGCAGGGGGGCCGTGAAGTGAGTCGTAGGGCGTCGCCGCGCAGAGGCAAGAGTCATGTCTCCTCTTGCCGTTAGTCGCCACTCCCATTCTGCAACTAACCAACCATTTCTTCGTGTCTCTGTTTCTGTGACGGCATGCATGCGTGTGTCTGCGAGTGCGTGCCTCATGGCCTCCAAGCACGCGCGTGAGTGGCCGTATGATGGGATGGGATGTGGTGCATCAGTGTACGGCGTCAGTGCGTTTCAGGAGCGTCAGAGAGCGTCAGTACGTTTCGCGGTGCGGGTGGTGGTGGCAGCGAGAGCAACGACTGCAGCAGCAGCAGCAGCAAGCGATGAGCCACCAGGAGCACGAGCAGCGCCAGGGCGTTGCTTGGGGAGAAGGCGTGGCGCTGCAACAACCGCGCAGCACGCTTCAAGTGAAGGCATGGCGAGGAGCAGCAGAGCTGCTGACCGAGCGTGGTACGTGCCAGGGTGTGCTTGCAAGGGGGAAGTGAAATGAGTCATAAGGTGTCGCCGCGCAGAGGCAAGAGTCCTGTCTGATTTTCTTGCCTCCAGCTCTCGCCTCTTGCGGCTTCTAACCCTCCCTCCCTTGTTGCATCGTTTCTGTGTGGCTGCCTCTCTCCCCGTACATGTGTGTGCCTCACGGCCTGCGAGACGGACGGGGAATGCATGGGCTGCCGTTGCTGGCTCGCACGAGTGGCGACCCGGAGCAGCACGCCTCAAGTGAAGGATCATGGTACATGCCTGGGGATGCTTGCAGGGGGGGGTGAATTGAGTCGTAGGGTGTCGCCGCGCAGAGGCAAGAGTCGTGTCTCTTCTAACCTTGCCTCCGCCACTCGCATCCTCTCTTGCTGCTTCTAACCCTCCCTTGTTGCGCTGCTTCTGTCTGCGTGTGCGCCTCTCCCCTTGTGTGTGTGTGTGTGTGTGCTTCATGGCCTGCGAGGCGGAGGGGAATGGCGCGGAGTGGACGGGGGGTGACAAGCTAGCAGGCATCGTCTCTGCCCGACCGAGACACAGCAGCAGCGCTGGTCACTTATAGCAGCAGTAACAACAACGCCTTGATTTTTCAGCCAAGTATTTTCTCCTCCGAACGCTTTCCCTTTTGTGATGGCAAGTGCTCGTCGCTTGCATTCAGAGTGCTTCACTGCTTTCTGAATTCGCGCCACCCGTTGGTTTCAGCCCTACTCACAAGCCACACACCCTTGCTATTGCAGGTATCAGCAGCAGACGACGAGCAACCTGAGCAGCACGCCTGGAGCGTGGAGCCTGGAGCACGGGGCGCAGCCGGGTGCTGCTTGGGGCGGAGGCGTGAGAAAGGAGCCGCAGGTTCTGCCAAGGAGGAGAAAACGCGTAGCTGGAATATGGTACGTGCTAAGGGGTGCTCGCAGGGGGGGAGTGTAGTGAGTCGTAGAGCGTCGCCGCGCAGAGGCAAGAGTCATGCCTGTTGACCTTCTCTCCACCACTCGCCTCTTGCTGCTTCTAACCCTCCATCCCTTGTTTTATCGTTCCTGTGCGGCTGCCTCTCTCCCCACCCCATGCGTGTGTGTGCCTCACGGCCTGCGAGTTGGACGGGAATGGCAGTGAGTGGGTGCGTGCGTGCGTATGCGTGTGCTCGTGTGTTTCTGTGTGTGTGTTGTGGATGTGCCTCTCAGCCCCCAAGCCCTGGAGTGTGTGGCAGATTGCTCTTCGCACGGCTGCCTGCCTAAGTGTTGGGTCTTCACAACAAGCTTCTTTTTTCCCAGTGCAAGAGGTAACCGGGACAAACGTGCATCCTGCGTTATGTTCAAGTCGCTGTCTGTCCTCCAGATTCCATCTGCCATCTCCTCTGGTGTGTCGCGTTCTGTTTTTCATCCTCAACCTCTCATCCACTTGCTTCTCCTTTCTTTTCTCACGCCTCTCCTCCTTCTCCTTGCCATCCTTCCTCCCCTCGCTTGCAGCACTCAACGGGGCACTGGCTGCAGCAACTCAGGGATCACCAGTGGCTGCAGCAACTCAGGGATCACCAGTGGCTGCAGCAACTCAGGGATCACCAGTGGCTGCAGCAACTCAGGGATCACCAGTGGCTGCAGCAACTCAGGGATCACCAGTGGCTGCAGCAACTCAGGGATCACCAGTGGCTGCAGCAAGTGCGGGATGATGGCGAGCAGTCAACAAGTGGTGAGTGGATCAAATTGAGCTGTATTCCACTTCTCCATTCACCTTGTCCTGCTTTCCCTTGTGCCGTTCCATCTTGTCGTCCATCTTTCCACGGCTCCCTTGTGTATTTCATGCTGTGTTGCCAGATGTTCATGCCACTCTGCTCAGTTTTCAATCCCCTCCTCTCCTCTGTTACGGGAACCACTCGCTTCAGTGCTCGTTCTCATCCTCAGGATCTCATCTACTCGCTTCTCCTCTCCCTGCTCGGGCCTCTCCTGCTCTTCCTTGCCATCCGTCTTCCCCTCACCTCCAGCACTCAGGGAAGCAGTGGCTGCAGCAACTCAGGGATCACCAGTGAGAGGTGAGTGGATCAGATGAAGAAATTCTCCCACTTCTCCATTCGCCCTTGTCATGCTTTCTCCTGTGCCCTTCTACCTTGTTTCCCATCCTTCCACGGTGCCCATGTGTCTTTGCTGCTGTGTTGCCCGGTGTGCATGCCACTCTGCTCAGCTCTCAAACCCCTCCTTTCCTGCCCTCTCTTCTACCTTGCTCTCCTCCCTTTCAGCACCAGAAGGGAAGGACCTTCTATCTAGCACCAGAGGGTGTCAGCGGCGGTTGGCAGGGGAACCAGCAGCAGTGGTGGCAGCGGTGGTTGCACCATCAATGGCCACTACAGTGGTTGCAGCTGCAGCAATAGAGGGGTGAGCCGTGCTTCCCATTTCTCTTGATTGTTTTTTGTTTCAACATCAGTTGCGTTCTTGACTAGGCTCTGATGTCTTTCTGATGTCCTTTAATCCGTCTCATGTTGTTCGTCCTCCCCTCTTTCTGTACCGTTTATGATGCTGCCCTGGCCTCCCTCCGCCCTCCATGTCCAGTGGCTCTTTCTGGCAACATTAACCGGGAAGTAGTGGCAGAATCAGCAATGTTGTAAATTCTTCATGGTAGGTGTGATGGGAGATTCTGCAGGGGGAAGTTGATGGCCTTGCTTACGTATTTCTCACTTAGTGCTTGCTGCACCATGGTGATCTGATGTGATACACAAATGTCTTTGCCGTTTAATCAGCCTCACTTCTGTTGATGTGCGCTTTTGCAGCTTCCTTCTCTTCCCCTCCCTTTCTTCCATGCCCTGTTCCTGTCCCATTGGCAGCTCTCAAGTGGTTCTTCTGTGGTGATGTGTAGGGCAAGAGCGCCAAGGGCATTGGGGGTGGCGCAAGGGGGTGAACTACCAACAGCTCAACATGTCCCGCTTCTGTGCTAGCCATGCTTAGCTCTCCTTTACCATGCTTAGGTGTGCTTATTGTTGCTTAGGTGTGCTGTGTTGCATTGTGGTGTGGTGGGATGGGCATGCATGTTGTGGGATGGGCTTGCATGGTGGGGTGGGAGTTTGGAAGGCGCCTGGGCATAAACACTAAGCAGGACAGAGTCCTCCTGCAGGTGCTGTGCCGTGCCATGATGACATGCCCGATGCTGTGGCATGAGGGGGACTTGGCTGCTACGGGCCTAGCCCTTGTTCATGGCGGTGAGTGAGAGTGAGGTGGAGCTGGCATGAGAAGCACGCACCGCACAGTCATGAGGGGAAGGTGGAACAGCAGGGCAGGGCACCCACCCACAAGCACTATGCATTTAATTAAGTAGGTGCAGAACAAGTCCACCAGCCAGCCAGCCAACTAGCCAATCGAAATAGCCAACCAGCCAATTGGCCAATTAGCCAAGCAACCAAGCACCCAGCCAACCAGCCTCAACATGGTTAAAGCAATGACAATCATGAGCAAACCTAGGGTTATTTATATACCGGTTATGTGTTGTCTGAATGACTCACCAGTCCAGACATGTAGTCATCTACCTTATTGGAAAGTCTCAATGAATATTGCACGAAATTTTGTAACGGGTGAACTGCCGCAGTACGACACCTTCCATACGGTAAAATTCAGGACCATCCAACCATGCATGCATCCATCCAGTCGAGTCCTCTTGCCAGCAGGTGCAAAGTCTCTCGAACAAGACCCACCCAAGATGCAGCTTCTATTTCACAGCTTCCTAACATCCACCCCTTCACCCCCAACAGGCCCTCCCCACCCCAAAAACGTGCCACTTGTGCCCACCATCCCATATGGGAACGAGACAGCTGTAGGAGCACCATACAAGGCATGAAGGCATGCCATCGACAGCAAGCGCAGCCACACACACACTCTCTATGCACCCACAGACGCCAACGGCTGAGTCTGGAAGTCACTGTCAAGGCCCTTTCGGTGCGGAGGGCCTGCCACTAGATTCACCTGCACACACGGTAAACAGGAGGGGAGGGGAAAGGGTTTGGAAAACAAGGCCATGGATGAGCGAAGCAGGTGCGCACTGGCCAACCAAGGAGCACACAGCATGCATGCAGACAGCAGGGCAAGGGGTGCACGGGCAGGGCCGCACCTTGACAATGTCCGAGGGGGAGTTGGGCTGGCTGTAGGCCACAAGCACCGAGAGATGGAAGTCCTGCATGCCGCAACACGGGGGGACGCAAGTGCAATCATTCAAGATGTTCTAGCAGAGGATTGACCAGGTGGGGCGGACAGGTGAGACCAGTAATTCACCAGAGACAGACGAAGTGAACCAAATCTTGGAAAATGTGGAGAGTGTAAGGTAAGTGGGGGGTGCTGGAGCAGGATAGTGATTTGAAAAAAAAAAGGAGGGGGGGAGAGAAGAGGGACGGGGGGGAACGTAGAAGAGAGGCAGCACAGGTAGTGGGGAGTCATGGAGCAAGGGAAGGGGAGTAGTACCCTGAAGGGGTCTCCTCGCAGTGACTGCACGTAGAGGGAGCTCTTGCCGCCCTTGCCCTGACACACGGGCACAATCAACAGGGGCGATGGCACAGGGGGGAAAAGGGTTCGGAATAGCGATGAGAGAAAGGGAGGGAGGCTGTGGGGTGATGGAACGCATGCAATGCAGAGGACATAAACAAGAGATGGGAGGGAATTTGAAATGTAAGTACGAGACTGCAAACACATGTGATGGCGCATGTAGCATACCACACAAGACCCACACAAATCACCAGCACACCCCCAACATACGCCACCCTTAAAACCCCACAGCACACCAGCGTTCCCTGCCCCAGCTCTCCTCACCTCGAGGGGTATGTCGCGGAGGCGGCGGCCGGTCTTAGCGCAGCAGATGCGCACGACGTTCTCCTCACAGCTGCCCGACACAATGTAGTCGCGCCCGTTCATGTAGTAGGAGCGCGTGTAGTTGTGCGCACTGCCCAGTGCTGCTATCTCAAACCGCTGCTGCAGCCGCCCATCCACTGCTACGTGCTGCCGCACCTGATAGAGCCAAACGCGGGGAGAGGTAACGGATGGGGGGAAAGAGGGGAGAGAGGGGGCGGAGAGGGGAGGGAGACGGTGGAGGAATGTATGATGGGAACGGAAGACAAAAGGGCGGAGGCGACAGGGAAAGGGCCAAAAGATAAGGGCTTTGGTCACAGCCCATCATTGCACAAGGCAAAGCACGTTGTGCCATCATGGCCTCCCCTCGTTGCCAAAACCCTCCCAAATCACTATCTCCTCCAGGCTGTGGCATCAACGCCAGCCGTGTTGACCCGCCAGTGTGCGTCCTCCCATGTCCACGCACACCGCTCACCTCATTGTCAACAGCAGAGGAGAGCAGGAACTGGTCATCAGGGCTGAAGCACACCATCACATTGCCACGGTCGCTCCGCACAGAGTAAATCGGCCGCACGCTCTCCCGGCCCTGCGCAAACAGCCCCCCAAACCCGCCCCCGGAGGACGACGAGGAGATGCGCTGGCGCGCGTCCCAGAGCTTGACGTGGCGGTCGAAGGAGGAGGTGGCAAAGACGTGCGGCGAGTGGTGGGCGAACTTGAGCACGTTGATGTGCTCGCCGTGCAGGTTGTGCAGCGTCTGCAGGCGCCGCCCCGTGTGCACGTCGTACAACCCCACGTGGTTCGAGTACCTGCCCACAAGCGAGACAGGGAGAACAAGGGAAAAGGAGGAGGGGAGGAAATGGGGGGAAAGAGGGGTGATATAAGGTGGAGAGGAGCAGGGGATGGAGAGTGAGGGGAGGACTTGCAAGCAAAGCTTGTGATTGTAGTTATGCGAACGAAGGCAATATTTTATGACCGTTTTAGAATGTCACTGGGAGGGGAGAGGGGAGCGAAAGTGTGGCAGCATGGCAGCACAGCAACACATACCCGCTAGCAAGAAAGAGGTCGTCAGTGCAGTTGACATGCACGGATGTGAGCTGCTCAAACTCGTCATATGTGTGGATGGCAGGGTGCCGCAACCGCGCAGGAGTCACAGGAGAGCCTCTACTCGCAGAGCCACCAAGGCCAAGCGGACTGCCTGACACCGGCCCTCCTGCACGCACTACACCTGCTGCTGGCGCTGCCAGCACAGCGGGAGGGGTCGTCATGTCTGCCGGTGCTACTGCTGCCACAGCTGCTGCTGCTGCTGTGGCGGCAGTCCGGCCTCCACTGCCAGTCAGCGCACCCGCACTGCCGCCACCGACGCTGCTGCCATTGCTGCTGGCGGTGCCGCTGCTGCTGGCGCCAGTGGAGCTGGCTGCGGCGGCAGCGGAACGGCCGATGGCAGCGACGAGGCAGGCGCGCATGCGATCTACGTCGTACAGCTGGATCGACCCGTTGTCACACCCGCCTATCAGCTGCATCCCGCACACACACGGACGAACGCGGGGATATCAGAGAAGACAGGCAGGTGGAAAGAGGAGTTGGAGAGGGGGGAAATGGGCGGAAGGGAAGGAGGGGTCGGCGGGTGAAAGGCAGGGAGGGAGGTGGGGAGGAGAATGAGTGGGAACTTTGCAGCGAAATCATGGCCACTTCCAACGCATTGCGGAGGCACGGAGAACCAAAATCACAGCCCACAGCAGCAAGGCGAGCAGCGGGAGCAGCAGCGCGTGCAGGAGACAACATACCCTATTGGGGTGCTTGTTGAGCCAGCAGAGGCCGAGGATGGAGTGTGGTGCACCAACGGACTGCACGTGGCCCACGAGGCGGTCTGACTCGTGGTTGAGCACCACCACGTCCCCGTGCAGCGTGCCAAGCACCATCAGGTGCGGCTCCGTTGGGTGGTACTCAAACTGCCGCGGCCGCAGGCTCGACGACCTGGTGGGGGCGAGACGGGGCGTGCAGGGGAGGGAGAGTGGGGAGGAAAGAGTGGTTGACGAGAGGGGTAGGGGCGAATAGGAGGGGCGGATGATGAAGGTAATGATTGAGAAACGGAAGACGGACAAGAAATGGGTAGTACAGATGGGTGAACGGGGGTGAACGATGCATACGTGCAAAGAGATGGAAACAGGGATGGATTTAACAAGGAGGAAATCCAGAATCAGGAAACACTGAGAGAGAAAGGGCCAAAACATTTCCAGGGTCCACCACTCCAGACACAATCCAACTCCCTTCATGTGCTCCTTCCACCATTCCTCCACCGCACCTCCCCTCAACTCATGCCCATCCCACAGCTCACATTCTGGGGGCGTCCAGCCCAGCGTTGCGCAGAGGGCAGGTCATGGCGCGGCTGGCGGGCCAGCTCGTACAGCCCACGCGGTTCGCGCCCAGCGCACGCCTGTAGCCCTCCACGCTGCCGCCCTTGGCTCCGGCTGTAGCACGCCACAGCCGCGCTGAGGGGGGTTCTGGTGGAGCATGGGGGAGGAGCAGGGCGCAGAGAATGGGAAAGCACGTGAGGAGGATGGTTCCCAAGAAACAGTTGAGGAGGAATCCACGGGGTGTTTAAGAGGAGTAAACGAGCAGTTCAAGAGTCGTCAACTAACCTGGCTCCTGCTCTTCCACAGGTGCCTTGCCCTTCCCGGCGTCATCATCATAACCATCACCACTGTCATCCTCGTCACCATCATCGCCATCACCATTTTCGTCGCCCCCGCCATCATGCGATGTATACTCCATGTCAGTCTGCCCTACTCGCTCGCTGTCAGCACCATCCCCCCTCCCACTGCCCAATACGCCCGCGACCGTTTCTTGCTGCCGTTGCTGTCCCCCCACCGGCTCCTCCGTTGCTGTGTCTCCCGCAGGCCCACCAGTGCTGCCAGTCACGCAGCCAGCTGATGATGTATCAGATGCAAGGACAGGTGTGGCGGCAGCAGCAGCAGCAACAGCAGCACCAGCGACAGCAGTACCAGTGGCGACACCAACAGGGGGCAAATTCTCCTTGGAAACGCTTTGCTGGGTGGGAAGTGGGCGGGCAGCGACAGAGGCGAGTGCTCTGAGCGGAGCACGGATCTCTCTGCGCCTCAGCAGGTGCACGACATTACCAATGCTGCCCAGCCCGTACGGCAGCGGCTCAAAGCTGCTCTTGCACTCGCCCGCCGCCTGCGCACGCTCGCCCTCCCTCACGGCCATGTTATCTAGAACGTCTAGATGCGGCAGGGACGACAGCACAAACGCACGGTAGTGCGGCACGTGGCAGATGGGCGACGAGTGCTGCAGGAGATTCGGCGCTGCGGCATGCGGGCCTTCCGACGCGCGGTTGTCATTGCGTGCAGCACCAGCACCATTAGCAGCAACAGCATGACCAGCACGAGCAACACCTGCGCGCTGATTGTTGGGAGCAGTAGCAGTAGCACCAGTTTCCCTGCCACGGAGACGCCTGGGCGCATCCTCCATAAGATAGCTCATCAAGTCCAGCTCTCGTGCCCTGAGCCCTCCAGCCATATCTCCTCCAGCCCCAACCAAACCTGCTGCCCCTGCCACTGTCTCCGCCCTGACAGCCGCTGCTGCTGCTGTCCCAACTGATGTATGTTCCCTTGCTCCGCGTGCTGCTGCTGTTAGCACCACCGGATGCGCGGCCAACACACCCGTGCCCTGTGCTTCCCCTGCACCCGGCACAGCAGCAGCAGTGCGGGCAGCACGAACGGGTCGGAACAGAGGTTGGTGCTGCTGAAGGCGACCGCCACGCATGCGCGGTGAGGGGCCCAGAGGAACTGCTCTGGGGACAGGACCCTCAGTGTGCGCGCCTGTTGCACCGCCATTGTTCCCCGCAGTTGCTGCTTCTGCTGCGTTCTCCTGCACTCCACCTCCTTGCCTCAGTCCCCTCGGTTCACGAGACAGAACATGCTGCCATGGCATGCCCGCGTGACGAAACTCACCGTCCCTGCGCTCTCTCTCCTCCTCGTCCTCGTCGCTCTCCTCTTCTTCCTCTGAACACTCCTCACTCACATCCTCGTCAGACATTTCATCCTCCTCTCCCCTCTCTTCCCCCTCTCCCCCCGCGTTCCTCATATCCGCATCGCCAACCATACCGAGCTCTGCATCCCCCGGCCCACCGAACCCCACCCCCACTTGCTCAGCCGCAAACGCCAAGGCCTGCGCATCGCCTCGATCGCCCGGCGTCTGCCCCTCCGCTTCCCAATCGCGCATGACCTCGTCCATCGCCATGCCCTCCTGCACCTCTTCCTGACCCAACCAAGCCCTTACTTCCACCACATCTCCACCCCCGCCACCAACGCCAGCACCACCATCATCAGCATTACCAGCTCCACCATCGGCTCTTGCCACCTCCCTCCGCGCGCCCTCGTCCGCCTCCGCGGGATCGCCAGCCAGCCCCGCTGCCAGCTCCGCGCACGCGGACGTGTCGCCGCGGCAGCACATGCAGCGCTGGAAGCGGAGCTGGCGCAAGAGGGGGAGCTTGGCTAGCGCAGCGACGGTGGTCCAGAGATTCGAGATGCCCGTGGCGCAGAGGGAGAGCGACGTGAGCGACGGCGCGTTGGAGAAGCAGCCGTCGGGGAGGCACGTGATGGCGGGGTTGTGGTCCAGCACCAGGGAGCGCAGGCGCGGGAATGCGCCCACGAAGTCGAGCTTGCGCACGCGGCAGAAGGAGAAGCACAGGCTGCGCGCGTTCAACCCGCGCTGAAACAAATCTCTGCAGGACGAGTTGCGGAGGGAGGACGGCGGAAAGAAACAGTAACAGGTTGCGGTAACAGTAAGGGCTGCACGCTGCAAGGGTCAAAGCTGGCAAAGCAAAGAGAAGCGTGGTGCTGCGGTTGCGAACGCTTTCAACAACGCGCGTGCGTGCGCGCAGACTAAGGCTCGTGCGGCGCACCTGAAGGCCTCGCGGCCGAGCGGGATGTTGGAGAGGTTGGCGTGCTGCAGGTGCGGGCCCACGGCGCGCAGCAGGAACAGAATGCCGTGCCCGCTCACGGTAGGCACCGCGTCCGCGCTGCTGACATCCACGATATGCAACTCCGGACACGCCGTCGCCAGGAACTCGCCCAGTGTCACCGCGACCGCGTCCGACAGGTGCGCGAGGGGAAGCTCCACCGCCAACTGCGGCGACCCGTCCTCTGATATGCGGTGCGAGGGCTGCGCGGTAGGCGGAATGGTGGGACGGGAGACAGCGAGGAGTTGAATAATGAGGAACAACGGTTGAGAAGGGGTGGTTAAGAATGAGGACTGCTGGCGGGGAGGTAGCCAGTTGGAGTAGATCAGGATGAGGCAATATATAGGTGGGATGATTGGGACTTACTGACGCGAGAGCGCTGAGGATGTCGAGCGGCGGGTTGATACCGAACGATGAGCAGGATTGGGCGTATCTGCGGATGCATGACAGGCCATGAGTCAGCCTGACGAAAACACGCACACACGAGGACGTGTGCAGGAATGCGGGAACACACCCTAACAACCACTATTGGACTCCCAGGTGAAGAAAGAGCGCTAAGGAGGATCGATACGCAGGCTTACCTTTTGTCGAAGTCTAATTCAGGCGCCCTTCTCTCCCTTAACAACGAGCATGCTTCCATTTCCGGTAACCGTCAGGTCGCTCTCCCCTCCTTCGTGGGCGTTCCTCAACCGACCCGACGGAAGCAGCCAGAAGAGGCGAGCTGAGGAGCACAGCCCGCACACTGTTGAATCGCAGCTGCTGCTGTGAGCCCTGCGATTTAAAAAGGCGAGGGGAGACGCAGTGAGATTCGAGACTAGGCCAATGCACATGGAGGAGACGGAATGCCGAACATTGAAAGAAAACGGAGGAGAGCACTCAGATCAGAATGGCGACCGGATGCGGCAACGACGGAAGCATGGTATCCCATACGACTGAATAAAATGATGATGCGACAGCGGAACCACTAGAATGAGGTCTCGCCACACGACTAACACACGACGGACACGTGGCATTGCCAATGGGCCTCGTTATCCAGGCTCTCCGGTTTCCGTAGGAATCGGTCCAGGCAAACATCTTACCTAATTATTTGAATCTCCTGACAGCTCGAAGATCAGATGAACAGAGCTTAGATAGCGGAATTCTCCAAAGTCGAGTGGACAGTCCTATCATTCCGCCGCAAAGAGACCCATTTCGACAACGACCGGCAGCCGTGATAAGGACGTCGTAACGCGCACACGCTGGAAGGAATACCTAATTCCTTAGGGGACTTGCGTACGTCGGCGGTTGCTGAATTTCAGGCGGGACTTCCTTTTTCGTGTGATAGTATAACGTTTCGGCACGGAAGCTCAGGCACAGGTTCCCAGACACGGTCGACGAGAAGAGGAGGCGAGCAATAAGATTAGTGAGCCTTCGCAAGGCTAGCGTGTCGGCGGGACCGTGAGGCACGGAGCGGTGAGAGACGGGACTGGTGCTCGTGAAAGGCCAAGGAGGATAGCGGATTCGAGCCAGTCCCGCGAATATCGTGCG
This sequence comes from Closterium sp. Yama58-4, assembly GCA_947470075.1. NCBI lineage: Eukaryota > Viridiplantae > Streptophyta > Zygnematophyceae > Desmidiales > Closteriaceae > Closterium > Closterium sp. Yama58-4. The sequence goes on along the minus strand of CANIUD010000178.1, from coordinate 227,201 downwards.
ACTTCTCAAAGGAAATAGCTTCTCCCAGAAAATAGCTTGGGATATCCACCCACCAAGGTGGAACTCTCGATGAATCAGGGAAGCCCCAGCTAGCGTCCCTTGAAGTTACCAGAACTGGAGTGGAGCTTAGGATAAGATGGGGCGAGAGCTTGCGGTGGGGGCAGGAGACGCGCCCTAGGGATGATGGTGATGTTCCCGAGGAAAAGTTTGGCGCACATGTCCTTTGCGGTGAGGGCTCCAGGCCGTCAGCCAATCGTTCTGGCAGAAACCTTGTTCGCCGTCAAGATGTCAGTACGTAAATGACGGGCGAAAACATCGGATTGGACGGACGATTTTGTTTCACGGTCAGCCCCGTCAGCAAACCCATCAACCCTGGATGGATGGCAGACCTCCAGCGGATGAAAAGGGCACGAACAAGGTTGGCCCGACATCGTAGGCAGCGGAGCAGTCTACAAATTGAAAGCTACATGTGCATATCGTTTTCCACATAGATACTAATGTGTGTTGACACATTATTGTGGAAACGGAATATGCAACTGACACATTATTGTGGAAACGGGATATGCAACTAAATTATGAGACCAGCATGTACTTTAACACCTATTTCCACCACTTGTTGTGGACAACCAGATGATACATAATAATGGCTTGAGCTAACCATCTACAAATCCTTAGAACCTCTCCCCTTCAGCACGAACTTGCGCAGTCCTGGGATATGGACATTGCACATGTAGTTGTGCCAGTTGATGTTGCGCACATTGAAGTTAAACTTTTGCTGCTCATCCAATGACATCTTTGCAAAGAGCTCTTCAGTGTTGCTGGAGTCGAACCTGCACATGCAAGGAGCCATGTTACATCCTACCGTGATTTTTGAATGTCATAAGAGTCCAGAAAGAAAAACTCACCGTGCTTCGTAGAAGGTGTATGGTGAGTATATCTTGGCAAAGTGCATGAGTGACTCAATCGTCTTCATCATAATCATAGTCCGACGTGCTGTTGATGCCCCCTTTTTCGGAAAGAGCTTCATCAGCTGCACATCCAGCGAGGAAAAAAACGAACAGAAAATACACATGAAGTAGGGAATAATATAATTTGCAACAGCTGAGTGGGAAGCAAATTGATATGGAGACCGAGGGGGGAGAAGCCAAAAAAGAGGGGAAAGCTGTTACCAGCATGGGGAGTTGGTATCGGATCCAGAGGTCCAGGAGAAACAGCACGGGGAATTTGAAGACTCTAGCGGGGGCGACAGAAATGGGCGAGCCATCCTTCTGCTTCATGGGCTTGGCAGCGAAATGGTCCGTGGCAGCATCAGCAATGGTATTCACATGCAGAGGGTTCGCCACTGAAGTTGTCACGTGGTACACACGAGGCAGGCAGTAGCCAGAGGCAGAAGCAGCAATGGTGGTGGTGCTGCTGACAGTGACGCCATCAGGTGCCTGTGGGGGCAGCTTGGCATTGCCGGCAGCGACAGCTAGGATGGCATTCACGACAAAGTCCACTGGGATCTGTGGGCGTGCGAGGAGACAGAGAGGAAAACAGACACGTGCAGCAATATTCAGATGTGCTAGCAACTGGGGGGACAGAAGAGAGACGTATGCATGAGGTGCAAGGAGCAGAGATGAGGCAGCGTGCGAGTGAGTGGGTAAATGAGTGTGTGAGGAGTACTCACAATGTCAGCCACTCCATCGGCGAGAAAACCGGCCATGGCGCCCTTGCCGTATGCCATGAGGATTGGGTCCGCCATGCTGCCATGGAGGGCACACACATCAAGCACGCACGGGACAAGTGTTTGGGAATGGGAAAACCGAAAGAGACAAAACTACGCAGACAGGAGCATGGAATGGGAGGGTTGACACAACGTACAAGCTGTGCATGCACTCACCGCATGCCCTCCATCCACCCTGCCATGGGCTCGCACAACGCACTCTCCACTATGCTCGGCCGCACCACCACCACTGGCACCACCCCTGCACCCCCCTCCTCCTCCTCCCCCTGTGCTCCTCCACGCTGATCCCCCAGTGTCATCTCCCCCATGGCCTTGGACAGCACGTACGCGTCCTGCCACCCAAACACCTGTGCCCTGAAGGGGGAAAGAGCAGGCACACAGAGCACAAGGAAGAATAGAATGAGCACGAGAGTCACGAAACAAGACCAGCGTGGAATTCACGAGTCACTCCCATGAGTCAATCTCTCCCGGCCTGTGCTACCCTGGCCTATACCACCCAGGCACGTGCACCGCACCGCCCACCAGCACCCACCTGGCGCGGCCCAGGGCGGACATGTGCCCATTGACAGCCGCCACCACCTCGTCCTTGCTTGCGCCCCTCGCCACTGCTGCTGCCTCCACCTCTGCGCGCTCTTTATGCGCAAACGTCACCTCCCCGTCCACGTCGAGAGCGGGGATGCCTGCTGCTGCAGCAGCGGCCGCGGCGGCAGCAGGGGAGTGGGCGGCCTGTGCGAGCATCTCTGCTGCGATGGTGTCGCCGGGTGCAAAGGGACGCTCCATTGCCTGCCCCTTGCGCTTGCCATTCACGTACGCTGCCACGGAGGGTATGGGGGATGGATGGAAGACATGAAGGTAGGATGGAGGGGAGATGTGGGGGGGGGGAGAAAGATGGGGAGAAGGAGAGGGAGTGTAGTAGAATGGGCAGTGGACGAGAAAGCACGTGTGCAATCGGCCATGGCTTGCGCATAGCACTTGGCTCACCCGTGGAGACATGCAGCAGCAGCTGCAGGTGGTGGCACTGCTTGGCGAAGGCCAGCAGTCGCCGAGGACCCAGCGTGTTGATGTTCAACGCCACGTCGTACCTGCCACACACACGCACACCACATGCATCATAAACAAACACTCATGTGCTATGGGGCGGAGAAAAAAAGAAAAGAAAGCAAAGCCCAAGGAAATCCCTGAGAATCCTGTATTTCAGGTTACGGGCCATGGTGTGTGGCTCTTACCGGGCGTCAAAGTCAGTGGTGGCGGCGGAGTTGATAATGAGATCCACTTTATCTGCCAGAGCAGCCGAAGTAACAGCACTGAGCCCCAGGTGCTCCTCGCCTATGTTGCCGTCCACCGCTGTCAGCTTGCTGCTCATGAACGCCTCGTAGCCCTCGCCGTGCCGCTGCTTCAGATGTGCAAAGATGGCCGATGGGATCACCTGCACACCACCACAAGGATACACACGCCACACGGGTCAGTTGCGGCACTAACACAAGAGTAGGCAGAAACGACCGTCTAGGCGTGTGCAGTGGAGCACCTAGCACTCCGAGGCATGTGCAGGTGGGGAGGGGCAGCGTGCAGGGCCATGGCGCACCTGGGAGGTGAGGCGCTGGTGCGCAGTGGTGTCTCCCCGCGGCTGGATGAGCAGGTACAGCTGCCCCACGTCCGGCTGCTCTCGCAGTATCTTCTCCACCAGCGCTGCGAGAGGGCAGGAGAGGGAGGAAGGTGGGGCGGGAGATGAGTGAGGGTGGAAACGATATGGCACTAGTGTGTGTAAGTGTGTGAATGCATATGTGTGTGTGCATATATGGTGGAATTGAGAGCAGGCGGCGGCACCTTTAGCAAGGAAGCCAGTGGCGCCGGTGATGAGGATGTGCTTGCCCTTGAGGAACGGAATGATGCCCAACCCTTGCTGCTCGCCCCCCACGCCCTGCTGCTGCTTCGTCTGCACAGCTGCCGCAGCAGCAGCAGCAGGCGCAGCAGCAGCGCTGCCACCATCAACGGTTGGAGCAGCGACAGCAGAAAGACGGGCAGAGGTGGATGAAGCAGAACCGCGACGCACGCTGCTGCCGTTGCTGCTGCTGCCACTGCTGTGGTCGTTACCATCCAGCCCACCAGTGCGTCCTGCAGCATCGCTGTCACCAGCAGAAGCAGCTTCAAGTTTCGAGAGGGACGACTGCTCAATGACGGAGTTGGGCGCCACTGCGTTTGACTTGCTTGACTTGCCATTGATCAGCGCTGCTTTCACGACCGCAGGCCCAGCAGTGGCTGTAGCAGCGGAGGCGGTGGTGGTAGCAGCACTCGCCATGCCAGCGGCACCAGCGCTGCTGTCAATGCGGAGGAGAGGCAACCTGTCGGCTGGTGCAGCAGAGGCATCCACACGCAGAGCTGCAATCTCGGGCAGGAGTGCCGCTGCATCCAGCACCGCTGCTGCCAGGCCCCGGTTATCACCGTCCTTTGTGCCGCCGGCGCTCTGTCCATTCGCCAGCCGCCCAATCAGCGCGGACCACGCCAGGTCCTCGTCCCGCACCAAGTAGCTACTACCGCTGGTGATACCAGCGGAGCTCCCCCGAGAAGTGCGACCCTCTTTCACGACCTTCTTACGATAGGCACTGGAAACCGCGTCTTCGACTTGGCTGTCCATGGGCGCTGCAGACGGCGTGGCCGCGCTGTGCGGCGTGGTGCTGCTGCTGCTGGCTGGGAGGTGCACCCCCTGGTGGTGGTCGCGGTGGTGCCCTTGATTTGCCGAGAAGAACTCCCGTGCGGCGCGCTTCAGGCTGTCGCTCGCTCCGCCGCTTCCGCCACCGCCTCCCGCCGGCCCTCCCGGCGGCGGGGAAGACGCCGCCTCGCAGCGAGTTGGCAGAAGTTGCAGGCCGCCGCGTTTCACGCTGGAAAGAGACGGATGGCGAGTGATGGCCGCCGCGTTGTGCCTTGCTGTCAGTACGGATGACGAGATTTCGACATGCGGTTTACGTAGCGCGAGCGCGCTTCGGGAAGCGTGCGATATTGTAGTGGGGACGGAAGGGGACGAGATGGAGGCCGCGTAGGAGCTGCAGGAAGCCATGGCGCGTCTCAATGTAAAATATAATAAAACAATTGAATGTGCTGGATGAAGAGCGGAAAGCTACCGCGAGCAAAGCATCAAACTGTGAGTGGACCAAATTGAGTGGGCCGTTCAGTGCCCCTCGTGCTAGTGCTACAAGAACTGCTTGGAGTAGCAGTTGATTTGCCGAGGAGACACAAGGTACGGCTGATGGAAAAGTGCGCTGGAAGAGAGGCAATTTATGGAGGGGTGGGTTGGGTTGAGTTTAGGATGATTTGACGTGGCTGATTACAATGTTGGGGGGCATCCCAACGCGCGATTCGAGCCGTGGTGTGAGGGCGACTGGATTTCCTTTTGCCAGGCGGCGAGGTTCGTCACAATCAAGCGACATTCCAGCGAATTTTGCGAAAGCATATTCGAGTTGCTCAGGGAAATGGGCGTGCGATTACAGAGTGTCGAAACACAACGAAACTGGTTTGAGCCAGATTCGTTTGAGTCTGCCCGAGCCAGTCAACGACATTTCGCTGATTGTGTCCCCCAATCGGCGGAAGATCAACGGAGTTCACGATGTAGGCGAAAGACGCACGGGATGTTTTGTGCATCGGGGCACGTCCAGGCGGGTTGTGCGAGAATCTCGTTCGTCCAGTACAGTTCACAATGGGGAGGCATGACAAGTCAAACGAGCCAATCACGCCACGGACCTGTAATTTTGACGTGACGTCCAGCACTTCGAAAAACAACGCCCCACCGCACGTGATATCGATCGTACGGACCAGGTTGGACAGCCCATTTTGCTGGAGGGATGTGACTGGCAATCTTTCGCTGTGTTACTGCCCAAGTTATGTCGCAAAAGGCAAGGAAGTGGACAGGTTTTAGCTGTTACAACTCTTCATTTACAGTACCATACAATAATAGCAGCATAAAAGATCTCATTTGAAAGAAAGAACAATCTCCACACAGGTACACTGCAGGTGTACATATCAACAGGGATGGGAAATCAAAATTACAATTGAGCGGAATGGAGTACATGGTGGATGTGACTCGGCAGTGGAAGACAAGGCTGGTGGAAGGGGGCGCAACAGCGGAGAGCGGAAGGCGAGTTGAATGTAAAGTGTCGATGGAAAATGGTGGAAGAGGTAGTGGAGTGGATGCGACGGTGGAGGATGGAATGTTGGAGAGCAATGGTGGCGGGCGGAAGCACTACCATTACTAGTATCACCACACCAAAAGAGATGTCGACCTGTACATCCATGCGTAACCTTTTTGTATACTGCTTCGCTTGCAAGCTCCATGGCCACATGAAGCCCAAATGAGACACGGTGCGTGCGATCAGCAGGTGACCAGCAGGTGAGTGAGCTGGGAGCATGGAGAGGTGCATCACTGGTTGGCTCTGTTCTTGATGACCACAAGCACCACCACCACCACCAGGCTCACCACCACTGTCATGAGCCCCGCAAGACCAGACGCACTGCTGCCACCAGATGCACCTGTCGCACTGCCACCAGCAGCACCAGCGTCCGCAACCCCTCCCGCACTGCCTGCTGCAGAAGAGGATGAGAGCGATGCGGGCAGGAAGGCGGTCCCAAGAAGGTCTGAGATGGCATCAACCACAGAGCGCATCTTACCCAGCGCGAACGACAAGTACTCCCACAGGGATCCGGTGTTACCTCCACGCGCATCAATTGCAGACTGCAGAGGCTGGTGCTGCTGTCCGGGAACAAGGTGCTCTGTAACCTCAGTGATGCTGTTGACGCCTGGTTTTAAGGGGAGAGGGAGGATGACGAGTGGGTAAGGAAGGAGGTTAGGCGCCATGGAGTATGCGAATTTATGGAAGGAGAAAAAAGCAAACTCAGGAAGGTAGAACATGAAATCAATATTGTAGAAATAGAGAACTCCAGGAGGGGTGAGCGGAGGTGCATGGGGGAGAAAGGAGGTGGGACATGGGGAAGTAGGAATTGGAGAGAAAGGGATGGAAAAACAGCACAGTGGCCTGCGAACCGTGTTTGATCAGGCATGCAGGCACGCTCACCGGGCATGTGGACGCCGCCTCGGCTGCGGATGAACTCCTGCATGACGGGGTCGTTCACGATCGCCATGAACACCCCCGGACTCGACGCCAGACTGCGCACCGTCTGTGCCACACGGGCAAGGCGTGCGTGGAGGACGCCAGCCAGGGGGGAAGAAGACAGTGAAGCAGGGCGGGAGAAGGGACGGGAGAAGAGGGGCGGGAAGAACGGAGAAATGAGGGATTATATGTGGGGGTGGGATAGGTGAGGGGTAAGAGACGCGTGAAGTAGGCTACGAAGGAGAAAGGAAGGATGATTGCTGCTCGACTAAGGAGCGACAGCGCAAGCGCGAGCACAGGCACTCGGCGCCGCGGCGAGAATGGCGCATGAGGGCCATGAGACGATGAGAGCTTGCGCGCAAGGAGAAGCCACTTACCGCCACGGCCTCGCGATCCGCCTCCACTTGCGCGAGCAGCATAGCGATGGGGTTCTGCTGGTACTGCTGAATCTGCTGCTGATACTGCTGGTGGTACTGCTGCTGGTGCGCCTGGTTTCCCCCGCGCTGCTGCATGCGCGCCGTCACTCCCTGCGTCGCAGCAAGCGCTCCGCCCGCAATGTGCTGCCACGCCGCGTCAGAAGCCGACGCGCGAGCCACCTGCAGCGCGCGCTCCGACGCCGCCATGGACGCAGCGGCGTCGTCGCCCATGCTGTCCCACGCGGTCGCGCTCTTACTCCCCCACTCGCTCCCCCAATCGCTCTCCCATGTGCTCTCCGCCATGCCCTCCTCCTCCCCGGCACGACTCGCGGAAGCACCCGCGATGCTAGCGGTAAGACTTGCGCGCGCGGTACCACCGGAAGCAACGGGGCTTGCAAGCGCAGAGTGAGACGCGCGAGGCGGCGCCATCATGGTGGAAACCACCTCCGCCCACGCGGCGTCCGTCTCTTCCCTGCTGGGAGGCGCAAGAGAAATCACGCGCGCGCTCGCCCGCTGCCTCGCCGCTCGCGCGGAGCCCGAAACGGAGGCGCTGGCGGATTCCGCGGGTTGCGGGAACGCGGGGAGAGTGGGGGAAGCGGGCTTCGGGATTTCCTCCCAGCTGCCGTCGAGCGGACGGAGGGAGCCATTGTAGCCGAACGGAACGGATGCGTCGCTCTGATTGCGCAGTCACGGTGGAGGGGAGGGCAGAGGAAGCAGGAGGAAAAAGAAATGCTTCAATGGAAGTTTCGCGACGTTGCAGAAACATGAATTGGGAAAAGGAAGACGAGACGCGGGAGCGTCAAAATCTCTAGAAACGCATTCCTGGATAATGAAATAAGGTATATTCGGCGATGATAACAAACCATGAAAAGACAATCAAGACGTGGTGCAACAGCTTGAAAGCGTTAACGCGAGTTCGTACCTGTAGTGCGGGCTCCGCAAATGCGGTGCTCAGCCCCACGCCAGACGCGGAAGCAGCGGCGGTGGTCGCGGCCGCAGAGGCCGTGGCCTTGGTGGCAACGCGCGTGGCGGTACGGAACATGGCTGTGAACGGATGAAGACCAACCCACACAGCCAGATCTAGGCTGGGCAATGGATAATGTAGCCTGAATGAGTTCAGTATGGCTGGCAGCACACACAACAGGCATGTGTTTCCGTGCACTGGCACGGCAAGGCGGGGAGAGGAGCATAACTCCCTCGATCCGCCAAGTGGAAAGGAAGCAGTGGAGACCGTGGGGATGACCTAACTCACACCATTCAACCTAAGCTAACCCAGCTACATCCAATTAAACCAGGACCAACCCAACTTCGTGCACACCCTGAATTAAAGGTGCTCTTGGTGGAACGAGCAGGCGCAACTGCCAATGAAAAGGAGGAATCCATGTCACCATGCACGCCTCCTGTGCTGCGCAACCAATGGAGTGACACACGCGCCTAGGGAACAGAAATATTCGCCAATATATTTTACCCGGTAGCATCGTTGATACAAGATATATATTTTCCAGAATAGATGTGCGTTACTGATATCAAGCTGCTTGATAAAATACCCCATAGAACAAAAATAGCGGAACTTACATTTACCACAAAAAATATCTATAATGCAACATCTCAAAAGAAAAACTGAAAAAAACTTTTCCATGCAGTAATAAAAGAACTGGTTCATACCATATCATAAAAGCCTAGGAAACATGTTATTCGGACAAATTTTGCCACCTTAGATGGAGATTTTGTTTTTTTATTGAATAAACAAATTAAGATTCCTGATGTCATAGATGTAGAGGAAGGCGTATTTTGCATTAGTATCAAGAGAGAGAAAAGTATACTGTATAGACGTCCAGTTTGTTATCATATTGGTGTGCATCACTAGTGCCACACTATCAATCAGTAAATGCTGGAAATTACTCGAACCCTTCGAATACGAGTCGCAGGTGAATCATCGTTATAGAGCAGCTTCCTTGAAAACAGTTTCCAAACTGGTGGTTCGCAGCAGTGAGCAGCTTACGAAGTAGGTGGAGCGCGTGCTTGCAGCTGATGCAGATCATTTAGGAAGAAATAGAAATTGCTGGGGTTACCTTGCTGTGTACCCGTCGCTCAGAATCTGATGTCAGTTTTGTAAAAATCCACGACAAGTCTCTATCTCTCAGCATATGTTTCATCTGCGAGCCATACCATCTCAAGGACTCCCACCCGATCCATCGATACTGATCAAGATTCCTCAACCAAAGCACAAAAATTTTAGTGTTCTCCTTTCAGCGAAAAGTCTTGCCACCACTTGTGTCCAATATTTTCACCTGGTTTGTCCTGTCGGTTTCCGGAGTGCACACAATGTCGTCGTTTATTGCCTATTTAGAGCTTGGGCGATGAAATTCTCATTGCCGTCACTGTCGTCAACATTTTTCGTGAAGTGGTATGCGACCATATCCAGTCGCCGAGACGCACAGCAGCACTTGACGACAAGACAAGATTCTCTTTGTCGTACGGCAACCCCTCAACCGCGCCACGAGCGTAGGCTTCTTTCCCCCCTTTCCTCTCCGTCCCCCCCCCTTTCCCACTCTCCGCGCCCAGCTGTCCCCCACTGGCGCACGCACAATCTGTCCTTACAGCTGAAACGCCCGCATGCACCTTCCGCCAACCCACCCCTCCCATCCGCCTCCCCTCATCCGCTGCCACTTCCCTGGCCCAACCAACCAATCCAAATCCGTAGCATAGCAGTCCCTCCCTCCCACCCACTGGTCTGCCTGTCCAGTGCGACCGTCCTGCCTGTCCAGTAAATCAAGCCTACCGTCCACACGCGGGCCTTCCTGTTGTACTATCCTTACGTTCCTCCGCTGGCGTTCCCCAGTCTTACGTTCCGTCAGTCCCACACGCACGTCACGTCATCCTTAGTTGGTCGTACTAAATTGGCCTACTTGGCCGTTTTCCCCGCTTCCTCCTTACCGGACTACCTCCAGCACAGTGTTCCCTTATCGCTCTTAGTTGACGTTCCCAACTGTCCTGTATTTCTGGCGTCTCCCTATTCCGTTTAGCGGGTGCGAGGACTAGAGACTATTAAGTAGCGTCGCTGGCCCGATCACTCATCCACTGACCCTCGTTAGGGCCTCAGCTTTATCTTCTGTCTTCCGCTTCCTATGGCTGCATTTTTCCGCAAAAGACGGCGACCATGGCGGTCAAATTCTCTCCGTCACTAGATTGGTTAATTTCTCCCGGCCACGGAGTCGCGTGTAATAATCTACTGCGACAGCACAACCAGCAAGAAACTAGGTCTAGACCAACCGATAGTACAGTTTCTACTCCGTCGACCGAACACCATTGTCGCGTCGTGAACGCGTCCGTAGAACCACAAGCTCATCCCAGCAGAGCGGTGGAGGCCCCCAGCCGTTAGTTATAACCGATAGGCTCAGCGAGCGCAACTAACGACGACCACCATGCAGAAGCGGCGGCGAGTATTGATGGCCGCGTCTCAACATACCTCCTTAAGTGCCTTGCTACGGCTGGTCCTGGGATTAGCTCTTGTCGTTATCTGCAGCGCCAGATTTCAAATACACCCTTCCATAGAGCGGCCGGTGATATCGAGACGGAGACTAGAGAACGAGGCCATCCGACGGCTACTAGGAGATCGTACGTATCTCCTTCCGCCTTCCTCTTGCCTTCTCTCCCGCGTGATTCTCCGCGTGAGGCACCCCCTTCCTCTTGTCGTGCTGTCACACCGCACACCCTGCCGTCGTTCCGCCCCCCTTTGCCGGTCCCCACAACTCCCTGCACCACCACCCCCTCCGTTCCCGCCCACCTCCCCCCTCCGCTCCCCTCCTCCCCTCTACTCCACCCTTGCAGTCGATTATTCTCGTCCAACCTCTCCCCCTTCCCCCTCACCATTTCCCCTCGTCTCTCCCCCATCCCTTCCACTCCACCCGCGCCCCCCCTCTCCTTCCTCTCCCCCTCCCCCTCCCTTCTTCTTTCCCCCTGCTGCGTTGCATCCCTACGTCCCTCCTCGCTCACCTTTTCCCCCCCACCTCCCTCCTTCCCCCCCAACACCCCCCCTTGCCGCCTCCTCCCCCCCGCATCCCCTCCCATTGCCCTTCCCCCCTCCCCCCCTTCCCCTCCCCCTCCCCCCGCCCCGTCCTCTCTTCCATTTCCCCCTTCCCCCCTCCCCACGTCCTCTCCCCTTCCGCAGAGGCCTTTGCGCGGCGGCACCTGGCGTCCGCGTTCGTCGGCACGGTCGTGACGCTCTTCGCGAAGCCCGCGCTAAACGGCAAGTTCGTCAACGTGCAGGCGCCCGCGCCGGGGGAGTGCCTCACGCTGCCCGCCGCGTTCAACGGCCGCACCGAGAGCGCCGCGATCGCGTGGAACGTGAAGTCCGCCGCGTCTGGCGGGCAGACGGTGAAGCTGTGCGGCAGCGTGAGCCTGTGGACGAGCGACAATTGCGGCGGGTACTCGAGCGTGTTCGTCGTCCCCGGGGGATGGCGGGAAGCGACCTCGTCGCGATACGACTACCCCGACACGCCCGTCAAGTGAGGAACGGGGACGGGCAGGGGTGGAGGTGGTGGGGCGGTGGGAGGACCCTGAGGGGAGGGGATGCGGGATAGGGAAAGGAGTGATTGCGGAAGAGGTACGAGTGAGTGGGAAAGGGGAAAAAGGGAGGAGAAGCAGGGAATTCATTCTGGAAAAAGGGCGCGGGTGGGGGGGTGGACTTAGCGGAAATGGGGTTGAGCAGAGAGCAGAACGAGCGCGAGGGAGAGTGGGTGTCATGGAACTGGCGGTCGCGGCACGTGCACGTTCCTTGATCCTCCCGTCGTCCTCACACTCTCGCTCTCGCTCCTCGCCCTTGTCGTCCTCCCCTCAGGTTCTTCACGGGAGTGTACTCACCCATTCGCTCCATATCGTGCGCCAACTACGGTACGACTCTCCGTTGCTCCCCGCTCCGCCCACCACGCGCAGCACTCGTTGCAATCCCGCCCACTCGCGAGTGCATCTCTCGTCATCCTTGCCTCCCGTTTCCCCCACTCCACCTCCTCTCTTCCCCCCTCCCCGGCCCCGTCCCCGCCCCCGTCCCCTTCCCCGTCCCCGTCCCTCTCGGTCCCTTGCTGTCATGATCTCACGGCTTGCCTCTCTCCCTTGTACTTCCCCCTCCCCCTCACCCCCCGCCTCTCCCTCTTCCCTTTCTCCCCCCTCCCCCTCCACAGTCCCCAACGCGTGCACGGGGTACCGCTGTCCGCCCAACTCGCAGTGCGCGCTGGACGGGGGAACCGCGCCCACGTGCGCGTGCGTGGCGGGATTCACCATGCGCGACGGGGAGTGCGTCAGTGAGTCCGCCTTGCCCTCCGCGCGCCCTGCATCCCGCATGCTGCATGTTGCATGCTGCATGCCTGCCGTGCCACGTGTCACTAGCTTAATGGTTCTCTTCCCTGCATCTTGCAATCTGCATGACAGTGCTCTTTCCTTGCCTTTCCCGTCATCCCGCCCTCACTCACACCGCCTCCCACCGCGCCCCTCCCCTCTCCCCCGCTGCTCCCCTGCGCGCCGAGCAGGCGCGTGTCAAGTGACGGCGTGTCCCGCGAACTCCTCGTGTTCGCTGGTGAACGACCGGCCCGTGTGCGCGTGCAGGGACGGGCTTCTCATGCGCAACGGCGCCTGCATAGGTGCGCTCGCGGCCCTCTCTTTCCACGTCCTCGCCCTCCTTGCCTTTCCTTGCTTTGCCTTCCCTCGCCTTGCTTGAATTGTGTCAAACTGTATGTGTAAGTATGCTGAGAATCCTGAATATGCGCTAATCACTCCACCCACCCCGATGCCTCCATCTGCCCCTTCTCGCCTTACTCGCCCTCTGCCTGCTTGTTCTTGTTTCTCCCCTCCCCCATCTCATTCCCCTCTTCCTGCCCTTTTTTCTCCCCGATCCCCACCCCACCCAACCCCGCCTCCCCCTGCGCGCAGACCCATGCGCGGATACGGCGTGCAAGCAGCCAGCGACGTGTGCGGTGAACAGCACTACGGGCGCGGCGTACTGCGCTTGCCCGCCCAACTGGCGCCTGCGACCCGACGGCCTCTCCTGCTCTGGTAGGTTGCGTCGCTGCCTGTTGCGCTTGAACGCAGCTGGAGATGGCTCACTGCATGCATCTCACCGCATTTGCCTGCGTGCATGCAGCCTCGGTTGTATGTAGAAACACATAAACAGTGACACGCTAAAAGCTGTGGGTCACTTACCACATACACACGCACTTGTGTTCACCTATCCTGTTCTCTCCCAACCCATCCCATCCCCTGCCATGCCACCGCCACAGACCCATGTGCGGCAGTGCAGTGCCCGTCAGCGTCATCATGTGTGGCGGTGAGCGGTGCTGCCACGTGTGTGTGCCCCAGGGGCTTCTCCTTCTCCAAGGCCACGTGCGTGTCGTCCACTGTGGTGAAGAACGCAGACTACCTGGACGTGCACAACGGCGTGCGCTACGCTGTGGGGGTGCCGGAAGTCAAATGGAACGACACATGTGAGCCACACACATGCCCGCTCCCTCACCCATGCTGCCTGCGCTCCACATACCCCTTGCGCGCACACATTCCTTTCAAAGCACGCTCCTCCCACTCCTGATCACGCCTCATCTCACATTGTTCCAACCCACTGCACATCTCCCTTCCTCTCTCACTCTTTCTCCCCTCCCTATCTCCTCCCTCGTTCTTGTTACCAGTGGCGAAGCTAGCAGCAACATGGGCAACACAGCTAGTAACCAACACCTCAGTCAACGGCAACCAGTGCGGCACACTCGTGCACGGCATGTTCTCCCTCCCCTCTCCCTCCCTCTCCACCTCCTCTCTCAAATCCAACACTCTCAACGCCAAGGCCAAACCCGGCCCTCGCAAGTCCTCTGCCCTCCCCTCCTCCATCCAATTCGCCTCCCCTCCTCCCTCCTCCTCCTCCTCCTCCTCCTCCTCCTCCTCCTCCTCCTCCTCCTCCTCCTCCTCCTCCTCCTCCTCCTCCTCCTCCTCCTCCTCCTCCTCCTCCTCCTCCTCCTCCTCCGCCTCTCTGCGTATGGGTCAGAACCTAGCAGCGCTGTCAGGGCTAGCAGCGGGGCAGGTGGTGGGGGCGAGGGCAGGGTTGGGGGTGTGGGTGGAGGAGGGGGGCCGGTACACGAGAGCGGTGTTTGTGGGAGATGCAGGGGGCTCTGACTCTGGGTGCAGTGGCGGCGACTGGAAGGCGTGTGGCCATTACACGCAGGTATGGGTCCTGTGTAATGTCATGACACCTCTTGGCCGTTGCACAGGGCATGATAATTTGTCTAGATTTCCAGCTGCCCCAGCAACATGCATCGCTCTAATACGCGCTCTCGCCTCATGCAATCGTTACCTTCCCTCACACTCATACGACCGTCTTCAGCTTTTCCTCCCCCTAACTGTCACTCTACCCCTCTCTTTCCCCGTTTCCTCCCTCTCCCGCTCCCCTTCATGCAGATGGTATGGAGAAGCACCACATCAGTCGGTTGTGCCACAGCCACATGCCCCTCAGGAGCAGCACAGGTCTGGGTGTGCAACTACTATCCTCCAGGCAACGTCATCAACTCCTACCCCTACTGACACCACGCTCCTCCCACTCTAACCCTGCCCTTGACCCTGCCTTTCTCGGGCCTGCTTTTTTAACCCTGCCTCTCGCACCCTGCCTTTCAACCTCTCCTCCTGCCTCTACCCAATAAGCCCCTACTGCATCGCCTGCATCGCCACAAACGCACGGCTGATGCTGCCCATGCTGCTGCCACTGTCGTTGCTTGTCTCTGCCACTGCCCCCGCCGCCGAAGCTGCTGCTGTGTAATGGCTACGTGCAAGAGAGCTGCGTCGGAACCCCAAGCCTCGGCCCAAGCCTGGAGCCTGTTGCTTACCGTGCCTTGCTGCTTCGGTCTGGATATATTGTCAGGCCAGACCTCGAATTCTGTCGGGGTGGAGAGCGCCTGTATCATTACTGATTGTCTCGCTCACTGCTGTTCGTTACCACCACACCTGGGATTTAGGGAACCTTGGTGCCATGTGTGCACTACACAGACCATGCTTTTCTTGGGATGTACGGTACTTTTGGGTCTGGAAGACCTCGTCGTGTGCTTTCCTCGGGGGTTCAGGGGGTACGTGATGCGATAACCCTGAAGGCCATACAGTTTTAGGTACTGTATGTGGTTATGCGTGTGTGATGCATGCTGCATTTGTTCATTCGTTTAATATATATTTATTGATTTCCTCTGGGATGCAAAGAGATGGCAGTAGAATCCAGACTCATAAAACCTCTCTTCAGACGGCGTGGAAAGTTGCGTTTTTCCACGGATCGTTTAATAACGGGTACCGAGTCCGCAAATACCCAACCCCCAGACCTCATAGGCTAGAACCCTCGCGACCATTCCTCCACCTTCCATACGCTGCACCGCCTACGCCGCTTTCACACTCTCCTCCTACCTTGCGTCGACACACACCGCGCAACCGCGAGTCCTCGTCGACGCTTCCTGCCTGCTCCTTCCGCCCTCATCCCCTTTTCCCGCCTTCCGCGCGCGCCACAGCTTGCGCCATGGGAGGCTCTCGGCGGAGATTGAAGCGGGGGAAGGCGCCGGTGCGCGTGCGCCTGCCCAAGATAAAGAAACCCGCTCCGCCCGCGGTGAAGCTGCCCGACGGCCGAGTGTGCGCCCCTCCCTGCCTCCCAATCCCCCTTTTCCGCTGCCGTTTGCGCTTGCGCATCGCTAAGTCACCGCATGATCCCTGCACACCCCTTCATCCGCAAATCAATTTCCGTGTATCCTCCCCCCTCTCACCCGTCCCCCTACCGCAATTTCATATTCCCTTCCCGCTTCCCCCCTGTCATCCCTTTTCTCAATCTCCCCGCGCGCCCTCATCGGCTCCCGCGCGCAGCATCGAGTGGAATCGCGACGCGTCGTTGCGCAAGAACTACAGCAGCGCGGGCCTCCAAGTGGACCCCTTCTTGATCAAGCCGCGCGCCAAGACCAACGCCAGCTCGCGTGGCGTGTTTCTCGAGCAGGGCGGCGCGGCGGACGGCGAGGAGAGAGAGGCGGACGCTGTGGCCGCCGCGGAGAGTGATTTGGCGGCAGAAGGAGGGGGCGCGGAAGCGGCGGACGGGGGAGCAGGAGGGGAAGGCGAGGGACACTTGTCGCATGGTGAGTGGTTGTCTGGTTACGCTGCTCTGGTTACCATCCCTGTTCCAACATCTCCGCTTTCCGCCTTCCCCTTTCCCACTTTCCGTCTCCACCCCTTCCTCCCCCTTTCCCTTTCCCTTTCCCCCTTCCTCCCCGCCCCCAGAGCTGCTGGCGACGCTGGGCGTGGTGAAGCGGCACCCGGGCGCCCCTCCGCCACGGCTCACGCGCGTGCAGCGCACTGTGGTGGGGCGACTGCTAGCTGTGCACGGCGCGGATTACAAGGTGAGCTCACTGCACTGCGGTTGTTGCGCCTTGGGCCCTTGCGCCTGCCCACACGTTGCTGTTAACAACTCACCTGCTCACCCTGCATGCATTGCTTATTATGTTGCAATCTTGCATGTGCCCACACAAGCATCGTTGCAGCTGCGTTTGCACAAGACGCATGGTGCAAGCAACACGTGTGGAACCCATATCTTCCTTTTGCTGCCATCAATGGTCTTAACCTCCACTCCCTCCCTCACACCCCTTACCACCCCCTGCCTCTCATATCTCCACCCATGCCTACCATCCCCATACGGTATGCCCCCTCTATTTTTGCGACCCCTGCCTCGGCAGGCCATGGCGCGGGACATAAAGCGCAACCGCATGCAGCACTCGCCCGCGCAGCTGCGCCTGCTGTGCGAGCGGTACCTGGCCCACGAGAAGACCCTCCCGGACCCGCAATAGTACACGTTACCGCCCAGGTCGTGCAGCTGTGCTTGCTCCTCAGCGTGACTGCCCTGGCCTGCTTGGTTTCAAATACCCTACTGCGCAGCAGTGTCCTGCTCAGTTCGTAGTGTCCGAATAAGGCATGTGTAATGGATGTATCTATTGTCACTAGTTGCTCGTCATCGGAGAATGCATCCAGTCAGGAAGCTCTTTTATCTCTGGGCAAACAGCACACTGACATTGACTCTTTAAAAAGAAGAGGTACAAACTGACTGTGACTGTGAAGATAAATTCCCCTTGTTACTCATCACAGCGTCATCACAGCACACAAAATCGGACAGACATACACAGGGAAACAACCTGTAACAGCTTCCACTATATCCAATCCACTCTCCTTCGTGGCTCAATCACGAAATCACGAGCAGCAGAACCGAGTCAGCAGCACCGAGTCAATCAACACGTGGCTCACGACCACACGTCGCGCACGTACCGCCCCGCACCCATCATGTCCTGCAGGTGTGCGGCAGCGGACGGTGCCGCCATGCCCCCATGCGCCTGCAGCATGCTCTGCAGCGCCGCATGCACATCCTTCACCATCGCTGCTCCGTCCCTGCTCCCATGAAACGGGCGAAGAGGGGGGGAGGAGGAGGAGAGGAAGGAAGGTGGGAGAGAGAGATTTAGAGGGAGGGACTGTGAGAGAGGGTGAAGGGGGGATGATCTTAGACAGGGTAAGTAACTCGAGCATGAGGAGAGGAAGATGTGCAGTCACCACCCCTTCTGGCCCAACCACCAGATTGAGGTACAACATGCACATCCTCTGGCACCAACACGCACGTGCTGTGTGCTAGCCCTTCCAGCCCCTTCAGGACCTTTTCCCTGCTAGCCCTTTCCCCCGCTCACCCGCATATGAAGACATAAGTGGCTGGGTTGAGCAGCAGCGGTGCGAGCTCCGCTGCTCTGGCTTGCATCTTGTGCTGCACGTATACCTGCCATGACACAGAGCAGAGGGGACACAGTCAGTCAACATGCATGCACATGCACATGGCACATGAGTCAACATGCATGCACATGCACATGGCACATGGATCATTTGCAAGTGTATGCATGCATCCCTCCCTCTACACAAGAGAAGCACAAACACATGAGGTAGCTGAGACAGCCATGAGCACCAAAACACACAGCACAATCACTCCACCACAACAACATATGCTCCCCATTTCCCCCAACCCACCCACCCGTAACTGCTGCCCCTCCCACCACCCTGTCACTACCAGCACGTGAACACGACACAACACGACCAGCACAGCCACATGCACCCACCCTCACACCCCACTCCCCCCCCCCACCCCCCCTTCTTCCCCCCCTCGCCCCACCTTCTCCTTTCCGGCACGGGAGAAGGCCACATCAAGCTGTGACAGCGTGCCATCCGCCACAAACCCCTCAAAGTCCTCCCGGTACAGGAAATCCTCGTCCTCTCTCCTGCACCCGAAGAACAGCCAGCTCTCCCCCGCACCACCCCCCTCGCCCTCGCCCTTGTTCTGTGCAATCAGCCGGCGCCTCTCCTGCAGGAAGCCTCTGAAGGGCGCCACACCGGTACCAGGGCCAATCATGATGAGCGGAGATGACAGTGATGACGGGTGGCAGAACCTACCCCCGGGCTTTGGAAATATGGAGAGGGCGGGGACTGGGGGAGGGAGACGGGGTGTGTCCGCTGCTCCCACTTGCTGCTGCTGCTGCTGTTTTCTCTTAGCCACGCGTTCCCTGTCCTCTGGGGCGAAAGGCAGGGATTGTTCGAGCCATGAGGTGCACACGCCTTTAAACACCCGTGGCCCTGCCAACCCAGCAGCACCAGCAGCAGCACCACCATCGCTGTTATCACCACCAGCACCAGCAGCAGCCGGCACGAGGTCTGGCAGCAGCGGTTTCAGCGGCATGTGCACAAGGCTGAACGCAAACGACACACTGGTACCCGGTGGGTCCGAGGCAAGAGGCGACGACGACAGCGAATAAAACCGCGCGACGAGCGGCGGCAGCGCATCCAGCAGATGAGCCAAATCCGGCTGGCAGGACGGGAACGCCAGCAGCAGCTCTAGCAGGCTGGGCCGGCGCTCCATGACGAGCTCTTTATACGCGTCCTTGCCGCCGCGCGAGGAGAGGAAGAGCAGGCGGTGCTGCTGGCGGCGGTCGCTGCAATAGTCGGCTAGGATGCGCAGCAGGCCCTTCTTGGGCACGCCCTTGATGTCACAGCAGTGCAGCAGCGCGTGGCGTAGCGTGCACCGCGCCGGGATGTGCCCCCCGTCACGACTGCTCGCAGCCGCTGCCCTTGCCACAGCACCACTCCCACCACTCCCAGCACTCGCAGCACTCCCAGCACTGGCAGCACCGTCAGTGCTTTCAGCATCAACCAGGGAGAAGACTCTCTCTCCATCCACTCGCAGCCTTGGCAGCAGTTGCTCCACCATATGAGCATCATTACTCGGCACAACCCCCACGCTGTCACCCGCGCCCATGCTCACCCCTGCATGCACGGCAGCAGATACATCCACCTCCACGTGCACCACCACTCGATCCGACCACTCTGCTGACAGGAATCGCGCCGCCACCACCGGCGCACGCAGCGGGTTGGAGTGGGAAAACGGAGGTGTTGCCGCAGCAGAGGCAGCCGTTGCGGCTGCTGCAGCGGCAGCAGCAGTGGCAGTAGTGGTCGCAGAGGAGGTGGCGGTGTCAGCGTCAGGCTTCTCTCCATCGAGCCAGACAAGGCGAACGCGGCACGCCTGCAGGGGAGGCACTCCTACCAGCTTCACCTCCTCCTGCTGCCCCTGCCCCTGCGCGCCCTGCCCCGCCTTCTGCGCCACCTCCTCCTCTGCGGATGGCAGTGGCGCGGGCGCTGCTAGTGCGTCCTGAATGGGGCCCCATATGGTGGCCGTCCATGCCTCCACCACCTCCTCCAGCCTGGGAGAGAGCGCACGAGCACGGGGCACAATTGTGCAGAGACGAAAACAGGGAAAGAGAGAGCAAGGCGAGAATTAACGAGCTGGTGGGGAGAGGAGGCAAGGCACACGGCACAGGGCACACAGCGAAGGGAACACACAACAACACGTGAAACGCATACGACACAGAGCATGGGCACTCATAGTGCTCGCTCACTCACCCGTCCACCTCGTCTGCCTCGCAGCCCTTGCACAGCAGATGCGCGCCGAGCTCCGGCAGGCGGCGTGAGAACACTCGCGGCACCGCCATGTAGCGCGTGTAGTTGCTGTCGCCCAGCCCTGGTGACGCGCGCAGGGGCAGACAGGGGGTGGGCGGAACGGGCGGGAAGGGGAGGGAATTGTGAGATAGACGAGGGGAGAGGAGAGCAGAGGCGAGTGTATCAGTATGAGTCGCTTCAGTTGGATTGAAGCTGCGAATGCAGGGTGAAAGCGCACTTGATGTGGTATGTGGTATGCACTGCGTGGCGATGTGTGCTGTGTGCGCCTGAGTGGCGTGTGTGTTGTGCTGACACCGCGAGGGGCTCCCCCGCTGACAGCGAGTATAGCCTGAGCGCGGGGCGAGCGAGGGCACGCACCGCAGACGGTGTATTTGAGGTGCGAGAGCAGCGAGGGCGAGAGCGAGCGGCGCTGCAGCGCGCCGATGAAGCGGTCGCAGTTTTCAGGGGGGTCCCCGTCACCTGTGCTCGACACCACCACCACCGCCACCGCCACCCCGCGCAGCTTCTCCTGCTCGCCGCCACGCAGGGGGGGAGGACGGGGACCGGGGGGGCCGAGGAACAGGGGGGACAGGGGAAGGGAGAGGGGGGAAAGAAGGGGGGAGGGGACCGGGGGGGGTAGGGGATGGGAGGTGGAGTCAGAGTAATGAGGGGTAAAAATGAGAGATGGAACTAAACGGCATCCTGTGTTCATGCCATCCACAACCTTCCAGCCCCACTCCCATTCCTCCCCCCCTTCCTCCCCTCCTCTACCCCTCTTCCTCCCTCCTCCCTTTCCCCAATCCCATCCCGCTCCCCACCCCCATCTTCCCCTCGGCCCTCTCTCCGCCAGAGCTTGCGCGCGCGCGCGTACCAGGGAGTAGTCGTTGAGCGCGTGCACGTGCGAGGGCAGGCCGCGCTGCTGCGCCTCCGCGTTGATGGTCTTGGCGATCTCCATCGCGTTGCCCGTCTGCGACCCGTACAGCACCACCATGCCCTCCGGCCCTGCACGCCCCACCGCACCGCACCACACCACACCGGACCGCGCCACACCGCACCCCACCACGCCATGTCACGCGATGACACACCACATGCCACCATAGCGCCATGGGAGCACAAGGGATGAGGGGAAAGATTTTAAAGATAGGATTTATACGAGAGGACGAGTGGGGAGGTTCAGGGTACAGGGTTCGGACGAGGTGAGGGCATGGAGAGGGCAACGCGGCAATACGGCCAGAAAAAACGGAGAGCTGGAG
This sequence comes from Closterium sp. Yama58-4, assembly GCA_947470075.1. NCBI lineage: Eukaryota > Viridiplantae > Streptophyta > Zygnematophyceae > Desmidiales > Closteriaceae > Closterium > Closterium sp. Yama58-4. The sequence goes on along the minus strand of CANIUD010000178.1, from coordinate 205,708 downwards.
AGGGGAGCAACGGCGAGGAGAAGCACGAGAAGAATCGCGTTCCATGTGGACGCATGGGCCATCCGACATATTATACAACACGCTGCCGGATCAGTGCAGTGCAGCTTACTCTTCGGTCCCTCCGCCGTGCCTTCCGCGACCGTGATCGGCGCAGCTGCAGCACGGGCGGCGGCGCGCGTTGCCTTCGCCTTCATAGCGGCCGCCATGGCTCTAGCTCCGGGGGAAATTCCCTGCGCGGCAAGATACGCAGCCGTACCATCCCCCGCGGCATCCCCGCCGTCAGCGGCGGCTTCCGCCGATGGCTTCCCCGCAGAAACGGCTGCTGCTGCTGGCGCAGGAGCTGCCGCTGCGGCGGCTGCAGACGGCGCGGCTGCCGTAGATGCAAATGCTGGCGGAACAGCCGCTTCCCCCGCCGGCTGCGCGCCCGCGGAAGCGCCCGCAGCCGCGGCGCCGGTGTCAAGAGCCCCCGCTAACGCGGATTTCTCCTGAAGCGACCCAAGGGGCGGGGAGGAGCTAGACTTGATCAGCGGAATTGCCGGCGGGGGAAGCGGCGCGAGCCCGCCCCTCCCAGATCCGCCGGCGGTACCCGCTGCGGATTTGTCGTCTTCCGAGGACGGGGAAGAGAGGAGCTGCGTGACGGCTAGGGCTGCGGCGGCGAAAATGATTGGACGGAGAGACGAGGGGAGAAAGTAGCACGCGAGCGCCGTCGCGATGGCGACGCCGCCAAGAACGAGGAGCGGCTTGCGTTGGTCCCACATGTCGAGCCGCTGTTGCCGTTGCTTGATCGAGGTGGACGGGGACGGCGGTCTATGCGACGGTTGGGATTGATTCGACTGGGATCGGGAAGCTTGCTGATTTAGCGGGGTGGGAGGAACCCCCTGTTGCTGTTGCTGCTGCTGATGTACACGTGGCACAGACGAGCCGCCACTAGAGTCTCGATCCAGTATTTGATAGCTCTGCGCATCTGGCGCTGATTGCGAGGAATGGATAGGCTGGTGCGACTGCGATTGCTGACTCGCGAGCTGCTGCTGTCGCTGGCCTAGTTGCTCCCGCAACAGCCGCTGCTTCTCTTCTAGATCTCGTATCGCAAAGCCCGCTTTCTCCCTTTCCTCCATCACCAACTACTAGGTAGATACCTACAAGCGAGCCCGGAAGCTCGCACTGGCGGAAACCACCAGATCGCGGGTCGGATTGAAGGGATGCTCGCTCAGGGATCGCCGACAGTAAGACAAGCCGTGCAGGTGGTGAAACGGTAAAAGAGCGCGGGCGGGACGCGCCAAGGAAAGCACCAGCGCAGCCGACATAGGGCTGGCAGGCGGAGCCGCGATGTGGGGTGGATGGAAGCAAAACCCATCCCCCCACCACAGAAGGACATGCTAGAGTGACCCCCTCCCATCCCCAAGGAGGAGGTGTCAGGTTGAGGAGGTGCCACGGCGAATTGGCCCTTGGGGTCAGAATCGAGATCCGTCGCGGTGCTTGCATCTGAATGTAGGCGCGTGAATCGTTAGCGACAATCCAGCTCACACCACTTTTATAGAAGTCGTAAAAACTCAACAAGGTTAGTATGTGGGAATATACGGTATGTACAACATTGTCACAACTTTAAGGCCTTTCCAGAAACCATAATACTTGTCCAGACGCTTTTTAGATTGTGAAACGTTCTACGCCCTAAAGAGTAGTATCGCTACACTAGTGTACATTCCGTATAACAATGAAATAGTAATCAAAGGTACACTAAGCCAATGTAGTTCTATCTTATCCTATCCACCACAGGTCCACAGCTACTCCATGGCAGCATGCACTGCACAGGCAGAGAGGAAGGCTGAGCTTTGAGCATTGCCAGGACCAAGACGTGCGGGTGCCCTACTAGGGACTGGCTCTGCTCACCCCCACCTCCACCAAATGACATCACTGCTGGCCAGACAGCTTTGTCACTTGGTGGGGGCGGGAGGGGACAGAACCAGTCCGGTTTGGCCCGGAATCGAGTCCCCAGCCAATGCTCAAAGCTTCACCACCTCTCGTGCACTGGCCACATGGCTTGCCAACCATGAAAACACCTGCAGGCAGAAAAAAGACACGCATTAGTCCATGATCATAAAGAGAAGGCAAAAAGAAAAGCATGCATTGAAGCAAATCAACAAACACAATAAACATATGTGCATGAAAAAGAGAGCTCAAAAGTTAGGGGCTGAAACTTATCTGTGGTTTAGGAGCTTGGAGCGAGGAGCGATGCTTGAGCGTCAAGACGCTTCAGCAGGCCATGGCTTGCCACTCACTGAGACTTGCCAGCCATGAAGGCACCTGCAGGCAGAAGAAAGACAAGGATTAGTCCATGATAAAAAAGAGAAGGCGAAAAAAACAGCATGCACTAAAGCAAATCAACAAACACAATAAAGCCATGTGCATGAGAAAAGGAGCTTTAAGGCGGGGGATGAAACTTATCTGAGGTTGAGGAGCGTGGAGTGTGGAGCGGTTCTTGAGCGTTGAGGCGCTCAGCATGCCATGGTACTCCCCATGGATCTTGGGCTTGCTGGAGTGCACCCGGTGCGCAAGGCCTAGGGGGTCCATGGCGTGTAAATGGCGCTTGGAGAACCTGCCATGAGGCAAAATAAAACAAGTCAGTGACTGTAGAGTTGAAGCACAACTTGACAAAAAACAGAAATCAGCAAGCGTGGAGTTACCAGTCAAATAGCATTCGAGCAAGAAAGCAAGGGAAAAGGCTCAAGTTTGAAACTTATCTTGCAAAGCTTGAGAGTTGAGGCGCCTCAGCAGGCCATGAATCCTGATTCTTGTTCTTGTTGAAATCCCTTTGTGCAGCAAACCTGCCAAGTGAAGTAGGAAATTTGAGTTAGTAGACCAGGTCAATGAATGCAAAGGAACGAACATGCAGTAAATGGCTAAAACGAAGGGACAAAAACAACTTACTGCTGGCGGACAGAGAGGAGGCACCTGCCAGGTGCTGTTGGCAGGTACGTTCACCCCGCCTTGGAGCTTAGCCGTGAGGTGGTTTGAATAGAACCTGCAAGGATATCAAAGGAACTAGGTTAGTATGAGCAGTAAACCAAGCATGCAAAAAACAGACGGTGTTGAAATGGTGCAAGTGCCACAGAGCCTACCTGTACCAACTAAAAAACCTTAAGGGGACCTTTACCAACACCTTTACCAACCTTCACCTTAACCAAACCTGAACCTGAACCAAGGGGGGGGGGCTCTGTGGCGTGAAGAACGTGTGCTTGATACGTTAAACCTTCACCAGCCGTGGAGATGCTCCACTGTTGTCCGCCATGAAGCATGGCAGAACGCCATAAGATGTTGCTCCTCCTCCATAAAACCTGCAAGTAAAGAAATGAATGAGAATTAGTAAACGTCGGACAGTAATGCATGCAAAACGAAAAAAAGCTTGGTAAAAACGAGCCAAATACCAACCAAAAAACCTTTAGGGAGACCTTTACAAAACCTGAACCTGTACCTAACCTGTACCGGGGGGTGGCTCTGGAGTGTGAAGGTTTGAAGAGATACTTTCAACCTTCACCTTCAATACCCGTGGAGCTTCTCCTCCGTTGCCCGCCATGAAGCATAGAAGGACGGCAAGGATGTTGCTCCTCTTCAATCTTCGAAAGTACGCCTCGCATTCTCCATTAAAACCTGCGAGTGTAGAAAGAACATATAGTTAGTATACGGAAGTGAAGAAAGCATGCAACAAAATTAACGACTTTGCGAAGTGAAGAAAAAAGTGCTGACCCACCACAGAGCCAATACCAAACCTGTACCAAAAAACCTTTACCACACCTGTACCGAACCTTTACCAAACCTTAACCGGGGGGAGGAGGCTCTGTGGTGAGTGATGGTGGAGGGTGATACATTCGACCTTCACCGTCACAAGTCGGGGAGATCAATGTCGCTTCAGCCACGTCGTAGATGGCGTCGCGAAGAGGTTGACGAAGAGATGCGGATCCACGACGATCCGATGCTTACCATGGCGTCCTGCGCATAATAGAACGAGAACCATTGTCAGAATCGAAGTCGAAATAAACTGAAGGTCGCGTACATAAACGGAATCAGGTCGCTGATACAAGAATGTGATAAGGACGGTCGTTGTACCTGACGTAAAAACGACGACAAGCGAAGTCGACTCGCTACGTTGCAGAAACTCCGACGGTCCGCGAGCAGTCTGAATGGTGTCGACGTGAGAAGATGGTGATAATTCGAACTGGTAAAGCGATCGGAAGCCAAGCTCACTAGCAAAATGCCTAGAAGGCTGCAGAAATAAACTGAAATTCCAAGAAGAGTCGGAATACGACGTGAGCCTGAAGATGCGTGGAATGTCTGACTACGGACCGTTGGAATGAGCTACTCGGTGAAAACAATGAACGGTTGGAAATCCGCCTTGCTGGCTTCTATGGTGGTCCCAACCGTGCCACCGTGGCGAATGGTGGATGGATCAGAAAAAATCGCCGACAAGAAGATGAACCCAGCTCTGATTGGACCACCAAATGTACCCTAGCGTCTAATTGGACCGCCAAATCTACCTTAGCGTCTGATTGGACCGCTTAATGTGCAACAAAATTCTATATCCTCAATCTGGGACAGGTATGCTGTTTCAACGGCGCGGTTGGATGGAAACACAAGATTCAGAAATCTAGTGACGTGTGCTGTAATACTTCCGCTCATTTAACCGCCGGAATCCGTTTCCCGAAGCGTGCTGCAAAATTGAGCCGCTATAATGGCTGGTATGCGGCTGGCGGAAGAGATGGGAGGGAACTGAAGATCTGTTTGGGTCTGACACAAGCAGCGATAGAGAGGAGCGGCGGAGGAGGTGTAAAATCATCATCTGCCAGAGGGAGAAGCTGGGGTCATGGTTTAGCGATGTGGCGAGCTTACAAGTAACTGGGTTTCGCGAACCCTTGTTGTAATTCCTGAGTTCCCGTTGAGTGGCGACGTGGGTTGCGAAAGGTGTGGCGTCGGTAAGTAATTTCGTCATTCTGTGAATGCGCAGACCTGGAGGGGGAACAAGGGAGGATGTCGGTTGTGTGAAGGTCAAATATGGTTGGACACGGTTTGGGTAATTTTTGCGTGTTTGCAGTTTCCTGCACAGTCAGTCTCACACGGTCACATCACGGATATATTGTGCGTGGTTGGAATTATCCGCGTTCTCGAGTGCTTCATTTCTAACTCGAAAAACGGCGAGTCCATTCATTCTTGCCTTTCGACCTAGTTCTGGATGTACGAACGAGGGAAACTAGGTCGGAGTGAATGAATGATTGCATTTCTTATGTGAACACATCCGCACGCTGGTCTCACAGGGCGGAATGAATGAATGAATGCTGCCTATCTGATGTGAACACGTCGGCACGCGGGTCTCCGAACCAGCGTCCGAGCCACCTCATCCCGCCTTTTCAAGTACCGAGCCACCTCTCCTGCCTGTCATTGCTGACTTGGATTACCTGCAACGCAGGCCAGCAGCAACCTTGCGAAAAAAAACTGCCTGCCGAAAGTCGCACGAAGCAGCTGCCCATACTCTTGGCTCCGTCATCCACCGCCACACGAATCTCGGGCAAAGATCATATTGGGGCCGGAAAATAGCAGGGAGGTGTCCAAATTAGGGCCGGGTAAATCCTGACCGTTCGATACATCCCCGTAGCTGCCCATGTGGCTGGGCCGATTACCCGAACCGAGATTCTGAGGAAATTACTAAAATCTTGACGTTTTTCATTCAATATTTTTCTCATACGAAGCTCGCGTCGTATTCCTCTGGAAGTATGTTTCTTCGTGTATATTTTTAAGAGACACATCACTCAACGTGACAAAAAAAATAAAACCCACTCGGAAACGGATGCGACTCGGGGAGGCATCAACCCTAAACTCCTTGCGGGTTCCCGTGTTTAGGGTTGATCCCTGGGAAAATATGTCAATGGTAACTTACATGGGGCACTTTAACGTGTACGTTAAAGATTTCAACGCGTTTGGTAACTCGCTTAACGCGTTTGGTAACTCGCTTAACACGTTTGGTAACTCGCTTAACACATTTGGTAACTCTACACTAGCAGCCCATCACGCGAATGGTAACTACATGAAATTCCCGCCGAAATCTTCCTGAAAATAAGGAATTTATCGAGTTTGAGAGCTTTTACGCACATCATTATCTTTCTTGAACGCGTCCCGCCACGAAAATTAAGGACCCCGTTTGTTCTATTACCACGGACCGAAAAGTTCAGAATTTATATATAATTATGTAGCTCGTACAAAAATGGATAACATCATATTTTGATAACTATTCTCGAAAGGTCATAGGGAATTTTACTTTTTTTTTAATACTGCAACGTTGGAAGATTTTTTCATGTGGAAAAAAACCTTTTCAAAATTACATCTTTTTTTTTTTTTTTAAATAAAGATCCATAAACGCCTGGTCGCAAGAAGTTTAAGGTTGTTGCTCTCAAATTTATTTGCCATCTGAAAGGGATATAGATTTGTTTGCCCCGGCTGCACGATAGAATAAAGTACAAACAGTTTGCGGAAAGTGCGCCAGAAACATTTATGTAAGAAAAGCTGTTTCAACAAAACTTACGTTTCTGTACTTTGCTTGAAAATCGGAAAGTGTGTCAGGATTTCGGAAAGTGTGTCAGAATTTCGGAACTTTGTGTCAGAATTTCGGAGAGTGTGTCAGAATTTTCTGCTTCAGGATTTGTCAATTTATTCTGACGCGAGCGGGAAAAACCAGAATCAGGCTCAATTTCGGTGGGAATTTCATGTAGTTACCATTCGCGTGATGGGCTGCTAGTGTAGAGTTACCAAATGTGTTAAACGAGTTACCAAACGTGTTAAGCAGGTTACCAAACGCGTTAAGCGAGTTACCAAACGCGTTGAAATCGTTACCGTACGCGTTTTAGTGCCCCATGTAAGTTACCATTGACATATTTTCCCTTGATCCCTCCCGAAAAACCGTCCGGATTTGCTAAGGGTTTTAGTTTTTTAATTCCCTAACAGTGCCTGGTAGCGTCGTCTAGTGCTTGGTGGCGCTATCGGCGTAAAGTTTCCTTTCAATCCGTCACGACGCGTAAGAACCTCTGACAAGTAAAAACAATTTCACGATTATGGGAATTCCAGTAATTTACTCTAAATGTCTAGGTTCGACTACCCGGCCCTGATTTGGACACCCTCTGCTATTTTCCGGGCCCAATATGATCTTTGCCCCACGAATCTCGATGCTGTGTGCACCAAAGGTCGTCGCACAGCTGTGCGACTGCGGAAAACCATGCGAATCACAGACATGCCCAACCTCTGCGACGGTTGCCTTTTCGGTCCAGCGAATGTACTTCCTTCCACTCCTCTTCACTTCACTCCACCACTCCTCCATTCTCTCATTTTCCCCTCGCGTGCACTCCCTAGGAGGAGCTTTCCTTATCACACGAGCTCGCTCCGCGTGCCGCGCGCTGTGGAGTGGAGCCTCAGTGCGTGGTGGTAATCCTTATCTGCAGCGGACGGTCCCTCACTCACCGTGTTTTCATCGGTTGTGAACGAGATCCTCTTGGCTTATCCGCTCGACTGTCGGATTATGCGATCTCCGTTCACCAGCTGCGTCGCTCGAGTAGCGAGGGGAGCATATCGTCGCATCCACACCGTCGAGCAGCTCTCATTTCCCTCACCCTCGCCAATCGTCTCACCACTCATCGCCTCCGCTTCCTACACAACCCTTGCCGACGCTTCTATCACCTCACAACGCCTAGCATCCCCTAACCCCTTGCCCTTCTCCGTCAATCGCGCAGGAGAATTCCTGCTGCCTTCAGTGACCGCGTCTGCAAGTGCTGCCCGAATCGCATCCGTTCGAGCCATGGAGGTCCTCGCCGCTCCCCACGCTGACCCTCTCTCGGCGTCGCCGGCGTTCGCCAATCGCGCGTGCGACACCCCCGTGCTAACGTCAGCAGCGGGAAAAGCCCTCGCAGTCGCGTCGGAGAATTTTCACACTTCCGCTGCCAAAAAGGCACTTGCCCCCGCATCGGGTCCCAAATCTGCTCCTGCGGCTGCTGCTGCGGAGTCTACCGGCGGCAGCGGCGGCGGCGGCGAGGGTTCCGGCGGCGTGAAATCCGCGGAGAAGCGGCACCGCGCGCGCGTGTACACGCGGACGGGCGACAAGGGCACGTCGTCGCTGTACACGGGCGAGCGGCGGCGCAAGGACGACTGCGTGTTCGGCGCGCTGGGTGACGTGGACGAGCTGAACAGCGCGCTGGCCGTGGCCGCGGAGTACTGCCGCGTGCAAGGGCTCAAGGAGCTCTGCGACCAGGTACGCGCTGCGACGCGTGCGACGTAAGCGCACTTGTGTCGCATGTCGCATAGCACATGCAGCATGTTATGAAAGAACCCTGTCGCGCCAAATTCTTACATGAGGAGGGTTTTGTTTGGCAAATGAGGTCAGAAAAGTGATACCGGGAATTGACATGCCTCGCCTCGCGTCTTTTCGTGCCCTCCCTTCAGATCCCCATCCCGCTCTCCTCCCAATCACTCCGTCTGTCCTCCGTTCTCGTTTCTCCTCCTAGTATCATTCAATTCCTGTCAACCTTCCCTCCCGACTTTCCCCCGCGCCCCACCCCAATCCACCTCCTTAGATCGCGGTCATCCAGTCGCGGCTGCTCGACGTGGGGTCGGTCGTCGCCACGCCGCCGTCGTCCGCATCCGCCGCGAAGCTGCAGCGCGTGCGGTTCGATCCGACGGCGGTGGACACGCTGGAGCAGTGGATCGACGCGCTGGACGAGAAGCTGCCGCCGCTCACCGCCTTCATCCTCCCCTCAGGTGCCCCCTCCTGCCCCGTGCTCGCCGCCACGTGACTCTTTGCTTGCTTGGGCGATAGCTAAGGGCGGGTGATGAAAGGGAAGGGTAGGGGAGGAGAGGGGAGAGGACCTGGGTTGGCAGGGGCCTGGTGCACTGCCCGCAAGACCTTTGTGCGTCTAAGTCTGTGCCCCCTTGATGCACGCCCAACCGTAGTGTACCACTCAAGTTTACCAGTGCTGTTCTCGCGTGCATTTCTCCCCAATGCATCCCCCGCTCCCAGGTGGCATGGCAGCAGCGCACTTGCACTTGGCACGATCCATCTGCAGGCGGGCAGAGCGCGCTGTAATCGCCGTGGCAGCAGAGGATGAGGAGCAGCAGCAGCAGGAAGCACACGAGGCACAGGAAGGCGGTGCTACCGCACCAGACGCAGAGGCGCGCCTGCCGCGCATAGACCCCACGGTGATGCGCTTTGTGAACCGCCTCAGTGACTTCCTCTTCACTGCTGCCCGCTTTGCCGCGCAGCATGCATGCCGCACAGAGACAATCTACAAGAAGGCAGCTGTGTAGGGTACTGAGTGACTTAACAGGGTGACTCCTTGTATCGCTAAGCTGGGAAGCCTGTGACAGTTTTTGCAGGTCACTGCTCCCATACCTGTCATGGGCTAAAGATTCTGCTGTGAAAGTACGGTAGTACTTACAGAGATGCTCTGTTTTTCTATAAAGCGGCGTGGAGCTCCAGCAGAAACTATGCAGTAATGTGGTGATTGCATATTAAGGATGCTGATGCTGTATGGTGCCTGAGGAGGGCTTGCCTGAAATAAATACCGTGCCTACCATATGCATAACGCAAGAGCAAGGTCGAAGATATGTACTGTACCACAAAACTTTGTACACGGATGACAAATACCAGGACACCAAGACCAGCACAATAGGCTTTGTATGGACAAGTTTGTGGTTCAGCACCATCTGCCAAAACCCCTAAGCCATAGTAAAAAGCAGGCTCTCCACCACCATACAATATGTATGTAGGCCGGAAACCTCTAGGAGAAGTCACGGTCGGGGAAGAGCAGCGGCGCCACAAGCGCCCAGACATAGAGCAGCGCCGTGCCCCACTGCTGCAGCAGCTTCACGGACACCGACCCCCACCCCACATCAATCAGATACTCCGCCTCGCCGCCACCCGCTACCTGCGCTGACGACCCCACGCCCCACCCTGTGAGCAGCATGGCGGAGTAGGCGGCAGCGAGTGCAAAGATGAGGTGGAAGAACGAGTAGTTGTACGCCACGGGCTGCTCTGCTGCTGCGTCGCTTGCGGAGGTGGTGGTGGTGGAGGTGGCGGGGGAGGTGTCAGGCTTGGATGAGTCGGGGGCGACAGTCGTGGGGAGCAGCGGGTGCTCCAGCTCTGAGGAGTGGGGGGGAGGGTGGGGAGGGTGGTGGGAAGAGAGGGGGGGAGCAGGGTGGGAGAAGAAAGAGGCGAGAGTGTAAGTGCAGGGTTGGAGAGGAAGGAAGAAACAGAAGCAGGAGGAATTACTGAAACTCAGTTTGGAAACACGAGTCGAGAGCAAGAAGTCACGGCACCACAGAGGCAAGAGCTGCTACGCGGCAGCACAGAGACAGAAAGCGGAAGAGACAGGTGGCAATACCCTGGTCATCATCGGGCGGTGAGAGCAGAGCAGTGGAGGAGCCAGCCCGGAAAGCAGAGTACGCGACAGAGAGCAGCGCGCCGAGCATGGAGAGAGCGAGGCGCGTGGAGGAGAGGGAGTTGAGGTGCGGCGCGAGGCCGTTGCACTCGTAGTCACGCGGTTCAGAGCAGAGCGCCGTGGCTGCCACGTACGTGCTGTACACCGAGATGATGGACGCCGGTAGCAGACTGCCGTTCACCTGCACGGGGGGAAGGACGAGTGACAGGGGAGGGGGAGGGAGAGGGAGGGAGGTAGGGAGAAGGGGGGAAGGGCGGGAATGGGGAGGGGGAGGGGGTGGGGGTGGGGAAGGGAAGAAAAATGCATGGTGAGGTCAAGTGATGTGACTTCGGAAGAACGTGGAATGATGGGAATGGGAAAGGGAGGGACAGAAGGGAGAGGGGAGGGGGGAAGAGGGAGGGGGTGTGAAGCAAGCAAACAAAGAAACACAGAGCAAGATGCAAGAAGTAGAGAAGCAATGAATAGCAGCGCGCGACGACGGTGGGCAGCGCAGCGCACCTTGTTGTGCAGGGAGACGGCGGTGAGGCCCACGATAAGGATTGCGGAGAAGAAGAGGATGAGCTGGTTGGTCTGGCAGGTGTCGCTGTTGGGCACGAACCACACGGCCAGCACGATCAGCAGCGCCACACACACCACGTACGCACCGATGGACACCACCAGCATCGCCATGTACCTGGTGGTGAGAAGGATAGATAGAGCACAGCGGAGGGGAGGGGGGGGGGGGGAAAGAGGGACGCGGAAGACGGAAGTGCAGAGCAGCGTGAGGGGACTAGCCGGAAAGTGGAGCGAGCCCGAGCGAGGAAGGAGAACGCGGGGGAAGGCGGACAGACGGACAGCACGCATGCATGCGCTCTTCCTTCGCTATCCAGGCTACGTACGCGCGGCCTACGCGGACGCCTTGCCTTACCGTGCGCTGCTCCTGCGACACGCGACGTACCATCGGTGCTCGTCGCGCGACGCCCAGTCGTCGTTCCACGCGAAGACGAAGTCGAGGAGAATCAGCGCCTGCACGAACAGGAAGATGAACGACCCGCCGCGACACACGTAGCCTGCATAGCGGGAAGCGGGGGAAGCGGGGGACGGGGGAAACGCCAGAACGAGGAAGTAACTAGATGCAAGTAGGTGTAAGCTTGAGAGAAGAAACATGGAACGTGGGTTGACAACACTGAAGAGAAAGCAGGGAGAGAACGGGAAAAGGGAAAGAGGCGAAGAGGGAGGAAGGAGGGAGAGGGTGGGTGTGGGAGGGGTGGGTTGGGGGGGAGGAAGGGGGGAAGGGCGGGTGGGAAAAGACCGAGCGTATAGATTGTGGCAAGTCCGGCGCGTACCGTAGAAGGAGACGGCGGAGTCCGGCACGAGGAAGGCGACGACGAGCAGCAGCAGCCACGCGACGAGCTTCACGAACCAGCCGCCGTGGTGCCACGCGTCGCGGTAGTCGGACTCCTTGCGCACGTTGATCAGCAGCAGCGCGAGCAGCACGAAGAAGAGGCTCGTGCCCAAGGACACGCGCAGCACCGCCTGCTCCTGAAACCACGCGTCGTCCGGCACGTGTATCACGTGCAGCGGGTCTAGCTCTGTCGCGCGTCCGGAATGAGGACGCGGGGAGGAGAGCGAAGATTCGGAGCGGAGGCGGGAACGGAAGGGAAGGAAACGGATACATGAGGTCGAAGGAAATAAGGAATGATAATATAAAAAAAGCAGACGAAAAACATCTGAGGTCGTTTAGGGAGCAAGGAAAGTTTTGAACGGCAACGCACTTTCCGCAAACGTGAGCAGCGGTTGCGCGTAGTCACGGACGAGCCACGAGAGCAGCAGCGACAAGGCGAAGAGCACCACATAGGCGAAGCGTGCCGTGCTTCTATTGATGCTTCCGACAACGGTCCTGCACGCCTCGCACGCGCACGCCGTGCAGCACACGGCGGCACACGACGGACCCACTCCCATGGCTTGCTGCTGGGAGGAACAGCCGGTACGTCAAACACTAGAACACAAACCAGACTGCGAGATTGACGCGTGAAATAGCGAGATATGGCTGGAAATAGAGATAGCCAATAAACTACACAGTGATAAAGCTCGAAATACCAGGTAGGTTCCACCAGACCAGAGTGCTCGCAGGCGAGAAAGAAAACCTAGCACCTAGCACGTGTGGTTGCAACAACAGCAGAAGTCAGACGAGAATAGAATGGATGGCGTACGAGCGTGTGTGGATGATTGAACCGAATGTATGGGCGAAATCGCGCGCATCGGCGGAAATCGTGTTTGTCTCAAAAGAATCGACCCAAATTGCTCCCCGCTCGCCACGTGGGCGTTTTTCTCAATTGATTCGACCCCCTTTCCCCCCGTCCCCCCACCCCGTTTTTCCCGCCCTTGCCCTCCGAAATTCGGGCACCCGCTGGAATTTTGCGAAATCACAAAAAGTCACGAATACGTGCTCCTTACGTAAAGCAAATCCACCATGTAGTTGTGGCATGCCACATCAGCTTTCGCAATCGAAAATTTCGGCGGTTGCTTCTCAATCTCAGGAGCTTCATATGCACGTTGATTGTATCGTATTCTTTTGGATTAGCCCATCCCAGTAATGTAGATAGGGACGCAAAAAAACACATAACAAATGAACCTATGGTTTTTTTAATGTTTTTTTATGTATCTACATGAAGCTTTTTCCAGAAAACATAAAAAAATAAGAGTTCAATTTCATAGATTTATAATAGTAATCACTTCATGGTAAATCAAAAGAGATATCTTTTGAAATAGGTAGATATTTTGCTTGATTTTACTTCTTGATATTATTTAGAACAAATATATACTCGTATTACAAATATTCAAAAAAAAATTACTGCAGTGGCACATAATGAATAAAATCCATATTACTGCTAAATTTATCATTGAAATTTATAGGTGTTCTGTCCCAAAGGGGGCCATTCCCCCCTCCTTTACCTTCTGTCCAATCAGATGTCGCTCGCATGTTGAAATATAAGCGTTACGAAAAAGCACGTACTCGTGACTTTTTGTGATTTCACGAAATTCTAGCGGGTGCCCGAATTTCGGAGGGCAAGGGCGGGAAAAACGGGGTGGGGGGGCGGGGGGAAAGGGGGTCGAATCAATTGAGAAAAACGCCCACGTGGCGAGCGGGGAGCAATTTGGGTCGATTCTTTTGAGACAAACACGATTTCCGCCGATGCGCGCGATTTCTCCGAATGTATGTTTGGCCAGGGAAGATGGAGAAACGTGAGTGGTGCCGCGAGGTTGGGTACGTTTGAAAAAGGTTGACCGTAACCAAGCCCTGGGAGCTCCGACCCGAAACGGTACGGTACTCAGCTCGTGACGATGAACCCTGGGGGGAGAGGAAGAGGCGATGTTGCTTGAGACGGCGGAGGGATGGGCGGATAACAAGTGCACCGACTGGTCAGTGCAGGAAATGCAAGGGCCGCGGAACATTGCTTCCGCGGCTAGCGCTTCGCTGGGGCGAGGGAACGGGATGGTGGTAGTAAACATCTCGAAAGTTCGGGGGTGTATAAAATTCAGGTAAGAAAGTTTACAAGGCCTGAGTATAAGTTTCTAGGTGGGATTTGAATCAGAATTCAGCAAACCCTTCTCAAATTGGTGCTTGCATTTGAAAATTCGGCTCAGCAAGTCTCAGTGCCTGCCTGTGTACATATGTTGTGGTTGCTTGCAGTGAGCATGCAAGAATCTGTGGATTCTTGCATGTGCCTGGGATTGATTGCTCCATGAAATCTTTGCCAAAGCGATGCTTAAGTTGTGAGGTGGAGCAGGTCATGTGGAGGCACTTAGCATGCTGCTGGATGGCTGGCTGGCTAGTTGACTGGATTGCCGGTTGGCTGGATGCTTGGTAGCTTCGCTGGTTGGCCAATTGGCTGGCTGGCTGTTTTGATTGGCTAGTTAGCTTGCTGGCTGGAGGCCTGGTTCTGTGCCTACTGCATCAGGCATACTGCATGATGTGTGTGGGTGAGTGCCCTGCTGTTCCACCTCTCCTCACGACTCTGTGTGCTTCTCATGCCAGCCCCACCTCACCCTCACTCACAGCCGTGAACGAGGGCATGGCCTGTAGCAGCCAAGTCGTCTCTCTGTACTGCTTGGGTGTTTGTGCCCAGGCGCCTCCCAGACTCCCACCCCACCCACCTATTTCACAACATGCAAGCCCATCCCACCACAGCGCAGCGCAACACAGCGCACCTAAGCAACAACATGCACGTCTAAGCATGGCTAAGGAGAGCTAAGCATGGCTAAGGAGAGCTGCGCATGGCTAAGCATAGAAGTGGCACATGTTGAGCTGTTGGTAGTTCACCCCCTTGCGCCACCCCACATGCTCTTGGCGCTCTTGCCCTGCACTTCACCACAGAAGAATCACTTGAGAACTGCCAATGGGACAGGAAGAGGACACGGAAGAAATGTGGGAGAAAAGAGATCAGTTAGACACTTACAAGCTGTAAAAGCGCATATTAACAGAAAGTGGGGCTGATCAAAAGGCACAGATAATTGTGTATCACGTCAGATCGCCGTGGTGTAGCAAGCACTAAGTGAGAAATACGTAAGCTAGGCCATCAACTTCCCCCTGCAGAATCCCCCATCACACCTACCATGAAGAATTTGCAGCATTGCTGATTCTGCCACTACTTCCCGGTTGGTGTTGCCAGAAAGAGCCACTGGACATGGAGAGCGGAGGGAGGACAGGGCAGCATCATAAAAGGGTAGGACAAACAACATGAGACGGATTAGAGGAGACATCAGAGCCTAGTCAAGAATGCAACTGATGTTGAAACAAAAACAATCGAGAGTAATTGGAAGCACTAGGGTAAGCTGAACTCACCCCTCTATTGCTGCAGCTGCAACCCCTGTAGTGGCCATTGATGGTGCAACCACCACTGCCACCACTGCTGCTGGTTCCCACTCACTGCCATTCCCGTCCGTCTCGCAGGCCGTGAGGCACACACACGCAGGCAGCCGCACAGAAACGACACAATAAGGGAGGGAGGGTTAGAAGCAGCAAGAGGCGAGTGGTGGAGAGAATGTCAACAGGCATGACTCTTGCCTCTGCGCGGCGACACTCTAAGACTCACTACACTCCCCCCCTGCAAGCATCCCTCATCACGTACCATGCTCCAGCTACGCGTTTTCTCCTCCTTGGCAGCCACTGCTTCCCTGAGTGCTGGAGGTGAGGGGAAGACGGATGGCAAGGAAGAGCAGGAGAGGCTCGAGCAGGGAGAGGAGAAGCGAGTAGATGAGATGCTGAGAATGAGAAGAGAACGAGCTCTGACATGCCAGACGCGAGTGGTGATGAAAGGTGTCGTAACAGAGGAGAGGAGAGGGTAGGAAAGGAGGGGATTAATCACTGAACAGAGTGGCATGGAAATCTGGCAACACAGCATGGAATACACAAGACAAGATGGAACGGCACAAGGGAAAGCAGGACAAGGCGAATGGAGAAGTGGAATACAACTTAATTTGATCCACTCACCACTTGTTGACTGCTCGCCATCATCCCTGAGTTGCTGCAGCCACTGGTGATCCCTGAGTTGCTGCAGCCAGTGCCCCGTTGAGTGCTGCAAGCGAGGGGAGGAAGGATGGCAAGGAAAAGGAGGAGAGGCGTGAGAAAAGAAAGGAGAAGCAAGTGGATGAGAGGTTGAGGATGAAAAACAGAACACGACACACCAGAGGAGATGGCAGATGGAATCTGGAGGACAGACAGCGACTTGAACATAACGCAGGATGCACGTTTGTCCCGGTTACCTCTTGCACTGGGAAAAAAGAAGCTTGTTGTGAAGACCCAACACTTAGGCAGGCAGCCGTGCGAAGAGCAATCTGCCACACACTCCAGGGCTTGGGGGCTGAGAGGCACATCCACAACGCACACACTCAAACAAACGAGCACACGCAAACACACACACACACCCACTCACTACCATTCCCGTCCGTCTCGCAGGCCGTGAGGCACACACACGCATGGGGTGGGGAGAGAGGCAGCCGCACAGAAACGATACAACAAGGGAGGGAGGGTTAGAAGCAGCAAGAGGCTAGTGGTGGAGAGAAGATCAACGCATGACTCTTGCCTCTGCGCGGCGACGCTCTAAGACTCACTACACTCCCCCCCTGCGAGCACCCCTTAGCACGTACCATATTCCAGCTACGCGTTTTCTCCTCCTTGGCAGAACCTGCGGCTCCTTTCTCACGCCTCCGCCCCAAGCAGCACCCGGCTGAGCCCCGTGCTCCAGGCTCCACGCTCCAGGCGTGCTGCTCAGGTTGCTCGTCGTCTGCTGCTGATATCTGCAATAGGAAGGGTGTGTGGCTTGTGAGTTGGGCCAAAACCAACGGGTGGCGCGAATTCAGAAAGCAGTGAAGCACTTTTAATGCAAGCGACGAGCACTTGCCATCACAAAAGGGAAAGCGTTCGGAGGAGAAAATACTTGGCTGAAAAATCAAGGCGTTGTTGTTACCGCTGCTATAAGTGACCAACGCTGCTGCTGTGTCTCGGTCGGGCAGAGACGATGCCTGCTAGCTTGTCACCCCCCGTCCACTCCGCGCCATTCCCCTCCGCCTCGCAGGCCATGAAGCACACACACACACACACACAAGGGGAGAGGCGCACACGCAGACAGAAGCAGCGCAACAAGGGAGGGTTAGAAGCAGCAAGAGAGGATGCGAGTGGCGGAGGCAAGGTTAGAAGAGACACGACTCTTGCCTCTGCGCGGCGACACTCTATGACTCACTTCAACCCCCCCTGCAAGCATCCCCGGGCATGTACCATGATCCTTCACTTGAGGCGTGCTGCTCCGGGTTGTCTCTCGTGCGAGCCAGCAACGGCAGCCCATGCATTCCCCGTCCGTCTCGCAGGCCGTGAGGCACACACATGCACGGGGAGAGAGGCAGCCACACAGAAACGATGCAACAAGGGAGGGAGGGTTAGAAACAGCAAGAGGCGAGAGCTGGAGGCAAGAAAATCAGACAGACACGACTCTTGCCTCTGCGCGGCGACACCTTACGACTCATTTCACTTCCCCCTTGCAAGCACACCCTGGCACGTACCACGCTCGGTCAGCAGCTCTGCTGCTCCTCGCCATGCCTTCACTTGAAGCGTGCTGCGCGGTTGTTGCAGCGCCACGCCTTCTCCCCAAGCAACGCCCTGGCGCTGCTCGTGCTCCTGGTGGCTCATCGCTTGCTGCTGCTGCTGCTGCAGTCGTTGCTCTCGCTGCCACCACCACCCGCACCGCGAAACGTACTGACGCTCTCTGACGCTCCTGAAACGCACTGACGCCGTACACTGATGCACCACATCCCATCCCATCATACGGCCACTCACGCGCGTGCTTGGAGGCCATGAGGCACGCACTCGCAGACACACGCATGCATGCCGTCACAGAAACAGAGACACGAAGAAATGGTTGGTTAGTTGCAGAATGGGAGTGGCGACTAACGGCAAGAGGAGACATGACTCTTGCCTCTGCGCGGCGACACCCTACGACTCACTTCACGGCCCCCCTGCAAGCACCCCCTGGCACGTACCATGCTCCGCCTGCCGCTTGGCCGCTCCTGCGCAACGCCTTCACCCCAGGCGTGCTGCTCCTCGTTACTCCGTTGCTGCTGCTGCTGCTGCAGTCGTTGCCCTCGTCGCGACCGCCGCCGTGTTTCTGCCTTTGACGCGCCAATGTTCCGTTGATGCTTCTTCCGCTCGCTCAACGCTTGTCTCTCGTGCAAGCCAGCAACGGAAGCCCCGTCCACTCCGCGCCAGTCCCCGTCCACTCCGCGCCATTCCGCGTCCACTCCGCGCCATTCCGCGTCCACTCCGCGTCAGTCCGCGACCAGTCCGCGCCATTCTCCTCCACCTCGCAGGCCGTGAGGCACACAAAAGAATGGGAAGAGAAAACACGCACACAAGAAGCGGCGAAAAAGGGTGGGTTAGGATCAGCAGGAGAGGAGGCGAGCGGTGGAGGCAAGGGCAAGAGACACGACTCTTGCCTCTGCGCGGCGACTCACTACACGTCCCCCCTGCAAGCACCCGCTGGCACGTACCAACATGATGAACCGTTTGCCGCTCTCCGCTCCTGCGCTACGCTTTCACTCCAGGCGTGCTGCTCCTGGTTGCTCGGTTGCTGCTGTGCCACGGTTCCGCTTCTCCTCGCTGCGTCGGTCGTCTCTCGTGCGAGCCAGCAACGGAAGCCCGCCCATTCTCCGTCCTCTCGCTGCCATTCCCGTGCGTCTCGCAGGCCGTGATGCACACACACGCATGGGGAGAGAAACAGCCACACAGAAACGACAAGGGAGGATTAGAAACAGCAAGAGGCGAGTGTTAGACGCAAGGTAAAGTGGTATGACTTTTGCCTCTGCGCGGCGACGCTCTAAGACTCACTACAATACCCCCCTGCAAGCATCCCCTCGCACGTACCATGTGTCTGTCGCGGCTCTGTCGCTCCTGCGCCACGCTTTCCCTTCAAGAGTCACGCCTGGCTGCTCGGTCGTTGCTCTCGTCGTGGCCAGGTTGCTCCAGGTTGCTCGGTTGCTGCTGCTTCCCGTTGATCAGTCGCTGATGCTGCTGCTGCTGGTATAGTCATTGCCCTCGTCTCGTCGTTGTCTCTGCGTCGCTGTGTTGTAGAAATGAAGCGGCGGAAATAGCAGAAAAGTCATCGCTTTGACGCCATCGCTTTGTTAGTAGTATTTCTTGGACGCCCGAAACCGCAGTTGAAATTATTTTGGACGCAAGAAACAACAGCGACGTCGTGTTGTCGGCTTCGACGGCTACTGCAGCGACGACGCCATTTTTTCTGGCGGAAATAGCGGCTACGCCGCTTTGATGACGTAAACGGCAGCGACGCTGCTAACAAAGGATGCTGACCCGTCGGTGGGAGCAGCGGCGCGTTGCATTGGCGGGGTGAGGTCGCCTGACCGCTTGCTATCCGCCTGAATAAGAGCGAGCGTCGTCCTGCTATCCGTCTGAATAAGAGCGAGCGTCGTCCTGCTATCCGCCTGAATAAGAGCGAGCGTCGTCCTGCTATCCGCCTGAATAAGAGCGAGCGTCGTCCTGCTATCCGCCTGAAGAGCGAGCGTCGTCCTGCTATCCGCAAGAACCAGAGCATCGTCCTGCTATCCGTCTATACTCATTTCTGCTATCCGTTTCATCTGGAACGTATTCAAACTAGCATTTTAACGTCGTATTGGCGTTAACCTGAATTAAGATTCATCGTAATTGACGTCGATAGCTTCTTAACTTGGAATCCGAGACCGCCATGACATGACAACGTCCTAACTAGATTTGGCTTTGGCTGACATGTTATGGTTTCCGGCTAGTATAATATGGCTAAGCTTAACATTATTGCAGGCATGCGAGTGAACTAAGGGCTAGCGCGATAAGCAGCTCGCATAGCTGGTCAGGGAAGTCAAAGCGGAGATAAGAAATCGGGAGGTGTGAAAAGTAGTGCAGGTGGAAGGAAGGAGGCGATGAATGGAGGTGAGTAGGGAGGAACATCTGGCTTATGCTGCGGAAGAGAAGCTCAACTGCCTCCTCCCTCTCCACCACCCAAGGTGAAACCGAGGGAACGCCCTCTGCCAGAGCAAGAGGAACAAAGCGGTGCGGTTCGTATGATTAGGGAGACGCGGGGATTGGCTGGCCGAGGCTGAGACAAGTTCTGTCAGAACCCAGTTTTGAAAACTTTGGAGGGAAACTGAAGGCTCGGTTCCGAATCAGGCGAGAAGCGACACATATTGCTCAACACATTGTACATAATGCTCTGTCCAATAAACATATCTATATATATGAAGCGTTAAAAACACTTCGACAAAAGGCTGTAACTATGGCGCATAAAAAACTCTTCCAACGCGTTGTACACAAGAACTATTTGCATTGATGTTGTTATAAACGTTATCTTATGAAATAGGTACATATTAGAGCTCCATGGCGCTGGTACATGGTAAATCAAAAGTGCTTGCTATGTGCCCTACACTTCATCTCCTCCAGCCCTCTACAAATGCTTTCCCAAAGCTTGCCAAATAAGCCATACAGCTCTCCAGTATACCCTCGTTTCCCCTCGCCATGTAGTCTTGCTTGCCTTCCATCATGCTCCGATTGCCTTGAACGATTGCCAAACTGGCATGATGCCCTGCCACACCATGAAAGACCATCCCATGCCACACCATGGCATGACACACCATGCCACACCATTGCATGACGTACCATGCCACACCATGGCATGACGTACCACTCCATGCCACACCTTGCCGTGACACACCATGACATGCCACACCATGACACGCCAAACCATGGCACCAAACAATGACATGAAACATTACAGCATGCTACATCATGACATTCCAAACCTTGGCACCATGCAATGACATGAAACATTACAACATGCCATACCATGTCAGAAGGTTTCAGACCCATCCCCTCTCACTACCACCCATGGGGCTTCAGCCCTTTCCTTCGCACTCACCCACCCAAGGGGTTTCAGACCCCACTCAACCACACAAAGGGGTTCAACCCCATTACCTCCTACTCACCCACCCAAGGGGTTTCAACCCCTTTGTCTGTCAAACTCACCCAGGGAGGTTTCAGCCCCTTTCCCACTCACTCACCCACCCAAGGGTTTCAGACCCCTTCCCTGTAGCCCACTCAGGGAATTAATGCCCCCTTCCCTTTCACCCAACCACACAAGGGGATTTAACCCCCATCTGCCTGACTCAACCACTTAAACAGATCATCCCCCATCTCCCTGACTCAACTGCCCAAGGGGATTCGTCTCCCTTCTTCCTGACTCAACCACCCAAGGAAATTCAACCCCCATCTCCCTGACTCCCAAGGGGATTCAGCCCCATTCTCCCTGACTCACCCACCCAAGGGGATTGAGCCCCCTTTCTCCCTGACTCACCCACCCAAGGGGATTGAGACCCCTTCTCCCTGACTCACCCACCCAAGGGGATTGAGACCCCTTCTCCCTGACTCACCCACCCAAGGGGATTGAGACCCCTTCTCCCTGAATCACCCACCCAAGGGGATTGAGACCCCTTCTCCCTGACTCACCCACCCAAGGGGATTGAGACCCCTTCTCCCTGACTCACCCACCCAAGGGGATTGAGACCCCTTCTCCCTGACTCACCCACCCAAGGGGATTGAGACCCCTTCTCCCTGACTCACCCACCCAAGGGGATTGAGACCCCTTCTCCCTGACTCACCCACCCAAGGGGATTGAGACCCCTTCTCCCTGACTCACACACCCAAGGGGATTGAGACCCCTTCTCCCTGAGTCACCCACCCAAGGGGATTGAGACCCCTTCTCCCTGACTCACCCACCCAAGGGGATTGAGACCCCTTCTCCCTGACTCACCCACCCAAGGGGATTGAGACCCCTTCTCTCTGACTCACCCACCCAAGGGGATTCAGCCCCTTTCTCCCTCACTCACCCACGTAAGGGGATTCATCCCCCTTCTCACTCACTCAACCACCCAGCCCATCCCCACCATTACCTGCCAGCAGCAGGAGCAGCCGAGAGCCCACTTTCTTAAGGAAACAGCAACCCCAGAGGCTGTGCCTTGTGGAGCGAGGTGTGGTAGTGGAAAATCGCTTCCAGCCCAAGACTCAAATCCCACCCCTGACGTAGCTAGAGCTGACGCGAACCAGAGCCGCCGGCCGGTCGACTCTGACGGTGCCCATTAAGCCTTAACGTCGGATCGATTACTTGAGCACCGAGTGCCGTGCCGCGGAGATTCCACCCACCACACCCCACCACCATAAGCCACAATCCCAGAGGATGCTGCCCCTAAGACAGTGAGCTGCCCCCTGCTCCCATGCTTCCCCCCCACCCCACACATCACCCCCATGCCTCCTTACCTGTACTTACCTTAACCATGCAGAGCGCCATGATGCCGCTGGTAAGTGGGGAGAGGGGGGGTTAGTGTGGGAGGGGACTCCACTGTGGTCCACACAGGGTGCTGCTGGGAGGGAAGGGAGAAGGGAAAGAGGAGGAGGTGAGTGAGAGGGTGGAATCCAGTGCTCTGCGCCCTTGCTCCAGTTCTCCCACCCTCAGGCTGCGGGAGAGAAGGGGAGAGAAAGACAGAAGGGGGTCAGATTACCTCACCTGTAACCATACCTCACCTGTTACCACACCTTGCATACCATGACTCCACCTAGCCTATACTGTCCCCTAGCCCCCCAACCCCCACTGCTGCTGCCGCCGCCGATTCTGCTGCTGCCGGTCTGCTTCTCAGCTGCACTCTTCACTTGATGCCAAGTGACCTGGTGGCGGGTGATAAGGAGGAGAAGAAACAATGAATGAGGGGTTGGCAAAACATGGCTGAGGTTAAAGCTGCCCGAATTAGAAACGAGAAGAATTTACAGAGGTGATAATGGTAAGACAGACGAGAAACGTGCAGCAAAAAACAAGCTTGAGGCAATATGTAGGAGGCCAAGGAGGAAGTTGACATACCTTGAGAGGCCAAGCCCACCCCGATACTCTCCCTTGTGGCGCTGCTGCTGCTGCTGCTGCTGGTGCCGTCAATGTGCCTCTGAGCTGCCTCTGCTGCATTGCGAGAGACCGGGAAGGGGGCAGAACGGAAGGAAGGAAAGGAGAGTAGGCGAGTGAGAGCAGGTCGTGGGGCAAGCAAGGGCGGAAACAGAGGGATAAGCAGTAGGGGAGGCAGTGCCAAAGACCCACAGCAGCAAGTGAGTGTGGTGGAAAAGAGCTAGAAAGAGGCTTACCTTGAAATAGAAAGCCCAAGCCCATACTCTCCCTTAAAGCAGCGGGATTGCCATGCTGCAGTGCTGCCTCCCTCCCGTCCCCTCCCAGCGCTGCCTTCCCGTGCGCGCCCCTGCACGGCCACAGGGGAGGGGCGTGAGGGAGCGTCGGTGTTGACCCCACACCCCTCCCCGCCACCTGCAATGCGCACACAAGAGCTAGTCAGACCACAGTGGTGGGAGAACAGAGCCTTTTCGGCTTGGTTCTTGTGCGGAGTAAAGTTCGGCGCCTACGATTTCGGCCGTTTTTGCCGCCAAGTGCCTAGAAAGCGCGTGAATCACTGTAGGTATAGGGAAAAGCATTCAACAACCTGATTTTTATTGCATATTCTAGTGGCCCAGGTTCAAATACACATACTAAAAGCCTTTTCGGATTGGTTGTTTTGCGAAGAAAAGTTCGGCGCCTACGATTTCGGCCGTTTTTGCCGCCAAGTGCCTAGAAAGCGCGTGAATCCCTATAGGCGTAGGGAAAAGCATTCAACAACCTGATTTTTATTGCATATTCGAATGGCCCATGTTCAAATACACATACTAGAGCCTTTTCGGCTTGGTTCTTGTGCGGAGTAAAGTTCGGCGCCTACGATTTCGGCCGTTTTTGCCGCCAAGTGCCTAGAAAGCGCGTGAATCCCTGTAGGTGTAGGGAAAAGCATTCAACAACCTGATTTTTATTGCATATTCGAGTGGCCCAGGTTCAAATACACATACTAGAGCCTTTTCGGCTTGGTTCTTGTGCGAAGAAAAGTTCGGCGCTTACGATTTCGGCCGTTTTTTCCGCCAAGTGCCTAGAAAGCGCGTGAATCCCTATAGGCGTAGGGAAAAGCATTCAACAACCTGATTTTTATTGCATATTCGAATGGGTGTAGGGAAAAGCATTCAGCAACCTGAATTTTATTGCATATTCGAGTGGCCCATGTTCAAGTTCACATACTAGAGCCTTTTGGGCTTGGTTCTTGCGCGAAGAAAAGTTCGGCGCTTACGATTTCGGCCGTTTTTGCCGCCAAGTGCCTAGAAAGCGCGTGAATCCCTATAGGTGTAGGGAAAAGCATTCAAAAACCTGAATTTTATTGCATATTCTAGTGGCCGAGGTTTAAATACACATACCGTAAGCCCCCGGATAGAAGCGCAGGCCTCGGATAAGCGCCGGCGCTTATAAAAGGATGAGGGCGCTTATATCCGGTCCTCGATTATAAGCGCACCCCTTAAAATTTTCTGATTTATTATAAGCGCATGTCTATTTTTTAATCTGAAAATCAGTCGAAACGCAGAAACGAATTTCTCTTTACCAGGGAATCGAAGTACAGGTCCACTTTCCCACTCACATCACACTTGCTGCGCGTCTAGTCAGCACTTGCTGTCGCTTAGTCAGCATGTGTTGGCAGGGAATAAATCCCCGCTACCGTAAGTTGCGCGAGAATCAGATTCGCGACCCCAGATATATTCGACTCGATTACAATTGGCAGACCAAGATGTACAGATTGGTGTAAAACAAAAATAAACTCGTTTTGCCATTTTATAAGCGCCGGCTCTTATAAAATTCCTCAATTATAAGCGCACCCCCTAAAAAACAGTGTTTTTTTATACCCCCAGGGGCGCTTCTATCCGGGGGCTGACGGTACTAGAGCCTTTTCGGCTTGGTTCTTGTGCGAAGAAAAGTTCGGCGCTTACGATTTCGGCCGTTTTTGCCGCCAAGTGCCTAGAAAGCGCGTGAATCCCTATAGGCGTAGGGAAAAGCATTCAACAACCTGATTTTTATTGCATATTCGAGTGGCCCAGGTTCAAATACACATACTAGAGCCTTTTCGGCTTGGTTCTTGTGCGGAGTAAAGTTCGGCGCCTAGAAAGCGCGTGAATCCCTATAGGTGTAGGGAAAAGCATTTAACAACCTGTTTTTTATTACATATTCGAGTGATCCAGGTTCAAATACACATACTAGAGCCTTTTCGGCTTGGTTCTTGTGCGAAGAAAAGTTCGGCGCTTACGATTTCGGCCGTTTTTGCCGCCAAGTGCCTAGAAAGCGCGTGAATCCCTATAGGCGTAGGGAAAAGCATTCAACAACCTGATTTTTATTGCATATTCTAGTGTCCCAGGTTCAAATACACATACTAGAGCCTTTTTGGCTTACTAGAGCCTTTTCGGCTTGGTTCTTGCGCGAAGAAAAGTTCGGCGCCTACGATTTCGGCCGTTTTTGCCGCCAAGTGCCTAGAAAGCGCGTGAATCCCTATAGGCGTAGGGGAAAGCATTCAAAAACCTGTATTGTATGGATTGTATATTCGAGTGGCCCATGTTCAAATACACATACTAGAGCTTTTTCGGCTTTGTTCTTGCGCGAAGAAAAGTTCGGTGCCTACGATTTCGGCCGTTATTCCCTCAAGTGCCTAGAAAGCGCGTGAATCCCTATAGGCGTTCTTAAAGAAGCTACCTAAGCTAGGAGAAACCCTAGCCTAGGAGCATAGGGAGGGTAGAACGGGAGTAGCGAGAGGGAAGTGTCACCAACAAAAGAGGTCCAATATTGTGAAGGAGATACAAGATATAGGAGATTGTAGTGGTGCACCACCCAGACAGAATGTAATAAGCTACACCAACTGTTCGCTACAGGCAGTTACTACAAACATATGTAAACATAATGTTTAACACTCCCTCGTAACTGCCTGCAGCTAACAGCGGGTAGAAGCATGAAGACCACTCAGAGAGGGCAGAAGCAGCACAAGGCATGTGCAGGAGCAGCAAGTGCAGTGGTGGCAGATCCAACTGTAGCAAACCCTGGGCCAAGGCAGAAGCAGTAGCAGAAGTAGGGGCGGCAGGTCGCCTGAGGAGCAGGCTCTGTGGCTGCAACGTGCAGCAGGACAGCAGCGGCTCGACGGCAGCACCTGCAGGCCCCAGCAGCAGGCAGCAGAAACAAGGGCAGGTGGCAGCAGGGGCGGCAGCTGGAGGTGCCACGGTAGCAGCGGGCGGCAGCAGCAGATGCCCGGCTGACTTCCGCCACCCTCTCTCACCCTCCCCCCCACAGCTGCACGCGCGGCAGTGAGAGAGAGAGAGGAGGGGAGAAGGCTGTTGGTGTAGCAAAATCTCTCTCGCCACCCCCATACACTCCCCCTCCCCCCACGGGTGCACGAGCAGCAGTGGGAGGGAGGAAAAGGCAAAGAGCGGCAGCAGGAGCTGTGTCACCCACGCGCCACCCCCACACCCTCCCCTCCCCCCGCCCCCCCTTCCTCCTGTCACTGGCGTACGAGCAGCAGGTGCGGGGCACGGGAGCGGCGCAGTTGCGCGCGGCCGTACGCGGCTGCGCGCGGCTGTGCGCGGCTTCACGCGGCCGTACGCAGCTGCGCGCGGCTGTGCGTGGCTCCTCCGGCTGCTCGTAACGGACGAGGGGCGGGGTAGCGCAGGACGGGGCGGGTAGCACGAGGCGGGTGACGAGGCGACAGGACGACGGGGCAGCGCGAGTCGCCCAGCTCGTCGCCATGAAAGCAGGGTCGACGGGGCGACGGGGCAGCGCGACGGGTGCAGTGCGACTGGTGCAGCAATAACAGCGCCAGCATCTGCAAATATCACGCTACTGACAGTAGCAACCGCGACAGCAGAACAGTAGATCGCCATGGACGATGGCGGGATTGGTGGGCCCATGAAAATTAGGTCCTAGGCGGTACCAGCTCCGATAGCATGTTAAAGAAGCTACCTAAGCTAGGAGAAACCCTAGCCTAGGAGCATAGGGAGGGTAGAACGGGAGTAGCGAGAGGGAAGTGTCACCAACAAAAGAGGTCCAATATTGTGAAGGAGATACAAGATATAGGAGATTGTAGTGGTGCACCACCCAGTCAGAATGTAATAAGCTACACCAACTGTTCGCTACAGGCAGTTACTACAAACATATGTAAACATAATGTTTAACAGGCGTAGGGGAAAGCATTCAAAAACCTGTATTTTATGGAGGACATATTCGAGTGGCCCATGTTCAAATACACATACTAGAGCCTTTTCGGCTTGGTTCTTGCACGAAGAAAAGTTCGGCGCCTACGATTTCGACCGTTTTTTCCCTCAAGTGCCTAGAAAGCGCGTGAATCCCTATAGGCGTAGGGAAAAGCATTCAACAACCTGAAATTTATTGCATATTCGAATGGCCCATGTTCAAATACACATACTACAGCCTTTTCGACTTGGTTCTTGTGCGAAAAAAAAAAGTTCGGCGCCTACGATTTCGGCCGTTTTTGCCGCCAAGTGCCTAGAAAGCGCGTGAATCCCTATAGGCGTAGGGAAAAGCATTCAACAACCTGAATTTTATTGCATATTCGAGTGGCCCATGTTCAAATACACATAATAGAGCCTTTTCGGCTTGATTCTTGCGCGAAGAAAAGTTCGGCACCTACGATTTCGGCCGTTTTTGCCACCAAGTGCCTAGAAAGCGCGTGAATCCTTATAGGCGTAGGGAAAAGCATTCAACAACCTGAATTTTATTGCATATTCAAGTGGCCCATGTTCAAATACACATAGTAGAGCTGTTTTGGCTTGGTTCTTGCGCGAAAAAAAAGTTCGGCGCCTACGATTTCGGCCGTTTTTGCCGCCAAGTGCCTAGAAAGCGCGTGAATCCCTATAGGCATAGGGAAAAGCATTCAACAACCTGATTTTTATTGCATATTCGAATGGCCCATGTTCAAATACACATACTAGAGCCTTTTTGGCTTGGTTCTTGCGCAAAAAAAAAGTTTGGCGCCTACGATTTCGGCCGTTTTTGCCGCCAAGTGCCTAGAAAGCGCGTGAATCCATACAGGCGTAGGGGAAAGCATTCAAAAACCTGTATTATATGGAATATTCGAGTGGCCCATATTCAAATACACATACTAGAGCCTTTTCGGCTTGGTTCTTGCACGAAGAAAAATTCGGCGCCTACGATTTCAACCGTTTTTTCCCTCAAGTGCCTAGAAAGCGCGTGAATCCCTATAGGCGTAGGGAAAAGCATTCAACAACCTGAAATTTATTGCATATTCGAATGGCCCATGTTCAAATACACATACTACAGCCTTTTCGACTTGGTTCTTGTGCGAAAAAAAAAGTTCGGCGCCTACGATTTCGGCCGTTTTTGCCGCCAAGTGCCTAGAAAGCGCGTGAATCCCTATAGGCGTAGGGAAAAGCATTCAACAACCTGAATTTTATTGCATATTCGAGTGGCCCATGTTCAAATACACATAATAGAGCCTTTTCGGCTTGATTCTTGCGCGAAGAAAAGTTCGGCACCTACGATTTCGGCCGTTTTTGCCACCAAGTGCCTAGAAAGCGCGTGAATCCTTATAGGCGTAGGGAAAAGCATTCAACAACCTGAATTTTATTGCATATTCAAGTGGCCCATGTTCAAATACACATATTAGAGCTGTTTCGGCTTGGTTCTTGCGCGAAAAAAAAAGTTCGGCGCCTACGATTTCGGCCGTTTTTGCCGCCAAGTGCCTAGAAAGCGCGTGAATCTCTATAGGCGTAGGGAAAAGCATTCAACAACCTGATTTTTATTGCATATTCGAGTGGCCCATGTTCAAATACACATAATAGAGCCTTTTCGGCTTGGTTCTTGCGCGAAGAAAAGTTAGGCGCCTACGATTTCGGCCGTTTTTGCCGCCAAGTGCCAAGAAATCGCGCGAATCCCTATAGGCGTAGGGAAAAGCATTCAACAACCTGAACTTTTTTGCATATTCGAGTGGCCCATGTTCAAATACACATACTAGAGCCTTTTCGGCTAGGTTCTTGCGCGAAAAAATAGTTCGGCGCCTACAATTTTGGCGCTTACAATTTTGCCGCCAAGTGCCTAGAAAGCGCGTGAATCCCTATAGGCGTAGGGAAAAGCATTCAACAACCTGATTTTTATTGCATATTCGAGTGGCCCAGGTTCAAATACACATACTAGAGCCTTTTTGGCTTGGTTCTTGTGCGAAGAAAAGTTCGGCGCCTACGATTTCCGCCGTTTTTGCCGCCAAGTGCCTAGAAAGCGTGTGAATCCCTATAGGTGTAGGGAAAAGCATTCAACAACCTGATTTTTATTGCATATTCTAGTGGCCCAGGTTCAAATACACATACTAGAGCCTTTTCGGCTTGGTTGTGGTGCGAAGAAAAGTTCGGCGCCTACGATTTCTGCCGTTTTGGCTGCCAAGTGCCTAGAAAGCGCTTGAATCATTGTAGGTGTAGGGAAAAGCATTCAACAACCTGATTTTTATTGCATATTCTAGTGGCCCAGGTTCAAATACACATACTAGAGCCTTTTCGGCTTGGTTGTTGTGCGAAGAAAAGTTAGGCGCCTACGATTTCGGCCGTTTTTGCCGCAAAGTGCCTAGAAAGCGCGTGAATCCCTATAGGTGTAGGGAAAAGCATTCAAAAACCTGAATTTTATTGCATATTCTAGTGGCCCAGGTTCAAATACACATACTAGAGCCTTTTCGGCTTGGTTCTTGTGCGAAGAAAAGTTCGGCGCTTACGATTTCGGCCGTTTTTGCCGCCAAGTGCCTAGAAAGCGCGTGAATCCCTATAGGTGTAGGTAAAAGCATTTATCAACCTGATTTTTATTGCATATTCTAGTGTCCCAGGTTCAAATACACATACTAGAGCCTTTTTGGCTTGGTTCTTGTGCGAAGAAAAGTTCGGCGCTTACGATTTCGCCGGTTTTGCCGCCAAGTGCCTAGAAAGCGCGTGAATCTCTATAGGCGTAGGGAAAAGCATTCAACAACCTAATTTTTATTGCATATTCGAGTGGCCCAGGTTCAAATACACATACTAGAGCCTTTTCGACTTGGTTCTTGTGCGAGGAAAAGTTCGACGCCTACAATTTCAGTCGTTTTTCCGCCAAGTGCCTAAAAAGCGCGTGAATCCCTATAGGTGTAGGGAAAAGCATTCAACAACCTGATTTTTATTGCATATTCGAGTGGCCCATGTTCAAATACACATACTAGAGCCTTTTTGGCTTGGTTCTTGTGCGAAGAAAAGTTCGGCGCCTACAATTTGGGTCGATTTTGCCGCCAAGTGCCTAGAAAGCGCGTGAATCCCTATAGGCGTAGAGAAAAGCATTCAACAACCTGATTTTTATTGCATATTCGATTGAAACCCGAACATTCAAGATCAAGACAAGAAACGGAGGGGCCACTGTTGGAGGCACGACCACAAGCTACAGACCCAAGAGCACCTGAAAAGGAACCTGAATGGTGTACCTGCACCTGAGAGGGTTACTTGAACCTGAGGAGGTTACGTAAAGTGTGGGGGTCTGTAGCATATGAAGTGCGCTCGACCAGTGGCAAGGTTTCAAGGAGACGGTGCAAAACATATGGAACAAACGAGACGATGCTGCAGACAAGGGTGCGGGCAAGGGGGAACGGGTACTTAGCTGATTGTGCGGTGCAGGCGGAATGGGTGCTGGCAGGTCGAGCGGCCACCCTGCTTCCTCTGCTGCACTCTTCCCTTGATGCCACGTGACCTGGTGGAGGGAAGAACAGGGTCAGGGGAAGTGAACGCCGCCCCTCCCCGCCACCTGCAATGCGCACACACAGAGCTAGTCAGAGCGCAGTGGTGGGAGCAAGTTGAATGGGAAACCGTGAGTTCAAACCCAGTGCACGAGAATGGGAGAGCCACTGTTGGAGGCACGGCCACAAGCTACAGACCCAAGAGCACCTGAAAAGGAACCTGAGGGGTGTACCTGCACCTGAGAGGGTTACCTGCACCTGAGGGGGTTACCCGCACCTGAGGGGGTTACCTGAAGAGTGGGGGTCAGTAGCATGTGAACCGCGCTCGACCAGTGGCATTGTTTCAAAGGGAAGGGTGCACAACCAGCAAACGAAATGACAGCAGAGCAATACAGGAGATGACGTGCAAGGAGGGCGAGGGCATGGAGGAGGGTTACTTAGCTGGTGGCGTGAGGGCGAGCTCAAGGCAGCTGCAGCACCACCAGCTGCCTCCCTCCACTGCCACCCTCCTCCCAGCCTTCCCGAGTGCGCCCCTGCACGGCCACAGGGGAGGGGCGTGAGGGAGCGTCGGTGTTGACCCCACACCCCTCCCCGCCACCTGCAACGCGCACACACAGAGCTAGTCAGAGCACAGTGGGGGGGATGCCAACCACAGCCCCACAAGAGCCACTACCAACCTGCACCTGCGCCTGCACCTGAACCTGAACCTGCACCTGAACCTGAACCTGAGGGGGAGCGGGCTCATGTGGAGTGTGGTGGCGGGCGATACTGCAACCTCGACCGTTGATGAGGCTCTGCCCTCCCTCCAGCTGCCCGCCTTGGCCCTCCCGTTGCGTGCTGCTCGCCTGCTGCTCTCCCCTTGGCTCGGCCTGGCAGGGACGGCAGGCAGGGAGGGCAGGGCGGGGAGGAGAAGGGAGAGAGCGTGGGTGGGAGGCAGGCGGGAAAGAGTGGTAGCAACTGAAGAGAGCGTTGGGCAAATGTGCAACAGCAGAACGACGGTGCATGTGATGCCACCCACAACCCCACAAGAGCCACTACCAACCTGCACCTGAACCTGAACCTGAACCTGAACCTGAACCTGAACCTGCACCTGAACCTGAACCTGAGGGGGAGCGGGCTCATGTGGAGTGTGGCGCGTGTGATGAGATGAGGCATGGAGAGTGAGTGGAGGCAGGGCAGCAGCGCGAGTAGGGCGAGGGTACTTATCTGCGCGCAGGGGGAGAGGCAGTGCCATGGCGAAGCGCTGGGACGTGCAGCACTGGTGCGGGAGAGTGAACGCCACGTAACTCGCTGCCTTGCCTTGCTCACGTGTCGCTCACTGCTGCCTCCCATGCCACCTGCTGCCTCCTGCACGCAAGCACAACAAACCATTTTCAAAAACCATTTTCAGAAACCATTTTCAGGATCCATTTTCAGGGACAAATGATTTGAACGAAAGCGAGATTCGTGAACGAAACGCGAGGGATAACGGAGGAATGGAACGACTTAGCAGAGGTTGACGGCTTACCACGGAATGGCGACGGGGGGAGCAGGCGAAGGGGTGGTGCGTGGCGGTGGGTGGGTGGATGGACGACGCGTGGCGAGCGGAGTGCAGCAGCGATGGAGCCAACTTCGAATGACGATCACTACTTTCGAAGATCGCTTCAGGCTTGAAATGACCTAGAACCGAAAACGACGAACAAAATGAGTAAGAGCGTGGAACATCCTTTTGAACAAGTGATTGGTCGGTTGCCTGGTCGAACATTGAAGCTCGTCAATTGTTTGCGACGGTGTTTGCCAGGCAACACAGAAAACCACAAACTGCAAATCAGAAACCCCTGCAAATTTGGGGAAGGGACCATAGGTCGCCCACAAGCGCAAAGCCTGTAGGGTACACGTTTCGCTGACTTCGTCAATCACCTTGCTGCAAATTAGGATGCAACACATCACCCTCGACAACACCTGGTTGCATGTCGCATGTTCTGCCTACATCGTCAATTCTTGTCGTATCAGCGTGATCCAAAAAGTGGGGTGACCGATGGCACAACCTGTGAAACTAGGGCGCTGCTTCCAATTTTCGTCACTCTTCTACGAATTTCATTTGCGACAAACACAAACAGGGTTACTGTCGCAGTTGAGCGACCAACGCCGTGGTCAAAAGGATGTTCCACACTCTAATGGTCTGACGCGATCACGAACCGAAGATAGAAGAGTAATGACCCAAAATCGATAAAAAAAAGTCGACATTAGAAAGAATACAACGAGAGAGAGAGAGAGGGAGAGGGAGCGACAAAAGAACGTACGAATTAGGTGTCAAACATTATATATGTTGTGTTTGTGTAGGCTGCAGTGGGTTAGCCTATAGGGGGTACACAATTCTAGGGTTAGGTACTTGTACTGATTTCACTGTTAGTTCAATCATTCCTGTCCGTTCATTCTGACATGGTTTCAGAGCAGGTCCTTCGCTAGGACCGTTTTTTTTTAGGGCCCACCGCTACCTACCTACCTACCTACCTGCGCCCTACGGCGCCTCGTTTTTACGGCCCCCTAAGGCCTTGCGACCCGCGACCCGCCCCTTAGCGACCCGCGCGCCGCCCCTTAAGGCCCCGTCGGCCCCCGCACTCGCCCCTTACGGCCCCGCGCTCGCCCCTTACGGCCCCGTCGGCCCCGCGCTCGCCCCTTACGGCCCCGTCGGCCCCGCACTCGCCTCCCTAGAGGCCCCCCGTCGGCCCCGCGCTCGCCCTTAGTGGCCCCGTCGGCCCCGCGCTCGCCCCTTACGGCCCCGTCGGCCCCGCGCTCGCCCTTAGTGGCCCCGTCGGCCCCGCGCTCGCCCCTTACGGCCCCGTCGGCCCCGCGCTCGCCTCCCTAGAGGCCCCCGTCGGCCCCGCGCTCGCCCTTAGAGGCCCCTTACGGCCCCGCGACCGCCACAGCCCCTCCAGGACCGAGCCGAGCCACGCGACCCGAGCCGCGCCGCCCTACCCGAGCCGCGCCGCCCTACCTGAACTGAACCGCGCCGACCGCACAGAGGCACCGCCGGCCCCGTTGATCCCGCGCATAGCCTCCCAGCGGCCCCGTTCCTCCTACTGCTACTGCTGCTACTACTACTGCTGCTGTCACTATGGCTACTCCCCCTGTACTCGCTTTCGATGCTGAGGGCCGCCCAGTGAAGTTCGACACCTGGCTCGATGACCTCCACCTCTTCCTACAGCTCACTGCCAAGGAGGACATTTCACTGTACGATCACGCCCTAGGCCATGCTCCTGCCCCTCCTTCGACTGCAGACAGCACTCAGCGCTCACAGTGGCAGACTCGTGACGCCCACGCTCGCTTTGCCATTCGCAACTCCCTGCCACTAGATGAACGCGAGCACTTTGGCCAGCACAAAACTGCTAAGGACCTGTACACTGCTGTCGTCGCTCGTTACTCCTCACCTGCGTCTGCCGCACTAGGCCGCCTCTCCCTCCCCTACCTGTTCCCCGACCTGGCCTCCTTTCACACAGTTGCTGACCTCATCACCCACCTCAAGACTAGTGAGGCCCGCTTTCGCGCTGCTATGCCTGACGAGTTCCTTGCTAGCAACCCCCCCTCGCTTTGGCTCACTCTCTACCACATCGTCACCCGCCTCCCTGACTCTCTGCGCGCAGTCAGGGATCACTTTCTAGCTCGCTGCCCCACTGAGCTCACCATTGCCCTCCTCGAGAAGGAACTACTTGCAGCTGAGGCGAGCATCGTCGCTGTAGGTGCCTCTCGTGGCGAGCCCCGCACCCCCTTCTTTGAGGGGTGTTCCCCTTCCCCCCTTCTCCCCTCTGTCGCCTCTGCTGCTGCTGTCGACCTCCTTGGTGCTGAGAAGGTCGGGACCGCGTCTGCTTCGAGTGGGCGCCGCAGGAACAAAGGGGGCAAGGGTGGAGGTGGCGGCGGAGGAGGTGGGGGTGGAGGCGGTGGGAGTGGAGGAGGGGCTGGAGAGGCTAGTGGCGGCAGTGGGGGTGGTGACGGCAGCGGCGGAGGCGGTGGCAGGGGCGGGGGCGGCAGCGGGGGCGGAGGTGGTCGTGGCAGCGGCAGGGGAGGAGGTGGTCGAGGAGGTGGCGGCGGCGGTGGTGGTCGTGGAGGCGCTGGCGGTGGTCCGAGCCAGCAGCACACTCCGTCGCTCCAGGAGGCCCGTGAGTGGTATTCCCAGCGCCCGGGGGCGCGTGGCTTTAGCTGCACGTACGTCATCCGCACTGGTGACCGCACTGGTCAGACGTGTGGGAGGCCGCACCCCACGCACCGCTGTTTCTCGCGCCTTGACGACGCTTGGCGCGCTCAGTTCCCTGACGGCGCTGAGCTGCCCCGCTGGCTTGATCTGGAGAGGAAGGGAGTTGATATCTGGGCTCTAGACTTTGATGCTATTCTCACTGCCATGTATGCGATGTTTACTAGTGGAGAGGGTGCTCAGTACTTGCGTGTTCCGCCCGACCCGGGCATTCTGACCAGTGAGGCTGCTGCTCTAGGTGCTAGTGAGACTGCCACTGCAGGTACTCGCGTGTCTGCCACCTCAGGTGATGGTGAGGCTGTCGCTCTAGGTGCTAGTGAGTCTGTCTCCCCTGGTACTGAGTCGACTGAGGCCCTGCACACCTTCACCCTGGACTCAGGTGCTTCTCGCTGTTTCTTTCGTGACCGCACTGCCCTTGAGCCGCTTGCTCGGCCAGTTGCTGTCTCTCTCGCTGACCCCTCTGGGGGTCCGGTCATTGCGACCTCCTCCACTGTTCTTCCTTGTCCTGCGGTCCCGTCAGGCACACTGTCAGGTCTCTACCTCCCCTCGTTCTCTACGAACTTGGTGGCAGGTCGTGCGCTCCAGGACGGGGGTGTTCACCAGTTCACCCTTGCCTACGAGCGCGTGACGCACTGCACGTGTGCTCGGACGGGCCGTCACCTGGCTACCTTCACTCGGCAGCCGGGGTTGGACCTGTACACACTGACCACTGAGTCCCCTCAGGTAGCTGCGTCCGCGTCCGCGTCTGCGTCAGGCCAGCTGTCGGCCCCCTGCTCGTGTCGCTCTCTGGCGCACGACACCGTCCTCTGGCACCACCGACTTGGCCACCCGTCTGTGCAGCGCCTTCGTGCCATGCACAAACGGCACCTTGTCTCTGGTCTTCCCAGGGTTCTCCCTCCCCTCCCACCCTCGCCTGCTCCTCCTTGTCTTCCCTGTGTCGAGGGGCGGCAGCGCGCCGCTCCTCACTCCTCCTCCTTCCCCCCGACGACTGCTCCCTTGTAGACGCTCCACATGGACGTGTGGGGCCCAGCCCGCGTCCGTGGTCAGGGTCAGAAGAGGTACTTCCTGATAGTTGTTGACGACTACTCGCGCTACACCACGGTCTTCCCCTTGCGCACCAAGGGTGAGGTCCCTGATGTTTTGATCCCTTGGATCCGCAGAGCCCGTCTCAAGCTTAGCGAGCGTTTCCGCTCGGACTTTCCTGTCCTGCGCTTGCACTCTGACAGAGGTGGTGAGTTCTCCTCCGACCTCTTGGCAGCCTACTGTGCCGAGCACGGCATTGAGCAGTCGTTCACGCTTCCGGCCTCTCCACAGCAGAATGGGGTTGCTGAGCGCCGCATTGGCTTGGTCATGGAGATCGCTCGTACCTCCCTGATCCATGCGGCTGCTCCCCACTTTCTGTGGCCGTTTGCGGTCCGATACGCTGCGCATCAGCTCAACCTCTGGCCCCGTGTCTCCTTACCGGAGACTTCCCCGACACTGCGTTGGACGGGAGAGGTTGGCGATGCGTCGCGTTTTCGGGTCTGGGGATCCCGAGCTTTTGTTCGCGACACGTCCGCGGACAAGCTCTCCCGTCGCGCTGTCCCCTGTGTCTTTCTTGGCTTTGTCCCGGACGCGCCTGGTTGGCAGTTTTACCACGTCACCTCGCGCCGGGTTCTGCCCTCTCAGGACGTCACTTTTGACGAGTCCGTCCCCTTCTACCGCCTCTTCCCCTACCGCACTGCCCCGCTCCCCCCTCCGCCTCTCTTCCTCGCGCCAGGTGCTGCTGTGGTAGACCCCCTCCCCCCTCAGGGTGCCGCTCCCTCAGGTGTGTCCCAGGTAGACCCGGTTGAGCCTGTCGAGGTAGCTGTCGACTCTCGTCCTGCTAGGGGTGCTGAGCCTGCGCGTGAGGAGCCTGGCGGTGCTGAGTCTGGGGGTGCTGAGTCTGGGGGTGCTGAGTCTGGAGGTGCTGAGCCTGAGAGTGCTACACCTGGAGGAGCCCTCTCCTCCCAGCAGCTGCAGGAGAGGTACCTACAGTACTGCCGCCTCCGGAGAGGTGCTGCTGGAGCTGGTACCAGTACTTCCCCTCCTACCCGGGAGCTCCCCTCCCTTCAGCAGATCCGAGAGTGGTACACGCGACGCTGCAGTCTTCGGAGTGGAGCTCCTGGTGCTGCGGACTCTGGCGCTGGTGTCTCTGGTGCTGAGGACCCGAGCGGTGGCGCTGCTGCTGGTGCTGAGGACCCGACCGGTGGTGCTGCTGCTGGTGCTGAGGACCCGAGCGGTGGAGCTGCTGCTGGTGCTGAGGACCCGAGTGGTGGAGCTACTGGTGCCGAGGTCCCAAGCGGTGGAGCTACTGCTGGTGCTGAGGACCCGAGCGGTGGAGCTGCTGCTGCTGCTGAGGACCCGCACGGTGGAGCTGCTGCTGGTGCTGAGGACCCGGGCATTGGAGCTGCTGCTGGTGCTGCGGACCCGAGCGGTGGAGCTGCTGCTGGTGCTGAGGACCCGGGCGGTGGAGCTGCTGCTGGTGCTGAGGACCCTGGCGCTGGTGTCTCTGCTGGTTCTGGAGACGCTACGCGGCCGCGACCGTACTTCGTACCGCTCCTTCAGCAGGTTCTTGGTCAGGCTCCTCCTCCTTGTCCTCCTCCCTCCGTAGAGTGTCCTCCGCCTATCCAGTCGCAGTCACGGTTACCGCCTGCCTCGCCTCTCCCTGGTCCCTCTCCTTACACTGGTCCCATAGGAGGTCTTACAGAGCGTCGTGAGCCTGAGTCTCGTCCTGCGTCGCCTGTTCGTACTGCTCGCACTGGTCGTCGTGTCCCACGTGAGCGTCCTCCTCCTGTCCCTGGCACTCACTACATGACTCTGCGTCCCTCCACTGCTCCTCAGCGTGTCCCTCTGCCGTCTCCTCCTGCGTCCTCTCTGCCTACTCTTCCTGACCCGGAGTCTGACTCCCGTCGTGCTGCCAGTCCCACTGTCACGCGTCTCCTCGCCACTGTTGTCACTGACCCTACCTTTGAGTCCTCTGCTGCGTCTGCTCTGGTCGCTGAGTTGGTTGACTTTGCTGCTCGGTGTCGTCTAGACTACGCTGCTAGCCTTGTTGCTGAGTCTGAGTCTGTCTGTCCTCCGTCCGTCGGGGGTGAGTGTGCTCTTGGCACGGACGTCCTTGAGGGCAGACAGGAGGAGTTCCAGTGCTTTGCTGCTGCTTTGCCCCATCTCGTGTCCATGCTAGTTGCCCCTGAGGGAGACCCGGATGCACCAGACATCCCGACCCCGCGCTCTTACGCTGAGGCGATGGCGGGTCCCTACTCCTCTCAGTGGGAGACAGCCATGGACGCAGAGATGACTTCCTGGAAGTCCACAGGCACCTACGTCGACGAGGTTCCCCCACCTGGGGCGAACATCGTCAGTGGCATGTGGATTTTTAGGGTGAAGCGGCCGCCGGGTTCTCCTCCTGTCTTCAAGGCACGCTACGTTGCTCGAGGCTTCAATCAGCGAGAGGGAGTAGACTTCTTCCAGACCTTCTCCCCCACCCCGAAGATGACCACTCTTCGGGTGCTGCTGCACATAGCCGCTCAGCGCGACTACGAGCTTCACTCACTTGACTTCAGCACTGCTTTCTTGCAGGGCAGCCTGCACGAGGAGATCTGGCTGCGCCGCCCTCCTGGTTTCACTGGGTCGTTTCCTCCTGGTACCCAGTGGAGGCTCCAGCGGCCGGTCTACGGTCT
Source organism: Closterium sp. Yama58-4 (assembly GCA_947470075.1). Lineage (NCBI taxonomy): Eukaryota > Viridiplantae > Streptophyta > Zygnematophyceae > Desmidiales > Closteriaceae > Closterium > Closterium sp. Yama58-4. The sequence goes on along the minus strand of CANIUD010000178.1, from coordinate 167,159 downwards.
CCGACAGGCTCCACGTGAGTGGCACGACACACTGAGGACGACACTTGCGGCACTTGGGTTCGCACCTTCTACTGCTGACCCGTCGCTGTTTCTGCGCACAGACACTTCGCTGCCGCCGTTCTACATCCTCATGTACGTCGACGACTTGGTCTTTGCCACTGCTGACACTGAGGCTCTCGCCCACGTGAAGTCGGAGCTGCAGAGGAGACACATGTGCACAGACCTGGGTGAACTGACAAGCTACCTTGGCTTGCGGATCACCCGGGACAGAGCACGGCGCACCATCACCCTGACTCAGTCACACATGGTGCAGCAGGTCCTTCAGCGCTTCCGCTTCACGTACTCCTCGCCTCAGTCTACTCCTCTGCCTACCGGTCACTCGCTCTCAGCTCTGCCTTCGGATGAGTCCATAGAGCCGAGTGGCCCGTATCCAGAGCTTGTGGGCTGCCTCATGTACCTGATGACCTGCATTCGACCTGACCTTGCATACCCTCTTAGCATCCTAGCACGCTATGTTGCTCCTGGCCGTCACAGGAAGGAGCACATGGATGCCGCTAAGAGGGTGTTGCGCTACTTGTGCAGTACGTCGGGCATGGGGCTAGTGCTTGGAGGGCGAGACCGAGTTGTTCTCACTGGACACTCAGACGCTTCTTGGGCGGACGACCAGGCTACTCAGCGGTCGTCTCAGGGTTACACCTTCAGCCTTGGCTCTGGCTCAGTTTCTTGGCGTTCTACACGCTCTTCTTCTGTTCTCAGCTCCAGTTGTGAAGCTGAGATCTACGCCACAGCCATGGCGGCCCAGGAGCTACGCTGGCTGACCTACCTGCTGACTGACTTGGGAGAGCGGCCTCGTTCTCCTCCAGTGCTGTACGTCGACAACAAGGCTGCCATTGCCTTGTGTGAGGAGCACAGACTGGAGCACAGAACGAAGCACATCGCCCTGCGGTACTTCCTTGCTCGAGAGCTGCAGCAGCGTGGTCAGCTTTGTCTGCGTTACGTGGCCACTGAGGCCAACACTGCTGATGTGTTCACCAAGGCGCTTCAGCCTTGTGACCATCAGCGCTTTTGCACTCTGCTAGGCCTTGTGCCTACTGGACCTCACTTGCTTACTTCTTGACTCTGTTTGTACTGTGATCTCTATATATATACCTGCATGTTTGCTCTTGCTAGGTTGTGATCATTGTACCTCTTGCTCTATTATAAACCTGCATGTGAACTGGTCTTGTGACCACTTGCTTGTGCTCGGAATTTGTGTGGAATCCTTGAGATCCACCCTGAGCTTGTTTGCCCTGCTTTGCCTTGACTGGTCTTGTGACCCCTAGTTCTCCCCCACTTCGCCTATGGGGGTGTGTCAAACATTATATATGTTGTGTTTGTGTAGGCTGCAGTGGGTTAGCCTATAGAGGGTACACAATTCTAGGGTTAGGTACTTGTACTGATTTCACTGTTAGTTCAATCATTCCTGTCCGTTCATTCTGACATTAGGTTGAAGCCGCGATGCGGTCATGGAGGCGATGGATCGACGACACGTCGCCACCACGCGCGCGATCTATTAAATGTGGGCCCAGCCTCGTGTGGAATTTCAGCAGCAAGTGGCGGCGAACGAAAGTCGCGACGTGGAATTTCAGCAGCAAGCGACGCCTTCAAGACGGAAAATGGACGACACGTCCGCGATCAATGGATTCGTGCCTAATCTGACGACTAGTCGGTAATGTCGTGAAAATCGATGACCAGAAGCTGAGACGGCTTGGGCAATGGCAAGATTCGTTGGAGAGTGCAGCAGCAGAAGAGGTCGTAGCCTAGGCGGTGTGAATGAAATGAGCAGCCGATCTGAACGGGAACGGTGCGAAAGGGAGGTGCGAAATGAGGAGGGAGAGGTGGAGGCAGCAGTGTGGGTGGGAGCGTGGCAAGCTGCGGTCGCATTTTCCAACTTGGGGTCCCCATGGGTGCGTAAAAAGGAAGCCGTTGCGACGAATACTTTCGAGCGCGAAAATGTGAAAAATCGATTGCGTTTGTCCGAATCAGCAGCGCCTACGCCACATGGCCGGTCAACCAGGGGGCCGAAGTGAGTGACGTGGGTTGCCTATCGACCCCAAACATTGCCAACTAGACTCAGATCTTTCACGAGGGGTCACTAAGCTGTCGTGAGGGTTGGGAGGGCGCGAAAGGAGGAGGCTTAAAGGATTATGTTTCGCGGCGGTCCGAAGCGCAGCAGATATCAGAGCAGAAAAGCGGATGAAAATGAAATGGATCTTTGGTGGCAGATTTGGCGAAAGGGACCTCTGGCTGTCAGATGGGAGCTGCTCGAATTCAGACTCACTGACTCTCTGCAGCAAGGGATGGAGTGGCTGGAGGTGGAGATCTGTTGGAGCGCTGCAGCAGATTCAGTACCTGGAGGTACACCTTAGGTGTTGCTTCATTGCAAACAAAAGCAGTTTATGCCTGTAAGATTATTTCCATGTACTGATTATCCTTTTTTATTCCTTGTAGACCCTATTGGACTGTTGTTGAACAGTGTGATGTTAATCGCTTCTCTGTAGTCATGCTTGCAATACCAGCAGAACTGTCAACTGAATTGTTTAGATTGCAAGGGATTTTAAGCATGGCAAAATATGTACAACTACTACACCGCAAAATAATTGCAAAATTATGTACAACTACATTTGTCCTGCGACGTTTGTCCTGCGACGTTTGTCCTGCGACGTTTGTCCAAGGATGTTTGTCCTTCGACGTTTGTCCTGCGACGTTTGTCCTGCGACGTTTGTCCTGCGACGTTTGTCCTGCGACGTTTGTCCTGCGACGTTTGTCCTGGGACATTTGTCCTGCGACGTTTGTCCTGCGACGTTTGTCCTGCGACGTTTGTCCTGCGACGTTTGTCCTGCGACGTTTGTCCTGCGACGTTTGTCCTGCGACGTTTGTCCTGCGACGTTTGTCCTTCGACGTTTGTCCTGCGACGTTTGTCCTGCGACGTTTGTCCTGCGACGTTTGTCCTGCGACGTTTGTCCTGCGACGTTTGTCCTGCGACGTTTGTCCTGCGACGTTTGTCCTTCGACGTTTGTCCTGCGACGTTTGTCCTGCGACGTTTGTCCTGCGACGTTTGTCCTGCGACGTTTGTCCTGCGACGTTTGTCCTGCGACGTTTGTCCTGCGACGTTTGTCCTGCGACGTTTTTCGTGCGACGTTTGTCCTGCGACGTTTGTCCTGCGACGTTTGTCCTGCGACGTTTGTCCTGCGACGTTTGTCCTGCGACGTTTGTCCTGCGACGTTTGTCCTGCGACGTTTGTCCTGCGACGTTTGTCCTGCGACGTTTGTCCTGCGACGTTTGTCCTGCGACGTTTGTCCTGCGACGTTTGTCCTGCGACGTTTGTCCTGCGACGTTTGTCCTGCGACGTTTGTCCTGCGACGTTTGTCCTGCGACGTTTGTCCTTCGACGTTTGTCCTGCGACGTTTGTCCTGCGACGTTTGTCCTGCGACGTTTGTCCTGCGACGTTTGTCCTGCGACGTTTGTCGTGCGACGTTTGTCCTGCGACGTTTGTCCTGCGACGTTTGTCCTGCGACGTTTGTCCTGCGACGTTTGTCGTGCGACGTTTGTCGTGCGACGTTTGTCCTGCGACGTTTGTCCTGCGACGTTTGTCGTGCGACGTTTGTCCTGCGACGTTTGTCCTGCGACGTTTGTCCTGCGACGTTTGTCCTGCGACGTTTGTCCTTCGACCTTTGTCCTACGACGATTGTCCTGCGACGTTTGTCCTGCGACGTTTGTCCTTCGACGTTTGTCCTGCGACGTTTGTCCTGCGACGTTTGTCCTGCGACGTTTGTCCTGCGACGCTTGTCGTGCGACGTTTGTCCTGCGACGTTTGTCCTGCGACGTTTGTCCTGCGACGTTTGTCCTGCGACGTTTGTCCTGCGACGTTTGTCCTGCGACGTTTGTCCTGCGACGTTTGTCCTGCGACGTTTGTCCTGCGACGTTTGTCCTTCGACGTTTGTCCTGCGACGTTTGTCCTGCGACGTTTGTCCTGCGACGTTTGTCCTGCGACGTTTGTCCTGCGACGTTTGTCCTGCGACGTTTGTCCTGCGACGTTTGTCGTGCGACGTTTGTCCTTCGACGTTTGTCCTGCGACGTTTGTCCTGCGACGTTTGTCCTGCGACGTTTGTCCTGCGACGTTTGTCCTGCGACGTTTGTCCTGCGACGTTTGTCCTGCGACGTTTGTCCTGCGACGTTTGTCCTGCGACGTTTGTCCTGCGACGTTTGTCCTGCGACGTTTGTCCTGCGACGTTTGTCCTGCGACGTTTGTCCTGCGACGTTTGTCCTTCGACGTTTGTCCTGCGACGTTTGTCCTGCGACGTTTGTCCTGCGACGTTTGTCCTGCGACGTTTGTCCTGCGACGTTTGTCCTTCGACGTTTGTCCTGCGACGTTTGTCCTGCGACGTTTGTCCTGCGACGTTTGTCCTGCGACGTTTGTCCTTCGACGTTTGTCCTGCGACGTTTGTCCTGCGACGTTTGTACTGCGACGTTTTTGTTAAACTGTATTATGCTTGTAGGCTGTAGTGGGGTAGCCAATATGGGGTACAACCCCAACTAGGGTTTCATATTTGTACCCAAACTTCTGCTAGTTCATCATTCTTGCCTAGTGATTCTGACATGGTATTCAGAGCAGGAGGTCCCTAGGACCTACCGACCGTTTTTTTTTAAGGGCCCACCACCGCTCGCTGCGGTTACCACGCTACCCCGTGCCCTAGCCTCGTTAGCGCCCTCGCGCGCACCCTCGTTAGCGCCCTCGCGCGCCCCTTCGTTAGCGCCCTCGCGCGCCCCTTGCTAGCGCCCTCGCGCGCCCCTTCACTAGCGCCCTCGCGCGCCCCTCGCCGAGCCGCCCGCTCGCAGCCCGCTCGCCCGCTCGCTGCCCGCTTCGCGGCCCGCCCGCTTCGCAGCCCGCCCGCCCGCTCGCTGCTCGCTTCGCGGCCCGCCCGCTTCGCAGCCCGCTCGCTCGCTGCCCGCTTCGCGGCCCGCCCACTTCGCAGCCCGCCCGCCCGCTCGCTGCCCGCTTCGCGGCCCGCCCGCTTCGCAGCCCGCTCGCCCCGCTGCCCGCTTCGCGGCCCGCCCACTTCGCAGCCCGCCCGCCCGCTAGCTGCCCACTTCGCGGCCCGCCCGCATCGCAGCCCGCTCGCCCCGCTGCCCGCTTCGCAGCCCGCCCGCCCGCCCGCTGCCCGCTTCGCGGCCCGCCCGCCACGCAGCGTCGCCCGCCCGCCGTGCTGCCCGCTTGCAGCGCCGCCTGCCCGCCGCGCTGCCCGCTTCCCGGCCCGTCCGCCGTGCTGCCCGCTCGCAGCATCGCCCTCCCGTCGCGCTGACCGCTTGCAGCGCCGCCTGCCCGTAGCGCCAGCCTCGCCCGCTGCTCTCTATCCGTGCACAGTCGCCTTCCCCTGCTGCGGCAGCTTGCGTTACTCTGTCACACTGTCGCTATGGCTTCCATCCGCGTGCTGTCGTTCGATGCTGAGGGCCGCCCTGTGCGGTTCACCGCTTGGCTAGATGACCTGCAGCTGTTCCTCCTGAGCGATAGCAAGGAACATGTGTCGCTCTATGATTACGCGTCTGGTGCTGCGCCTGCCCCTCCTGCCACAGCTGAGCTTAGTGTTCGTTCCCACTGGCAGACTCGTGACGCAGCTGCTCGCCTAGCCATTCGCAGTCACCTGCCGTTAGCTGAGCTAGAGCATTTTGGCGACTGCAAATCCGCTAAGGCCCTGTACGACGCTGTCGTCGCTCGCTACTCCTCGCCTGCCACAGCCGAGCTTAGCCGCCTCATGCTGCCGTACCTGTTCCCCGATCTGTCCACCTTTACTACAGTCGCCGATCTTATCACCCACCTTCGCACTAGTGATGCTCGCCTGCGTGCCGCCCTTCCCACCGAGTTCTGCGCTAAGAACCCCCCTCCACTGTACTGGACACTCCACTTCATAGTCACCCGTCTCCCTGACACCCTCCGCTCAGTTCGAGACCACTTCCTTGCTCGCTGTCCCACTGAGCTCACAGTCGCCCTCCTAGAGGAGCACCTGCTCGCGGCCGAAAAGAGCATTGTAGCTGTTGGTGCTGCTCGTGGCGCTCCTCGCACCCCCATCTTTGAGGGGTGTTCTCCCTCTCCCCTCGCTCCCTCCTACACTGCTGCTGCTGCTGTTGACTTCCTTGGTGCTGAGTCTGTTGGCGCTGCTTCTACTCCTGGTGGGAGGCGCCGCACCGGCAAGGGCAAGGGGGGCAAAAGTGGTGGTGGTGGCACTGGGGGGGGAGGAGGTGGGGGAGGTGGGGGGGGAGGCGGTGCTGGAGGGAGCGGTGGCGGGAGCGCTGGTGGGAGTGGGGTCGGTGGTGGAGACGGGGGCGGCGGAGGAAGCAGTGGCAGTAGTGGCGGCGGCGGCGGCGGTGGCGGCGGTGGCGGTGGTGGCGGTGGTGGCGGTGCCGGTCGGAGCGGTGGTAGTGGTGGCGGCGGAGGTCGGAGTGGAGGCACTGGCTCGGGCCAGAGCTCCCAGCAGCAGCAGCGTCCCCAGACGACCCAGCAGCTTCGTGAGTGGCTTGCTCAGCGTGGGACGTCGGGGGCCAGTGCCCGCTGTTCTTATGTCATTCGCACAGGTGACCGCAAGGGACAGACGTGTGGGAGGTTCCACACCCCGTACCGCTGCTTCTCCCGCCTTGACGACGCTTGGCGTGAGGAGATGGGTGCGGATGTTGAGCGCCCCCGCTGGGCTGAGCTCATGAGGGCTGGTGTTGATGTCTTTGCTCTTGACTATGATGCTATTATTGCTGCCATGTATGCATTGACTGTTAGTGCCGAGGGAGACTGTTACTTGTGTGTGCCGCCTGACCCAGGTATAGAGCCCGCTGCCCTGGGTACTAGTGAGTCCGCTCTCTCTGGTATGGTGCCCCCTGTACTTGCCCCCCCCAGTGCTGTCCCGGCTGGTTTCGAGTCTGCTCTCTCAGGTACAGCACCCACAGAGACACCTCTCTCAGGTACCGCACCGGCTGAGGCCTGTCACACCTTCACCCTTGACTCAGGTGCTTCCCGTTGCTTCTTCCGTGACAGTACTGAGCTCACACCGCTTCCTGCACCGGTCCCAGTCTCCTTGGCTGACCCCTCTGGGGGCCCAGTCCTTGCCCAGTCCACCACTGTCCTCCCTTGTCCGGCGGTTCCGTCTGGCTCGTTGTCGGGTTTCCACCTCCCCTCGTTCTCGACGAACCTGGTGAGCAACGCTGTCCTCCAGGATCAGTGGGTTGACACCTTTACCCCTGGCGGACAGCGTGTGGCGATCTGCACGTGCTCCAGGACCGGCCGTCACCTGGCTACGTTCACCCGTCGGCCGGGGTCGAGTCTCTACACACTGACCACTGCGTCTCCCCAGGTAGCTGCTGTCGGTCAGGTGTCTGCGTCAGGTCTGGTAGCCCACGCCTGTGAGTGTCGTTCCCTGTCGCACCAGACTCTTCTCTGGCACCACCGCCTGGGTCACCCCTCCCTGCCACGCCTTCGTGGCATGCACCGTCGCCTCCTTGTGTCCGGTCTTCCCAGGTCCCTCCCTCCCCTCCCTGCCTCGCCTGCGCCGCCTTGCCTTCCTTGCGTCGAGGGGCGGCAGCGCGCCGCCCCTCACTCCTCCTCGTTCCCCCCGACAGAGGCTCCTCTGGAGACCCTCCACCTGGACGTGTGGGGCCCAGCCCGCGTTCGTGGTCAGGGCGGTGAGCGGTACTTTTTGCTGGTTGTCGACGACTACTCGCGTTACACCACGGTCTTCCCCTTGCGCACCAAGGGTGAGGTCCCTGCTGTTCTGATCCCTTGGATCCGCACGGTTCGTCTCCAGCTCCGCCGCCGTTTCCGGACGGATCTTCCTGTCCTGCGTCTGCACTCTGACAGAGGTGGTGAGTTCTCCTCCGACCTCTTGAGGACCTTCTGTCAGGCGGAGGGCATCGAGCAGACCTTCACGCTTCCGGACTCCCCACAGCAGAATGGGGTTGCTGAGCGCCGCATTGGCCTGGTCATGGAGGTCGCTCGTACCTCCTTGGTCCACGCGGCGGCTCCCCATTTTCTGTGGCCGTTTGCTGTCCGGTACGCCGCGCATCAGCTCAACCTCTGGCCCCGTGTCTCCTTGCCGGAGACCTCGCCCACACTGCGTTGGACGGGGGAGGTTGGCGATGCGTCGCGCTTCCGGGTGTGGGGTGCTCGTGCCCTTGTCCGCGATACGTCCGCGGACAAGCTCTCCTCCCGCACGCTTCCCTGTGTCTTCCTTGGCTTTGTCCCTGACGCGCCTGGCTGGCAGTTTTACCACCCCACCTCGCGCCGGGTCTTCGCCTCTCAGGATGTCACCTTTGACGAGTCGGTCCCTTTTTACCGTCTCTTCCCCTACCGCACTGCCCCCCTCCCTCCCCCGCCGCTTTTCCTTGCTCCTGGTCCCCCTCCGGTAGACCCCCTTCCCCCTCAGGGTCCTGCTCCTTCAGGTGTCTCTCAGGTAGACCCTCCTCCCGTCGCTGAGCCTGTCGAGGTCACAGGTGACTCAGGTGCTGCTGCGGGTGGTGCTGCTGGGAGTGCTGAGCCTGGAGGTGCTGAGCCTGGGGGTGCTGGGCCTGGGGGTGCTGGGGCGGCAGGTGCTGGAGCTGAGGGTACGGTGCCTGAGAGTACGGAGCCTGGGGGTGCTGAGCCTGCGGGTGCGGGGCCTGGGAGTGCTGGGACTACGGGTGCTGGAGCTGAGGGTACTGTGCCTGAGAGTTTGCCGCCTGGGGGTGCTGAGCCTGGGGGTGCTGCGACTGGGGGTGCTGAGCCTGCGGGTACTGAGCCTGCGGGTACTGAGCCTGGGGGTGCTGCTACTGAGCCTACGGAGCCTCGGGTTACTGCGTCTGGGGGTGCTCCGGTTCGGGGTGCTGAGCAGTCTCTCACACCGCAGCAGCTTCGCGACTGGTACGTCCGACGCTTTCGCCGTCCTAGTGGCTCGGCTGGAGTTTGGGGTGCTGGAGCTGCTCGTCCTGGGGGTGCTCGTACTGGGGGTACTGGAGCTGCCGGGACTGGCTGTTCTGGGAGCACTGTGACTGGAGCTGGGGACTCTGGCGCTGGCGGTGCTAGCGGAGTTGGAGCTGCCGACTCTGGGGGTGGCGCTGCTGCTGGTGCTGCGGACCCACCTGGTGGAGCTGCTGCTGGTGCTGAGGAGTCGGACGGTGGAGCTGCTGCTGGAGCTGTGGACCCGGACGCTGGAGCTCCTACTGGTGCTGAGGACCCGGCCGCTGGAGTCCCGTCTGCTTCTGGAGACACTGCGCGGCCGCGACCGTACTTCGTACCGCTCCTTCAGCAGGTTCTTGGGCAGGCTCCTCCTCCTTGTCCTCCTCCCTCCGTAGAGTGTCCTCCGCCTGTCCAGCCGCAGTCACAGTTACCGCCTGCCTCGCCTCTCCCTGCTCCCTCTCCTTATACTGGTCCCACAGGAGGTCTTACAGAGCGTCGTGAGCCTGAGTCTCGTCCTGCGTCGCCTGTTCGTCCTGCTCGCACTGGTAGTCGTGTCCGTCGTGAGCGTCCTCCTCCTGTCCCAGGCACTCACTACATGACTCTGCGTCCCTCTACTGCTCCTCGGCGTGTCCCTCTACCGTCTCCTCCTGCGTCCTCTTTGCCTGCCGTTCCGGACCCTGAGTCTGACCGGTATCGCGCTGAGCACCCTACAGTCACGCGTCTTCTCGCCACTGTTGTCACTGACCCGTCGTTTGAGTCTGCTGCTGCGTCTGCCCTGGTCGCTGAGCTTGTCGACTTTGCTGCTGCCTGTCGTCTAGACTACGCCGCCAGTCTTGTTACTGAGTCTGGGTCTGTCTGTCCTCCGTCCGTCGGGGGTGAGTGTGCTCTTGGCACGGACGTCCTTGAGGACAGGCAGGAGGACTTTGACTCTCTTGCGGCTGCTGTACCTCATCTTGTGGCCTGGTTGCTTGCCCCTGAGGGAGACCCGGATGCAGTAGACATCCCCACTCCGCGCACTTACGCAGAGGCGATCTCGGGTCCCTACTCCTCTCAGTGGCAGACAGCCATGGACGCAGAGATGGCATCCTGGAAGTCCACAGGCACCTACGTCGACGAGGTTCCCCCTCCTGGGGCGAACATCGTCGATGGCATGTGGATTTTCAGGGTGAAGCGGCCGCCAGGTTCTCCGCCTGTCTTCAAGGCTCGTTACGTTGCTAGAGGCTTCAGTCAGCGTCAGGGGGTCGACTTCTTCCAGACCTTCTCCCCCACCCCGAAGATGACCACTCTTCGGGTTCTGCTGCACGTTGCTGCTCAGCGTGACTACGAGCTTCACTCTCTTGACTTCAGCACAGCGTTCCTGCAGGGCAGCCTGCACGAGGAGATCTGGCTGCGCCGCCCACCTGGCTTTACTGGGTCGTTTCCCCCTGGTACCCAGTGGAGTCTCCGCCGGCCAGTCTACGGTCTCCGCCAGGCGCCACGTGAGTGGCACGACACACTGAGGACTACTCTTGCGGCTCTTGGGTTCGCGCCGTCTACTGCTGACCCGTCGCTGTTTCTGCGCACAGACACGTCGCTGCCGCCGTTCTACATCCTCGTGTACGTCGACGACTTGGTCTTTGCTACTGCTGACACTGAGGCACTCGCTCGTGTGAAGTCGGAGCTGCAGAAGAGACACACCTGCACTGACCTGGGTGAACTGCGTAGCTACCTTGGCTTGCAGATCACCCGGGACAGAGCTCGCCGCACCATCACCCTGACTCAGTCACACATGGTGCAGCAGGTCCTTCAGCGCTTCGGCTTCCAGTTCTCCTCACCACAGGCCACACCTCTGGCTACCAGCCACTCGCTCTCAGCTCCACCTTCGGACGAGTCCGTAGAGCCGAGTGGCCCGTACCCAGAGCTTGTAGGCTGCCTCATGTACCTGATGACTTGCACGCGACCTGACCTCGCGTACCCTCTTAGCATCCTTGCTCGTTACGTTGCGCCTGGGAGACACAGGCGAGAGCACTGGGAGGCTGCTAAGAGGGTGCTGCGTTACCTGTGCAGTACATCAGGCATGGGGCTGGTGCTTGGAGGACGCGACAGAGTTGTCCTCACTGGTCACTCGGACGCCTCTTGGGTGGACGACCTGGCTATGCAGCGGTCGTCACAGGGTTACACCTTTAGCCTTGGCTCAGGTTCTGTCTCGTGGCGGTCCACCCGCTCTTCCTCTGTTCTCGGCTCTAGTTGTGAGGCTGAGATCTACGCCACAGCCATGGCTGCACAGGAGTTACGCTGGCTCACCTACCTGCTGACTGACTTGGGAGAGCGGCCTAGTTCTCCTCCAGTTCTGTATGGTGACAACAAGGCGGCTCTTGCCTTGTGTCAGGAGCACAGACTGGAGCACAGGACGAAGCACATTGCTCTTCGCTACTTTCTTGCTCGAGAGCTTCAGCAGCGCGGTCAGCTTCGGCTTGTGTACGTGGACTCGAAGGCCAACACTGCTGATATCTTCACCAAGGCGCTCCCGCCTAGTGATCATCAGCGGCACTGTACTTCTTTAGGCCTTGTGTCCACGTTTCCTCACTTGCTCACTGCTTGACATTCTTTGTACTGTACTTTATATATATCTTGTTGCTTGCTTGCTAGGTTTTGATCACTGTGTTGCTTGTCTTGTACTATATCTAGCACTGCATGTGAACTGGCCTTGTGGCCTTTACTTGTGCTCGGAGTGTGGTGACGTTGTGATCCACCCTGGGCTTTGCTTTGCTTTGCTGGACTGGTCTTGTGACCCTTTGTTCTCCCCCACTTTGCCTATGGGGGTGTGTTAAACTGTATTATGCTTGTAGGCTGTAGTGGGGTAGCCAATATGGGGTACAACCCCAACTAGGGTTTCATATTTGTACCCAAACTTCTGCTAGTTCATCATTCTTGCCTAGTGATTCTGACAGTTTTTCCTGCGACGTTTGTCCTGCGACGTTTGTCCTTCGACGTTTGTCCTGCGACGTTTGTCCTGCGACGTTTGTCCTTCGACGTTTGTCCTGCGACGTTTGTCCTGCGACGTTTGTCCTGCGACGTTTGTCGTGCGACGTTTGTCGTGCGACGTTTGTCCTGCGACGTTTGTCCTGCGACGTTTGTCCTGCGACGTTTGTCCTGCGACGTTTGTCCTTCGACGTTTGTCCTGCGACGTTTGTCCTGCGACGTTTGTCCTTCGACGTTTGTCCTGCGACGTTTGTCCTTCGACGTTTGTCCTGCGACGTTTGTCCTGCGACGTTTGTCCTTCGACGTTTGTCCTGCGACGTTTGTCCTGCGACGTTTGTCCTTCGACGTTTGTCCTTCGACGTTTGTCCTGCGACGTTTGTCGTGCGACGTTTGTCCTGCGACGTTTGTCCTGCGACGTTTGTCCTGCGACGTTTGTCCTGCGACGTTTGTCCTGCGACGTTTGTCCTGCGACGTTTGTCCTGCGACGTTTGTCCTGCGACGTTTGTCCTGCGACGTTTGTCCTGCGACGTTTGTCCTGCGACGTTTGTCGTGCGACGTTTGTCGTGCGACGTTTGTCCTGCGACGTTTGTCCTGCGACGTTTGTCCTGCGACGTTTGTCCTGCGACGTTTGTCCTGCGACGTTTGTCCTGCGACGTTTGTCCTGCGACGTTTGTCCTGCGACGTTTGTCCTTCGACGTTTGTCCTGCGACGTTTGTCCTGCGACGTTTGTCCTGCGACGTTTGTCCTGCGACGTTTGTCCTTCGACGTTTGTCCTGCGACGTTTGTCCTGCGACGTTTGTCCTTCGACGTTTGTCCTGCGACGTTTGTCCTGCGACGTTTGTCCTGCGACGTTTGTCCTTCGACGTTTGTCCTGCGACGTTTGTCCTGCGACGTTTGTCGTGCGACGTTTGTCGTGCGACGTTTGTCGTGCGACGTTTGTCCTGCGACGTTTGTCGTGCGACGTTTGTCGTGCGACGTTTGTCGTGCGACGTTTGTCCTGCGACGTTTGTCCTGCGACGTTTGTCCTTTGACGCTTGTCGTGCGACGTTTGTCGTGCGACGTTTGTCGTGCGACGTTTGTCCTGCGACGTTTGTCCTGCGACGTTTGTTGTGCGACGTTTGTCCTGCGACGTTTGTCCTTCGACGTTTGTCCTGCGACGTTTGTCCTGCGACGTTTGTCCTGCGACGTTTGTCCTGCGACGTTTGTCCTGCGACGTTTGTCCTGCGACGTTTGCACTGCGACGTTTGTCCTGCGACGTTTGTCCTGCGACGTTTGTCCTGCGACGTTTGTCCTGCGACGTTTGTCCTGCGACGTTTGTCCTGCGACGTTTGTCGTGCGACGTTTGTCGTGCGACGTTTGTCCTGCGACGTTTGTCCTGCGACGTTTGTCCTGCGACGTTTGTCCTGCGACGTTTGTCCTGCGACGTTTGTCCTGCGACGTTTGTCCTGCGACGTTTGTCCTGCGACGTTTGTCCTTCGACGTTTGTCCTGCGACGTTTGTCCTGCGACGTTTGTCCTTCGACGTTTGTCCTGCGACGTTTGTCCTGCGACGTTTGTCCTGCGACGTTTGTCCTTCGACGTTTGTCCTGCGACGTTTGTCCTGCGACGTTTGTCGTGCGACGTTTGTCGTGCGACGTTTGTCCTGCGACGTTTGTCCTGCGACGTTTGTCGTGCGACGTTTGTCGTGCGACGTTTGTCCTGCGACGTTTGTCCTGCGACGTTTGTCCTTCGACGTTTGTCGTGCGACGTTTGTCGTGCGACGTTTGTCGTGCGACGTTTGTCCTGCGACGTTTGTCCTGCGACGTTTGTCGTGCGACGTTTGTCCTGCGACGTTTGTCGTGCGACGTTTGTCGTGCGACGTTTGTCCTGCGACGTTTGTCCTGCGACGTTTGTCCTGCGACGTTTGTCCTGCGACGTTTGTCCTGCGACGTTTGTCCTGCGACGTTTGTCCTGCGACGTTTGTCGTGCGACGTTTGTCCTGCGACGTTTGTCCTGCGACGTTTGTCCTGCGACGTTTGTCCTGCGACGTTTGTCCTGCGACGTTTGTCCTGCGACGTTTGTCCTGCGACGTTTGTCCTGCGACGTTTGTCCTGCGACGTTTGTCCTTCGACGTTTGTCCTGCGACGTTTGTCCTGCGACGTTTGTCCTGCGACGTTTGTCCTGCGACGTTTGTCCTGCGACGTTTGTCCTGCGACGTTTGTCCTGCGACGTTTGTCCTGCGACGTTTGTCCTGCGACGTTTGTCCTGCGACGTTTGTCCTGCGACGTTTGTCGTGCGACGTTTGTCCTGCGACGTTTGTCCTGCGACGTTTGTCCTGCGACGTTTGTCCTGCGACGTTTGTCCTGCGACGTTTGTCCTGCGACGTTTGTCCTGCGACGTTTGTCCTGCGACGTTTGTCCTGCGACGTTTGTCCTGCGACGTTTGTCCTGCGACGTTTGTCCTGCGACGTTTGTCCTGCGACGTTTGTCCTGCGACGTTTGTCCTGCGACGTTTGTCCTGCGACGTTTGTCCTGCGACGTTTGTCCTGCGACGTTTGTCCTGCGACGTTTGTCCTTCGACGTTTGTCCTTCGACGTTTGTCCTGCGACGTTTGTCCTGCGACGTTTGTCCTGCGACGTTTGTCCTGCGACGTTTGTCCTGCGACGTTTGTCCTGCGACGTTTGTCCTGCGACGTTTGTCCTTCGACGTTTGTCCTGCGACGTTTGTCCTTCGACGTTTGTCCTGCGACGTTTGTCCTGCGACGTTTGTCCTGCGACGTTTGTCCTTCGACGTTTGTCCTGCGACGTTTGTCCTTCGACGTTTGTCCTGCGACGTTTGTCCTTCGACGTTTGTCCTGCGACGTTTGTCCTGCGACGTTTGTCCTGCGACGTTTGTCCTTCGACGTTTGTCCTGCGACGTTTGTCCTGCGACGTTTGTCCTGCGACGTTTGTCCTGCGACGTTTGTCCTGCGACGTTTGTCGTGCGACGTTTGTCCTGCGACGTTTGTCCTGCGACGTTTGTCCTGCGACGTTTGTCCTGCGACGTTTGTCCTGCGACGTTTGTCCTGCGACGTTTGTCCTGCGACGTTTGTCGTGCGACGTTTGTCCTGCGACGTTTGTCCTGCGACGTTTGTCCTGCGACGTTTGTCCTGCGACGTTTGTCCTGCGACGTTTGTCCTGCGACGTTTGTCCTGCGACGTTTGTCCTGCGACGTTTGTCCTGCGACGTTTGTCCTGCGACGTTTGTCCTGCGACGTTTGTCCTGCGACGTTTGTCCTTCGACGTTTGTCCTGCGACGTTTGTCCTGCGACGTTTGTCCTGCGACGTTTGTCCTGCGACGTTTGTCCTGCGACGTTTGTCCTGCGACGTTTGTCCTGCGACGTTTGTCCTTCGACGTTTGTCCTTCGACGTTTGTCCTGCGACGTTTGTCGTGCGACGTTTGTCCTGCGACGTTTGTCCTGCGACGTTTGTCCTGCGACGTTTGTCCTGCGACGTTTGTCCTTCGACGTTTGTCCTGCGACGTTTGTCCTTCGACGTTTGTCCTGCGACGTTTGTCCTGCGACGTTTGTCCTGCGACGTTTGTCGTGCGACGTTTGTCGTGCGACGTTTGTCGTGCGACGTTTGTCGTGCGACGTTTGTCCCGCGACGTTTGTCGTGCGACGGTTGTCCCGCGACGTTTGTCGTGCGACGTTTGTCGTGCGACGTTTGTCCTGCGACGTTTGTCCTGCGACGTTTGTCCTGCGACGTTTGTCCTTCGACGTTTGTCCTGCGACGTTTGTCCTGCGACGTTTGTCCTTCGACGTTTGTCCTGCGACGTTTGTCCTTCGACGTTTGTCCTGCGACGTTTGTCCTGCGACGTTTGTCCTTCGACGTTTGTCCTGCGACGTTTGTCCTGCGACGTTTGTCCTTCGACGTTTGTCCTGCGACGTTTGTCCTGCGACGTTTGTCCTGCGACGTTTGTCCTGCGACGTTTGTCGTGCGACGTTTGTCCTGCGACGTTTGTCCTGCGACGTTTGTCCTGCGACGTTTGTCCTGCGACGTTTGTCCTGCGACGTTTGTCCTGCGACGTTTGTCCTGCGACGTTTGTCCTTCGACGTTTGTCCTGCGACGTTTGTCCTGCGACGTTTGTCCTGCGACGTTTGTCGTGCGACGTTTGTCGTGCGACGTTTGTCCTGCGACGTTTGTCCTGCGACGTTTGTCCTGCGACGTTTGTCCTGCGACGTTTGTCCTGCGACGTTTGTCCTGCGACGTTTGTCGTGCGACGTTTGTCGTGCGACGTTTGTCCTGCGACGTTTGTCCTGCGACGTTTGTCCTGCGACGTTTGTCCTGCGACGTTTGTCCTGCGACGTTTGTCCTGCGACGTTTGTCCTGCGACCTTTGTCCTGCGTCGTTTTCCTGCGACGTTTGTCCTGCGACGTTTGTCCTGCGACGTTTGTCCTTCGACGTTTGTCCTGCGACGTTTGTCCTGCGACGTTTGTCCTGCGACGTTTGTCCTGCGACGTTTGTCCTGCGACGTTTGTCCTGCGACGTTTGTCCTGCGACGTTTGTCCTTCGACGTTTGTCCTTCGACGTTTGTCCTGCGACGTTTGTCCTGCGACGTTTGTCCTGCGACGTTTGTCCTGCGACGTTTGTCCTGCGACGTTTGTCCTGCGACGTTTGTCCTGCGACGTTTGTCCTTCGACGTTTGTCCTGCGACGTTTGTCCTTCGACGTTTGTCCTGCGACGTTTGTCCTGCGACGTTTGTCCTGCGACGTTTGTCGTGCGACGTTTGTCGTGCGACGTTTGTCGTGCGACGTTTGTCCCGCGACGTTTGTCGTGCGACGGTTGTCCCGCGACGTTTGTCGTGCGACGTTTGTCGTGCGACGTTTGTCGTGCGACGTTTGTCCTGCGACGTTTGTCCTGCGACGTTTGTCCTTCGACGTTTGTCCTGCGACGTTTGTCCTGCGACGTTTGTCCTTCGACGTTTGTCCTGCGACGTTTGTCCTTCGACGTTTGTCCTGCGACGTTTGTCCTGCGACGTTTGTCCTTCGACGTTTGTCCTGCGACGTTTGTCCTGCGACGTTTGTCCTGCGACGTTTGTCCTTCGACGTTTGTCCTGCGACGTTTGTCCTGCGACGTTTGTCGTGCGACGTTTGTCGTGCGACGTTTGTCCTGCGACGTTTGTCCTGCGACGTCTGTCGTGCGACGTTTGTCCTGCGACGTTTGTCCTGCGACGTTTGTCCTGCGACGTTTGTCCTTCGACGTTTGTCGTGCGACGTTTGTCGTGCGACGTTTGTCGTGCGACGTTTGTCCTGCGACGTTTGTCCTGCGACGTTTGTCGTGCGACGTTTGTCCTGCGACGTTTGTCCTGCGACGTTTGTCCTGCGACGTTTGTCCTGCGACGTTTGTCCTGCGACGTTTGTCCTGCGACGTTTGTCCTGCGACGTTTGTCCTGCGACGTTTGTCGTGCGACGTTTGTCCTGCGACGTTTGTCCTGCGACGTTTGTCCTGCGACGTTTGTCCTGCGACGTTTGTCCTGCGACGTTTGTCCTGCGACGTTTGTCCTGCGACGTTTGTCCTGCGACGTTTGTCCTGCGACGTTTGTCCTTCGACGTTTGTCCTGCGACGTTTGTCCTGCGACGTTTGTCCTGCGACGTTTGTCCTGCGACGTTTGTCCTGCGACGTTTGTCCTGCGACGTTTGTCCTGCGACGTTTGTCCTGCGACGTTTGTCCTGCGACGTTTGTCGTGCGACGTTTGTCCTGCGACGTTTGTCCTGCGACGTTTGTCCTGCGACGTTTGTCCTGCGACGTTTGTCCTGCGACGTTTGTCCTGCGACGTTTGTCCTGCGACGTTTGTCCTGCGACGTTTGTCCTGCGACGTTTGTCCTGCGACGTTTGTCCTTCGACGTTTGTCCTGCGACGTTTGTCCTGCGACGTTTGTCCTGCGACGTTTGTCCTGCGACGTTTGTCCTGCGACGTTTGTCCTGCGACGTTTGTCCTGCGACGTTTGTCCTTCGACGTTTGTCCTTCGACGTTTGTCCTGCGACGTTTGTCCTGCGACGTTTGTCCTGCGACGTTTGTCCTGCGACGTTTGTCCTGCGACGTTTGTCCTGCGACGTTTGTCCTGCGACGTTTGTCCTTCGACGTTTGTCCTGCGACGTTTGTCCTTCGACGTTTGTCCTGCGACGTTTGTCCTGCGACGTTTGTCCTGCGACGTTTGTCCTTCGACGTTTGTCCTGCGACGTTTGTCCTTCGACGTTTGTCCTGCGACGTTTGTCCTGCGACGTTTGTCCTTCGACGTTTGTCCTGCGACGTTTGTCCTGCGACGTTTGTCCTTCGACGTTTGTCCTGCGACGTTTGTCCTGCGACGTTTGTCCTGCGACGTTTGTCCTGCGACGTTTGTCCTGCGACGTTTGTCGTGCGACGTTTGTCCTGCGACGTTTGTCCTGCGACGTTTGTCCTGCGACGTTTGTCCTGCGACGTTTGTCCTGCGACGTTTGTCCTGCGACGTTTGTCCTGCGACGTTTGTCGTGCGACGTTTGTCCTGCGACGTTTGTCCTGCGACGTTTGTCCTGCGACGTTTGTCCTGCGACGTTTGTCCTGCGACGTTTGTCCTGCGACGTTTGTCCTGCGACGTTTGTCCTGCGACGTTTGTCCTGCGACGTTTGTCCTGCGACGTTTGTCCTGCGACGTTTGTCCTGCGACGTTTGTCCTGCGACGTTTGTCCTTCGACGTTTGTCCTGCGACGTTTGTCCTGCGACGTTTGTCCTGCGACGTTTGTCCTGCGACGTTTGTCCTGCGACGTTTGTCCTGCGACGTTTGTCCTGCGACGTTTGTCCTTCGACGTTTGTCCTTCGACGTTTGTCCTGCGACGTTTGTCCTGCGACGTTTGTCCTGCGACGTTTGTCCTGCGACGTTTGTCCTGCGACGTTTGTCCTGCGACGTTTGTCCTTCGACGTTTGTCCTGCGACGTTTGTCCTTCGACGTTTGTCCTGCGACGTTTGTCCTGCGACGTTTGTCCTGCGACGTTTGTCGTGCGACGTTTGTCGTGCGACGTTTGTCGTGCGACGTTTGTCGTGCGACGTTTGTCCCGCGACGTTTGTCGTGCGACGGTTGTCCCGCGACGTTTGTCGTGCGACGTTTGTCGTGCGACGTTTGTCCTGCGACGTTTGTCCTGCGACGTTTGTCCTGCGACGTTTGTCCTTCGACGTTTGTCCTGCGACGTTTGTCCTGCGACGTTTGTCCTTCGACGTTTGTCCTGCGACGTTTGTCCTTCGACGTTTGTCCTGCGACGTTTGTCCTGCGACGTTTGTCCTTCGACGTTTGTCCTGCGACGTTTGTCCTGCGACGTTTGTCCTTCGACGTTTGTCCTGCGACGTTTGTCCTGCGACGTTTGTCCTGCGACGTTTGTCGTGCGACGTTTGTCGTGCGACGTTTGTCGTGCGACGTTTGTCCTGCGACGTTTGTCCTGCGACGTTTGTCGTGCGACGTTTGTCGTGCGACGTTTGTCCTGCGACGTTTGTCCTGCGACGTTTGTCCTGCGACGTTTGTCCTGCGACGTTTGTCCTGCGACGTTTGTCCTGCGACGTTTGTCGTGCGACGTTTGTCGTGCGACGTTTGTCCTGCGACGTTTGTCCTGCGACGTTTGTCCTGCGACGTTTGTCCTGCGACGTTTGTCCTGCGACGTTTGTCCTGCGACGTTTGTCGTGCGACGTTTGTCGTGCGACGTTTGTCCTGCGACGTTTGTCCTGCGACGTTTGTCCTGCGACGTTTGTCCTGCGACGTTTGTCCTGCGACGTTTGTCCTGCGACGTTTGTCCTGCGACCTTTGTCCTGCGTCGTTTTCCTGCGACGTTTGTCCTGCGACGTTTGTCCTGCGACGTTTGTCCTTCGACGTTTGTCCTGCGACGTTTGTCCTGCGACGTTTGTCCTGCGACGTTTGTCCTGCGACGTTTGTCCTGCGACGTTTGTCCTGCGACGTTTGTCCTGCGACGTTTGTCCTTCGACGTTTGTCCTTCGACGTTTGTCCTGCGACGTTTGTCCTGCGACGTTTGTCCTGCGACGTTTGTCCTGCGACGTTTGTCCTGCGACGTTTGTCCTGCGACGTTTGTCCTGCGACGTTTGTCCTTCGACGTTTGTCCTGCGACGTTTGTCCTTCGACGTTTGTCCTGCGACGTTTGTCCTGCGACGTTTGTCCTGCGACGTTTGTCGTGCGACGTTTGTCGTGCGACGTTTGTCGTGCGACGTTTGTCCCGCGACGTTTGTCGTGCGACGGTTGTCCCGCGACGTTTGTCGTGCGACGTTTGTCGTGCGACGTTTGTCGTGCGACGTTTGTCCTGCGACGTTTGTCCTGCGACGTTTGTCCTTCGACGTTTGTCCTGCGACGTTTGTCCTGCGACGTTTGTCCTTCGACGTTTGTCCTGCGACGTTTGTCCTTCGACGTTTGTCCTGCGACGTTTGTCCTGCGACGTTTGTCCTGCGACGTTTGTCCTGCGACGTTTGTCCTGCGACGTTTGTCCTGCGACGTTTGTCCTGCGACGTTTGTCCTGCGACGTTTGTCCTGCGACGTTTGTCCTGCGACGTTTGTCCTGCGACGTTTGTCCTGCGACGTTTGTCCTGCGACGTTTGTCCTGCGACGTTTGTCCTGCGACGTTTGTCCTGCGACGTTTGTCCTGCGACGTTTGTCCTGCGACGTTTGTCCTGCGACGTTTGTCCTGCGACGTTTGTCCTTCGACGTTTGTCCTGCGACGTTTGTCCTGCGACGTTTGTCCTGCGACGTTTGTCCTGCGACGTTTGTCCTGCGACGTTTGTCCTGCGACGTTTGTCCTGCGACGTTTGTCCTTCGACGTTTGTCCTTCGACGTTTGTCCTGCGACGTTTGTCCTGCGACGTTTGTCCTGCGACGTTTGTCCTGCGACGTTTGTCCTGCGACGTTTGTCCTGCGACGTTTGTCCTGCGACGTTTGTCCTTCGACGTTTGTCCTGCGACGTTTGTCCTTCGACGTTTGTCCTGCGACGTTTGTCCTGCGACGTTTGTCGTGCGACGTTTGTCGTGCGACGTTTGTCGTGCGACGTTTGTCGTGCGACGTTTGTCGTGCGACGTTTGTCCCGCGACGTTTGTCGTGCGACGGTTGTCCCGCGACGTTTGTCGTGCGACGTTTGTCGTGCGACGTTTGTCCTGCGACGTTTGTCCTGCGACGTTTGTCCTGCGACGTTTGTCCTTCGACGTTTGTCCTGCGACGTTTGTCCTGCGACGTTTGTCCTGCGACGTTTGTCCTGCGACGTTTGTCCTTCGACGTTTGTCCTGCGACGTTTGTCCTGCGACGTTTGTCCTTCGACGTTTGTCCTGCGACGTTTGTCCTGCGACGTTTGTCCTTCGACGTTTGTCCTGCGACGTTTGTCCTGCGACGTTTGTCCTGCGACGTTTGTCCTGCGACGTTTGTCGTGCGACGTTTGTCCTGCGACGTTTGTCCTGCGACGTTTGTCCTGCGACGTTTGTCCTGCGACGTTTGTCCTGCGACGTTTGTCCTGCGACGTTTGTCCTGCGACGTTTGTCCTTCGACGTTTGTCCTGCGACGTTTGTCCTGCGACGTTTGTCCTGCGACGTTTGTCGTGCGACGTTTGTCGTGCGACGTTTGTCCTGCGACGTTTGTCCTGCGACGTTTGTCCTGCGACGTTTGTCCTGCGACGTTTGTCCTGCGACGTTTGTCGTGCGACGTTTGTCGTGCGGCGTTTGCCCTGCGACGTTTGTCCTGCGACGTTTGTCCTGCGACGTTTGTCCTGCGACGTTTGTCCTGCGACGTTTGTCCTGCGACGTTTGTCCTGCGACGTTTGTCCTGCGACGTTTGTCCTGCGACGTTTGTCCTGCGACGTTTGTCCTGCGACGTTTGTCCTTCGACGTTTGTCCTGCGACGTTTGTCCTGCGACGTTTGTCCTGCGACGTTTGTCCTGCGACGTTTGTCCTGCGACGTTTGTCCTGCGACGTTTGTCCTTCGACGTTTGTCCTTCGACGTTTGTCCTGCGACGTTTGTCCTGCGACGTTTGTCCTGCGACGTTTGTCCTGCGACGTTTGTCCTGCGACGTTTGTCCTGCGACGTTTGTCCTGCGACGTTTGTCCTTCGACGTTTGTCCTGCGACGTTTGTCCTTCGACGTTTGTCCTGCGACGTTTGTCCTGCGACGTTTGTCCTGCGACGTTTGTCGTGCGACGTTTGTCGTGCGACGTTTGTCGTGCGACGTTTGTCCCGCGACGTTTGTCGTGCGACAGTTGTCCCGCGACGTTTGTCGTGCGACGTTTGTCGTGCGACGTTTGTCCTGCGACGTTTGTCCTGCGACGTTTGTCCTGCGACGTTTGTCCTTCGACGTTTGTCCTGCGACGTTTGTCCTGCGACGTTTGTCCTTCGACGTTTGTCCTGCGACGTTTGTCCTTCGACGTTTGTCCTTCGACGTTTGTCCTGCGACGTTTGTCCTGCGACGTTTGTCCTTCGACGTTTGTCCTGCGACGTTTGTCCTGCGACGTTTGTCCTGCGACGTTTGTCCTGCGACGTTTGTCCTGCGACGTTTGTCCTGCGACGTTTGTCCTGCGACGTTTGTCCTGCGACGTTTGTCCTGCGACGTTTGTCCTGCGACGTTTGTCCTGCGACGTTTGTCCTTCGACGTTTGTCCTGCGACGTTTGTCCTGCGACGTTTGTCCTGCGACGTTTGTCGTGCGACGTTTGTCCTGCGACGTTTGTCCTGCGACGTTTGTCCTGCGACGTTTGTCCTGCGACGTTTGTCCTGCGACGTTTGTCCTGCGACGTTTGTCCTGCGACGTTTGTCCTGCGACGTTTGTCCTGCGACGTTTGTCGTGCGACGTTTGTCCTGCGACGTTTGTCCTGCGACGTTTGTCCTGCGACGTTTGTCCTGCGACGTTTGTCCTGCGACGTTTGTCCTGCGACGTTTGTCCTGCGACGTTTGTCCTGCGACGTTTTTACTGCGACGTTTGTCCTGCGACGTTTGTCCTGCGACGTTTGTCCTTCGACGTTTGTCCTGCGACGTTTGTCCTGCGACGTTTGTCCTGCGACGTTTGTCCTGCGACGTTTGTCCTGCGACGTTTGTCCTGCGACGTTTGTCCTGCGACGTTTGTCCTTCGACGTTTGTCCTTCGACGTTTGTCCTGCGACGTTTGTCCTGCGACGTTTGTCCTGCGACGTTTGTCCTGCGACGTTTGTCCTGCGACGTTTGTCCTGCGACGTTTGTCCTGCGACGTTTGTCCTTCGACGTTTGTCCTGCGACGTTTGTCCTTCGACGTTTGTCCTGCGACGTTTGTCCTGCGACGTTTGTCCTGCGACGTTTGTCGTGCGACGTTTCTCGTGCGACGTTTGTCGTGCGATGTTTGTCCCGCGACGTTTGTTGTGCGACGGTTGTCCCGCGACGTTTGTCGTGCGACGTTTGTCGTGCGACGTTTGTCCTGCGACGTTTGTCCTGCGACGTTTGTCCTGCGACGTTTGTCCTTCGACGTTTGTCCTGCGACGTTTGTCCTGCGACGTTTGTCCTGCGACGTTTGTCCTGCGACGTTTGTCCTGCGACGTTTGTCCTTCGACGTTTGTCCTGCGACGTTTGTCCTGCGACGTTTGTCCTTCGACGTTTGTCCTGCGACGATTTTCCTGCGACGTTTGTCCTGCGACGTTTGTCGTGCGACGTTTGTCGTGCGACGTTTGTCCTGCGACGTTTGTCCTTCGACGTTTGTCCTGCGACGTTTGTCCTTCGACGTTTGTCCTGCGACGTTTGTCCTGCGACGTTTGTCCTGCGACGTTTGTCCTTCGACGTTTGTCCTGCGACGTTTGTCCTGCGACGTTTGTCCTTCGACGTTTGTCCTGCGACGTTTGTCCTGCGACGTTTGTCCTTCGACGTTTGTCCTGCGACGTTTGTCCTGCGACGTTTGTCCTGCGACGTTTGTCCTGCGACGTTTGTCGTGCGACGTTTGTCCTGCGACGTTTGTCCTGCGACGTTTGTCCTGCGACGTTTGTCCTGCGACGTTTGTCCTGCGACGTTTGTCCTGCGACGTTTGTCCTGCGACGTTTGTCCTTCGACGTTTGTCCTGCGACGTTTGTCCTGCGACGTTTGTCCTGCGACGTTTGTCGTGCGACGTTTGTCCTGCGACGTTTGTCCTGCGACGTTTGTCCTGCGACGTTTGTCGTGCGACGTTTGTCCTGCGACGTTTGTCCTGCGACGTTTGTCCTGCGACGTTTGTCCTGCGACGTTTGTCCTGCGACGTTTGTCCTGCGACGTTTGTCCTGCGACGTTTGTCCTGCGACGTTTGTCCTGCGACGTTTGTCCTTCGACGTTTGTTCTGCGACGTTTGTCCTGCGACCATTGTCCTTCGACGTTTGTCCTGCGACGTTTGTCCTGCGACGTTTGTCCTGCGACGTTTGTCCTGCGACGTTTGTCCTGCGACGTTTGTCCTTCGACGTTTGTCCTGCGACGTTTGTCGTGCGACGTTTGTCCTGCGACGTTTGTCGTGCGACGTTTGTCGTGCGACGTTTGTCGTGCGACGTTTGTCCTGCGACGTTTGTCCTGCGACGTTTGTCCTGCGACGTTTGTCCTGCGACGTTTGTCGTGCGACGTTTGTCGTGCGACGTTTGTCGTGCGACGTTTGTCCTGCGACGTTTGTCCTGCGACGTTTGTCCTGCGACGTTTGTCCTGCGACGTTTGTCCTTCGACGTTTGTTCTGCGACGTTTGTCCTGCGACCATTGTCCTTCGACGTTTGTCCTGCGACGTTTGTCCTGCGACGTTTGTCCTGCGACGTTTGTCCTGCGACGTTTGTCCTGCGACGTTTGTCCTTCGACGTTTGTCCTGCGACGTTTGTCGTGCGACGTTTGTCCTGCGACGTTTGTCGTGCGACGTTTGTCGTGCGACGTTTGTCGTGCGACGTTTGTCCTGCGACGTTTGTCCTGCGACGTTTGTCCTGCGACGTTTGTCCTGCGACGTTTGTCGTGCGACGTTTGTCGTGCGACGTTTGTCCTGCAACGTTTGTCCTGCGACGTTTGTCATGCGACGTTCGTCCTGCGACGTTTATCCTCTGACGTTTGTCGTGCGACGTTTCTCCTGTGACGTTTGTCCTGCGACGTTTGTCCTGCGACGTTTGCGATAAAAGCTGGACAAACGTCGCAGGACAAATGTCGTAGACTATGCTAAATGATACACCTCATTACATGTATACTGAGTGTATACAATCTGATTATGATTCTAGGAGTAGATTTTGCAGGAGCATATCCACCACACTAATGATATGAGTTTAGCATATTAGCTACACGAGGATGTCTTCATGCCGTTGCAAATCTACCACCACCCCAGCGTGAGGTCGGATCGCGTCACGGCCGTCGTCAACAAAAGAGCGTCTCGATCAACCGACCAAGGGAGAGAATTCGTGCGACAAACGATCACCTGCGAAACAGTCTGGCTAGGAGCACAGGTGACCTGAAGAAACAGCTTTTTCGCAAATCGCCTGTGTCGCATCAAATGGCTCCATAGCTTGTGGTCTGTGCGATTGCTTGCGACACGGAGGGCGCAGGTGAAACGGGAGATGCAAACGGCACCACATCATCATGTCTTCACGGGCAGCGCCAGTGACGCCGTTTTGGTGACCAAAACGACAAATTTCCGCGCTCCCGGTTGATTTCGCTCCCCCCAACCAATTCACCCTGCTACGACAGAAAATTCTCCCAGCCCCACCGCCACCAAGCACCGCCTAGCCTCGCCCTCCCCACCAACCCACCCACCCATCCACCCACCCATTCGCCGACGCACTCTTCTCCAAGCCCCCCACAACCAAGCAAGGCAGCATTCGGCGCTCCAATTCGCCCCACCTGCACAGTCGTCCCATCTGCCCGGAGTGGGGCTTTTTTCCCTCAATCCTCCGCTTGTGACTACTCCCTGAATGCTGACCAGGCCCACGTTGCTCGCAAAATACCCCCTCGCCTCAGCACCAACCAGCAGCAATGATCGACGCTGCCCCAGCGCTTCGTCTATTGCCGCCGACTACCGACGCGGCTGCTATTCCTTGCCCTGCCTCGCGCCACTGTAAATCGAAACCGCGCTACGCCGCGAGAACAGACTCTCATCGCCTCACCTCGCCACGTCAGCCAAGCAGCATAAACCGTGCGCAGTGGCCCATCCCTAGTAACCATTGCTCTCACCATGAACCTGAAATTGCTCGTATCGCCTGCCTGCTAATTAACTAGTCAGCGCCCCCAGCGCAAGCCTACCCGTATCCACTTGCGAGCCCAGCACTCATTGCGAATCCACTTGCGTCTCTTTGCGTTCAACGCTTACATACGTCGTCACGTCGTTTCGAGTGCCGCACGTGCTGCCCACCGCCCATCGCGTATGCGCGCTCGCCGCACCCGCCGCCATGACCTGCACGCTTCTCTAGTGCGTCGGCGCCATACCCGCTCGAGTTACCTTCGCCATGCCGCTTAGCGCCGTCACTCCTCCCTGTCGGGCCCACACCAATAGATTGAGATTTTCCCGCACCCAAATATCTATCTTGAAGCCCTTCAAAGCCACGTGACAGTCGAACAAACAACAAACAGTCACACACCACCGGGGACTACAGAGCGCTGCTGCACCCACTTGCGTAGAGCATAGCTCTAAGCGCCGCTGCATTGCTCATTTTAAGTCGAGTCAAGACTACGCTGTATAGCTCCTCGCCGCCTGTGAACCCCTCTCCCTCGAGTCCCCTTAGCAGCAGCACCACTGCTGTGACCACCATTGCAGAGCGATCGCGTCGCGACATACACGAGCCGCATATCGCCGCAACGCGAGCCTGAAGATGCGTCGCGAGTGCACTCAAAGGTCGTCGCGGCGGGCCGGCAGAGCGCGCTTGCGCTCCGTCGCCGCCTTCGCGAGACATCGGCGCGCCACGACGTGCCTCCTGCTGCTCCTCGCGCTCCTGCGCGCCCCCGCTGTCTCCGCTTCCGGTATGTGTACTCGCTAAACGCGCGGAGCCACAAGAGAACCTCGTGAGCTCCTCGTGAGCAATTTCCTCGTGAGCAAGCACCTCGTGAGCAAGCACCTCGTGAGCAAGCACCTCGTGAGCAAGCACCTCGTGAGCAAGCACCTCGTGAGCAAGCACCTCGTGAGCAAGCACCTCGTGAGCAAGCACCTCGTGAGCAAGCACCTCGTGAGCACCTCGTGAGCAAGCACCTCGTGAGCAAGCACCTCGTGAGCAAGCACCTCGTGAGCAATTTCCTCGTGAGCAGCACCTCGTGAGCAGCACCTCGTGAGCAGCACCTCGTGAGCAAGCACCACGTGAGCAAGCACCTCGTGAGCAAGCACCACGTGAGCAAGCACCTCGTGAGCAAGCACCTCGTGAGCAAGCACCTCGTGAGCAAGCACCTCGTGAGCAAGCACCTCGTGAGCAAGCACCTCGTGAGCAAGCACCTCGTGAGCAAGCACCTCGTGAGCAAGCACCTCGTGAGCAAGCACCTCGTGAGCAAGCACCTCGTGAGCAAGCACCTCGTGAGCAAGCACCTCGTGAGCAAGCACCTCGTGAGCAAGCACCTCGTGAGCAAGCACCTCGTGAGCAAGCACCTCGTGAGCAAGCACCTCGTGAGCAAGCACCTCGTGAGCAAGCACCTCGTGAGCAAGCACCTCGTGTGCACGACCGTTTGAGGCACTTTGGAATGCAGGCAATCACCCTTTTGTCATCCACTTTTTGGAGGATTTAGCGGCACGCCTCATTCATTCCGCCTTCTCCCCCCCACCTCTCCTCCCACTCAAAAACTTCCCCTTTTCCCCGCCGCGCTCGTCGCGCTCCCAGCATCCAAGCACACGCTGCTTCTAAACGGCGACTTCGATCTCCCCGAGTCAGCGGCCGTCAACGGCAGCGCAAAGCTCGCGAGCGCAATGAGCGCGGTCCGCGGGGCAGTTGGCGCAGCGGCGCGGCGGATAGCGGGGTGGGACGTGGTGGGGACGCGCATCAAGCTGCAGTCGCTTATAGCGGAAAACCCGGGGCAAGGGCAGGTCGCGTCGCTGCCGCGGCAGTACCTTCTCATCCCCTCAGGTAGCCTCAAGGCCCTACCCTCGCCCCCACCTGTCCCCTCATTCCTCCCCAACACCCCCCCTCCCACGACCAACCTCTCTTCCCCCCCCCCCCCAACCTACTGCCGCGCTCCACCTTTTCATCTCCTTTCCGTTCCCTTTCCCTTCACCATCCGCCCCTCCCTCGCCCCACCTGCTTTTTTGTCCCGCACCTCCCGTTCCTCTTCCGCACACCCTTCCTCTTTTCCCTCTCCCCCGGAAGTTGCGGCGCAAGCGGTGTCCCAAACGTTCCCCACGCGCGCGGGGTGCGTGTACGAGGGGTCGTTCGCCATCCGCTCCCACCACGTGGACGGCTGGCCCGCTGCCGTCATGCTGTCCGTGACTGACGTGGCATCGAGTCAGCAGCTGCACTTCGACGTGCTGCACGAGAAGATGGTGAGAGCGAGAGGGGAAGTTGAACGGGAGAGGAGGGAGAATGAGAGGGTGGGGAAAGCGAGGGAGGAGGCGGATGAGAGGCGAGGCTGGATGGTGCGTGATGAGGAGGTGGCACCATATCAGAGGGAGAGTGCGAGGCGAGGCGAGGCACATGAATTGTAGCATGCCACTCAATGCCCCTCATCCCCCACCCTTATCTCCTCTCCCCGCCTCCCCCTCAACATCCCATCCCCTGCCTCCCGCCTTTCCTCTTCCCCCTGTGTGCGCCATGGCAGACCCAGGAGTGGACGGTGAAGCGATTCACGTTCATAGCAGCGGGGAAGCGCGCCGAGCTCACTTTTGGCTCCGTGCCCGCACAGGGGGGGCGCGCTGCCTCTGGTGACGTGGGCGCTGCCATGGACGACGTCACTGTCTCCATGCCCACCTGCTACGTGTATGTGCTGCACTTCATGCAACCCCGCACACACACAACGACCAAGCTCCCCTACCTACCCTTTTGCCGGCAAACACACTCGCACAAGAACTCACCATGGTGCATTGCCCCGCTCCGCTCTCCCCCCCATGCCGCTATGTGCGCAGGGCTAGTGCGCAGAGCACGGAGCAGCGGTTGCTGGTGGAGGAGCAGGAGAGCGCAGCGCTGCAGGCACAGGCGGAGGCGGAGGCGTGGGCGGCGGAGGAGGCGCGCGAGCACATGCGCAGCGCCAAGGACGCTGTTGCCCACATGCACTCCGCTGTCTCCGCCACCCTCGCTGCTGCTGCTGCTGCTGCTGCTGCTACCGCTGGTACTGGTGCTGGTAGCGGTGATAAGACTGGAGAGGGGAGTGCAGCGGGAGGAGGGGACAGGGGTGAGGCACATGCGCATGGGAGGGGCCTGTTGGGCTCGCCAGACAGCAGTGAGCAGCAGGACAGGTCCCCACAGGCACCGACTGCACCGCAGCACCACAGCCCTCCACCACCCCCGACCCCATCGCCGTCCGCGCTCTTCCCTTCCCCAGTCCCCTCCTCCACCCGCAAGCTAGCTGCCTCCACAGCTGCTGCTACCGCCCTGCCGTCCCTCCCGCCGCCGTCCCCTCCCCCGCCGCCGCCCCCTCCCCCCGGGCCGTGGTACGGGCTGTTCAGTGCGGGCAAGGCGCTGAGCACGATTCTGGTGCCCATGGGGGCGCGCAACGTGCAGGTGAACGGCAATGCAGTGAACATCACGTCGGATGGCGGCAACAGCAGCTCCTCCATCACCAAAGGTGCGCGTGCATTGCATATGTGGATGTGTGTGCATGTGTGGATGTGTGTGCATGTGTGGATGCGTGTGGATGTGTGTGTGTGCATGTGCGTGCGCAAAATCTCTCTTGTGAAAGGCATGGTGCCATCATCGCTACCGCCTCCCGCCCTGCTCGTCTCACCGCCTGTCCTCAACTTCCCCTGTGTTCATTCATTCATCCATCTACGACTCTTCATGTCCATCCCCATGGCAGGGTCACGGTGGCAGTCACTGAGCAAGTACTCATCGGGGGTGTTTCAAGCGCGCATGACGTGCCCTGCCAACGACACTTCGGGCCTCCTCTTCTCCTTCTTCGTGAGTCGCCCCCCCTCGCCCCTCTCCTCCTTGTCACTCTGCCCCCTCACCTACGTTTTCGCCCTCGCTTCTCTGCGTTCATCGCCGCTTCCTCTCCTGTCCCCACCACACCATCCCTATTCGCACCCCGATCCCTCCCTCTCCTCCAACCTTTCACCATTTTGAATCCATCTGCTGCACCTCCTGACTCACGTTACCCCTGTCACCTCTCCCCCTGTATTTCCCCCTCCCCCTTTCCCCCTTCCCCCGTTCCCCCAGCTGAGCACGATGGCGGGCGAGGGCAATCACAGCGGGGTGAGTTTTGACTTCCCCGGGCGCAACAAGACGCAGCTGTACGCGACGCACCACGTCAACGGCCGCGCCTACCCCGTGGCTGTGCCGCTCAACTTCTCCTGCGAGGCACAGCCGCACCTCTACACCATCTACTGGGACGCCAAGTACACTGCGTGAGTGCGCCTGCAATGTGAATCGCCTTGCCACAGTCGTGCACTCGCACGTCAAGCGTCGCATGGGAAGGTGGGGTTTGAGAAGCAGCCGCACCTCTACACCATCTACTGGGACGCCAAGTACACCGCTTAAGTGTGCCTCTGAATCTCCTTGCACAGGTGAGCCGCCTGGGTGGGGTGAGTCGCCTTGTGGGGGTTTGCACGCTCCCATTCAAAGCTTTGCGTTGCAGGGTGGGAGACAAGAAGCAGGCGCGGTTCAGGGCATGCCCCACTGTCAGCCATCCCCTCTCCTCCCGACCGACCTGCTTCTCCTCTCCTCTGTGCCGCCACTAGCCCTGAACCACTCCCTGCTCACATCCATCCTCACCCACCCCATCCATCCCTTTCCCTCTATCCCCCCTCCCCCCACCAGGTGGTACGTGGATGCGGTGTTGGTGCGGCTGCTGCAGTTCCGTCCCAAGCGCTCCTACCCCACACAGCCCATGTACCTGTACGGCACGCTGCGCCCTGCTGCTGCCACCAACATGGCCAAGCGCGCTGGCGTTGCCACCGCCAACTACACCAACCTCGCCCAGTGGACTGGTGCGTGTGTGTGCGAGATTTTGTCTGTGCTTGGGACCATTGAACTCTATCCTACTTTCGCTGCACTATCTCCCCTCGTCATGCTTCCCCCTCCTTCCCCCCTCCCCCAACACCACCTTCCCACCTCTCCACTCCCCCTCCCGTCCCCACCCCCTCTCCCTTCCCCCTTTCCTGCCCCCAGGCATCACGGTGATAGGTCCCCTCATGGCGCAGGTGGGCCCAGCGCCCCCCAAGAAGCCGCCAGGGGCGGTGCAGTGGCCGCGCACGAACGGCAGCATCATGGCGCCTCTGATGGTGGACTACTGCGACGACCACTGCCTCTCCTGCGCCAACAGCACCGATGGCTCCGCCACCATCCGCTACGACAACCGCTGTGGTGAGCCCATGCTGCTGCTGCTGGGGTGATGGGGTGATGGCATCATGGCCGCACATTCAACTTTGTGGGTGGAGTGAGGAGCGTTTGTGGGGAAGTGAGAGTCTAAATCCTGTGTGTGCGTTGCTCATGGCAGGGTCGCGCTTCCGGTCGTCACTGCCCTACTACTTTGCATTCATCAGTGGTGACGTGCGCTGTGCCCCGGGCCTCACCAGCGGCATCGTCACCAGCTTCTACGTATGTGCCGATCTCACTCACTCCTTGAAAGGTTCATAGCAGTGAGAAGCCATAGCAGTGAGAAGCCATAGCAGTGAGAAGCCATAGCAGTGAGAAGCCATAGCAGTGAAAAGAGTGCCCATGCGCTCATGCAGTTCCTCAGTGCTCCTGGGAGAGCATGGTGAGCACTGGCACCCTGCTGCCTGCCATGCCATGCCTCCTGACTTTCCTCTGTCACTCACTCCACCGCACTTGCACCCTGCCGCCTGTGATTGCTTGCATGCAGATGTCATCCCTGGAGGGCAGTGGCATACAGGACGAGATAGACTTCGAGTGGCTGGGCAAGAACAAGTCCATAGTGCAGACCAACTTCTACGTGGGTGGGGTGGGCGGGCGCGAGAAGATCATCGACCTGGGCTTTGACTGCTCACAGGCCTTCCATAACTACGCCATCCTCTGGACGCCCTCGCAGCTCGTGTACGTGCCTGCTGTGCCGTGCAAGACGACATTGCACCGCATGTTCATGTATCTGCCTGCCATGTAGCTTTGCCTTCCACAACTACGCCATCCTCTGGACGCCCTTGCAGCTCGTGTACGTGCTGGCCAGTAGAGCCCCTCGTGCATCGTGGCCATGCGCCATGTCATGCTATATAACACGTGCCCCATCAGCAAACGGCTCCTGGTCTAACACCCTAAACGCTAACACCCATGTTTGTGCCTCTGCCTGCCATGGCCCATATCCTGTGACTCATGAAAGCCACATGTGCTGCTTGCACATGCTCCACTGTACATGCTCTCTCAGTGACCTCCCCCTTTACGCATCTGCGCATCATGCAAGCACTTCCTTCCTGCACTGAACTGTGAACACCTCCCTTTCTATCCTGCCTGCTTCACCCCCACCTCTCGTACTTGCCCCTCCCCCATTTCTTCCGTTTCCTCCCCCCCTTCCTGCCCCCCCTCCCTCCCCCACATTACAGTTGGTTCATAGACTACAAGGCAGTGCGGGTCGAGTACAACGCCTCCTCCGTCCTCCCCGCCGCCAAGAGCAAGCCAGACGCACCAGTGCCATCTAAAGCGTACCCCTCCAAGCCAGCATTCTTCTACGCCAGCATGTGGGATGCCGGCAGTGTGGCCAACGGGTGGTGGGCGGGCAATAGAAGCGCCTCCACTGTGAACAACCCCAACTGGGCCATCTTTGCCCGATACAAGAACCTGCGCGTGCTCTCGCCTGTACTGTCGTGACGAGTTGCCGGCATTTGGCTTGTGGCTGGAGTTGCGTTGCAGCTGGTCCCTCGGGTTTTGAGTGGTAGGGATGGTGTTTGGTGCGTGCCTAGCTGCATGTGCTCATGCTTGTGTGTTGTATTGTATATCATCTGTCATAAGATGTATGTATTATGGTATGTATATCAAAAAGCACATCTGGCATCCCTTGACCATGGCTGTGTTGATCTTCCAAGTGTAAGACAGCAGCACTGGTGTCTGTTTTCGTTTAGCAATTGCACATGAATATGTACCCACATTTGGAACGGCTGTTAACGAGAAACACCGTCGGATCGGACCTTACCGCGTATTCACGTCGATTGCGCAGATCCTTTTTTCCCCACGACACGAACATTCGATGCATTTTATTTCCAGCAATCCAAGAGGGCTGGAACTTATAACACATTGCGCGCTTCCTCTCCGCACCGTACTCTTTTCCCCCTTCTCACTTCCGCTCCGCGTCCCCCATGACTGCCAAAGCGCGCTCAGTCCCCCCCTGCCCCGTCTTCGCCAGCAGCGCGCTCGAATGGACTCCGCTCGGCCGCTTCCACCACTTCCTCGGGGCCGCCTCCCTCCCCCGCCGCATTCACCGCTTGCGCCGCCGGCGCTCCCTTGCTGCGCGCAAGGCGCTCGGCGCAAGCCGACAACGGCGCATTCCGCCCTCCCTGTCAGGTGCCGCGCGGGGAGACACCCTCCTACCCGGAGGCGCTTCGCCATCGGACGATCCACAGCCGTCGCCGCAGGAGCAGCATGAGCAGCAGGAACAGCAGCGGCGGCGGCGCCGCGAAGGACGGCGAGTGCGGTTCGACGTGGGCGACAATGATGACGACGAAGCTAGGAAAGACACGAGCATTAGCGATAGCAGCAGCCGGCAGCGGTTCGGGTTGGAGCGCGGCGCGCATCCGTTGGGCGTGCAACCCCTAGGGAACCTCTTCCTGCGCTCCGACCATAACCCCCTTAAACCCCTCCGCAACGCGCGCGACGCGGGGCTCGGCGCGCTGCGGCGCCTGCCGGACCCGATCCTGCTGGACATTATGGGGCGGCTTCCCGCCGAGTCGCTGTGCCACGTGGGCATGGCGAGCCGCGCGCTGCACGTGGTGGCGCATCAGGAGGAGCTGTGGCGCGCGCTGGTTCTCGAATCCGCGGAAGGCGGGTTCGAATGGGAGGCGAGCTGGCGGTGGACCTACGTGAAATGGCGCATGGGCGCACGGGGACAGGCGGAAGGGGCGGGGAAGGGAGAGGGGAAAGGGGGAGCGGAAGGGACGGAAGGGGTGGAGGAGAAGAATGGAAATGATGAGGGGAAGGGAGGGGAAGCATGCAGAGCGGGGAAGGGCGTGAAGCGGAAGGAGAAGCATGGGGAGGAGCGCGGGGTGTTGCAGTACCGCCCGCCATTGAAGGTGCGCCTTAGCTGACCAGACCAGAACCTGATTCTTTCCCACCCACCTCCCCACCCTTCCCCACCTTCACTCCAAGACAGAGTTTTGTCGTATCACTGCAGAACCCAGAACCTTGCTTCTAAGCCTGCATTGCCCAGCATCAGCATCAGCATCAGCGCATCAGCATCAGCGCATCAGCATCAGCATCAGCGCATCAGCATCAGCATCAGCATCGGCATCAGCATCAGCATCAGCATCAGCATCAGCATCAGCATCAGCATCAGCGCATCAGCGCATCAGCATCAGCATCAGCATCAGCGCATCAGCGCATCAGCATCAGCATCAGCATCAGCGCATCAGCATCAGCGCATCAGCATCAGCATCAGCGCATCAGCATCAGCATCAGCGCATCAGCATCAGCATCAGCATCAGCGCATCAGCATCAGCGCATCAGCATCAGCATCAGCGCATCAGCATCAGCATCAGCATCGGCATCAGCATCAGCATCAGCATCAGCATCAGCATCAGCATCAGCATCAGCGCATCAGCGCATCAGCATCAGCATCAGCATCAGCGCATCAGCGCATCAGCATCAGCATCAGCATCAGCGCATCAGCATCAGCGCATCAGCATCAGCATCAGCGCATCAGCATCAGCATCAGCGCATCAGCATCAGCATCAGCATCAGCGCATCAGCATCAGCGCATCAGCATCAGCATCAGCGCATCAGCATCAGCGCATCAGCATCAGCGCATCAGCATCAGCATCAGCATCAGCGCATCAGCATCAGCATCAGCATCAGCATCAGCGCATCAGCATCAGCATCAGCATCAGCATCAGCGCATCAGCATCAGCATCGGCATCAGCATCAGCATCAGCATCAGCGCATCAGCGCATCAGCATCAGCATCAGCGCATCAGCATCAGCATCAGCATCAGCATCAGCGCATCAGCATCAGCGCATCAGCATCAGCGCATCAGCATCAGCATCAGCGCATCAGCATCAGCATCAGCGCATCAGCATCAGCATCAGCATCAGCGCATCAGCATCAGCATCAGCGCATCAGCATCAGCATCAGCGCATCAGCATCAGCGCATCAGCATCAGCATCAGCATCAGCGCATCAGCATCAGCATCAGCATCAGCGCATCAGCATCAGCATCAGCATCAGCATCAGCGCATCAGCATCAGCATCAGCATCAGCGCATCAGCATCAGCATCAGCATCGGCATCAGCATCAGCATCAGCATCAGCGCATCAGCGCATCAGCGCATCAGCATCAGCATCAGCGCATCAGCATCAGCGCATCAGCATCAGCGCATCAGCATCAGCATCAGCGCATCAGCATCAGCATCAGCGCATCAGCATCAGCATCAGCATCAGCGCATCAGCATCAGCATCAGCGCATCAGCATCAGCATCAGCGCATCAGCATCAGCGCATCAGCATCAGCATCAGCATCAGCATCAGCATCAGCGCATCAGCATCAGCATCAGCATCAGCGCATCAGCATCAGCATCAGCATCAGCATCAGCGCATCAGCATCAGCATCAGCATCAGCGCATCAGCATCAGCATCAGCATCAGCATCAGCGCATCAGCATCAGCATCAGCATCGGCATCAGCATCAGCATCAGCATCAGCGCATCAGCATCAGCATCAGCATCAGCATCAGCGCATCAGCATCAGCGCATCAGCATCAGCATCAGCGCATCAGCATCAGCATCAGCGCATCAGCATCAGCATCAGCATCAGCATCAGCATCAGCATCAGCATCAGCGCATCAGCATCAGCGCATCAGCATCAGCATCAGCGCATCAGCATCAGCATCAGCGCATCAGCATCAGCATCAGCATCAGCGTATGCGCATCAGCATCAGCATCAGCATCAGCGCATCAGCGCATCAGCATCAGCATCAGCATCAGCATCAGCGCATCAGCATCAGCGCATCAGCATCAGCGCATCAGCATCAGCATCAGCAGCATCAGCATCAGCATCAGCGCATCAGCATCAGCATCAGCATCAGCGCATCAGCATCAGCATCAGCATCAGCGCATCAGCATCAGCATCAGCGCATCAGCGCATCAGCATCAGCGCATCAGCATCAGCGCATCAGCATCAGCATCAGCGCATCAGCGCATCAGCATCAGCGCATCAGCATCAGCATCAGCATCAGCGCATCAGCATCAGCATCAGCGCATCAGCATCAGCATCAGCATCAGCGCATCAGCATCAGCATCAGCATCAGCGCATGCGCATGCGCATCAGCGCATCAGCATCAGCATCAGCATCAGCATCAGCGCATCAGCATCAGCATCAGCATCAGCGCATCAGCATCAGCATCAGCGCATCAGCATCAGCATCAGCATCAGCGCATCAGCATCAGCATCAGCATCAGCATCAGCGCATCAGCATCAGCGCATCAGCATCAGCATCAGCGCATCAGCATCAGCATCAGCGCATCAGCATCAGCATCAGCATCAGCGCATCAGCATCAGCGCATCAGCATCAGCATCAGCGCATCAGCATCAGCATCAGCATCGGCATCAGCATCAGCATCAGCATCAGCATCAGCATCAGCATCAGCATCAGCGCATCAGCGCATCAGCATCAGCATCAGCATCAGCGCATCAGCGCATCAGCATCAGCATCAGCATCAGCGCATCAGCATCAGCATCAGCGCATCAGCATCAGCATCAGCATCAGCATCAACATCAGCATCAGCATCAACATCAGCATCAGCATTGGCAACCTTCTTCCCTCCCCCCACACCAGGTACCGGACTTCTACTCAGACTATTTCTTCCAGAGCTGGCTGTGCACCAGCCTCGCCCTGCCTCCCGCCTGGACCGCCCACGACAACATCCCGCGCGTCGCCGCCACCTCTCTCTCCCCCGCCGACTTCGCCGCCCGCTTCGAGCGCCCGGGGCGGCCCGTCATCATCACAGGCGCCATCAGCCACTGGCCGGCGCTGTCCCGCTGGCAGAACCGCGAGTACCTGCGTGCCGCAGCAGGCGGTAAGACATTTGCGTGTGGGCCGGTGGAGTTGAGTTTGGATCAGTACTGGCGGTACGCGGACGGCGTGCAGGAGGAGCGGCCGCTGTACGTGTTTGACGCGCGGTTTGGAGAAAAGGCGCCGGCTGTGGTGGGGGACTATGTGGTCCCTGAGTACTTTCGTGAAGACCTGTTTCAAGTGCTGGACCTGGGGGCGGATGGGGGGGCGAACGGGGGTGACGGGGGCGAACGGGGCACGGGGGACGCAGAGGGAGCTGGGGGAGAAAGGGGGGATGGGGGAGAGGCGGGTGTGGGTGAGGGAGAGAGCGAGGGGCAAGGGAAGAAGGAGGAGGCGAGTGGGCGGCCTGATTTCCGGTGGCTGATCATGGGCCCTGCACGGTCGGGGTCGTCATGGCACATAGACCCCAACTCCACGTGCGCATGGAACGCCGTCATCACCGGCTCCAAGAAGTGGATCCTCTTCCCGCCCAACGAGGGCCCGCCACCTGGCGTGCGCGCGAGCCCCGACGGCGCTGACGTGGCAGCTCCGGTGTCGATCACAGAGTGGTTTATGAACTATTACGAGGAGATGCGGCGGGGGCCGGTGACGGCGTATGAGGGCGTGTGTGCGGCGGGCGAGGTGATGTTTGTGCCGCATGGGTGGTGGCACATTGTGCTCAACCTGGAGGAGTCCATTGCTGTCACTCAGAACTACGTCTCCAGGTGGGCACGGACTCGTGACTAGAAGCATCTTTGCTTCTCGCACATGCACACACATGCAGGCTCATGCACACGCATGCATGCCTGCATCTTCTTTCCACTCGTCACCTCAGTCACCTGCCTTGTTTCCATCACCTGCTCCTCCGACCACTCCTTTCCCGTCCAAAACATGTCTTTCATGTGTCAGCCTCCCTCCCAACTCACTCTCCTCGTTCTCCCCCTTATTCCCCTCTGCCCCTCCCATACCCTCACCTTGATCCACCCACCCTCCAGTGCGAACCTATTGGATGTGATGCGGTTCCTGCAGCGCCCCAATGCGCGCGTGCTGGTGTCGGGCATGGGCGAGGGGCAGCGCGAGGGGCTGCACGACCGCTTCCGCCAGTGCCTCGCCGTGCACCGCCCGGGGCTGCTGGAGAGGGAGCAGCGGGAAGAGGAGGAGCGCGAGCGCAGGCGCAAGCAGAAGGCTGCGTTCTGGGAACAAGCTGCTAATGCGGGTGATGGGGGGTTCAAGTTTGGGTTCTAGAATAGTGTGGTTGACTGCTGGCGTCAGTCAAGATAGAATTGGTTTAGGGTACTGCTGCTTCAGTAGATGGCATCCATTGTTGCTGCAATGGAGCTTCAAGAGCATATCAAAGAAAGGAAGGTGTAGATCATATCTTATTTGCAGATTTTCCCAGATTGCCTCATTATACTGAGCTTGGTGTTCGCAGCTCTTCCCGAGATAAGTCGCGCCTATAAAATTTAGAATGACAGAAATGGGAGCAGTAAGTCAACCAAGGCACATTCAAACATTAGCAGAATCAAGTAAACGACTACAAGATGTTATACTATTGATTTAATCTAGCTGTAGAGGGTAGCCCGCTTAATACGGGCTCTCTGCAATTGCCATACAGCCCACAGCATACGGCTGCTTTGGAAAGACACTCTCCATGCACCTCTGATTAGTCACTAGTCATGCAGGACACATGGTACGGTAGCAGCACAGGGGAACAATCACGCAACACGGCACACCAAAAGCAGCAACTCAAAGCAGCAGTGCACCAAGCAACCAAGCAAGCAAAGGGTGCAAGTGCAGGGGAATGGAAGCAATGGCAACACACTCCCTTGAGAGACGCGCAAGCTAAGCAGCGCCAGGAGGAGCAGCAGCAGGCGGGGCAGCCGCGCTGTAATCATACCCTCCCTGCGCCCCACCCTCCGCTCCACCATACCCCTGCCCTCCCGCCTGCTGCCCTGCCGCTGCGGCTGCTGCTGCTGCTGCTGCCCGTACGCATCCTGCCCTCCCTGCGCCTGCTGCCCCTGCCCGTAGTAATCATAACCGCCCTGCTGCGCCCCATACCCTGGCTGGGCATACCCCTGCTGCCCATACCCCTGCTGATCATACCCCTGCTGCTGCGGATACCCCCCCGGCGCAGCATACCCCGCAGGAGGCGCCTGCTGCCCCTGCTGCTGCGGGTACCCCTGCTGGTACCCCCCATAGTACCCCGCCTGCCCGCCCTGCTGTGCGCCATAAGCATACCCCCCGTCCCCAGCAGGGGGAGGTGCCTGTGCGCCCTGCCCATAGTAATCGTATCCCCCCCCTGCTGGCGCGCCTCCTGCAGGCTGCGCGGGCGGCTGTGCTGCTGGCGGCTGCTGTGCTGGCGGGGCGGGAGGGGGAGGCCCCTGCCCCCCTGGTGGTGCGCCCGCGCCCCATCCCCCCTGCTGCTGGTAATCCCCGCCTCCCCCTGCCTGCGCCCCGTACCCGCCCCCGTAGCCCTGCTGCCCGTACTGCTGCGGCGGACCCCCGTATCCCCCCTGGTTGTATCCCCCCCGTACCCCCCGCCCTGCTGCGGCTGCTGCCCTGGGGGCGGCTGCTGGTATCCTCCGCCGCCCCCTCCGCCCTGCCAGCCGCCCGGGCCTGAGCGGTAACCCCCCTGCTGCCCCCCGTACCCTCCGCCACCTCCCCCTCCGCCACCACCGGGGCCTGACCTTCGAGGCTGCATTGCGAATGACGCGCGGGGGGAGAGAGAGAGGAGGAGCGGCGAGGGCACGAGAGCAAGAGAGCAAGAGAGAAGAGAGCGGGCGGGCAAAAGAGGAGGCGGGAAAGAGCAGGAGGAGCGGCATACAAGAAGCATACAACCACAAGGGGAGCAGGGGAGTAGAGGGGCAGCAAGGGGGAGACCGAAGGGCGGGAGAGCGAGACGAGCGAGACAAGCACAAGCACAGGCATGCAACCAAGATGGGAGAGACAAGGGCAAGGGCAAGGCAAGGAGCGAGAGAGAGCAGGGGAGGCGGGGGGTGGGAGGGGAACGGGGGAGCACACAAGGCAAACAAGAGACGCAGAAAGGCAGAAAAAAACGATGAAAGGCATGATCGATCGTAACAGGCGCGCATAGTACTCGGATGGATAACCGGCGGGTTGCAGGGCGAGCAATGCGGGTGGGGGGGGAGCGGGAGAGGGGGAGAGGGAGAGACGGAGAGGGGGAGAGGGAGAGACGGAGAAGGGGGAAAGAGAGAGGGTAAAAACGGAGGGGCAATGTAAGGGAGGTACGTACAGTGAGGCGGAGAGTGGCAAAATGTAGTCCGAACGGTGCGGGCAACACAGAGTAGAAAGAGAGGGAATCAAGACAACATGTGCTGACCAGACACAGAAATTCCATCCCACCATGCGAAACCAGCGAGATGAGGGGCACGAGCATGAGCGGGTAACGAAGGTCACGGGAGGCGAGCACAAGAGGCGTTTCACAACTTCCACGCGAAGGCACGAACGAGAGGTGTAATGACAGCGTCCGTATCAAGAGACGAGAGGCACCAGGAAGTCTAAGCACGAAGCCCAAGCACGATAGCGCGAGAGATGCAAGGACAGAGGATCAGAAAGGGGAGGCGCGCAGGCAGGCAGGGGAGAGGGCTGGGCTGGTGTGGTCTGGTGCGGTTTGGTGTGGTGCGCAGGGCAACTGAAGGAGCAGCGCCGCGAGGCACGCAGTGACGCGCGGAGAGGGCGAGTGGCGTGGCGCGCTGAGTGCGTCCCCTGCTGTGCTCTGCACACTAGCGACACCCACGCAGCCAGCCGTGTGGAGTGGAATCACACAGGGTGAGACGACTCTGGGCATCGATAGTCACATCGCATGGCATGGCATGGCACGGGACGGCATTGCATTGCATGGACCACATGGCACAGCATTGCAAGGAAGCGCAGTGTACTGGCATTGGTTTAGGGATTGTGACGAGAAGACGCCACAGGAGAAGCGAGTCACTGCCAACAGAGCTACGCATTGCATCTCGCACGAAACGGGAAGCTGTTTGGGCCGAGAAAGGAAGCAGGCGCGCACGAAAGCAGGGCAGCGAGAGGAACCAATGACACTCGCATACTATGCCAAGAGATACGTGGGACAGAGCAGTGTGGGTTACGCACCCACAACACGCCTGTTAGCGTTTCCGCTCACGGAG
The DNA here is from genome assembly GCA_947470075.1 of Closterium sp. Yama58-4. Lineage (NCBI taxonomy): Eukaryota > Viridiplantae > Streptophyta > Zygnematophyceae > Desmidiales > Closteriaceae > Closterium > Closterium sp. Yama58-4. Next base: position 125,882 of record CANIUD010000178.1, on the reverse strand, counting down.
AATCCACAGCACGCGCAACAGAGAGGACTCAAGAAGCAAGATCAAGAGAAGAGAGATAGACAGAGAAAGAGCGGCAACAAACGGCGACCAGAGCACGGCAAGTTCACGCACGCAGCGCACCAGTTAACGGGCTCCAGAACGAGGGGCCGGGAGTGCGGGAAGAGGGGAGAGGAGGGGGGAGGGAGGGCGAGGTGGAACAGGGGACGTAAGGGAAGGCGGGAAGAGAGGGGGGGAGGGGGGGGAAGAGGGAGCGGTAGGGAAGGGGGAGCGGCAACGCACGTCATCGAGGACCTCTTTGATGAGGTCCTGCGCCATGTCCGTCTGCGCCTTGCTGCCCATCAGCATCACGTTGCGCTCCGTGCACCCCGGCTCCACCTCGCGATCGCTCTGCACCTGCACGCACCGCAACAAGCCGCGTGCAGCACGGGGTGTGATGGTGTGGGGGGAGGGGGAGGGGAGGTAGGGGAAGACGGATGGGAGTGTGAGAAAGGAGCGGTAGCGGCGAGCAGCGAAGAGGGAAGAGATAAACGCGTGGAAAGGGAAGCGAGGGGTGTGGGGAGGGAGTAAGGGCGCAGCGAAGGGAGCGTCAAATGAAAAAAAATGTGTGCCAAGTGTCTGCATGCAGTGTGATACGCCAGCAACAGAGTGGGGGGGAGCATGCATACCTGAATCCTTGCACCGGAGCGCGCCTGAAGGCTCTTAATCGTCTCTCCACCTCGACCAATCATGAGGCCGACCTGAAAGCGGTCGCACAAAGGAGACGATTCCCAGAGAACACGACATTATGGGAAAAAGACATTGAAATTAGTTATACATCAACAAAATAGAAAAAAAGGGGAAATATTAAAACGGATACGATGATTTAAAAGCAGAAATCAAGTGGGACGCGAGTAGATTAAAGCGCTCATAGGGCGCACCTTGTTGTTGGGGATCTTGATCGTCACCGGCTCCCCTCCGCCCTGCGCTCCAGGGTACGACCCCCCTCCGCCTCCTCCCCCTCCCCCTCCTGCCGCTCTGGCCGCAGCCGACTGCGCAGAGCAAACACGGGGCGAGAGCAATTGCGGTGGCACGACGTTATTGCGATGAATAAATGTCAGCCGAATCAGTCAGTCAAGGATGGAAAGGTTGAAAAGAGCAGGGAAAAGTGAGGGAAACGTAGGGTGGGAGTGGGGTTGGGGGCGGGGGGAACGGAAGGGAGGACGAACGGCGGAAAACGAGATAAGGAGTACACGGAAAGCGTGAGAAGAACGCGCAAGGAGGGGAGCGAGCGCGCGGGGGGAGCAGCGAAGGCGCGCACCTCTTCGAGCACTTGCTTGATGAGCTGCTCCGCCGACGCGATCTGCTCGGGCGTGCCCGTGAGCTCGACGGGGCGCGTGGGCGCGCGCGGGTCCGCCTCCATGTCGCGCGTGACCTGGATCTTGGCGCCCGACTGCGCCTGCAGGTACTTGATCGTCTCGCCGCCCTTGCCGATGATCAACCCCACCTGTTACCGCACGCACGACGGCATCGCCATGTGCGCGCCGGTGGTACCATCGGGAGTGGCGCACGCGGCCAAGAAGCGGGAGACCGACCGGTCGGAGAATGAAATTGAAGAATTTTTTATTAGTCTTCGAAAGTAAAAACTTAAAAAAGATGGCCTTAAGGCAGCTGCTTGAAGCAATTGGTTTGCGAAAGATCAAATCAGGAAAAGATCTGGCACATAAGCAACTCACCCGCGTGTTAGGCACGTCGATCTTCTTCGACTGCGTAGCGGCGGCCTGTTGGTCGTAGTAAGGCGCTGCGCCTCCCTGCTGCGGGGGCTGGTAGTACGGCGGAGGCTGGCTCTGCTGCTGCGCGCCGGCGCCATAGCCTGCACGCCGCACATCACATCCTTCCATCAGCACGTTGGGCAAATCATGCGACTGATTTTCTCTTGATATTTATTTTAAAAAGATTGAGTGAATATGCGCCTGCGAAAATGATGGAGTTTTAGGCGATGAAAAAGGTTGTTACCAGGCGGACCTTGCGATCCGGGAGGACCGGACGCGAAGCTCGCCGCACCACCCGGTGGGCCTCCGCCGTTCGCGCCGCTCACGCCGGGAGGAGCCACGGCGGCGGCAACGACTGCGGGCGGCCCGTCGTCGAACTTGGATCGCTTCGCGCCTCCCGCGTTGAGGAACTTCTGCGCGAGCTCTTCCGCCTTGCGCTTCGCCTGATCGAAGTCAGACAGCGCGATCGGTGCCCCAGTGGTCTGCGCAGCTGGGGGGGCTGTCGCGGGGGGTGCGACGGGCGGCGCTCCTGGCGCGGCTGGCGGAGCAGCCGCGGCGGCAGCCGGCGCACCAGGCGCAGAGTCTGGAGGGGTAGAAGTGGGCGCGGGTGCATCCTGAGAGGATTGTGGGGGTGCTGTGTCAGCCATGGCGTTGAAATGTTTTTCAGGAGAAACTGCTAGATCGGAGCAGAAAAGGAAGACGAGGGAGGGGGGAAAGATAGAAGAAAGCCAGTGACTTGTAAGGATACGTGCAAGCCCACAGTCATGGTGGTTGGGCGGGAAAGTGGTGGAAACCGCCTGCAGTCGCTGTGCGACGTAACACTACGACTTGACGTTGCAAAACTTCTCAACAACAACCAATCAAACATATGAGTTCGTTGGTTTAATCTCTCATTCCGCCCACTCCCAAGTATGTCGCAGTCGAAATCTGCTGCAATGCTACCCTAGTGCATTTAAGTGCACGAGGAACAAAAATAGACGTGTTCATATTTTACCACAACCTGAGACCCTCCTCCAGACCACACCATCTTTCCACCAAGACCACCACACAACACCCACCATGGGCCCCATACCAACCCACCTACCAGATCCATACATGGGCCTCACACCGCCCTTTCTTTCCGTTTCATTTTCTTGCAAACCCCCTCCAACACCCCACGACCCCCACATTCCAGCCCATCCACCTGCCCCCACACCCACACCACCTCCCACCGCTCACTTCCTGCACTCCTCGTCAAACATCGAAGTCGTCAATCTCATTGCCTGTGGATGAGGCAGATGAGGTGGAAAGTGACGGAGGGAAGTAGGGGCCTTCGCAGTCAGCAGCGTAGGGATACTTCCTCCACCTAGTCGTGCACCCCACGCACACCCACAGGGGGTTGTACCCAGGGTAGTCTGTCAGGTGATCCCCTCCCAGCACACACTGCGCCATGCGCATGCCCGCCACCAGCGGAGCTGATGGAAAACCGTACACGATCGGCACGAAGCGCGACCTGCGGCACTGGGGGCACTGCGCGGCTCTCTCACTCTCCAACCGCTGCCGAAATGCCTCCTGCCATGACAACGGAGCCGCGGGGACTGGTTGCTGCTGCTGCTGCTGGTCTGGATGCGACAAACGAGCTGAAAGGAACGGGAAGGAAGGGGAGTACAAGAATCAGAACGAAGAGCATGAATGCGAGGTGGATGGGAAGGTCAAAACAAAGAAAGGTAGGAACGACTAATGGCTCTGCATTGTGTTGGTGAATTTTGTGCTATGCACAGCATTTCACCACTGCTAGTCACTGGCCCATTCCCACCTGTAACTCCACCCTGGTTGAGCGTTCGTACGTCTGTGCAACTTGGTGCCAACTCTCCACCTGTGCTGTCCCTTGCTAGCTCGCCCTCTCTCACCCTCTCTCACCTGAGGTATCTCCACTGCTGCTGTCATCTCCCCGTGCTAGATCGACCCCCTCATGCACTTGCGCATCCGTCCTCTGCTGCTCCACTGCTCTTTCGCTGCTAGTCACCCTCCTGCTCTCTTTCTGCTCTTGCTCCTGCTCCTGCTCCGGTTCCTGCGGTTCCTGCTCCCGCTGCTCCACCTGCTCATGCTCTTGCTCCAGCTGTTGCTCTTGCTCTTGCTCCAGCTGTTGCTCTTGCTCTTGCTCCAGCTGTTGCTCTTGCTCTTGCTCCAGCTGTTGCTCTTGCTCTTGCTCCAGCTGTTGCTCTTGCTCTTGCTCCAGCTGTTGCTCTTGCTCTTGCTCCAGCTGTTGCTCTTGCTCTTGCTCCAGCTGTTGCTCTTGCTCTTGCTCCTGCTGCCGCCGTTGCTGCAGGACAGCTTGCGTGGCAGAGTGCCCCCATCGCAGCAGAAACAGCTGCTTCCACAGGCAGTCACTGCGCGCCACTGCCTGCCACGCGGAGCACGTGAGCAGCACGGCGGCCAGGTCTTCAAACGCCAGCCGTGCAAACACCGACTCCAAGATCCCTTCAGGCACACTCTCCCACTCCGCCGTCCCCACGCCGCCCCCTTCGCCCTGCCCCTCCGTCTTCCCTTCCACAGGCCACTCTGTTGCGCCCTGGCGCTCTTTCTCCGCGTCATCCGCGCCCCCTTCGTCCGCCTGCTCCTGCAGCTGCGGCATCAGCGCTACCGCCTGCTGCCTGCCGCCGACCGCTGTCAGCCGATCAGCGCTTTCTAGAACCGCTACCCCTCCTTCCGCCAACATACCCGGCGACACCGGCGACAACAATCCAGGCAATACCTGCGACACAGACTTGACGCTTGAAGCGGCAGACGTCAGCGCACCCAATCCCCTTCCCCGCGCGTCCTCTTCTTCCGCCGCACCTGCTTTCCGCCCTGCGGCGGACACCTCGTCGCAGCCCGTGAGCGCTGCATCTGGCGTGCCGGCGACGACCGTGTTACCGTACGCGGAAAGCGACGAGAGAATGCATGCGCACGGTCGCGCACGGCTGCTTGCGCCGCTGGCGGAAGGGGGAGGAGCGGCGGCGGAACATGTGAGGTCTCTACTGTCCGCCTCTAAAGGCACCGGTCTGCGCTCTGCGACGGCTGCTTCTGCGCCCGGGAATCCTTGCCTCGACAACTCTGCGTCGTCGGGAGATGCGACGCCGTGCGCGGCGGCAACTGGTAGCTCGGCGCGAGCCCTAATCTGCGGGTCTAGGGTTGGCCAAGTTGACCGGTCCGCGCACGGCGAGCCCGCTAACGCCGTCGCACCTTCTAATCCATCCTCTACAGTTCCCGTGACAGGATCTTCAGCCCTTTCCGAAGCCGCAAACCCCGCATCTCCCGATACGCTTGCGGAATCTGCTGCATCCGCTCTCCTCCCACGCGCGGAGTTCTCCACGGAAGAAGCCGATCGGTACGAATCGCGCGGTAAGGGCCGAGGAGCGAAATCCGGGCAGGACGAGCCGGTCATGAGCTCTTCGCGTAGGTATCGGTTGACCGCCCAGTGAACCTTACCGCGCACGGCGCGCAGGTGGTTCAGGAGACGGGATGTGGACGCGAAGGGGCCGAGCAATGAGCGCATTTGGCGGAGCAGCTCCGCCTCGCCCACCACGCGGTCCACGGGCGCCGCGAAGCGCGAGGTGCGCGCTGCTGGCACGATGAAGGGCTCGTTAAAGAGTGGCGGAGGAAGCGGCGACGCTAGCTGAGCAGCCGGCAACGGCAACGGTGACAGGGGTGCAGAACTTGACGACGGATGCTCCTGAGACGCCATTAGGTTTCTCGTCAGAGAATACTTTTACGTCCAGACCTATTCCACAAGTTTAGAACTAAACAAGCTGAGCTTAGCGTGAAGGGAGATGGCCAAGCGTGGTGATCATTCCGAAAAATACACATCAGCAGCAAGAAGAGCAGCAGCTGCACAGCAATGGTGGCAGCAATGAGAGATTTGAGAAGGTGATGTGGATGGCGAGGCATGACATCACGAGCAGAGGCATCGTCGAGCGATATGCGACGACCGTGGGGTCGCACGGACAAAACATCCTGCGTTTGTGCGAAAAGCGGCAAGCTCTGGAACAATAAGTAGTATACACAAACAATATTAGCATACACAATCTCTCTTCTTACCGCAGCGGCTGATATTGAAGCCATACTGTTCATCTCTGCGCAGCCCGCACAGAGACACTCCCAAGGAAGGCGGAACTTCCGCAGGGATACAGTACAAGTTGGGGATTTTTGTCGGGAAATGGGAAGTGTTCCTTGGGATTGGAGGAATGTTGTTTCTTGTTCACGCAGCAACGGTGTTGTCTGGTGCTTTACGGTGCTAGTGAGTGGAATTTCCAGTGCAACGGGTCTGCAGCAACGGGTTCACAGCAACGGGTTTGCAGTGCTCCGCCAAGGACATTCCCGCGGAAGTGACGTGAGACTGACTTGGCAGAGCACTGCAGACCCGCTAAAATCTCCGAACCGTTGTTAACCCGGTGGGACCTTCCTTCAAACATCCGACAATCCTCCATGTACCCCATCCACCAAATCAGCACATTTATGGAATGACGAATCACTTCCCCGTCGCCACACCTTTCGCAAACCACGTCTCCTTCCAACAGGGAACCACAACAAGAGTTGGCGGCGAAACCCAGTTTCGGGGTTTACTGACGAACAGCCGACAGCACAAGTTACCTGTGAGCTCGCCACTTCGCAAAACCATGACCCCAGCTTCTCCTTCTGGCAGATGATGATTTTACACCTCCTCCGCCGCTCCTCTCTATCGCTGCTTGTGTCAGACCCAAACAGATCTTCAGTTCCCTCCCATCCCTTCTGCCAGCCGCATACCAGCCATTATAGCGGCTCAATTTTGCAGCACGCTTCGGGAAACGGATCGCGGCGGTTGAATGAGCGGATGTATTACAGTACACGTCACTAGTTTTCTGAAGTGTTTCCATCCAACCGTGTTTTTTTCCGGGCCGTTGAAACAGCATACGTGTCCCAAAGTGAGGACATAGATTTTTTGTTGCACATCAGGCGGTCCAGTTAGACGCTAGGGTCGATTTGGCGATCCTATTAGACGCTAGGGTACATTTGGCGGTCCAATCGGAGCTGGGTTCATCTTTTTGTCGGCGATTTTTTCTGATCCATCCACCATTCGCCACGGTGGCTCGTTTGGGACCACCGTAGAGGCCAGCAAGGCGGATTTTCAACCGTTCATTGTTTTCACCGAGTGGTTCATTCCAACGGTCCGTAGTCAGACATTCTACGCATCTTCAGGCTCGCGTCATATTCCGACTCCTCTTCTTGGAATCTCAGTTTATTGCTGCAGCCTCCTAGGCATTTTGCTAGTGAGCTTGGCTTCCTATCGCTCTACCAGTTCGAATCATCACCGTGTTCTCACGTCGACACCATTCAGACTGCCCTGGAACGTATGCTCGGCTCGCGGACCGTCGGGGTTTCTGCAACGTAGCGACGTTTGTCGTCGTTTTTACGTCAGGTACAACGACCATCCTTATCACATTCTTGTATCAGCGACCTGATTCCGTCAGTGTACGCGACCTTCAGTTTATTTCGACTCCGATTCTGACAATGGTGCTCGTTGTTCTATTATGCGCAGGACGCCATGGTAAGCATCGGATCGTCGTGGATCCCCATCTCATCATCAACCTCGTCGCGTCGCTGGCTACGACGCGCCTAAAGCGACATCGATCTCCTGTGACGGTGAAGGTCGAATGTATCACCTTTCACCACCACTCACCACAGAGCCTCCTCCCCCCGGTTAAGGTTTGGTAAAGGTTCGGTACAGGTGTGGTAAAGGTTTTTTTTTTTTTTCGGTACAGGTTGGTATTGGCTCTGTGGTGGGTCAGCACATTTTTCTTCACTTCGCAAAGTCGTTATTTCCGTTGCATGCTTTCTTCACTTCCGTATACTAACTATATGTTCTTTCTACACTCGCAGGTTTTAATGGAGGATGCGAGGCGTACTTTTGAAGATTAAAGAGGAGCAACATCCATGCTTCATGCTTCATGGCGGGCAACGGAGGAGAAGCTCCACGGGTGGTGAAGGTGAAGGTTGAAAGTATTTCTTCAACCCTTAACACCAGAGCCACCCCCCGGTACAGGTTAGGTACAGGTTCAGGTTTGGTAAAGGTCCCCCCAAAGGTTTTTTGGTTGGTATTTGGCTCGTTTTTTCCAAGCTTTTTTTTCGTTTTGCATGCTTTTCTGTCAAACCTTTACTAATTCTCCTTTATTTTTACTTGCAGGATTTATTTGATGGTGATCTGCGTTTCAGCAACGTCTCTTGGCGTCCTGCCATGCTTTATGGCGGACAACAGTGGAGCATCTCCACACCCGGTGAAGGTTTAACGTATCAACCACACGTTCTTCACGCCACAGAGCCCCCCCCTTGGTTCAGGTTCAGGTTTGGTTCAGGTAGAGGTTGGTAAAGGTGTTGGTAAAGGTCCCCCTATGGTTTTTTTGGTTGGTACAGGTAGGCTCTGTGGCACTTGCACCATTGCAGCACCGTCTATTTTTTGCATGCTTGGTTTACTGCTCGTTACTAACCCAGTTCCTCTGATATCCTTGCAGGTTCTATTCTAGCCACGCTCTAGATGGTGTTAGAGGAGCACCTCACGGCTAGCTTAAGGCGGGGTGAACGTACCTGCCAACAGCACCTGGCAGGTGCCTCCTCTCTGTCCACCAGCAGTAAGTTGTTTTTATCCCTTCGTTTTAGCCATTTACTGCATGTTCGTTCCTTTGCCTTCATTGACTTGATTTACTAACTCAAATTTCCTATTGCACTTGGCAGGTTTGCTGCACAAAGGGATTTCAACAAGAACAAGAATCAGGATCCATGGGAGTACCATGGCCTTCAACTCTCAAGCTTGGCAAGATAAGATTCCAACTTGAGCCTTTTTCCTTGCTTTCTCGCTCAATTGCTACTCCACTGGTAAATCCATGCTTGCTGATTCTTTTTTTTTTTAGGGTGTGCTTCAACTCTACAGTCACTTACTTGTTGTATTTTGCCTCATGGCAGGTTCTCCAAGCGCCATGTACACGCCATGGACCCCCAAGACCTTGCGCACCACTGCACTCCAGCACGCCCAAGATCCATGGGAGCACCATGGCATGCTGAAGCGCCTCGACGCTCAAGAACCGCTCCACACTCCACGCTCCTTAACCTCAGATAAGTTTCATCCCCTACCTGTGAGCTCCTTTTCTCATGCACATGGCTTTATTGTGTTTATTGATTCGCTTTGATGCATTCTGTTTTTTTGCCTTCTCTTTTTTGTCATGGACTAATGTTTGTCGGTTTTCTGCCTGCAGGTGCCTTCATGGGCGGCAAATCCCAGTGGTTGGCAAGCCATGGCCTGCTGAAGCGTCTTAACGCTCAAGCATCGCTCCACGCTCCAAGCTCCTAACCCACAGATAAGTTTCAGCCCCTACCTTCAAACTCTCTTTTTCATGCACATGGCTTTTTTTTTGTTTGCTAAATTGCTTTGGTGCATGCTGTATTTTTGCATTTTCTTATTGATCAAGGACTAATTTTATGTTTCTTCTGCCTGCAGGTGCCTTCACGGTTGGCAAGCCTGCAAGCCATGTTGCCAGTGCACTAGAGATGGTGAAGCCTTGAGCATTGGCTGGGGACTCGATTCCGGGCCAAACCGGACTGGTTCTGTCCCCTCCCGCCCCCACCAAGTGACAAAGCTGTCTGGCCAGCAGTGATGTCATTTGGTGGAGGTGGGGGTGAGCAGAGCCAGTCCCTAGTAGGGCACCCGCACGTCTTGGTCCTGGCAATGCTCAAGGCTCAGCCTTCCTCTCTGCCTGTGCAGTGCACTGCCAGTCCATGCCGGGGTGGGCATGGATGGCAGCTGCCATGGAGTAGCTGTAGACCTGTGGTTGAAAGTATCAGACAGAATTAGTGGTTGAGTGTACCTTTGAATATTATTTCATTTTTATAAGAATGTACAGTTGTAGCAATACTACTCCGGATAGGGCGTAGATATCCAGTCTGAGAAATGTCTGTTTAGTTATTATAAGAAAACCTATGCAGTCAAACATATATGGCCCGTGTTCTCTGTCCAAAGTCACAAATGAGAGACATCATGTGGTATTGCTGTAAAACCTCCGTAAATTTTTAGCAAAGAATGAAGCAGAAAGGCGCGAAATCGCATGTCACCGCATTGAAGTGCAATACATTCTTTCGAAACTCTCCCTCCGCTTTTACCGATCTGGTTCAACTGGTGAACAATCAGGCAGACTAGAATTCATCCCAACAGCCTTGCAGTTGGTGCGATTCATGTCCGTCGCATCGCATCTCTTAGAGCAGAAATCCTCATCCCATTTCCATTCCAAGGCGAGAACGTGAGTGAAAGCGGAGGTGAGCTCGGCTCGCGTCGCGTCGCGTCGCGTCCGAAGCCGAAGCGTCGGAAATATCGATACTGCTGTTCATTCGCACCGCAGAGCGCAGCGATGCCATGGCGAGTTCGGGCCGGTCGGGTGGTACGACCAGCCATTGCCTGCTGCTCCGCGGAAGCAGCATCTGCGCGTTACAGGCGAAAGAATCCGCATCTGCGACCCCGATCGGTACAACCTGAGCCATTCCTCCATTCCACGCAGCGCGGCCAGCGTTTTTAACGGAGGACTATTCTATCGACGTCGCGGTATAGTGTAGAGAGAGGGGAATCGGAAGTGCCGCAGTGTAAGCGTAGCGTCCGCTTCGAGTGTAAGCGTCCGCTTTGTCTGAGCGTCGATCTCCATCTTAATCTTTCTTGGCATCCAACGGTCATCCTCCTGACAAGCTCGGTTCCAACGGTGGTTGTTCCAGCGGCCTTAGTTTTCTAAATCTCCGCTGCGCGTTAGCGGTACACAGCAGCAGTCTGCAGGAGAGAGCAAGAGAGAGCAGCAGGCAGCAGCAGAGAGCAGCCGCATCCTCGCCCTCCCGCGTGCCTCGCCGCTGTTCCCTTCGCGCCGTTCCGCGCCGTTTACTCCGCGCCGATTCTTCCGCCGATTCGTCCGCGCCGATTCTTTCCGCGCGCCTCCCCCGCGTCTGCTCCCTCCGACGACGCGCGCGATGAGCGACGACCGCTGCGGCGACGCGAGGGCGTCGCTGCTGTCGCACGAGAGCGAGCCTCTCGTTCCTCCCTGGAGGCGCGCTCTCCTTGGTCCCCATCGCCTGCTACTGCTTCGGCCGCCCCTGCCGCCTCTCGCCGCACTCCCTGCTGCTCGTGCGCTCCGCAGGTACTGATGCCCCTCCGAGGCACGAGGGGGAGAGTGTGGGAGTTTGCGTGCGGGGAGTGCGGGAGTGGGGAGTGCGGGAGTGTGGAGTGCGGGAAGGTGGGAGTGCGGGAGAGGGGGAGTGTGGGAGTGCGGGAAAGTGGGAGTGCGGGAGAGGGGGAGTGTGGGAGTGCGGGACAGGAGGTGATGTGAGCGGGGAGTACAGGTGATGACCTCCTTTTATGTGCGGTGCAGCACTTGAACGGTGCTGTATCCCATGTGTTCACCATTGCTGCTCTGCTCCCATGCTTTCCGCATCCCCAATCGTCTCAACCCCCTCCCCTCGTTCTTATCATTCCCCCTCTTCTTATCCTCCTCCTGTCTCGTCCCCCATGTTCTCACTTTCCTTCTTCCTCCTCCTCCCTCCTCTCCCGCTCCCTCCGCCAGCGTCGCTGCTGCTGGAGATGAGCGCGTGTCGTTCCAGCCACGCACTGCCACTGTTTCTGAAACACCTTAAACCTCCCTCCCCCCTGCTCCCCCCCTTCCCTCTCTCCACCCTTCCCTTTATCCCCCCTTCCCCCCCTTCCCCCTCTTCCCCCCCCTTGGCCTCCTCCCGCTGGCAGCATGGGTGCTGGAGATGAGCGCGTGTGGGTCCAGCCACGCACTGCCACTGTCGCAGCTGGCAACGCAGCGCCTGCACCACCTCCTGCAGCACTGCCCGCCCTGCCTGCACGTGCTCTCACCGTATGTCGGGAATGGGAGGGGGGGGGACGGGATGGGATGGGATAGGATGGGATGGGATGGGATGGGATGGGATGGGATGGGATGGGATGGGATGGGATGGGATGGGATGGGATGGGATGGGATGGGATGGGATGGGATGGGATGGCATGGCATGGCATGGGATGGGATGGGATGGGATGGGATGGGATGGGATGGGATGGGATGGGATGGGATGGGATGGGATGGGATGGGATGGGATGGGATGGGATGGGATGGGATGGGATGGGATGGGATGGGATGGGATGGGATGGGATGGGATGGGATGGGATGGCATGGCATGGCATGGGATGGGATGGGATGGGATGGGATGGGATGGGATGGGATGGGATGGGATGGGATGGGATGGGATGGGATGGGATGGGATGGGATGGGATGGGATGGGATGGGATGGGATGGATGGCATGGGATGGGATGGGATGGGATGGGATGGGATGGGATGGGATGGGATGGGATGGGATGGGATGGGATGGGATGGCATGGGATGGGATGGGATGGGATGGGATGGGATGGGATGGGATGGGATGGGATGGGATGGGATGGGATGGGATGGGATGGAAGGATGGGGTGGGATGGGATTGGGAATGGGGGATGTCCATACTGTGCCTTGGCATGTGATGCGCATCTGTCCGTTTCACATGCGTATGCCTTTTCATGTCCTTTCTCGTGTGGATTTCTGAAAACTCCTCACCTCCTCTTGCATGCACGCCCGCACATTCCTTGCTCCCCGTTTCACCATTGCCTTCACTCGCATCCCCCACCCACTGCCTGCCACCCACCGTCCCCCATCTGCCACCATGGTTGTCTTCCATCCGTCTACCTCCCACTCCCCTCTCGCACTCTCTCCTAACCCACCGGTGTGTGCTATTCAGCATTGACCTTCCGTCCCCAACCCTCTGTGTCTCACTCTCGCATGTCTCTCTCGTCTCCTTTCTAACTACCCCCCTACTCCCTCCCCCCATCAGGTGCAGCGCCCTGCCAACCTTCAGTCCAACCATGCCACGGCTGCACGTGCCGCCCCTGCTGACGCTGCTGCCCCCCTCGTAGCAACGGTTCCCATTTTATTCTGTCCGCATGCACAGGCGTTGCAGATTTGCAGATTCTGCTGCAGATTCTCCTGCGCCTGGAGCTGCAGATTCTCCTGCGTCCATTCTATGTTTAGTTTTGAAGAACCTAGCACATCAGCCCCCGTGCCCCACCACTTCCCTCCATGCTCTTTGTAACTCCTAGTAACACCTTCACTTCTCTCTGTCGCTTTCCTCTCCCGCCCCCCCGCTCTCCCCCCAACACACACACAGGCAAGCCCTGCAGCAGTGGGGCATGGCCTATGGGGATGTCTCCTTGCTCTGCTCGACTGGCAAGAAGCTTTTCCGTTCAGTGGTGGTTGTGACAGCTATGTTTTTGAAGCTCCAATGTGCTTCTGACTAGTTTTGTGATCATGCATCCATTCTTTGTTTTGATTGAAAGAGGCCGGCCCAGCAGTCTCCATGCCCCAGCACTTCTTCGCTAAATGTTCTTCCTTACTCCCAAACACGCCTCCATTACTCTTTGTCGCTTTCTCCCCTCCCCTCCCATCCGTCCCCCAACACACACACAGGCAAGCCCTGCAACACCTCGCTCGTCTCCTCCCCCACCCCCCCACCCTGCCTCTCTCCACCCACCTGCTCTTCCACCTGCTCTCACATGCCTGCCTCTGCGCTATTGCCCTATTGCCCTATTGACACGGTCTCCCTGCATGCTGGCCCCACTCTCTGGCTTACATTCCGATCAACCTTAGCCAATCAGGGATAGGTACAGCGAAGCGAAGGGACCTATACATAACAACCATGATCATAATCTGCAGCATCAGTTCCATACCGTATGTTGCTACTACGTGTGTTTCTGGCATCCGAAGGAGTAGAGGTGATCATTATGTGGCAGCTTCAGACAAGAGTGTTAGATGGAATGAAAGTAGCGGAGTCATGGGTGGAGGCGGAAGGAGGAAGACCCCGGGCATGATGTTACCGTCATCGCCCGGATATAAGACATATATGTCTTATCTCGTACACGGGCAAAAATGCTTGAGTTATCTTGTAAACGGGATGGTTTAGGGTGTCTTATAAGTCTTATAAATGGACAAAGAACCGTTTAGAAGATACCCCCTCGCTATACATTTGCCCCTAACTCCTACACTTTCTTAACCCGTACACACAAATAGGTGTCTTATAATGAGGCTAGCCTGTTTATAAGAGACACCCGTATAATAGACAACCCCTGTCTACTATTCAACACTGTCTTATATCCGGACAATCCAAATGCACGTTTCAAGTGAGAATAAGACAATTAGGACAGACCTAAAGAGCAGCAGCACAACGGGCCAACGGAGTTGCCTGATCTTTTTCTGGCTTTGTATATTTCCAGCTCTATGTACAGAAGAGAGGAGGTGACAACCGCCTCATTGCCCAAATGCTCAACAAGGTAACAGCACTGAAGTGTTATCAAACATAGCGTAATCAAACATTTATTCTATTATATTCAACGTACCACCCCAATTCAACCATAGGCCAAGTCTAGCTAGACACCTTTGAGCAGCCAAGTTTGAGGATACGGTATTGCTGGCCTCCATAAATAGCCATCCAGAGATACAAAGAAGTTTCTACCAGGAGAAGGGCACGTTCTATACACAACCGCGATTACAACCGCATACCATGACAATGCAACCTACCATGGAAACTCACTTCACTACAACGTGCGTTCTGCCATACCATTGAGTTAGCTGAGAGGTGGATATGCGGCTGCTTTCGAATTGAGTGTTAGACGGAAGTAGCAGAGTCATGGGTGGAGGCGGAAGGAGGAAGACCCCGGGCATAACTGCAGTCTGCAGAGGCACAGCACGGAAAGAACGAAGGATGTTAATACTCGGGGTGGAGGCGAACTTGTGAAATGCACGTTGCAAGGAAAGAATGAAAAAAATTGGCAAATGAGGACAGACCTGAAGAGCAGCAGCACGGCGGCGGAACTCACGATTGGCAAGGATAGCGCGACGCAAGGCATCTGCAAGCAAAAAAAAAAAAAAACACAACTTTTAGTATTTAACAAACATAAAGAATGTATGTCAACCCCCCGAAAACTGCATTTCAAATCGTTTCATGTAGAAAGAAACAGAAGGTAAAAAAATGAGCAATAAATAGAAAATGAAGCAGAACTATATCTGACCTTTCTCATCCATGTGGGAACTCCGTAGACGCATCATGAATGAGCGAACGCCACGACGTCTGTCGGCATCCTCCACGATTTCCTCGACAATGTCCTCCACTTGCAGCGCCCTCTCCACCACCCGTTCCATATTCTCTTCAGCGCCGCTGCTGTCGCCGCATCCGTGCTGTGCGCGCCGTCGCAAATGCTTCTGATAATGGCTTCTTCGATGGAGCCGTGCAGCTGGTTGTCCTCGTTGACGGCGTGACAAGCTCCCAGAGCGTCGATGTAAATAGGAAGGCACATGTGCACGAAGCCTTCTTTGTTGCCATAAATCACCCGGCAGGATACCCGCATAACATCCATTGGCTCGGTTGGTGCTGGAAAAAGACTTCAAAATGTGAAAGGGGATTCTGAAATGGTGGTAAATGACTAGCTGAGAACCTTTGAGGCTTTTTATATCTCGAGGTGAAGGGGAATGGAATCCTCCTGGCCTTGGCTTGGGGGACCAACTGCGGCTCTCACCTGACTCGGGAGTTACTCGCACGTTCCGCTGGGGTAAATGCCGCGGATGGTACATGCACTCCCATCCCATCCCGTCCCCCAGTGCTCAACGCGCCGTGCGGTTCCTCCGCCAATGAACCTGACTTTGCGAAAATAAACGGTGAAGTGCGACACGTGCGCCATGCGACAAAGCTTTTGCGACAGTCGTAACTTCCGCGAGTTGATTTTGGTTGGTGGAGAGAGTCTGGTGGTAACTAAATGGCCTGTGGCACGCGAGATTCGCAGGGGTCTGCCGCACCACAGACGAACACAAAAAGAAATAGAATCACCAGAGAAGGAATCACATCTCGTCAAAACGCTGACGTCCTACCAGCTTGTGACACGTGGCTTGTCTCTTCACAGAAACTTCATCTGCACTCAATTGGAAGCAACATCATCCGGTGTCCTCGATACTGGGACTTTTCAATATGAGACATTCGGTACAGATATAACGTCTGAACTATAACTTCTACACAAATTTATATCTATTTTCTCAGCAGTACTCCAAATTTTACGTAAACCCGAAGCCCTAAATACGTCCCGCAAGTGCCTCGAGTCGCAAGTTGCCACCAGCAAAACCATAGGAACCTGACAGATCCTCGTCGTGGGCATGCGGCTCAGAATATATCGCGTTGTAGATCTGCAGCTGGCAGATTAGGACGGAAATCAACTACTAACGCGCTCGCTGGCAAGCGAGGTGTGCGGCTAGCGGGATTGTGTGCCAGTGGTCCCTATCCACATGAGCGGGCTTTAACGTTTCGCCTCCCCGAGGGCGCGCGGTCCCAGTAGTTTGGGAACATGGCGTGGCGCGGGGGGCGAGGGGGACGCGGAGGCCGCGGGGGGTTCGGAGGGAGGGGCGGCGGGGCCGGCGCAGTGGCGCGGGACGATGAGGGGTCGATTGTGTTTGCGGGTCGCGACGAAGGGCCCCCGCCATTGTTTCCGGTGCGTAGAGGTTTTTCAGCAGTCCATGTGCGGACGCGTTTGTGAGCTCGTCGTTAGCCGCAGCCGCGGTCTGGTTGCGGATGGTCTCTCCTCTCCCGCAAACGCTCCCTCCGCCGTCGCGCGTTCCCCGTCACTAGCCCTTATCTCTTCTCACCCGCTCCCCACCCCTTCCCCTGCTACCTCCCACTTACTCCTGCCCTCCCCGTGTTTCCTGTGTCCGCCAGCCCGTGGAAATGCTGCCCGAGCTGCCCGAAATAACTCCCAAGGACGAGGCGATGCTGCAGCGGCGGCGGCGCATGGCGTCGTTCTGGCGCTACTCCGCCTACTACGTCGACCGCCCCCCGCCCGACAGTAAGCGGCGCGCGCGCGGAACGCGGGGGTTGGGTGGCAGGGGAGAGAGGGGCGAGAGGTGAGGGGCGAGGGGAGGGGGAGGGGACGGACAGGGGAAAGGAAATGAGGGAGGGAGAAGGTGGGTGGGACGGGTCGGGACGCGTGGGAGGGTGTGGTAGGTGGCTTGGGCAGCAAGATCAGGAGTGAGGGGAGAGCACGTGCAGCACATGCGCCCCTTCACATCTTTGTCCGCCATCCATCGCTCCCCCTCCCCCCACCTTCCACCCATGCCCCCTGCCTCCCCAACCCCTAGTTTTTCTCAACCTTTCTCCTCGCCCATTCTGTCCCCCTCCCTCCTATCTTCCCGTTCGCCCTCTCTTGCCCACCTTCCCGCCAAGTGCGGTGCAGAGGGAGTGGCGGCGGACATAGCAGCGTACACGAAGCGCCACGTCAGCTCTTCCACCGCCGCAGCCTCTTCGTCCTCTGCGCCCCGTGCCTCTCTCGCTGACGTCATGGACCTCTCCATCTCTCACTACCCCGCTGAACTCCTCTCTGCTGGTGCGCCCTGGGATGTTGGGACGGGATGGGATGGCATGGGTGACGTTATGTGATGTGGAGAGATGGGGCGATGCGCCTTCCCACGCCATGGCGGAATGAGCCGTTGGAGGCTGTGCCGTCACACCACGGCCTTTCTGCATTCGCTTTCAGTTTCACACCACTGTGACGAGTTCTGGTTCATATTTCCC
This sequence comes from Closterium sp. Yama58-4, assembly GCA_947470075.1. NCBI lineage: Eukaryota > Viridiplantae > Streptophyta > Zygnematophyceae > Desmidiales > Closteriaceae > Closterium > Closterium sp. Yama58-4. The sequence goes on along the minus strand of CANIUD010000178.1, from coordinate 108,485 downwards.
CGCTCAAATGCGCCTGTGCTGTTGGCACCATCAACAACTGTGGCCGTGCTGTGCTTGTGTTTGGTGCTGTGTGGTGGTACGCGCAGGGGGCAAGAAGAAAGTAAGGAAGAAGAGCGGCAATGCATGGGTGGTCAACAAGGGGTCAGCCGCCAATGGTCTGTCTCTCCCTCTCTTCCTCTCTCTTCCTCGGTTTTCCCTCTCTCTCAACCCTTCTCGTTTCCTTATCGCTCCCGCATGCATTCATGCACATATGTGCGTGCACTCCCTCACACCAACGTCGTTCTTCTTGACACGACGCCGAAACCAGCCATTGTTGCCATCTCTCTGTCATGTGTCCCCGCATTTCCTCAACCTCCTCTCCCTGCATGCGTGCAGACCTGAACCGGCTGGACCAGCTGGCAACACTGGAGCAGAAGCTCGATAAGAACGCAGCGGTGAGACCCTGCTGAGCCCTCAACGCCTCCCGTTACTGTGTGCATTGTGGTGTAGAGACAAGAGAATTGCTGTGCTCTGCTGTGCCGTGCATGTCAGTGCGTGACAGTGCTGGCTGGCTAACAGCGTGCAATGAGGTGTGGGATGGCAGGACCGGGAAGGCAAAGACGAGGAGAAGAAGGAGGGGGAGGACGACGAGGAGGTGGAGGAGGAAGAAGAGGAAGAGGAGATAGGGGAGGATGACTACGCTCAAGTATGGCAACTCTCCACACCCCACATTTAAGCACCTCGCTCACTTGCCTGCTTGCTCTGTACCCCGCATGGTTTTCGTTTCCCTAGCTTTCTGGCACCGCCTCACCTACCTATTGGTTCTTCCCTCCACACCGTTGTTCTATCTCCTAGTTTGCATTTCCCACACCGTTGTTCTATCTCCTGGTTTGCATTTCAGAACTTTGGGTTTGACGACGATGACGAGTATCTGGATGACGACGATGGCGCTGATGGTACGTGCCTGCTGCCGTCCGCATTGGCACTCCATGTCCCTGCACCTCCGCCATATGCATTGCTCCTCCACAGCCCGTCTCAACGGCTTTTCCTCTCCAGTCACTCTCAGTCCCAACGCCCTGGATTCTTACTCGTGCATCCCCTTCCCCCTTTCCCTTCCGCCCCTGCACCCTCTGTTTGCACCTTTTGGTCCTCCCAGAGGGCCCTGTGTTCTAAGCGTTGGCAGGAAAACACCATTGCAGAGGCTGGGACACGTAGCAGCGCCCCTGGGTCAGGAGCGGGTGTAGGTGCGACTCCACCACAATTATCACATATGAGCTTTGGAACGGAAGGATCCTGCATCAACACCTGTAGGCGGCTGACCGATGGGGCCCAGTGATAGGAGTAGCAGTGAATAAGCTGGTAGTTTAGGGGATTAGTAACTACCATAGCTCCATGTGAATCAAGTTTCCATATTCATCAAGTTTTGAACGTTGATCAGGTTCCATATGGTCTTGTAAAGAAAGGAGAGGCTTCAGTCAGATGTAAGCTAAAAGATGCAAGAAACCTTGATTCTATACCTAGTACAAGCCATGTTCAAATCATGTCAAACAAACATAGCATCTATGGCTGCTCTGAGCAAGCCTGCTACGCTCATGAAGGGGCGGACTTCCAAATTGACAATCCATACAGCGATTAGGGTGGTTAGAGCGGAAGGAGAGAGCGGGAGGAGGGACTTAGGGACTGGCAGGTAAAGGGGATCGAGAGGAGGGTGACTGGGTGCCTCAGATGGGCACATGCTGGATGGAGGGAAGCGTGATTGGCGGCGAGCGCCATGGCCATGCGTCTTGCTAAGGAGCCCGCCAGCGGCACCTGTGCGTGGGCGCCAGTTAGTCGCTGATCGCGATTCGCGTCGCGAGGATCAGTGGAGGGTGAGCGCCGGCGGTACGTTCTATGCGGCGCACGGGAAGGATCATGGCAGACGGGGGACGAGGAGAGCGGTGGGCGGAGCCGCGCGGGGAGATGCGCGATAGACGTGGAAAGGAGGCGGGCAGATGCGCGCAGAGTCAATGTCTGGCTTTCTTAGGCGCAGGGGCGTCCTCGTCATCATCGTCATCGTCATCATCTCCGTCATCGTCATCGTTACCGTCACCGTCATCGTCGTCGTCACCAGCATCAACGTCGTCATCATCATCCCCCTCGTCGCCATCGTCGTCCCCTTCATCCCCTTGCTCCTCCTCGTCGCCGTCGTCCCCGTCCCCATCGCCGTCCTCCTCGTCCCCTTCCTCCTCCACATCCTCATCACCATCCTCTTCGTCTCCCTCGCCTTCCTGCCCGTTTCCTTCTTCCTCCCCGCCCTCTTCCTCCCCCTCCCCGTCCGCATCGTCATCCCCGCCATCGTCCCCCTGGTCGCCATCGCCATCGTCGTCCCCTGCCTCCTCCTCGTCGTCATGGTCGTCGCCATCGTCGTCGTCGTCGCCATCATCGCCATCGTCGTCATCGTCGTCGTCGTCATCGTCGCCTTCTTCGTCCTCGTCGCCAGCGCGAGGGCAAGGCGTGTCGGAGGCCTTGCCGTTGGCGGCGGTGGGAATGCACGGGGCCAGCGGGACGAGACCAGGAAGGTTCGGTTCTGATAGCTTCTCCCCATCCTTGTCTTGGTGCTCGCTCTGCAGCGACAAGGGCGAAACGCGCAGGAAAAGGGAACAGATATGGCACTTGCGATACGCGGCACTTGGGACAACGATGCGCTAAGCGACGACAAGGCCATACACGGGACGGAATATACGGGTACAGATGCGACCAGCGACGACATGATCGAATTAGGGGACCAGGCTCACCGATTTCGTCGACGCTTCCGCAAGAAAGTCGGCGAAGGCCTCGTCTGGGATGCCATACGGCACGTCAGAAGGAAAAAGCTGACCAGGGACGAGAGCGAACTTGGACCATGGCTTCCTAAACCTCGCTCCGTCCAGCTCCGCTGCTGCAATTGGCCCTCTGCACATGTTCACAGACGTGCGCACCCCGGCACAGATGGCTGAGAACTGAGGAAAAACGGACGAAGCGCGTAACTATACGTCTGAAGGTGGTAGTTTGAAAGGTGCAAGAGTTGATTAGGGACTTCCTGCTGCTGGGCCTAGGGCAGGGGTAGGGGGAGCAGGGGGGGGATGGGTGCGAGGAAGAGATTGTGGGGAAAGAAATGCGGGAGAGGTTTGGTGCGAGGGGAACTGGCGCTTGAGGAAATGAAGGGGAGGAGGGGCGCGATGTTTGGTTTGGGCCTGGGGTATGGTCGGAGGCAAATATGTTCGCGCAAGGCAACCGCTTGCATGACGCGGAGAGGGGTTTGATGCTTGGGGGGGATTGAAGAGGGAAGTGGTGGGGCACTCGGCGGACAGGTGGAACGAGAAATTGGAAATGCGGCGGAGCTCCCGTGGGGTGGGGGAAATTTGCGCTGCTCGATTGCTTGATTGAGGAAGCAGACCAACTCGCGACGCGGTGTGTGTATTCTGGGGGTTGATATTTCGCGTGGGCGGGGGGGAAGTGGGGGGAACGAAGGGCTGAAGAATGACGGGGGGTGCGGAGAAGTGGCTGGAGAATGGGGCGCGCAGGAGAAACCCCGCACACCGTGCTTGGTTTGCGATTGCAATGAGGGGACGGTTGGAAGTGCGGAGAGGGGCCAACCCCAGCAGAGTCGAATTTCCAAAACCGAGTAACCAAATCAACAGCCTTCTTTCTGGATCGAGGCAGGTCGGTACAAGTCATTTCCGCTTGGCTCTACGCGTTGCAAGTGATTTCGGTACGGTTAAATACTCACAAGAATGATCAAGAAAATATATTGCAGACCGTCCAGGAAAAAAATGCACAGCTGTGGTCTCTCGAGCCGCATGAAGCTCAAATTCCGCATGGTGATCAGTGCGTAACGAAGCTGATCAAGAGGCACGTCAGTAACCGAGACGCGCTACACGTAGACTCGGAGAGTTGCCGAGCTTAGCAGTTCTGGTTCTGAGAAGTCTGACGTGGTTCATGATTCTATGTGGAACCTGTTCGGGCTGATCCGCTCAAACCTTCCGTGCCAATTATCTTGTTATGTCCAGGTGGGATGACCCAAAACAAAAAAAGAGGCGACGTAATCGTCTTAGGGTTGCGAAGCTGTTTGTACAATTACATATTTGGTTTCGTTATTATCTTCTTCGAAACAGATAGGGCTTCTAAACAAAACAACAAGGCTTATAAACAAAACAATTACTAACAGTGGAACACCCTTTCGGTTGGAACTTAATATATGGATGCAGTTGGAATCGAATCTATGACCTTTCGAAACAAGGCCGACTTCAAAACAACTGTGCTACGTGCGCTGCTTCGTGCGCGGCGTTAAAATTATACGTTGATGTATTTTGCGCGTGAAGTGCTCTAGGGTTCGCCAGAGGAGCTTGTTCTTCTGCCTCACTCTACTCACGCTCCACCTAACTCCAAGGTCAGAATATTCAACATGCCGCTTAGAGTTTTCATTTGCTTCTTATTCTTAGTTAGTCCTCCCTCTCCTAAATTCATCTCGTTCTGCTAACGGGCTACGGGACTTCCGCTAGGTAAGCTCCTAGCTTACAACTTCAACCTTTTCAATTAGTGTTTGTTAGGTCGACTTGATTCTTACCTAGATTAACTTAGATCTAAACTAGTCCGGCTTAGATCTTGTGTATCCATGTCGACTTAGGCTTGCTGACCATTTCGTCCTAGAAAAAGGGTCGATTTCTTAACTACAAACCCATGCGTCTATAGACGTCCTTGTATCTTTTGTGCTAGCCTCATTCCGTCCGTTAGTTGCTTTGTCCATTCCCATTCTTTGTTTCTTCGTTATGCATGAAGTTTTGTATCTCTCTTTCTCACTGTGTTCTCGTTCTCTCAGCAGCGTTTCATTTAACATTCCTTCCATCTTTTTCTAAATATCGCCTTCATTCTTAAGTGCTCTTTAGCTGTCTTTAGTTTAATCTTTTTCCGTTCCTTCCGTCTAGCTTTCTGCTGTGGTTCATTTTTTCTCTCCGTACATGTTTTTTTCACTTCGTTGGTACCTTCCTTGTCGTTCCCTTCTCTTTACCGTCATTTTTTCTTTGAAGTTTTGTTCAATTTCAGCGTTATCCGGTCTTTTATTGTATTCTTTCGTGTCTCTTACCTACCTGTTTCATTTTCTCCTTTCTCTCCGCAATTCTTTTTCTCTCTTCTTCCCATCTTACTTCCTTTCATCTTTCCTTTCAATTCACTTTTGGCTCTTAAGTGCCCTTTAGACATTGTCTAGTCGTTTCGTCCTTTTTTTGTTGCGTTCCTATGTCATTCCTCTCCTTTTACCCGTTTGATTGTACCCTTCGTTGTCATCTTGTTCCGATATTGTCTAGTGTCTTTCTGACATTTTTTTTTATTTTTTTTTTCTTTCATGCCATCAAGAACTCTTTTCCTTTCATTTTTAAATTGCATATACAGTATGTTCTTTGGCTCTCATTTCTGTTCTTAATTGTTTCCTCTTGTCATTGTAGACTTCGAGAGAATACTAGGAGCCGTCTTGTTCAGGTTCCTTCTACCAATCTAAACCAGTAAGTTCTCAAAAGTTTTCATTAGTTCATGTTCTTCCTTCCTTCATCGTTTCTTCACTGTATCCTTTCAGCACATCTTAGTTTTTTTAAGTACGGCCCGTTTCCTTCCTTTCTTCCTTCCTCTCCTTCTCATTTCCCGTTTTGTACTTTATAATCTTATGTTCCCCCTCTTGATTTATTCTCCTGCGCTTCTTTTTTATTTCTCGCTTCTCGTACATCGTCTTCGCCTTGCACGTTATCTTTCCTTCCGTTTTGGTTCCGTCTTTACTTTCGTGCCGTTTTTTCATCTGTATTTCATAATTACATCTCTATCTTTGGTTCTATATTTACCGGTCTTATACCCTCCATTCTTTTTTCTCCCATCAATTTTTCTTTTACCCCAACTTCTTCCCATGTTCTCAGGACATTTGTTATTCCTTTCGGGGCGTTGACTTGAATCTGGAGATATTGTAGCGGTTACTTCTAGGATTCATCATACTTATCTTGCTAATTGTTTTTGCAGCTTTTATTGAGTAGGGTGTGTTTTTGTCCGGGCTTGTCAATGTACATGCATTTGACTGCATGAGTGTGTCGGTGTGTGTTTGTGTGTGTGTTTGGCATTCATTTATCATTGCATTAATAACATATGTCTGTGAGTTTTAAAAATTAGGATCAAACCATCATTTCCGAGAAGGTTCTTTGCCCACTCAGTGAGTGTGTTCATTTGAACTGGATTTGATGGAATTGACCTTTTTTTTATATCACACAAATTGTGTTATTTCATGTGACAGTTGGATGATTCAAACGTTAGGCTATTGACTTCCCCCCCATGCTAGGCAGGGGATGCGGCAGCCTAGTGTATGGATCAATTAACTATCACGCATTTTCATTATGTTATATAAGTATTCACATATAGTATATATAAGTATATACCACACATACTACATCAGCATATGCATCATATTTATGCATTATCATTAAACATTTGACTCATAAAACCATTGTTATGCATCCATTCAAACCTCATTTATGCATGACATAATCATTCTACGTATGCATTATCATTATGGAATAAACTGCCACATTTTTACAATAACAGCTATTCATCCATACGAAGAACTTGGAAAACGTGAAAGAACTTTAGTACCATTCTTGGTAAGCTGTTATGGCATACGGTAGTGGCAATCGTTTGTAACGTTCACCATATTTTTTTTTTTTAGTATAGAGGATGAAAAAAAAAATTGAACATAACGATTGTAATAGGTTGCTTCGCAACCCAAAAATGTTAGCAGAGTGTGAACACTCCATTGCCACATTCCAACTATAATATACCAAAGGCTCAAACCTATTTAACAACATAGGTACATGTTGGCAAAACATCCAGCTTTCCCATTGTCGTCATTGTTGTGGCACAACCAGTGTGCGGCCACGCTAATCAGCAGAAGTGCGTCAATATACAGTAATGTGTTATGCACATCCGTAAAATCGCATGGTTTGTTGTGAGTCCAATCAAACCGTCAAGGATGCACCATTGTCCGATGGCTTCAAGCCAAGTATGAGAGAAGCACACCGGGGGGCCCTGCAGGTGGACAACAAGAAGCAATTAGTAAAAACATGAACTGAACATCATTCACGCCGTATCCACACAGCCAGCATCTAAATGGCCATTACTTCCAGAATGTACAGCATACAATTTTCTCAGCCCACGCACATCACAAAATTGAGCACGTCTCTCCTACTCACCATTCCTCAGGCGTTTGGTACATGGAAGCAGCGGAACCGAAACAGGAGTGCAGCATGGCGGTGTTGATGACTCCGGGATTGAGAGCCACAGACACACAGCCAGCAGGCAGCTCCAGCGCCAACGACTTGCTCAGACCTTCTACCGCCCACTTGGATGCGCAGTAGGGACCCACCTGATGTAGGGAGGAGGGGAGACACAGTGCTGAGGACAGGACCCAGCAGCACTCTCAAGCCAACAACATAAGCGCAGTGTCTCGCCCATGACGAGGAACAATGGGGACCTTCTTGGCAAGGAAAGTAAAGTCCAGGAGCCTTGGCAGGGGAGCTATCAAGCCAGCAAACATGGTCACTGGCATAAGTGAACTTGGTGATGCAACAGTGATCTTGACAAACAGCAGAATAATTAATTTCCATTGCTCCTCAACAGGCACATCAGCTCACCTCCGCAGCAACGGAGCGACCCCATCCAGAGGAGAAGTTGACAAAGACCCCCTGGCGGCGGTCCACTATGGAGGGGGCGAAGTGACGGATGACGTTGACAGTGCCCTTGATGTTCACGTCCAACACCCGATCCACCTCCTCACATGGCACCTCCCACAACCTCTTGTTCGCGTTGATCAGCCCTGCACAGTTCACTGCAGTGCAGCACACATCGAAACACGCGAGTGAGTGATGTGGACATGCGGAGGAAATAAGGGAGAAGGGAGGACAGGAGGTGGGTGCATTCACCCGAGAGTTTGAAACAAGAGGTACTTAGAGGCGAAAGGGCAAGGAGATAGGGAAAGACGGGTTGAGGGACGCTGACCTACTATATCAGGCACTCCCATAGTTGAGATGACATTTTCAGCAAATGCCTTGACTTGACCATCTGATGCCTGCACGCACACGAGGACACGAAAACCATCGCTTCTTGCAATTAATCAAACGTCGGGCCCAGCCAGTTCGTGGCAAAACTTCAACGTTTCTCAGCTCGAAGAAACATGCCACTCCTAATGCACCACTTAGTTGAGCCAAAGGCCAGCACAACACTCACAACGTCGACCGCAACCATAATATGCTGGGCAGGAGAAGCAGCAGCAGCAGCAGGCGGGCGAGTGTTATCCAGCAATCGCTGCACCACTTCCACCTGCTTCACATCCCTGCCACACCCCGCCACCCTGTGGCCGCGCTTTGCCAGCTCCACCACCAACGCGCGCCCCAGCCCCTTGGTGGCCCCCGTCACCACCACCACCTGCGGTGACGACAGGAGAGATGTATGGGGAAATATTCAATGGGGCCACAGGATTTAAGGTGCCAGCCTGCACCCGTCCGAGTCACCCTCACCACCACTGCCCAACCAGACTCTTGCCAGCTCAAGTCACCACCAGCAGTGGCTGGAAAAAAGGGCCAATATGAGGGAACAAGCATGCTTCATTCAAATGTGAATGAGCGTTGATAGAAAACCTAGGTATTCCGGAAGCACATGTTTCATGAACAATGGCGGGCGGCTGTGCCATCTAATGCGGATGATGAGAATTTCGACACCTGCGTTTCTATCACCTACAGAATCTCGAGAGATGATGCGCATGTGTCGGCTCACCTTGGACTGGCTTGTCGCAGAGCCGGCTCCATCCGCCATATTGCCTGCCTTGCTACGAGAAAAGAACGCCCTCGCTACTCCCCTTGCGGGCGCCTTCACTGCAGCAGGATGCGGGCTCCGACGAACTGGGAAGGACCCTCTGTTCGCGACCAATGGCCTTTGCACGAAATCCGACGCGAGCAAGCGCGAATCGCAAGCACTGGGAGGTGGTTCCAGCCAGGGAGACGACTGGTGCCGCTGGTGCCCGGCAATAGGCGCAAACGCTCGAAGATCCCCGAGACAGGAAGCCGGCCGGTGGAGTCGAGAGAGAGGCGAGCAGAGAAGCATCTCGAGGATTGGCGTTCTTCTTCGCACCCGTGGACGGGAAGCGCGACGATGGTTTCGCCCGCGTGCGACGCTTCAACGCGGTGACGTGGCAGACCCTATGCCAGCAGGTACCAGTCAAATCTACTCGCCTGCAAAGGAAGATTGAAGAATCTGCAAGCAACCTGTCAGTGGCGAACATTCGCCAAAGTTTGAGCTTCGAGAGATGTTCCACACGTTGTTGTACGGTTCAACGCGTTGGAAATTCGAACTAGGACTGCCTGCTGCAAAAATGCAACACGCGGACAGTCACATTTGGGAAAGGAATAGTCACTCGCTACAGTAACTCCTGCTTCAGCGGCACGCCCGGAGCTCACCTGGGCCTTGATAAAAGCGCGGGAGCGTAAGAGGGACGCCCCGCGCCAAATATCTGAAGCCGGACCTAAATCCGTGCATAGCTCTTCAGTCATCTCGTCTCGAGACTACCTCATTTCCGAACCGAGACCTAGTTCAGGCTGCCCAGCCTACACAGACCCCAGACCTCGCAACTTCGGGCGTCAGCAACAGGGCAAGCAGTCGCAAAATCCAGAGCATAAGTTTGAGAAGCGAGGATGAAAATTGTTGGCAGGAACCTAACAAGCTAATCGCAGATGCCAAGGACCTATCGCACTCAGTCCCACGCGAACAGCAGCCATCGTTTCGCGCTCCATACATCAGCTCCATCACGAATTTCTTTACCAACTTCCGCCTGCATCTTGCCATGAAAAAGATATTTTGACGTTTTCTTGTATTTTTTATCTGCCTCAACTACCGCTCAGTACATCCCCGCATCTGAGTGTGTCGTCGAGCGCCGCGCAGCCATGCCTACGACACCCGTGGCTGCGTCGAGCGCGCGTTTCGCGTGCTCGCCGCCGCCACCGCAGCAGCAGCAACACCGTCAGGCGGCGAGGGGCCTAGCAGCTGAATGGGTGGTGGAGTTCTTTAGCGGGGAACGCGGCATATCGCCCTGGCTCTTCCGAGGTAGTTATACTTCATTTACTGGTACAGTCCTTCTTGAAGAGTTTTGATGCGCTTGCACAGTCGCACATGCTCCACCCCTACAAGGTAGCTTAACAATAGAGGGGTTCGCGAGGACGGGAGGAGCGGGATGTGCTTGGCCTGGCTAAGAGGGGCTCGTTCGCTTATCGACGCGACAGCGACAGTATCTGTTGTTGCGTGTCGATATGACTGGCAACGATGCGGCAATGCAATTCTGTTGCCGCGCGCTGACCCCCCGCTTCTGTTTCCGCTACGGTTCCGCGTCGTCGTTAATAGGCGGCTTGAGTGAGAGAAAGGGCTAGTCAAGTAGTAAGCCAAGGCAACGCAAGGAGGCAAGGCAGCGAAGTCGAGCAACAGGCGCAATAGTCATGTTCTAGTGCGCGCGTTAACGCTCTAGTGCGCGCGTTCATGCTCTATTGCGCGCGTTCATGTTCTAATGCGCGCGTTCATGCTCTAGTGCGCGCGTTCATGTTCTAATGCGCGCGTTCGTGTTCGAGGTGCGCACGTTTATGCTCCTCTCATCGTCCTCCTGCGGTCTGCCTTTCGTTTCCTTAGCCCACCCTACCGTAATCGGTCCACGTCCCGCTCCCGCCTCCCCCCGACCCGCTCCCCGCTCCCCGCTCCCCGCTTCCCAGATTACCTCCCCCGCCGCCTGCGGAGCGATAGCGCGCTGGTGCTGCGGGACGTCCTTCAAAGGCTGCGCGCTGCGCTTGAAGACCGCGAGCTTCCCCCCGGGCTGCTCTCATCCATCCGCGTGCTCGCGCGGAAGAGGGACCTCGCGGAGATGCGGAGGGGGAAGACGAATGGTCGGGGAGCGGAGGGCGAGGAGGAAGGGGTTCCGAGATGGGTGCGGATAGTGGTCGAGTGCTGCACTGCGGTAAGATGGGATAATTTTTTTTGGGATGGGATGCGTGAACAGTTCTAATCCTTATTTATCCTCTGGCAATGTTTTCCTCGCTTTCTACAACATCTCCTACACCCCCTCACCCCCCCCCCCCCCCCCCCCCTCCTTCACTCCCCTCCCCATCCCACTCCCTTTCTCCCTTGATGTTCCCGCTCTTTCACTTGTGACAGTTTATACCTTGGCATTGCACCGCATCACTGTAACCCCGTTACACTCCTTTCTTACCATTTCCTACTTCCACTCCACTCCACTCCACTCCACCCCCCCTCTGCCCCCCTCTTTTCCACGCGCGCTCTCTGCAATGCACCCCTCTTTCCGCCCTCCTCCCCCTCCCAGTCCTTCCTGTCGTCCCTCCCGAAGCCCCCACCAGGTGACACCGGAACCCCAACCCGAACCACCAGGAAAGCAGCAGCGGCAGCCGGAGCAGCCTTAACAGCCGCGAGAGAGGCGGTAGCTGCTGCAGTGGAGGAATTCGGGGAGAGCGTGTGGACGGAGCGAGAAGAGGATAGTGAAGGCGGCGCAGCAGCAGATGGGCGTACGGAGGAGGATAGAGAAGGGGAGGGGGAGGAGGCGAGGAAGGCGGAGGAGGAGCAGAAAGAGGAGGTGCTGAATCGGGAAATCAGGCACAGGCAGGCTTCTATTAGGGCGATGCAGCAGGTGGGGTGGATGGGATGTCACGCTTTGCTTGGTTGTTAGCTGTTCACCATATGTCGCTTGCTGTCACTCAGTTGCTGTAACCTGCCTCCTCCACCTTCCACCGTCCACCTGCCTCCCTTACCCCCTTCCTTCCCCCTGCCCAATTCCCCCTACCTCCTGCCCCCTGTCCGCTTCCAACTGCATCCTTCCTGCTTACTCTTTTACAGCAGCCCTCTGACTGACTGCAACAGACACTTGCTGTCTTCCCAACTGGGTGCCCGCTCACGTCAACTTCCACTCCCTCCTCGCCCCCGCTCCACGTTCCCCCCTTCGTCTTTCCGCACTACCAACCCCCTCGTGTTGCGCAGGAGGCGGGCGGTAGTGTGGCGGGCGTGGCAGAGCGGGTGAGGGAGCGCTTTCCGCAGGAGGACGTGTGGGCGCACTTGCAGGAGCTCGTGGACTGGACTGCTGCTGCGCTGCCTCCCCCGCTGCTTCAGGTGAGTTTCTTTTGAGAACTCTCGAAAGTGATTCCAATGTATAGCTGGTGGGCTGGGCTGCTGCTGCGCTGCCTCCCCCTGTGCTGCGCCTGGTGAGTGTTGAGTCGACTCAGGCATCTTGGGCGTCAAACTTCAGGACAGTTGCTGACTGTGGCGATTGTTTCACTGAGCGTGACCGTGGTGATTGCTGAGCTTGTGAACCGGTTATTGCATCCGCGCATGGACAAGTGGACCTCCGTTGGGGCTTGCTTTCTCCTCTCATGTTGCTGCATCTGGTGAGTGAGTGAAATTGCGTAACCCGTGGCGGCGTGACGTAAAGTGCCATGCAGTAATATGAACGCCTTTCTTATTGTTTGCCCATGGACTATCTATGCAACCTTTCAGTGCCCACCTTGTTGACTGTCTCTCATGGTCATCTCTTTCTTTGCCTTGTCTTTTTCTCTCCGCCCACCCAGCAACTGCGTCACTGGAAGATTCAAACCAACCCGCCTGCACCCCATCCCACGCCTCGCCATCATGCTGCTGCTGGCCGTGCTCCTCGCCCTGCTTCGCCTGCTCCTGCTCCTGCTGCTGGTGCTAGTGCTGCTGATGGTGCTGCTCCTCGTTTGGGGGAAGACATGGGCGGCAGGGAGGGAGGAGAGATACGTGTTAGGCGGAGCAGGAAGAAGCAGAAGGTGACTAGGCCCATGCGGGAGGTCAGTTTGAGCGAGGAGGGGGATGAAGCAATGCAAGCCAGTAAAGGGAAGGCGGGGAGTGAGGGGGGAGGGGATGGCAGGAAGGGGCTGAAGGGGTTTGCATTGCCAAGGGCGGAGGAAAGGGCAGGGGAGGAAGAGGTGGATGGTGGTATGAGGCAGGGGGGCGAGCAGGGAGCTGAGCAGGAGGAGGAGGTGGAGAGGACGCAGAGACGGGGAAGGAAGGGTGGGGATGATGCCGCTTCCAATGAAGCCGCTGCCACTGGTACTGCTGCTGGTGCTGCTGGTGCTGCCGGTGTTGCCGGTGCTGCTGGCTGTGGCGCTGATGCTGCTGGTGCTGCTGGAGGGGAGAAGCAACCAGGGCATAAGCAGGTGAGCGGAGCAGGGAGCAGAGGTGACATTGGGGCAAGTGCGTTCCACTCCTTCCTCACTTGTTGCACTCAGTTTAGTCATGGTAGTGCTGCTGCTGCTTGGTGTAGAGCAGCAGCGAGCAGGGATAAAAGTCCACGTCTGACTTTCCTGCGCTTTTTTGCTCCATTGCATGATCATTATCCATTGTGGGATGTATGGATGTGCAAAATATCCCCATCGGCCCACGCACTGCCTTTCCCTATCAGCAACATCAGGGCAGACAGCCTCTCCTGTTCTCCTGCTGCTTCGTTTGAAGCGCCTAAAACGTTTGTCTGTGTCCCTTCGCTCACTGCCTTTCCCCTGCAGCATCGCAAAGGGAGGAAGCTTCCGCTTGTGTTCTTGCAATCGCGGCAAGCTGCTGTGGATGCGTATGTTGGTGGGGCAAGGGGAGGCGGGGGAAAAGCAGCAGCAGGGATGGATGGGGCGCAGAAGAAGAGGCGAGACACAGCAGACTCAGGAGGAGGTGCAGGAGGAGGTGCAGGAGGAGCAGCTGTGGGAGAAGCGGGGGCAGCTGAAGCAGCAGCGGGAGAAACACGTGCTAAGGAGAAACAAGTCGAGGGAGAAGGAGAGGGTTTGGGGCGAGAGGGCAAGGAAGGAGGTGAGCGGGGGAAGAGGAGCAACGGGAGAGATCACAAGGGGAAGATTCCATGGGCTGGGCGGCGGCATGTGAGGCGCGTGGTGTATGAGGAGGTGGAGGATGAGGATGAGGATGAAGAAACGGAGGCGGATGGAGGGAGGGAGAAGGATAAAGAAAGGGAGGCGGATGGAGGGAGGGAGAAAATCGGGGAGAAGGAGAAAGGGGAGGGAGGGGATGGGAGGGATGGAGGAGGTGAAGGGAGAGGGGCGGTTGAAGGGGTGGAGGGGAGTCGAGGGAAGGGGGGAGAGAAGGGGATGGGAGTGGGGAGAAACGGAGGAGCGAGGGAGGATTTTGAACGTGAGAATGAGGTTAGGAATGGGAGGGACGAGAGGTTGAGGGAAGGGAGAGAGGAGAGGGGGGGCAGGGAGGGCAGGGAGGGAGAGCAGACGGGGGACAGGGAGAAGCAAGTTGATGGTGATATGGAGGAGGAACAGGAGGAGGAGGAGCAGGAGGGGCAGGAGGAGCAGGAGGGGCAGGAGAAGGAGGAGCGCGTGCTGTTCCGGTTCCTTCAAGTGCGGAAGGAGGATGGACAGGCGCAAGGCAATGGGCATGCTCCGGACATGCAAGGATCAGCAGCAGAGAGGCAGTCCCTTCCCAAGGCCAAGGCTGGGGGGAAGGCTGATGGGAAGGATAAGGCGCAAGGACGTGCAGAGACTGGGGCAGAGGCACAGGAACAGGAGGCAACAGTTGGGGCAGGGGCGGATGGAGAGCGAGCAGCAGAGAAAGCGAGAGGTGCGGGAGCTGATGCACGGCTGAATGGAGGTGAAGCGGGGGCGGGGAAGGGAGTCACGACAAGGCGTGGGGAGAGCGGAGTTGGCATGGGTGCAGGAGCACCCCCAGGCACACCTGTGGGTATGGGCACACGGACAGGTATGGGCATGGGTGGTGTTAATCACATGGGTACCCCCATCGGCAGTGGCAGGAAGCGATGTGCGGTGCTGGTGTGTTCAGTCTGCGGGCATGGGCCAGGGGGCAAGGGCAGGGCGACAGGGGGTCATGCAGGACCGCTGTTCCCGTGCGAGGGGTGTGCGGAGATGTTTCACTTTGACTGTGCGGGCATGCTGTTTCAAAACGTGCTGGAGGTGAGCTCATGGACGTGTAAGGGTTGCTTGGAGGAGGAGGAGAGGGAGAGAGAGAGGGAGCTGGAGAGTGTGCGGAGTGAGCGGATGAAGAGGATGAGGCTGTCTCCTCTGGCAGTGAAGCTGCAGAAGAAGCTGCAGCAGGAGGAGGGGCAGCGGGATGGGCAGGAGGAGGGGCCGGTGGGGCAGGGGGAGAGGCAAGGGGAGAGGCAAGGGGAGGAGCAGGGAGGGGAGGGGAAGAAGCAGAGGGGGGTAGGAGAATGGGGGGAGAGGGAAGCGTATGGGGGTTTGGACGGCGGTAATGGGGGAGAGAGGAGGGGTGGAGGTGTTGTGGAAGGGGGGGGAAGTGGGGAGAAGGAGAGGAGGAGCGGAGGAAAGGGGAAGGGGAAGGGGAAAGGGGAGAGCGTGCATGAGGGGTTGGAGGAGCGAGATGGAGTGGCAGAGGTTCGTGTTGTGCTTGACTCCCGAATGGCAGCAGCAGCTGGGGAGGAGGAAGAAGAGGAAGGAGGGGAAAGGGGAGAGGCGCGGGATGCAGGTGGGGTATTGAAGGGAGGGAAGGCAGCAGGACGCAAGGAAAAGAGCAAGGAGAGTGGGAGAGATGATGGGAGGGCGGAAGAGAGGGCGGAAGGGAGGGCGGAAGGGAGGGCGCAGGGGAAAGGCGGGAGGGGTGTTGAAGGCACTGTTGCGAGCGGGAGTGGTTTGGATGCTGCCCTAGGCAAGAGGAAGAAGGCACAGGGGCTTAAGCATGGGCAGAAGCAGGGGCAGGGCGGGGAAGAGGGCGAGGGCGAGGACGAGGGAGAGGAAGAAGCAGCAGGTGGTGCAATGAATGGGTTAAAAAAATCCCCTTTCAAATCCATTGCTGGTGACAGGGGCGCTGATGGGGGGGCTGCTGTAAGGGAAGGGAGTAAACGAGTGACACGCTGCTGCATCTGCTGCTGCTGCTGCTGCTGCTGCTGACGCTGATGATGCAGGTGGTGAGTGGAGGAAAGGTGCGAGGGCTGGGGGTGGGGAGAGGGGCAGGGGTGCGGGGATGGGAGGGGAGGGAGGTGAGGGTGTGGAGGTGGAGAGGGAGGGAGCAGAGGGGGGAGTGGCTGACCTGTTTGAAATGGAGGATTTAAGTGAGGCGGAGGAGGTGGAGGTGGAGGAGGAGGAAGAAGAGGAAGAGGAACTGGAGATGTGGGAAGAAGAGACTGGGGAGGAGGAGGGCGCGGAGGAAGAGGAGGAAGAGGAGGGGAGACGAGAGTTGCAAGAGGAAAGGATTGAGGATGATGGTGAAGAGGAGGCAGACGAGGAGGAGCAGGAGGAAGAAGAGGCAACAGAGGAAGAGGGAGAAGAGGAAAGAGAGGAAGAGCGTGGAGAGATGGAGGAAGGGGAAGTTGGGGGAGAGGAAGAGGAGGAGGAGGCAGACGAGTTGGAAGAGGAGGACGAGGAGAGGGAAATGCCAATGGATCGTGGGCGTGGTGTCAATGCTAGGGGGATGGGGGTAGGGAAGGGGAGAGCGAGAGGAAGAGCTTGGATTAGGGCTAGGAAGAGTAAAAATACACCTAGGGTTGGGGGACACAGGGTGGACGGGGAAGGAGGAAAAAGGAGGCGATTGGGAAAGAAGAGGGTGGAAGGTGTGAAGGGGAGGGAAGTGGTGGGAGGGAGAAAGGGAGGTAGAAAGGGATTGAGGGAAGGGAGAGTAGGGAGAAAGGGAGAGAGAAAAGAAGGGAGAGGAGCGAGAGTAGGGGGGAGCAGAGGAGAGGAGGTTGGGGGAAGAGCAAGCGGCAGGAGGGAAGAGGGGAGGAGGAGGCGGATGGAAATGCGTGGAGGTGGGCGAATGAGGATGGTGGGGACGCAGAAGGACTTGCAGGTGCATTTGGCATGTACGATGAGAGAGAGGAGCGGGAGGATGAAGAAGAGAGGGAGGAGAGGGAAGAAAGGGAGGAGGCGGTGGGGGAAGAGGAGGAAGAAGAGGAGGAAGAGGAGGAGGAAGAGGAGGAGGAAGAGGTGGAAGAGCTGGAAGAGGAGGAAGAAAAGGAGGAAAAGGTGGAAGAGGAGGAGGAAGAGGAGGAGGAAGAGGTGGAAGAGCTGGAAGAGGAGGAAGAAAAGGAGGAAAAGGTGGAAGAGGAGGAGGAAGAGGATGAGGAGGGGGAGCAGGAGGTGCAGATACGGAAGGGCTTGGGTGGGCGCAGGGATGCATATGGGACACCAGGAGGAGCAGATAGAGGTGGTGCGCAGTGGAGAGGCAGGCAGGAGAAGGCTCATGCTGCTGTTGGATATGGGAGAGCGGGTGGTGCTGGCTCACATGGGAACAGTGCGGCTGCTGCCGCTGCTGCTGCTGCTGCTGCTAGAAACGGGAGTGGTCGTGCTGCTGGGAAGGATGTGCGAGGGAAGGGTGGTGTTGAGAGGAAGGAGTTGGGACGAGGTGGCAGGGAGGCAGAGGGGAATAGGCTGAGTAAGGGACTGCGGGCGATGTGGGAGCAGCGAGAGCGCAAGGGAGGGGAGCAGGGGATGGGAGATAATGTGGTGAAAAGGAGTGAGAAGGGTGAAAGGGGCAGTTCTGATCGTGCTGCTCGTGTTGAGTGTGACTCTACTCCTTTGCAAGGAAAAGGGGGAGAGCAGGAGCAGGGGGGGATGAGGAGTGGAGCCAGTGTGAAAGGCAAGGCGAAAGCGCAACGAAGGGTGGCCTTCGATGAGAGGAATGAGAGAGTGGAGGGGCCTGGGATAGGGGTGGGGTGGGCAGGGGATGCCAGTAAGGGGGGATCAGCGAGTAAGGTGATGACAGGGAAGGGGGGATCAGCGAGTAAGGTGATGACAGGGAAGGGGGGATCAGCGAGTAAGGTGATGACAGGGAAGGGGGGATCAGCGAGTAAGGGACAAAGGCAGCACATGGAGGAGGAGGAGGAGGGGGGAGAGGTTGGGAACGTGCAGAGGGGAAGGAAAGGTATTGGTAGGAAGGGCGGGAAGGAGAAGCAAGTTGAGGGGGCAAAGGGGGCAGCAGCGCAGGGAGTGGGGAAGGGGACGGGGGGGAAAATGGCTGGGCAGGTGAGGAAAAAGCTGAGCCGTGAACTGAAAGGGCTTATGCGAGGTGGACTGTTGAGAGGGTGGGGTGGTGGTGATGTGGGGGGAGCAGAGAATAGGAGGGAGTTAGAGGAGGAGGAGGGGAATGAGGTAGAGGAGGAGAAGGAGGAGGAGGAGAGGGAGGAGGAGGAGGACAGGGAGGGGAATGATGATGATGAGGAAGAGGAGGAAGGTGAGGTGCGTGCTGCATCTCCTTCTGAGAGGGTGGTTGAAGGTGCTAGTGCTGCTGGCGGTGCTGCTGGTGGTAGGGTGGGCGGGAGCGGGTTGAAGAGGCGAAGAGGGGAAGTTGTTGGGTCGGCAGGGAAGAGGAGTAAGAGGCGAGTGGGCGTTGCTGCTGGTGACGAGGAGGAAGAGACTGGGGCGGGAGGAGGCAGGTGGGGAGGTGGAGGGCGTGGGCGAATGAGGAGTGAGGAGGAGGAGGAGGAGGGAGAGGAGGAGGGGAGGAAGGAGGGAGATGCGGTGCAGCTGGAGGAGGATGACAATGAGGAGGATGAGGAGGAGGAGGGGGGACGGAAGGCATCGGCCAGGTGAGATGGTGCTTTCTTTTTCGTTTGTAGCACCATTGCTGACAAGCAGAAGCCCTAGTGTGTCATGCCATGCCAGTTCGTGTCATATCAGGACGATACGAAGGTCACTCTGTATTGCGGCTTCGCCTTATCATGTTGACGGGTCGCACTGACGAGCCAGATTGGTGGTTCAAACTATTGCTCATGGCTGTTATATTCCTAGGTCTGGTATTTCCTCGTTGCACTCCCTCCCTCAACACGCGTTGCTTTAGTGTGTTCAATATCAGCGTCCAGTCGTGATGCTTCACTACTTGTTCCATACTTACATCCACTCCCCGTCCTTGCATCTCCCACACTGCCGGCATCAACTCGTTCCTCATCCCTGCCAGCCGTGGGCGAACCCAGAAGACCACCTCTGCTCCTCGTGCACCCACTGCCGCCACCGGTGGTACCTCTGCTGCTCGTGCTACTGCGGCTGATGCTTCTCCTCCTGCTGCTCGCCCTGGCAGAGTTGCACCTCCTTCACCACCTTTGCCTCATCCCGCTGCTGCTGCCACGCCTCCTGCGGCTGCTGCTGCTGCTCGCCCTGCTGCCCGTGCTGCTGGTGGGCGGCGAGCAAGGCACAAGTGGACAGAAGACGAGGAAGAATTGCTGCTGGTACGCCTGTGCTGTGTTGGCGCCTGTTCGCGCTCGCAGACGCACACACGCATGCACGCACACACACACGCCGCATGTCCGTGCGTGCGCTCACCCTTTGACTCAGTATCATGTGGTCTCACCATCGTCACCTTCTCTTCACCCTACATGCATCC
Source organism: Closterium sp. Yama58-4 (assembly GCA_947470075.1). NCBI lineage: Eukaryota > Viridiplantae > Streptophyta > Zygnematophyceae > Desmidiales > Closteriaceae > Closterium > Closterium sp. Yama58-4. Next base: position 89,111 of record CANIUD010000178.1, on the reverse strand, counting down.
GTATCTCCTTGCTCACTGCTCAACGCTATCGCCTCTCTCCAATGTCGACACTCCACCCATGCAACTCTCACTCCCTCTCTCCCTCTCGCTTGCCCTCTCTCTCACTCGCTCGGCCCCCCTTTCCCTCGCTCGCTCTCTCCTTCTCCCGCACTCGCCCTCTTTCTCCCTCCCTCGCCCTCTCTCTCTCCTCCCTTCCTTGATCAGGAGCTGATGGAGAGGCACAGGGCAGCGGGGGCCAAGTGGAAGCTGATTCTGCAGGACGGCCGGCACCGCTTCCACCCCTCGCGCACGGCAGTGGACCTCAAAGACAAGTGGCGCAACCTGGTCAAGTACAAGTGCTTCTCGCCCTGACCTGCCACCATGGACCTGCTGATTCAGTGGTATGCGCCCCAACACACTCAACGCGACCTGCTCAAGCACAAGTGCTCCGCGCTCTCATGCCCCGCACACCACACACACCCCTCACACCCCTCGCACCCCGTACACCCCGCACACCCCACACACCCCTCACCTGCCCACTGACTGAAACGGCCCATCACACACAGCCTTCTCAGATACAATTGCTCTGCCTGCCCACTGGCCGATGATGCAACCCATCTCATCGTATTGTAACCTGCTCAAGCACACGTGCTCCGTCCACTGACCTAGCATCTACTATCTGAATACCGGTACCGTCATCACCCGGATATAAGACAGTGTTGAATAGTAGACAGGGGTTGTCTATTATACGGGTGTCTCTTATAAACAGGCTAGCCTCATTATAAGACACCTATTTGTGTGTACGGGTTAAGAAAGTGTAGGAGTTAGGGGCAAATGTATAGCGAGGGGGTATCTTCTAAACGGTTCTTTGTCCATTTATAAGATTTATAAGACACCCTAAACCATCCCGTTTACAAGATAACTCAAGCATTTTTGCCCGTGTACGAGATAAGACATATATGTCTTATATCCGGGCGATGACGGTATTACCGTGTATCCGTCTGTGGCTTGTGTTGAACAGGAACGCGTGCAAGCTCGACTCCTTGCCACTTACAACCATTCTTCCTCGCTGCACAACCACCCTGCACCAACCCTCTTGACCGCTCTCCGAAGCGCCACCCAAAAGTCAGTGCCATTCAGCAAATCTGCAGAGCCATTCCAGCAGAGTCGTGTGCTGAGACCTGCCATGCACCAGCCAGTTCTCACCAGCTCGCACCACTTCTTGTTCTTCTGTGATTCAGTCCCATGGCTCAGCCATTGACGCCACTTTTCTGCCTCTCCATGCACCATCTTGCCAGTTTCTGACTGTTCGTTTCGTACAATTGATTGTTCTCAACTGCAGTCCGGTGCTTACTACTGTTGTGCTTAGCAGCTGACGTTTCTTTTTTGTTTTCTCTGCCACTGCAATGGAGGCCTTATGATTCTACTGTACGCTCCGTAAACTGTTATCCTCCAAACAAAGTCCATCCCATCCGGCCAACAACAGTCTCGCACATGGTGCTTTTATGATATTATAATTTTTAAACACACATGTAGTTTTTTTTTAAAATTGTGTATTGTGAAAGCGAAGCTGCTTGTACTGCACAATTGGCATCGTCGAAGCGCGCTAAACGCCCTTCTCCAACTACAAAAACCGTGGGTTGGAGCTCATTTCCCTCCACCCACGTTTCTCAATTTTCAAACGGCTCACTCAACATTTCCGCTCGAGTAGTTTTTCCCTCCAAGCTGGCTAGGATTAAATCGCTTCCTAGAGGCGAGTCACCCTCTACTTTACTCAGCGACATTTTCAACTTCAATCGCTCAACGATGGCACCTACGCCGACACTTAACAACGGGAACTCGTCAACCCCCGCTTCCGACTCCGACCGTAACGCCCGCGATTCTGCGGGCGAACGCCGTAACAAGCGTCGGGCAGAAGACGGACCGTCCTGTCAAACTATATGTGCTGCATATTGTCTAGGCTGTAGTGGGGTAGCCCATATGGGGTACAACCTAGTTAGGGTTTACTACTTGTACTCCTGCATCCTGTTAGTTCATTCATTTTTTCCTGCTGCTAGATTCTAACATGGTTTCAGAGCACTAAGGTCCGTAGGACCGTTTTTTTTTCGGGCCCACCTACCGCTGCGGTTACCGCGCTACCCCACGTAGCCTTGCCTTGCCTTGTATGCCTTGCCTTGCCTTGCCTTGCCTGCGCGCTGCCCCTAGAGGCCCGTAAGGCCCGCGCGCCGCCTCTACACGCCTGTCGGGCCCGCACACACGCTGCTACCGCGCGCTGCCCGCACCGAGATCGCGCAGCCCGCCCCGAGTCGCGCGCAGCCCGCTGCAGCCACGCGCAGCCCGCACCGAGCCGCGCGCAGCCCGCTGCAGCCGCGCGCAGCCTGCACCGAGCCGCGCACAGCCCGCTGCAACCGCGCGCAGCCCGCACCGAGCCGCGCGCAGCTCGCAGCTGCCGCGCGCAGCCCGCGCCGAGCCCGCGCAGCCCGCGTCGAGCCGCGCGCGGCCTGCTACGGCCTCGCGCAGCCCGCGCGCGGCCCGCAGCAGCTCGTGCCGAGCCGCGCGAGGCCTGCTCCTGCCTCGCACGGCCCGCGCGCGGCCCGCAACAGCCCGCGCCGAGCCGCGCGCGGCCCGCTACTCCCTAGCGCGGCCGCGCGCGGCCCTTTGCCTCGGCCCCGACCTGCCGCTGATGCGGCCCCGCCCAGCAGCTGCCATGGCCCCGACCTGCCGCTGATGCGGCCCCGCCCTGCAGCTGCCACGACCCCGACCTGCCGCTGACGCGGCCCCACCCTGCTACTGCCGCTGACGCGGCAGCGCCCTCCAGCTGTTTCGGCCCTGCTCTGCAGCCGGTTTTGCGGCCCCGACGTCGCCGCTGTCGTGCGCCTACTCGAGCGCCGGCCCTGCTCTCCCAGCCTTTGGTGAGCGCCTGCCTGCCTGCCTGACGGCCTGCCTGTCTGCCTGCCTGCCTGCCGGCCTGGCTGCCTGCCTGCCTGCCGGCCTGCCTGCCTGCCTGCCTGTCTGCCTGCGTGTCTACTTGCCTGCCTGCCTGCCTGCCTACCTGCCTGCCTGTCTGCCTGCCTGCCTGCCTGCCTGGCTGCCTGCCTACCTGCCGGCCTGCCTGCCTGCCTGCCTGCCTGCTTGCTTGCCTGCCTGCCGCGCCTGCCTTTCCTGCGCTACTGCTACTGGCAGGTGGCCAGATGCAGCTCCAGCGACATTCACGCGAGCCTCTGACGCCTCAGCAGCTTAGTGAGTGGTATACTAGCTGGGGTTGTCGCGGTAGCCGTCGTAGCTGTCGCCCTGGAGCTGGTCAGTTGGGAGCGTCTGGCAGTGGCCAGCTGCAGCTGCAGGGACGTCCACGTGAGACACTTACGCCCCGGCAGCTCCAGGAGTGGTACGCTCAGTGTAGCAGGTCTACGCGTACAGTCCGCTGCCCGTACGTCATTCGCACAGGTGCTAGGACTAGTCAGCCTTGTGGGACGCTTGGTCACACACAGTCCCGCTGCTTCGCCCGTCTGAGCGACGACTGGCGCACAGTGTTTGGCGACGAGGCTGAGCTCCCCACCTGGCTGGAGCTGCATAGACAGAGGGTAGATATCTTTGCGCTTGACTATGATGCTATTCTCACTGCCATGTATGCATTGTCTACTAGTGCTGACCGTGCCTGTTGCCTGTGCGTACCGCCTGACCCTGGTGAGGCTGCTGCCCTAGGTGCTAGTGCGTCTCCTGCTCTAGGTGCTGGTGAGGCTGCTGCTCTCGGTGCTAGTACGTCTACTGCTCTAGGTACTGGTGAGGCCGTGGCTTCAGGTGCTGCTGTGTCTGCTCTCTCTGGTACTGCGCCCACTACGGTCTCGCACACCTTCACCCTTGACTCAGGAGCTTCCCGCTCCTTCTTTCGCGACTGCACCGCACTCACGCCGCTCCGTCGGCCAGTCCCGGTCTCCCTGGCGGACCCCTCTGGGGGTCCAGTCCTTGCCCACTATTCCACGGTTCTGCCGTGTCCGGCCGTCCCGTCCGGCTCGCTGTCAGGTCTTTACCTCCCCTCGTTCTCTACGAACTTGGTGAGTGGAGCTGACCTCCAGGATGGGGGGGTTCACCAGTTCACTCCTGCGAGTCAGCGAGTGACTCACTGTACGTGTGCTAGGACGGGCCGGCACTTGGCCACGTTCACCCGTGCACCTGGCTCGAGTCTGTACACACTGACCACTGAGTCCCCTCAGGTAGCTGCGTCTGCGTTTGCGTCTGCGTCTGGTCAGCTGGCGGCCCCCTGCGAGTGTCGCGCTTTGTCGCACAACACTCTCCTGTGGCACCACCGCCTTGGTCACCCCTCCTTGCCTCGCCTGCGTAGCATGCACTCTCGCTCCCTGGTCTCTGGTCTTCCCAGGTCCCTGCCTGCCCTCCCTCCCTCGCCTGTGCCGCCCTGCATTCCTTGCGTCGAGGGGCGGCAGCGCGCCGCTCCTCACTCCTCCTCGTTTCCTCCCACAGAGGCTCCACTGCAGACGCTCCATCTGGACGTGTGGGGCCCAGCCCGCGTCCAGGGACAGGGCCGCGAGCGGTACTTCCTGCTGGTCGTCGACGACTACACACGTTACACCACGGTCTTCCCCTTGCAGAGCAAGGGGGACGTCCCTGCTATTTTGATCCCCTGGATCCGCGCTGTTCGTCTCCAGCTCCGCGAGCGGTTCCGGTCGGACTTTCCTGTCCTGCGTCTGCACTCTGACAGAGGTGGTGAGTTCTCCTCCGACCTCTTGGCAGCCTACTGTGCGGAGCACGGCATCACCCAGTCGTTCACGCTTCCGGCCTCTCCGCAACAGAATGGGGTTGCTGAGCGCCGCATTGGCTTAGTCATGGAGGTCGCTCGTACCTCCATGATCCATGCGGCTGCCCCCCATTTTCTGTGGCCGTTTGCGGTCCGGTACGCCGCGCATCAGCTCAACCTCTGGCCCCGTGTCTCCTTGCCGGAGACCTCGCCCACACTGCTGTGGACGGGGAAGGTTGGCGATGCGTCGCGTTTCCGGGTCTGGGGTGCTCGTGCCTTTGTCCGCGATACCACCGCGGACAAGCTCTCCGCCCGCGCTGTTCCCTGTGTCTTCCTTGGCTTTGTCCCTGACGCGCCTGGTTGGCAGTTTTACCACCCCACCTCGCGCCGTGTCTTTGCGTCTCAGGACGTCACGTTCGACGAGTCGGTTCCCTTTTACCGTCTCTTCCCCTACCGCACTGCCTCGCTCCCCCCCCCGCCGCTCTTCCTTGCTCCAGGTGCTCCCCAGGTAGACCCCCTCCCCGCTCCCGGTCCTGCTCCTTCAGGTGTTTCTCAGGTAGACCCTCCTCCCTTGACTGCGCCGGTTGAGGTCACTGGTGACTCAGGTCCTCCTGCGAGTGGTCCTGCTCGGGGTGCTGAGCCTGGGGGTGCGGAGCCTGGGGGTGCTGAGTCTGGGGGTACTGAGCCTGAGGGTGCGGAGCTTGAGGGTGTAGAGCCTGGTGGTGCTGAGCCTGCGTGTGAGGGGTCTGGGGGTGCTGAGCTTGGCGGTACTGACGCTGGAGGTTCTGGAGCTACTGAGGGTGCTGGCGCTGGAGGTTCAGGAGCTGCTGGAGGGCCTAGTCCTGGTGGCGCTGGAGCTGGAGGTCCTGGAGCTGTTGAGGGTGCTCGCGCTGGAGGTTCTGGAGTCGCTGGAGGTACTGGTGCTGAGGGTACTGACACCGGAGGTTCTGGAGCCGTTGGGGGTGCGGGCGCTGAGGGTTCTGAGTCTGCTGTTGCGCGGTCTCCTTGGAGTGGCCGCCTTCGTCCCCGTGTGCCTCTCACCCCACAGCAGCTGCAGGACTGGTACGGTCGCCGTCAGCGTCGCGCTGCTGGAGCTCGGAGTCGTGCTGGTCCTTTGTCTACTGGAGGTGCTGGAGTTGCTGGTTCTGGAGGGGCTCGTGCTGGAGACACTGAGGCTGGAGACCCTGGGACTGGAGGTGCTGGCTCTGGGGGTGCTGCTGCTGGAGACGCTGAGGTTGGAGACCCTGGAGCTGGAGGTGCTGGTTCTGGGGGTGCTACTGCTGGAGACCCTGCGGTTGGAGACCCTGGGACTGGAGGTGCTGGTTCTGGGGGTGCTGCTGCTGGAGACACAGAGGTTGGAGACCCTGGGACTCGAGGTGTCGGCTCTGGGCCTGGAGCTTCTGGAGCTGCTGGAGGTACTGGAGCTGCTGGAGGTACTGGAGCTGCTGGAGGCACTGGAGCTGCTGGAGCTGCTGGTTCTGGTGCAGCTGCGCCGACACGACTGTTCTTCGCTCCGCCGTCTCCGTCGTCTCTGCCGCCGTCTGCCTCTGTTCTTCGTCAGGTTCTTACTCTTCCGTCGTCTACTGGTCTTCCGTTACAGACTGGCTCGCCGCTGCCTGCTCCTTCTCCTTACGCTGAGCTGACTGGTAGTCCTGCTGTGCGTCGTGAGCCTGCGTCGCGTCCTGTCTCGCCTGCTCGTCCTGGTCGTACCGGTCCTCGTGTTCCTCGTTCGCGTCCGCCGGCTGTCCCCAGCGCGCACCTCGTAGTCCGTCGTCCTTCCTCTGCTCTGCAGCCTGTTCCTCTGCCGTCTCCTCCTGCGTCCTCTCTGCCTGACGTTCCGGACCCTGCGTCTGACCGGTTTCGTGCTCAGCACCCTACTGTCACGCGTCTACTAGCCACAGTTGTCACTGACCCGTCGTTTGAGTCTGCTGCTGCGTCTGCTCTTGTCGCTGAGCTTGTTGACTTTGCTGCTGCCTGTCGTCTAGACTTCACTGCCAGTCTTGTTACTGAGTCTGAGTCTGTCTGTCCTCCGTCCGTCGGGGGTGAGTGTGCTCTTAGCACGGACGTCCTTGAGGACAGGCAGGAGGAGTTCCAGTGCCTTGCTGCTGCTTTACCTCATCTTGTGTCCTCGCTACTTGCCCCTGAGGGAGACCCGGATGCACCAAACATCCCGACTCCGCGCTCTTACGCAGAGGCGATAGAGGGTCCCTACTCCTCTCAGTGGCAGGCAGCCATGGACGCAGAGATGGCTTCCTGGAAGTCCACAGGCACCTACGTTGACGAGGTTCCCCCACCTGGGGCGAACATCGTCAGTGGCATGTGGATTTTCAGGGTGAAGCGGCCGCCGGGTTCTCCGCCTGTCTTCAAGGCGCGTTACGTGGCTCGAGGCTTCAGTCAGCGAGAGGGAGTTGACTTCTTCCAGACCTTCTCCCCCACTCCGAAGATGACCACTCTTCGGGTGCTGCTGCACGTTGCTGCTCACCGTGACTACGAGCTTCACTCTCTTGACTTCAGCACAGCTTTCCTGCAGGGTAGCCTGCACGAGGAGATCTGGCTGCGCCGCCCCCCGGGCTTCACTGGGTCGTTCCCTCCTGGTACCCAGTGGAGCCTCCGGCGGCCGGTCTACGGTCTCCGCCAGGCGCCACGTGAGTGGCACGACACACTGAGGACTACGCTTGCGGCTCTTGGGTTTGCGCCTTCTACTGCTGACCCGTCGCTGTTTCTGCGCACCGACACTTCCCTGCCGCCGTTCTACATCCTCGTGTATGTCGACGACTTGGTTTTTGCCACTGCTGACACTGAGGCTCTCGCCCACGTGAAGTCGGAGCTGCAGAAGAGACACACGTGCACAGACTTGGGTGAGCTGCGCAGCTACCTTGGCTTGCAGATCACCCGAGACAGAGCACGTCGCACCATCACCTTGACTCAGTCACACATGGTGCAGCAGGTCCTTCAGCGCTTCGGTTTCACCTGGTCTTCAGCACAGGCCACTCCTCTGGCTACAGGTCACACGCTCTCAGCTCCACCTTCGGACGAGTCCGTAGAGCCGAGTGGTCCTTACCCAGAGCTAGTCGGCTGCCTCATGTACCTGATGACTTGCACTCGACCTGACCTCGCGTACCCTCTTGGTCTCCTGGCTCGCTACGTGGCTCCTGGTCGGCACCGACCTGAGCACATGGCTGCTGCTAAGAGGGTACTGCGTTACTTGTGCAGCACATCAGGCATGGGGCTAGTGCTTGGAGGGACGAGCCCAGTTGTCCTCACTGGGCACTCAGACGCTTCTTGGGTTGACGACCTGGCTACTCAGCGGTCGTCACAGGGTTACACCTTCAGCCTTGGCTCTGGTTCAGTTTCGTGGCGTTCTACACGCTCGACTTCAGTTCTCGGCTCCAGTTGTGAGGCTGAGATCTACGCCACCGCCATGGCTGCACAGGAGTTACGCTGGCTCACCTACCTGCTGACTGACTTGGGAGAGCAGCCTCGTTCTCCTCCAGTGCTGTACGTTGACAACAAGGCCGCCATTGCCTTGTGTGAGGAGCACAGACTGGAGCACAGAACGAAGCACATTGCTCTGCGGTACTTCCTGGCTCGAGAGTTGCAGCAGCGAGGCCAGCTTCGTCTTCGCCACGTGGCCACTCGGGCCAACACTGCTGACATATTCACCAAGGCACTTCCGTCTAGTGATCATCAGCGCTTTTGTACTCTGTTAGGCCTTGTGCCTACGTTTCCACACTTGCTGTAGTCTCTGCTTGTACTGTGATCTGTACATATATATATATATATATATATATATATATATATATATATATATATATATATGCATGCTGGCTCTTGCTAGGTAGCCATCACTGTACTGTTATTGCTGCATATATATCTCTGCATGTGAACTGGCCCAGTGGCCCTTTGCTTGTGCTCAGAATGCGTGGTGACGTTGTGATCCACCCTGAGCTTGTTTTGCTTCTCTTGACTGGTCGTGTGACCCCTTGTTCTCCCCCACTTTGCCTATGGGGGTGTGTCAAACTATATGTGCTGCATATTGTCTAGGCTGTAGTGGGGTAGCCCATATGGGGTACAACCTAGTTAGGGTTTACTACTTGTACTCCTGCATCCTGTTAGTTCATTCATTTCCTGCTGCTAGATTCTAACACGTCCGCCCTGACCGCAGTGGACGTGCTGCTGGGCGGGCTCGAGGTCAACAAAAACGCCGAAACCCAGCAGCACCCTTCGGTCCCTGTGGCGCCAGTGGCGCCTGTGGCGCCAGTGGCACCTGTGGCGCAAGTGGCGACGGGGGCTGGCGCGGCACACGCGACTGACGCCGAGCACACGCCAGCACCCGCTGCTGGACCGTCGCGTCAGCGCCAGAGGAGGCGGACTGCAGTCTCCTCGTCTGACGCGACCGCCGCCCCTGCGCTGACGCAGGCGTTGACCCCGGACCAGGTCAACGCGCTGCTGTCCCTTCTACAGCAGCAACCCGTCAGCGTTACAGCCGCGGAAACTGCACTACCCGCCGCATCTGCGTCGGCTAAAAAAGAAACTGCAAAAAAGGAAAAAGGCACGCGAGGAGCACGGACGAACCGGCATGATAACGACGCAGCGACCGCCGCTCCCCCTGCTCCAGCGGTCGACAACGACACCGACGACTCTGAAGATGAAGCCGGTGAGGCTCCCGTCAACAATGCTAATTTTATTGGCACGGAACACCTCCCCCCCCTCCCTTCTTCTAACCTTACCTTCTCGGCGGCAACCTTCGTCAACGACTCCGTGCGAGAGCAAGCGGAGCTGCTGGAGGACCTGCGGGCGTACCTGCTGCACGCCGAATACAAGGCGCAGCGCGGCGATCCGGCGGGCGGACTCGAACTCATCTCACACGCTCTCAACCTCATCGCGGGGCGTTTCGAGGTGCTTCAAGTGGAGGACGCCTCCGACTTCCGCACGGCGAAGCGCTTCAAGCTGTACCAGCAGAAGAGCCTGCTGACTTCTCGACCCTTCAAGCAGGCAGTCGCGGACATGGCGGCGATGGACCGTGCGGCAAGCGGATACGCTCGTGTCAACCGCGGCGGAAACAACGGGCCGATGCCGTTCTTACCCAAGCGAGGCCCCCCGCCCACGGCCAATTGCCGTGGGTTCCGAGGCTCATGCTTCCGCTGCGGCCAGCCGGGCCACGTGGCAAGTGCCTGCCCTCGGAACGGGCATGGCGGCCAGGGACCCGCTCCGGTGGTGTAGGAGCGGGCCATGGGACTAGGCGCTTGGGCGCTAGGCACGGTGCACTCTTGAGTGCGAAGACCGTGGGCAACCCTAGGGGTTTGCGATGGCAAGAGGCCAGCCCTAGTAAAGGGTGGGATAGGCTTTGGGCCTAGGAGAGGGAAGGGGAACAACAACCCCTCGGTCCCATATGTTTGGCCACTTGGTGGCATGATGCATGCTAGGAAAGCATTGCTATGTGTGTTGGTTGATTTAATAAAAACTACCTTCCTAAAGGCCTATGGTTTTGGCAAAGAGACTATGAAAATCAGAGAGGAGGAGGAGAGAGAGAGAGAGAAGAGAGAGAGAGAGAGAGAGAGAGAGAGAGAGAGAGAGAGAGAGAGAGAGAGAGAGAGAGAGAGAGAGAGAGAGAGAGAGAGAGAGAGAGAGAGAGAGAGAGAGAGAGAGAGAGAGAGAGAGAGAGAGAGAGAGAGAGAGAACGAGAGAAAGCACAATGGACAACGGTGTCCATGGCCCTAGGCATCAGCCCCACGCACTAAGGGCAGGCACAACCGTCCTACCAAGTGGACGACGGGACAAATGCAAAAAAAAAAAAAAAAAAAAAAAAAAAGAGGAAACGAGGAGAAGAAGAGACATGCGTTGACATGCGTTAACACTCCCGACACATTCGTTGACATTTCATTCAATGGTTAATTCTCGTCACACCTTCGATCAATGGTTGCCCGTACATGTACATGCACACGCATGCTTTAACATGGAATACTCAACCCTTATACCACTTGGCCTCACATGTACAGGAGCATGACGATGCGAGGCGGCATGCTACGACGATCCGTACGAATTTGCCGTTACAGACAGAACTATTACACACATGCGCGGTCGTCTCCGCGCGACATTTGCGTGGTGGAGCTCATGGTGCCCCAGCAGCCTTGTCCTCTCCGTCATCGCCAAGGGTTACTGGTTGCCATGGAGCCACGGCCCACCGCAACATTTCCACGATCGCAATCATGTCGGGGCAAACACGCATGCCACGTATCATAAATACTAGGAGTGGGGCCTAGGCTTAGTAGCCTAGGCCCACACATAGAGTAGGTAGGATGTGCCCTAGGACTAGGGTTTTGGGTATGCTAAGGAGAATTGGAGAAGAGAGAATGGAGAATGGTGGGTTGAACTAGCAAGCAGCAGGATACATATAGGAAACCCTAAGGGGTTGTACTCACTATTGAGCACCCCACTGCAGGCTAGACAAATAACATAATCTGACACACCCCCATAGCCAAAGTGGGGTGTAATCAGCACACGTGAGAAGTCACAGCAATAGTTCACAATTATCAGCAAAGCTAGTGGCAGTCACAGGAGGCCAGTGAGGAGGAGGAGGAACTGTGGAGGGAGAGAAGAGAGGAGGCGACTACTGAAGTTGCAGACACACGGGCACCAGGAGCACCAGGCTGCAACCTCCTCCAACTGTCTCACTCCCCCCTACACACACCCCCAGGGTCACCACTCGCTCCACGCCCACATCACCCCCCTAGCGCCACTCCCTCGTCTCCCACACATCCACCCCCGCAGCGGCAGCTGCAGCAGTGGGAGACGGAGGAGAAGGAAGGGGCGACGCACACGGAGCACCCCCACACCCGCCACCCCCACACCCTCCTGTCCAGGGGACCCAAGGGGGGGGGGGGGGGGGGGGGGGGGGGGGGCGGGGCGGGAGAGCGCACGAGGGCGCAGGCAACCGCGCGTGCAGAGCAACAGCGCGGAGCAGGTAGGGTAGAGCGCACGAGGGCGCGGGCAACCGCGCGTGCAGAGCAACAGCGCGGAGCAGGTAGGGTAGAGCGCACGAGGGCGCGGGCAACCGCGCGTGCAGAGCAACAGCGCGGAGCAGGTAGGGTAGAGCGCACGAGGGCGCGGGCAACCGCGCGTGCAGAGCAACAGCGCGGAGCAGGTAGGGTAGAGCGCACGAGGGCGCGGGCAACCGCGCGTGCAGAGCAACAGCGCGGAGCAGGTAGGGTAGAGCGCACGAGGGCGCGGGCAACCGCGCGTGCAGAGCAACAGCGCGGAGCAGGTAGGGTAGAGCGCACGAGGGCGCGGGCAACCGCGCGTGCAGAGCAACAGCGCGGAGCAGGTAGGGTAGAGCGCACGAGGGCGCGGGCAACCGCGCGTGCAGAGCAACAGCGCGGAGCAGGTAGGGTAGAGCGCACGAGGGCGCGGGCAACCGCGCGTGCAGAGCAACAGCGCGGAGCAGGTAGGGTAGGGCGCACAAGGGCGCGGGTGAGACTGAGCGCGACTGCACAGGGTCCAGGAGCGGCGTCGCGGGCAGCTGCTGCAGAGGTCCAGAGGCGGCTGCTCCAGGGGCCAGGGGCGGCTGCTGCAGTGGCGGGTGGCTCCAGGGGCGGCTGCTGCAGTGGCGGGCGACTCCAGGGGCGGCTGCTGCAGGGGCGGCTGCTCCAGGGGCGGCTGCTGCTGTGGCGGGCGACTCCAGGGGCGGCTGCTGCAGTGGCGGGCGGCTCCAGGGGCGGCTGCTGCAGTGGCGGGCGACTCCAGGGGCGGCTGCTGCAGTGGCGGGCGGCTCCAGGGGCGGCTGCTGCAGGGGCGGCTGCTCCAGGGGCGGCTGCTGCTGTGGCGGGCGACTCCAGGGGCGGCTGCTGCAGTGGCGGGCGACTCCAGGGGCGGCTGCTGCAGTGGCGGGCGGCTCCAGGGGCGGCTGCTGCAGGGGCGGCTGCTCCAGGGGCGGCTGCTGCTGTGGCGGGCGACTCCAGGGGCGGCTGCTGCAGTGGCGGGCGACTCCAGGGGCGGCTGCTGCAGTGGCGGGCGGCTCGAGGCGCGGGCTGGCCTGGCGCAGTCCGTACGGGTACGGGCCGCGCGCGGGCCTGGCGCAGCCCGTACGGGCCGCGCGCGGGCCTGGCGCAGCCCGTATGGGCCGCGCGCGGGCCCGACGTAGGTCGCGGGGGCCACGACGGGCGACGGGGGGCGACGCGCGGGTCCCCGTCGCCCGTCGCAGCGCCTCCCGGGGGCGACGCGCGGAGTGACGGGGCAGAAAGCCGCCGCGCGCCTCGGGGCGCACGGCGGGCAGAAAACCGCCGCGCGCCTCGGGGCGCACGGCGGGCTGAAAACCCTAATTTCGACGCCGCGCACCACGGGGCGCGCGGCGGACAGGGAGTAGCAGTAGCAGCGGAAGCAGTGAAGTGGGCCCACAGGCCAGGAACGTTAAGCTCTGATACCATGTCATGAATACTAGGAGTGGGGCCTAGGCTTAGTAGCCTAGGCCCACACATAGAGTAGGTAGGATGTGCCCTAGGACTAGGGTTTTGGGTATGCTAAGGAGAATTGGAGAAGAGAGAATGGAGAATGGTGGGTTGAACTAGCAAGCAGCAGGATACATATAGGAAACCCTAAGGGGTTGTACTCACTATTGAGCACCCCACTGCAGGCTAGACAAATAACATAATCTGACACCACGTTCACACGTACCGCCATCCAAGAACTCATAGAGACGGGAGCGGCAATTCCGATGGCCGCAACGGAGCTTACGTGCATAAGTCCACTCAACGTGGTCGAGCAAAAAGACAAATGCAGGCTCATTCTTGATCTGAGGAAAGTCAATGCCAACTTGATCATCCCCAAGTTCAAGTACGAGGGGCTCAGCCGCGTCGCCGACCTGGCGCGCGTTGGGGACTGGATGTTCTCCATTGACCTCAAATCTGGTTACCACCACATCGACATCCACCCATCGTGCTGGAAGTTCCTTGGCTTTGAATTTGACAAGCGCACATACGCATTCCGTTCACTACCATTCGGCCTCGCGACAGCTCCATTCGTTTTCACGCAGCTCATTAAGCAACTAGCTCGGCGTTGGCGAGAACAAGGCATCCGAGTCGTCCCTTACGTGGACGACATCTTATTTCTCTGCCAGTCGAAAGACGACGCGCAAGCAACTTGCCAGCGGGTGATATTGGATCTTAAAGAGGCAGGCCTTGTGATAAACGCGAAGAAATCACAACTGTCACCATCGCAGCGTCTCAGATTCCTGGGCGTAGAACTTGAGACCGATACCGGCCGATTCTCCATCGGTCCAGACCGACGAGCCTCACTACATGCAACCATCCGGAACCTCCTGAGCGCAAGCAAGGCATGCCGACCAGTCCCGGTCCGCCACGTGGCCAGAATCACTGGCATGCTCGCATCGATGGGTGTCGCACTTGGCGCGACCGCTCGCGCATTCAGCCATGCTATGTTACAAGTGATCAACGACGCACCGTCATGGAAAAGCAGCGTCGTTATCCCCCCATCTGCAGCAGAAGAGCTCCAATTTTGGCTCGAGGAGTTCGACCGTTTCAACGGCGCACCTTTTCACGTCAAGAACAGCTACGACGCGGTAATCCATGTGGATGCCAGCTCTCATGGTTGGGGCGCCACTCTGACCACATTTCCGGGTGGCCTCGAAGAAGCTAGCGCGACCATGTCAGAGCCGCTACGAGGAACGTCTAGCACACGACGGGAGATCGAAGGCGTCCTTTGGGCGCTACAAACGTACGCGAACAAGATCAAGCAAAAACACGTTCTCGTGCGGGTGGACAACCAGGGCGTATTCTTCATCCTTCGCAAAGGCGGCTCTCACAGCCCCGACCTCACAACGGCATGCAAGAGCATCATCCGAACATGCATGGCGCTTGGCACGCGCTTGATCATTGAATGGATTCCGCGCGAGCTCAACACACACGCCGACGAGCTTTCAAAAATGGTCGACCACGACGATTACGCGCTGAAAACGCCGTGGTTCCGGATCTTGGAACGTCGTTGGGGTCCTCACTCCATCGACCTCTTCGCAAACTTCCGCAACACCCAACTGCCGCGATTCTGTTCGAAGATTCCCCACCCGGCAGCCATTGCAGTTGATGCATTCTCGATCGCGTGGACACCTGAAAACAACTTCGCCTTCCCCCCACCTCAACTGATCCCAGCCGTCCTCCATCACGCACAACGCACCCATGCATCACTCACACTGATAGTTCCGCACTGGCCAGGTGCAAGCTGGTGAACACTCTTGCAACCCTCCCCACGCACTTGGGCACCATACATCCACGCGCACATCCCCCTGACACACGGAAGCCAATGCCTAGACGTAGGGTCCCATTCAACTGCTTTTTCGGGCATGGGACTACCGCACAGCCCAATCACTGCACTGCGAGTGGCATTTGACTAATTCAAAATATCTACACCTTGTGTTCAGATTTGCTCCCAAAGTTACACGACCAACTGATCAACATGCTCGCGCAGTCCCGCGCCGATTCTACGATCCGGACATATGAACCATACTGGGCCAAGTTTCGAGCCTTCTGCACAAAAGTGAACCTTCCATTCCTTCCGGCATCCGACATGACCCTCGCGCTGTACCTGGTACACGCAATCCGACGCAAAGCCACCCTGTCCGTAGTGCAGCTAACGTGCTCGGCGGTCAGCTTCGCTCATCGCATGACTGGGAGCAAATGCCCGACAACCGGACCGTTCACCACCCAAGTCCGTGACTGTGCAAAACGACACTGCCCTCGCCCTACTCGTCTGAAGGAACCCGTCTCGATCCAACAAGTCCGGGACATGGCCGCGAGTTACTTGCAGTCCGACGATCCTGCGCAATTTCAGAAAGGGTTGATCCCCATCCTCATGTACTCCGGATTTCTGCGATACTCTGACCTAGTAGCCATAAAATGGCAAGACATCCAATTCGACGACGAGGTCATGTGGATTCTCATACCACATTCCAAGACCGATCAAGCTGGTCACGGCACTTGGATACCCATTGCAGCAACGGCGGACCCCTGCTGCCCAGTGCGCTGCACCCGACGCTTCATCCGACTCGCTGGCTATGGTCCACGGTCAGAGGGACCATTGATTCGTGTCTTCGGTCACGGTTCAACCAGCGAGGGCCAGGCTAGGCCACCTTCTTACACTACGATCCGGAACTGGTGCAAGGAAGCCTTCGCAAAGGTTGGCCTTGGAGAGCTGCAGGTTGTCAGAATCTAGCAGCAGGAATGAATGAACTAGCAGCATGCAGGAGTACAAGTAGTAAACCCTAATTGGGCTGTACCCCATATGGGCTACCCCACTACAGCCTAGACAATATGCAGCATATATGTTTGACACACCCCCATAGGCAAAGTGGGGGAGAACAAGGGGTCAAACGACCAGTCAAGAGAAGCAAAGCAAGCTCAGGGTGGATCTCAACGTCACCACACATTCTGAGCACAAGCAAAGGGCCACAAGGCCAGTCCACATGCAGAGATATATATGCAACAATAACAGTACAGTGATGACTACCTAGCAAGAGCAGGCATGCATGTATATATATAGATCACAGTACAAGCAGAGACTACAGCAAGTGTGGAAACGTAGGCACAAGGCCTAACAGGGTACAAAAGCGCTGATGATCACCAGACGGAAGTGCCTTGGTGAATATATCAGCAGTGTTGGCCCGAGTGGCCACGTGACGAAGACGAAGCTGGCCTCGCTGCTGCAACTCTTGAGCCAGGAAGTAACGCAGAGCAATGTGCTTCGTTCTGTGCTCCAGTCTGTGCTCCTCACACAAGGCAATGGCGGCCTTGTTGTCGACGTACAGCACTGGAGGAGAACGAGGCTGCTCTCCCAAGTCAGTCAGCAGGTAGGTGAGCCAGTGTAACTCCTGTGCAGCCATGGCTGTGGCGTAGATCTCAGCCTCACAACTGGAACTGAGAACTGAAGACGAGCGTGTAGAACGCCACGAAACTGAACCAGAGCCAAGGCTGAAGGTGTAACCCTGTGACGACCGCTGAGTAGCCTGGTCGTCAACCCAAGAAGCGTCTGAGTGCCCAGTGAGGACAACTGGGCTCGTCCCTCCAAGCACTAGCCCCATGCCTGATGTGCTGCACAAGTAGCGCAGTACCCTCTTAGCAGCAGCCATGTGCTCAGGTCGGTGCCGACCAGGAGCCACGTAGCGAGCCAGAAGACCAAGAGGGTACGCGAGGTCAGGTCGAGTGCAAGTCATCAGGTACATGAGGCAGCCGACTAGCTCAGGGTAAGGACCACTCGGCTCTACGGACTCGTCCAAAGGTGGAGCTGAGAGCGTGTGACCTGTAGCCAGAGGAGTGGCCTGTGCTGAAGACCAGGTGAAGCCGAAGCGCTGAAGGACCTGCTGCACCATGTGTGACTGAGTCAAGGTGATGGTGCGGCGTGCTCTGTCCCGGGTGATCTGCAAGCCAAGGTAGCTGCGCAGCTCACCCAAGTCTGTGCACGTGTGTCTCTTCTGCAGCTCCGACTTCACGTGGGCGAGAGCCTCAGTGTCAGCAGTGGCAAAAACCAAGTCGTTGACGTACACGAGGATGTAGAACGGCGGCAGTGAAGTGTCGGTGCGCAGAAACAGCGACGGGTCAGCAGTAGAAGGCGCAAACCCAAGAGCCGCAAGCGTAGTCCTCAGTGTGTCGTGCCACTCACGTGGCGCCTGGCGGAGACCGTAGACCGGCCGCCGGAGGCTCCACTGGGTGCCAGGAGGGAACGACCCAGTGAAGCCCGGGGGGCGGCGCAGCCAGATCTCCTCGTGCAGGCTGCCCTGTAAGAAAGCTGTGCTGAAGTCAAGAGAGTGAAGCTCGTAGTCACGGTGAGCAGCAACATGCAGCAGCACCCGAAGAGTGGTCATCTTCGGGGTGGGGGAGAAGGTCTGGAAGAAGTCAACTCCCTCTCGCTGACTGAAGCCTCGAGCCACGTAACGCGCCTTGAAGACAGGCGGAGAACCCGGCGGCCGCTTCACCCTGAAAATCCACATGCCACTGACGATGTTCGCCCCAGGTGGGGGAACCTCGTCGACGTAGGTGCCTGTGGACTTCCAGGAAGCCATCTCTGCGTCCATGGCTGCCTGCCACTGAGAGGAGTAGGGACCCTCTATCGCCTCTGCGTAAGAGCGCGGAGTCGGGATGTCTGGTGCATCCGGGTCTCCCTCAGGGGCAAGTAGCGAGGACACAAGATGAGGTAAAGCAGCAGCAAGATACTGGAACTCCTCCTGCCTGTCCTCAAGGACGTCCGTGCTAAGAGCACACTCACCCCCGACGGACGGAGGACAGACAGACTCAGACTCAGTAACAAGACTGGCAGTGAAGTCTAGACGACAGGCAGCAGCAAAGTCAACAAGCTCAGCGACAAGAGCAGATGCAGCAGCAGACTCAAACGACGGGTCAGTGACAACTGTGGCTAGTAGACGCGTGACAGTAGGGTGCTCAGCACGAAACCGGTCAGACGCAGGGTCCGGAACGTCAGGCAAAGAGGACGCAGGAGGAGACGGCAGAGGAACAGGCTGCGGAGCAGAGGAAGGACGACGGACTACGAGGTGTGCGCTGGGGACAGCCGGCTGACGCGAACGAGGAACACGACGACCGGTACGACTAGGACGAACAGGCGAAACAGGACGCGACGCAGGCTCACGACGCTCAGCAGGACTACCAGTCTGCACAGTGTAAGGAGAAGGAGCAGGCAGCGGTGAGCCAGGCTGTAACGGAAGACCAGTAGACGACGGGAGAGTAAGAACCTGACGAAGAACAGAGTCAGACGGCGGCAGAGATGACGGAGACGGCGGAGCGAAGAACCGTCGTGTCGGCGCAGCTGCACCAGGACCGGCAGCTCCAGCAGCTCCAGTGCCTCCAGCAGCTCCAGTACCTCCAGCAGCTCCAGAAGCTCCAGTCCCAGAGCCGACACCTCCAGTCCCAGGGTCTCCAACCTCTGTGTCTCCAGCAGTAGCACCCCCAGAACCAGCACCTCCAGTCCGAGGGTCTCCAGCCTCAGTGTCTCCAGCAGCAGCACCCCCAGAACCAGCACCTCCAGTCCCAGGGTCTCCAGCCTCGGTGTCTCCAGCAGCAGCACCCCCAGAACCAGCACCTCCAGTCCCAGGGTCTCCAGCCTCAGTGTCTCCAGCAGCAGCACCCCCAGAGCCAGCACCTCCTGTCGACAAAGGTCCAGCACCACTCCTAGCTCCAGCAGCGCGACGCTGACGGCGACCGTACCAGTCCTGCAGCTGCTGTGGGGTGAGAGGCACACGTGGACGAAGGCGGCTACTCCAAGGAGACCGCGCAACAGCAGACTCAGAACCCTCAGCGCCCGCACCCCCAACGGCTCCAGAACCTCCGGTGTCAGTACCCTCAGCACCTGTACCTCCAGCGGCTCCAGAACCTCCAGCGCGAGCACCCTCAGCAGCTCCAGAACCTCCAGCTCCAGCGCCACCAGTACTAGGCCCTCCAGCAGCTCCCGAACCTCCAGCGCCAGCACCCTCAGTAGCTCCAGAACCTCCAGCGTCAGTACCGCCAAGCTCAGCACCCCCAGACCCCTCACACTCAGGCTCAGCACCACCAGGCTCCACACCCTCAAGCTCCGCACCCTCAGGCTCAGCACCCCTAGGCTCAGCACCCCCAGGCTCCGCACCCCCAGGCTCAGCACCCCTAGAAGTAGCACCCCGAGAAGGACCACCCTCAGTAGGACCTGAGTCACCAGTGACCTCAACCGGCGCAGTCAAGGGAGGAGGGTCTACCTGAGAAACACCTGAAGGAGCAGGACCAGGAGTGGGGAGGGGGTCTACCTGGGGAGCACCTGGAGCGAGGAAGAGCGGCGGGGGGGGGGAGCGGGGCAGTGCGGTAGGGGAAGAGACGGTAAAAGGGAACCGACTCGTCGAACGTGACGTCCTGAGACGCAAAGACACGGCGCGAGGTGGGATGGTAAAACTGCCAACCAGGCGCGTCAGGGACAAAGCCAAGGAAGACACAGGGAACAGCGCGGGCGGAGAGCTTGTCCGCGGTGGTATCGCGGACAAAGGCACGAGCACCCCAGACCCGGAAACGCGACGCATCACCAACCTTCCCCGTCCACAGCAGTGTGGGCGAGGTCTCTGGCAAGGAGACACGGGGCCAGAGGTTGAGCTGATGCGCGGCGTACCGGACCGCAAACGGCCACAGGAAATGGGGGGCAGCCGCATGGATCATGGAGGTACGAGCGACCTCCATGACTAAGCCAATGCGACGCTCAGCAACCCCATTCTGCTGTGGAGAGGCCGGAAGCGTGAACGACTGGGTGATGCCGTGCTCCGCACAGTAGGCTGCCAAGAGGTCAGAGGAGAACTCACCACCTCTGTCAGAGTGCAGACGCAGGACAGGAAAATCCCGCCGGAACCGCTCGCGGAGCTGGAGACGAACAGCGCGGATCCAAGGGATCAAAACATCAGGGACGTCCCCCTTGCTCTGCAAGGGGAAGACCGTGGTGTAACGCGAGTAGTCGTCGACGACCAGCAGGAAGTACCGCTCGCGGCCCTGTCCCTGGACGCGGGCTGGGCCCCACACGTCCAGGTGGAGCGTCTGCAGTGGAGCCTCTGTGGGAGGAAACGAGGAGGAGTGAGGAGCGGCGCGCTGCCGCCCCTCGACGCAAGAAATGCAGGGCGGCGCAGGCGAGGGAGGGAGGGCAGGCAGAGACCTGGGAAGACCAGAGACCAGGGAGCGAGAGTGCATGCTACGCAGGCGAGGCAAGGAGGGGTGACCAAGGTGGTGGTGCCACAGGAGAGTGTCGTGCGACAAAGCGCGACACTCGCAGGGGGCCGCCAGCTGACCAGACGTAGACGCAGACGCAGCTACCTGAGGGGACTCAGTGGTCAGTGTGTACAGACTCGAGCCAGGTGCACGGGTGAACGTGGCCAAGTGCCGGCCCGTCCTAGCACACGTACAGTGAGTCACTCGCTGACTCGCAGGAGTGAACTGGTCAACCTCCCGATCCTGGAGGTCAGCTCCACTCACCAAGTTCGTAGAGAACGAGGGGAGGTAAAGACCTGACAGCGAGCCGGACGGGACGGCCGGACACGGCAGAACCGTGGAGTAGTGGGCAAGGACTGGACCCCCGGAGGGGTCCGCCAGGGAGACTGGAACTGGCCGACTAAGCGGCGTGAGTGTGGTGCAGTCGCGAAAGAAGGAGCGAGAAGCTCCTGAGTCAAGGGTGAAGGTGTGCGAGACCGTAGTTGGCGCAGTACCAGAGAGAGCAGACTCACCAGCACCTGAAGCCACGGCCTCACCAGTACCTAGAGCAGTAGACGTACTAGCACCGAGAGCAGCAGCCTCACCAGCACCTAGAGCAGGAGACACACTAGCACCTAGAGCAGCAGCCTCACCAGGGTCAGGCGGTACGCACAGATAACAGGCACGATCAGCACTAGTAGGCAATGCATACATGGCAGTGAGAATAGCATCATAGTCAAGCGCAAAGATATCTACCCTCTGTCCATGCAGCTCCAGCCAGGTGGGGAGCTCAGCCTCGTCGCCAAACACTGTGCGCCAGTCGTCGCTCAGACGGGCGAAGCAGCGGGACTGTGTGTGACCAAGCGTCCCACAAGGCTGACCAGTCCTAGCACCTGTGCGAATGACGTACGGGCAGCGAACTGTACGCGTAGACCTGCTACACTGAGCGTACCACTCCTGGAGCTGCCGGGGCGTAAGTGTCTCACGTGGACGCCCCTGCAGCTGCAGCTGGCCACTGCCAGACGCTCCCAACTGACCAGCTCCAGGGCGACAGCTACGACGGCTACTGCGACAACCCCAGCTAGTATACCAC
This sequence comes from Closterium sp. Yama58-4, assembly GCA_947470075.1. Lineage (NCBI taxonomy): Eukaryota > Viridiplantae > Streptophyta > Zygnematophyceae > Desmidiales > Closteriaceae > Closterium > Closterium sp. Yama58-4. Next base: position 67,585 of record CANIUD010000178.1, on the reverse strand, counting down.
TCACTAAGCTGCTGGGGCGTCAGAGGCTCGCGTGAACGTCGCTGGAGCTGCATCTGGCCACCTGCCAGTAGCAGTAGCGCGGGCAAGGCAGGCGCGGCAGGCAGGCAGGCAAGCAGGCAGGCAGGCAGGCAGGCAGGCCGGCAGGCAGGCAGGCAGCCAGGCAGGCAGGCAGGCAGGCAGGCAGGCAGGCAGGCAAGCAGACAGACAGGCAGGCCGGCAGGCAGGCAGGCAGGCCGGCAGGCAGGCAGGCAGTCGCGCAGGCAGGCAGGCCGGCAGGCAGGCAGGCAGCCAGGCCGGCAGGCAGGCAGGCAGACAGGCAGGCCGTCAGGCAGGCAGGCAGGCGCTCACCAAAGGCTGGGAGAGCAGGCGCTCACCGGGCGAGCAGGGCCGGCGCTCGACGGGCGGCGGCCGAGTAGGCGCACGACAGCGGCGGCGTCGGGGCCGCAAAACCGGCTGCAGAGCAGGGCCGAAGCAGCTGCAGGGCGGGGCCGCTTCAGCGGCAGTAGCAGGGTGGGGCCGCGTCAGCGGCAGGTCGGGGCCGTGGCAGCTGCAGAGCGGGGCCGCATCAGCGGCAGGTCGGGGCCGTGGTAGCTGCAGGGCGGGGCCGCATCAGCGGCAGGTCGTGGCCGAGGCAGAGGGCCGCGCGCGGCTCGGCGCGGGCTGCGCTGACAGCACGCTGAGCTGCTGCAGGCCGCGCGCGGCCGCGCTAGGCAGTAGCGGGCCGCGCGCGGCTCGGCGCGGGCTGTTGCGGGCCGCGCGCGGGCCGCGCGAGGCAGTAGCAGGCCGCGCGCGGCTCGACGCGGGCTGCGTGGGCTCGGCGCGGGCTGCGCGCGGCTGCAGCGGGCTGCGCGCGGCTCGGTGCGGGCTGCGCGCGGCTGCAGCGGGCTGTGCGCGGCTCGGCGCGGGCTGCGTGGGCTCTGTGCGGGCTGCGCGCGGCTCGGCGCGGGCTGCGCGGGCTCTGTGCGGGCTGCGCGCGGCTGCAGCAGGCTGCGCGGGCCTTACGGGCCTCTAGGGGCGGCGCGTGGGCCTTACGGGCCTCTAGGGGCAGCGCGCTGGCCTAGGGCACCATGAGGCAGCGCTAGGGCTGCTGGACGGCGCACATAGTGCAGCACGTCACAAGGCAAGGCAAGGCAGGCAGGTACGTGGGGTAGCGCGGTAACCGCAGCGGTAGGTGGGCCCGAAAAAAACGGTCCTACGGACCTTAGTGCTCTGAAACCATGTCAGAATCTAGCAGCAGGAATGAATGAACTAGCAGCATGCAGGAGTACAAGTAGTAAACCCTAATTGGGCTGTACCCCATATGGACTACAGCCTAGACAATATGCAGCATATATGTTTGACACATGTAGGCACCCATTCTTTCCGAAAAGGTGCAGCCACAGTAGCAGCCAACACGGGAGTGCCAGATAGAGTCTTCAAACGGCTGGGCAGATGGCGAAGCGACACAGCAAAGGAAATGTATGTTACGCCATACGTCGAGCAGGGCTCTCGTTAGCAGACCAATTTGGTCTGATGGTCTGCGTTTCAGACTTAATTTTCTTATTTCAGATGATCTGTAAGACAAATGATTTTACTTCAGATGATCAGTAAGACAAATGATTTTACTTCAGATACATTTTCAGATCGCATACTATGCTTCATCTTAGACACCAGATAACGAGTACGATTCCGTCTGAAACCGACATTTCTGCCCACTTGTCCATAGGGCCACTAGTTAGGGTATCTGCCAGCCTGTATACATGTATGCGCAATGAATGCCTCGGTCCCGTAGCATCCGCGCTGGAGGAAACAGCACCGCTGGCAGCAGCTAACTACGTATGTGCAACGCTGCCAGCACTTTGTCGCTGCGTGGGTGTAGGCGCCGATGCCAGCCACACCCAAGAGGCACCGACACCATCATTTTGTGCAATGGGGTGTGACCTGTATGCATCCCGGATGCACGTAACTGTGGTCCCCGCCCAAACCCCGCACCGCGTAGGCCCCGTAAAATAGTTCATCTGTTTTTTCAGACTGGTATTAATGTTTCATCTTAGAGGTCAGACAAAAAAAAAAGGCCAATCTGAGCGTAAGACGAATTTTTTTTTTTTACAGATACTGTCAGACAGGCCAGAATCCTAGCGAGAGCCCTGACGTCGAGCCTCTTATCGAAGCCTCCCGTACCCTCCAAGATTCGACGCATGCGGTGTCATCGGCACAACACACAGAGGCACTCGTACGCAACCGGAGGCCCCCGCTGCCCATGTCTTAGAGAACCCATTTGTAATGAGAACGATGCCAATTGATAAGAAAGAAAGCAAGCTTTCTCAATATTATAATTTTTAAACACACATGTAGTGTTTTTTAAAATTGTGTATTGTGAAAGCGAAGCTGCTTGTACTGCACAATTGCCCTTCTCCAACTACAAAAACCGTGGGTTGGAGCTCATTTCCCTCCACCCACGTTTCTCAATTTTCAAACGGCTCACTCAACATTCCCACCACCCACCCCAGAGTAAACCGCCTTGCTAATGCCACTTGGATAGGGTATATCCTAGCTAGCGTTATTAGTCCGCACTAGCTTGTGTCGAATGATGATACAAATGTTGTAATACGCCATTTGTAATGAGAACGATGCCCATTTGTAATGAGAACGATGCCAATTGATAAGAAAGAAAGCAAGCTTTCTCAATTGTGAATTTTCAAGGCAAAGCTGCCTGTTCCTCACCTCTAGGCAGCGTTGTTCGTCATGTCAAAATAAAAAACCAACTGGTACCATATGTCAGAATCAATCGAAACTACAGCTGAAGAAAGGATACAGTACCTATTCCACTCTTTTTTCAGCTTGACATGGCTAGTTGCAGGTTACTGTGTTTTGATACAGGAAAACAATAGTAACTAAACCACCTTGGCCTGACCCACACCTCGCCGCCTCCGTTTCCTCCCCACTTCTCCCTCTGGTACAGCTTCTGGCACTGCCGAAGCTCCGTTTGCTGCTGGGGCAACTTCTAGTGCTGGCTGTTGCGGTGAAGTGGCAGAAACCACGAGCGCAGGCGATGTGCCGGTAGGAGATGTGACTGGGAGCAGAGCACCGCCGTTATTTGCACTTGTGCCTCCAGATGCAGCCACTGCTTGCATGAGCGCCTGAACCTGGGCATGCGCTTGTGCTGCTGCCTGCGCTTGGATGTGGGCCGCTGCAGCCGCCATCCCCCACTGCTGCGCCACAGCTGCTGCATCAGCAGCCGCTGCTGCCGCAGAAGCTAATGAGGGATGCTGAACCGCAGGCAGTGCAGCAGGTTGCATGGTGGTAAACATGGGAAGCTGCATTGAGAAGGACGGAAGACCGAAAGGCAATGCTGCAACCGTGGAAGCTGGGGCAGCAGCAAGTGGCTGTAGTCGGGTTGATTGGAGATGTCGTTGCCTGCACAAAAGGGACGATGGAAAGAAACAAACAAGAGCCTTAAGAAAAGATGCATAGGGTTAAAAAAAAAAAAACAAACAAACAAACAAACAAACAACTAATTTGACCATATTAAGAATGCTCAGGAACATCAGTAAATGCGAGCAGCAAAGCACTCACTTGGGCTTCAGTGGTGCTTGTCGTTGGTTGGCGGGTCCAGTGACGCGAGCAGCAGGGGCAACAGCGGCAGCAGGAGCGGCGGCATCAGCCGGAGGAGCGGCGGACGCCTGCACGTTATTGGGCTGACCAGCATCACACCACGACGACCCCACCATGGCCAGCACCGATGCCGCCTCCACAGCAGCATCCACTTCGCCGTCAGCATCGCCACCATCATTGTCCAGGACCTGCGTCGCTTCCGCCGCTGCCGCGTGAGCACCAGGTGCGTTGCGTTTCGCCGCGTCTTCCATTTCCTCCTCCACACCGCAGCCGTTACCGCCAGTGCTGCTAAGCGGTGACGGCGATATTTCAGTCCGTGCACGTGCGCCAAGCGCTGGCCGCCCGCGACGACCCTTGCATGGCGCAGCGCCCCGCCGGCGGGGAGCGGGAGAGGCACCCAGCGCAGCAGAGCTGCCAGCGGAGCAAGAAGGGGACGTGGACGCGGATAGTGGAGTGGCAAGCGGCGGAGGTGCCGTGGAGGGATGCGAGGAAGCGGAGACGCCGTCATTACTCTGAAGCTCCGCGTGCTGCCGTGGATGCTCCGGCGAAGGCGCGAGCCCGGGTAGCTCCTCTGTCCACGCCGCGTGCCCGCCCACTTGTTGCCTCTCAACTGTAACGGCGGCCGATTCACCGCATTCTCGCCGCGCATCAGCCGTGGTTGTCTTGAGCTCGTTTTGGCGTAGCCACCACGGTTTCGTGCCCACATCTGCGGTCCCATCTTGTCCACATGCGCCCGAGGCGGGCTTAACGACAGAAGAATCAAAACTGTCCCGTCGCCGCTTCTTCCCCGCGAGGTCATTAACGTTCTTTGCGCCACTCGCGCTAACATCTAGCGTCTCCGTGCCCTCCCGCACCGTTCCTTCCACGGCTATCATATTCAGATCGAAGCCTTCGAGTTGTTGCTCGTCAACGCGACACTGCGCTCGTGCTTCTTCCCCACCATCGACACGGAAATTGCCTTCCATCGCTTGCGCCCGTTCCCCCGTCGCTTCGTCCGCCTCGTCACCCGAGGGTTCGTCACTGGAATTAGGAGTCCGTGCTGTTTGCGGCGGGGCATTGGCGTTGTCCGCCGCCTTGGCTCCAGAAGCAGGCACGGAGGGCTGCTCCGCTGAGTTTGTGGCTTCCTCGATGCGTCGAATGCGGGAATGCAGGGATTCGATGTAATCGTACACCTCCGCTAAAAACGCTGCCGTGTTGGTCCGCCCCTGGTGCGGAACGAGTCGTTTTAGTGCGTCAATGCTGAAATCAGGAACAAGGGGGAAAGAGGCATGTGAATATAACTAAGGACGACATAAAATCGGAAGCTTTCGTCTAATGAATAAGAGCGCACCTGTCAGAGATCCTGGCTCGGCGTCTTTGTTCCGCTTCCATGTGCTTCGCTGCGCAGATACCGCTTCGGGATCCTAACGTGCCTCTTTGGTTTGTTGAACCAACTTGTTGCTGACCAGGTAATGTTGGAACTACCCCGGAAGGCGTGGTCGCAAAGGCCATAGCCTGTGGAGCGAAGCAAGGAGAAAGAGTCACGCCAAAAGGGAAGCTCGCCGCCATTGGATTAGGCAAGTGTCCGTTTAGGTGCTGCATCGTGCCGTTGCGGAGGAGATTAGACTAGAAAGATCTGGATCGGTGAATGCTGGGCAAATTGGTTGTGTTGCTGCAGAGTAAAAGTTAGTGCGTCCAAAGGCGATAGACTGACAGCAAGAAAAGCAATCATGGATGGACTGGGGTTATCCTGGACCTGTGGATGAAAGCTCGATGTGAGAGGTGGGTTTCCAGAAAGGTTGGCTCATCGAGAAACAAAGGGGCAAAACGACCTTTCGAGATTGCTGGGGCCGCTCAGCGTGATTTTTGAAACCCCACTCAGCTTGGGGTTCGAGCGAGACGCGTTGTGCAAGTGAGCTCGTTGTGACCCTTACAAACTTGAAAGGCCATCAAGGCGAAGCGCGTTTGAAGACCTGCTTTCACGCTCAATCACCCAAGAATCTTGCAGTCCCTCGTGTTTGGGAATTGCTTGCGCCTCCGCGTGGAAGCCCTGTTAGCCATCACGTGACAAAAATGGTTGTGTTGCTGGATATTACACGTGGTACGCCATGTTTAGTTTCCACGTGAACATAGCCCAATCAGAAACAGCCACGAAAGCAGATAGCGTAGCTCCTTCGAGAGGTGTGAGGAGTCACATCACTTCCTGCTTTTCCGCTACAAGCCCACTCGGAAATGGCTAATGTAAAAAAACGACTGTTACTAATCTACCATGTGAGCAACCATTTTCCCACTTCTTTTATGCAAGATGAAGGACAGAATAGAAAAATCATGAATGTACCCACATATATTTTTCAACCGATACAAAGTGATTATTATACACAAAAATCTTGATAAAAGCATTGGCTATATAGATTGACAGAAAACGCATGTATTCCATAAGCAATAACTACTAGTATTTCGTATTGCTCACTCGGGCTCATATAAATGATTCGCCCTGAAACACATACCGAAGGTCTCAACAGCGAACTACCGGTGGTGTGCTCCAAGCATCCGGTCCCCACCGTTTTCTCTTGATGTTGAACGTTTACCGAATTGAACCCTATATTAGATTTCTGCAGAACATACTACCGTACAAAGCCTCTCCTGAAGTGCTGGCCTTGGCACCGTCCCTTTTCGGTGGACGAGCCTCCCCCTTCCCTTTCCCTCATCCTGTCACTTCTTGACCTACGTGCAAAGCACGTGTCACACGCATTCCTTATTCCAGGCGAAGTATCGTTCCAACTAAACCGGTCCGTTTATAAGACAAAGCGTCGGTATACTGCAGCTGTTCTTAGAGTTAAATCCTTTACATTACAGAGATGGCGGCCGTGAGTACGACTGTGAGGAATCATCGGCAGAGGACAGAAGAGGACGGCAGCGACGGGTACGATCAGGCGGACTATCACGAGCCCAATCTCCAAGCGGCGGACCTAAGGCACGAGCAGAGCTACCAGTACCACTCATCGCACCCCGCTGCACCGGCATCAGCGCCAGCGCCGCCGGTTCAGGGCATTCCAGTAGCCTACGGCCAGCCAGTGCCGCCCGTGACGGGCTATCCGCCTTCCCAGCCGTACCCGCAGCCTTCCGCTTACGCGTACGGCGCTCCACCCCCCAGTGGAGCGGGAGCGTACCATCCGGGGCCGTCGGTGGGCGTGACGGATAGCAGCGCGACGGTCATGGCGTGCCCTCGCTGCGGCGATTACTACCCCCTTCCGTACGGCGCGGAGAGCTGGCGCTGCAAGCGGTGCGGGAAGCTGAACCACCTGCGACCCGAGAATTTCTGCTCTGTGCTGTGATGAGAAGATTCATACAGGAAGCGAGGGTTGGGAGGAAAGAGTTGGCGCGAGTAGTGGAGAGCATTGGCGCGAGTGGCGGAAGGATTGGCGCGAGGAGTTAATTTTGAGGACTTGGATGGCGGGGCTGGGGAGTGGTGGTGGTGGACGGGAGAGCGGGGTAGAGGTGAAGTTGGGGCGCATGGGTGGAGGAGAGTAGGGGGCATGCCATGCCATGCATGATGGGTTGATGGTTTCGTGCTTTCATGGATGTGCTGTGTACTGGGATGCTTGCTGGGAGGCCTGTACAGTTTGGTGCTTGTTTATTGCTCAGGTTATATGCTAGACACAGTTACGTGGCACATGTGACCTTGAGTGCAGAACTCGTGTTTAGAGGGGATGGATGGGCCATTTTGAAATGTAGAGTTTCAAAGCTTGAGCTTGGGTTTGTGCTATGTTCCCAAATACCCAGTAGATTTTTCCTGGTGAGACAGGAGGCAAGCACCTACCTACCGTACCGTACCCTTGAGCACTCCTAAACGGACCCTAAGCAAATCCTAGACCCGTGCTCCAATGCCATGCTGCTTGTCGGGCAAGTGCCATGCATTTCGGTTATCCATACCATCCGACAATAATCACAGCAGCAGCAGCCATGCCATGGCAGATAAGGATATCGGAGCACCTGCACTACCCTTGGTGCTCATTAGCTACTTGCTGCTGAGGCTGCTGCTGCTGCTGCTCCAGCAATGCTGCTGGCCCTCCCAGCTGGTGCTGGCTCTGAATCCCAAGCACCGCATCCTCCTCCCCCTCCTTCCCTTCGCTCTCGCCGCTCCGCTGTGTGCGCACGTGCTGCAGCTGCTGCCAGCGCTGAGAGCACGCGTGGAGTGGCACGAAGCGCGCGATGGGTAGCAGGCGGTAGGCCAGCAGCAGGTCGCTGTCTGCGTCATGCACCGGCAGGGTGTACCTGGGGGAGGGCGTCACACAGGTGGGTTGGAGCAACGCAAGTATGCCATGTAATGTAACACATGGATTTTCTGCCAATGGGATGGGCAGGAGAGGATGGATGTGGGGCTGTGAGGAGACTGGCATTGACGAGTGCATGTGCGGAGGAGTGGCGACGCTGTTCTGAAGGACGGACTAAATTGCCTGTGGTTGGCTGTGACGTGCGGTGTGGGAGATGGTGGTGCGAGGGGATGCAATGGCAGGGGAGGAGAGCGACGGAGTGGGCGAGCTGGGGAGTGGGCGAGTTAGGGAGTGGGAGAGCGAGTGTACTTGACAAAGGTGTGCTGCAAGCTGATCGGGCCTCGCATGGGCGACTCAGCACACCTGCTGCAGCGCCTCGTGCCTGCGCCACATGCGCAGCACGCAGGATGAGAGGAGGAGCAGGGGTTTGCAAGAGAGGAGGAGGGATGAAGTAAGGGTGTAAATACGAATACGAATACAATACGAGTTTTGTATTCGAAAATTGGTCGAATATCTAGTGCGATTTGTATTTGATCGAGTAGCGGCTGAAAGTCAAATACGAATTCGAGTCGAACGCGCTCGATTACGAGTCGAATACAAATCGACTTGAGTATGGGTGTTACCACCCTGGGGATGAAGGGTTATGCTAGACGGGAGTCAGGGCAGCAAGAGCAAATGTATGAGAGGATGGTTACATGGCAGCGGGTACTGTGAAAGGGACAAGAGTGGTGATGTGCATGAGGTGGTTTGGGGAGAGGACGCACCGTTGGTGCGCACAAGAGGTGGGGGGAAGGCAGGGCAGTGGTGGTCCATCAACGCCTGCTCCATGCCCGGGGAGTGCTGTCCATTTCACACGGGCCGACGGGTGAGAAGGCGCCGGAAATGAAAAAGGAAAACCGTTGCGTGTGGGGCGAGGGCAGAAAAGGGGGTGGAAATGAGAAGGAAGATGAGGAGAAGAGGAAGGTGGGACAATGGGGGATGGGTATCGTGAAAGCAGAGAAAACAAAGGAATGAAGTGCAAGGGGAGAGGTGTGTGGGTGAGTGTGTGCGTGTGGGAGAGTGTGAGGGAGTGTGAAGGAGAAACGGGGCACCTTGAGCACATGGTAATAGGAGGTGAGGCGGATGGCGCGGTAGAGGATGCGGAAGAACTTGTGCTCCTGGATCTGATCCCCGCATAGCATGGCATGGCATGGCATGGCATGGCGCACATGAGAGGGAGAAAGCAGTGAGCACACAAGTGAAGGGCGGAGGAGCCTTAGGCAAATGCGCATGACGCGCACACAAGGACTACACTTGCTGGCACACGGCAACAGGCACACATCAAACTGAAACGGCATGGGCACCATGGAGCATGCTTGCGGCATGGGCAGAGTGCAAGTGCACGCACCCCCGGTCGGCGAGCCATGGAGTTGTAGACGACTGGAAGTGGCGCCAGGCTCAACTCCCCCCCCATGTCGCCCACTTGCTGCCTTCCACACATGCATGCACGCACACACGGACACGCACATTATAGGGACCAGGGCAGGGCAGGGAAGCCGGAGAGAGATGGAGGGGAGTGAATGAGAAGGCAGGGAGGGTTTGATGGACTGTACGTGGCAGTGTGGTGGGTGGAGGGGCCACACAGTGTGATGCGGAGTGGGCTGGTGCGATGAGCGGTGCACACACCGCACATTGCCATGTGAAAACTGCCTGCACGCCCCTGCTCTTTGTGCACCACAGCAGGCCATACATACTTGCCACCTGCTGTGCCACCTGCACTGCACAAGCCCCCAAGTGCGCATGCCACGCCATGTGCCCTCCCCCATAACAGCACGAGGCACAGGCGAGCCCCCCAAAGGGTGGGCGCATAATGTGCGCTCACCTGAGCCAGCTGCTGCAGCACGTTGGGCGGTGCTTTGAACGACTCCAGCCAGCAGATATCCCCAAACGCCCTCAGCCGCTCCAACTCCTCCCTCTCCGCCACTGCATCGTACGCCCCACCGCTACCCTCCTCCCTGCCCTCCTCCTCTTCCTCCATCTCCTCCTCCCTCTCCTCTGCACCCGCCCCTCCGCCTTCCTCCTTCCCCTGTGCGCCACACGCCTCTCCGCCACTCCTCCCCACCGCATAGCCCTCCACTCCTGCCGTTTGCGGCCTCACCTCTCCAGCACTTCCCCCGTCCGCTCCACCTTCCTCTCCCTTGCCCGACCCATCTGCTTGCCTGCACGTTCCCGTGTCGTGCTCCGCTCCCCCCTCTCCATCCTTCTTCTCCTGCTCCACATCTGCTTCAGGCCCATTCCTCCCCTTTCCACTCACGTCACTCGCGTGTCCTGTGTCCGCTGCTCGCCTCGTCACCCCACCCCCCGCCGCGACTGCCTTCTTGTGCGCCCCTCCCTCCGCACCCGCGTCCCCTGGCTGCTTGCGCTTCCTGGTGGCCTGGCCTGCGCGCGCCATGGGCCAGTCGGGCAGCACCACCACACGGTACGCCAGGCTCGATAGCTTGCGACTGGGGGGAGAAGGGGGTTGGGGGAGAGGGAAGGGGAAGGGGAAGGGGGAAGAGGGAATAGGGAAGAGGGGTGGATGAGGTGGTTGTGGAGAGGGGAGGCAGGAGGTGAGAGGGTTGGGAAGACAGGAGGGGAACGAGGGCGCTGGACGGCTGAAGAAGCTAACAGGAGCGGGAATTCTGGAAAATCTGGAGAGAGGAAGGGAGTGGGGGGGATTAGGGCGACATGGACGGCCGGCAAGGGCAGGACAGGGCACTTGCTGTTCTAAAGAGCCAATGGGTGAGGCAGAGGGGGGAAGCGGGGGGGGGGGAGGGAAGGTGGGGAAGGTGGGGGAGGGAAAAAGGGTGGAAGGAGAGGGGGAGAGCGAGGGGAGAGGGTAGGCGCACCTGTGGCCGCGATGGAAACGGGAAGTGAGGGTGACGAGGGGGAAGAGCACGTCGCCCGTCTCCTTGTCCTGCTGCCATGCCACGCCATAGCGCACACGCGATCAGACACGGGGAGGAAAGGGAACAAGAGCAAGAGCAAACGGGCGGCCACACGTGCATGATAGTGCGCAAAGACACCCGCAAGCACGTGCGTATGGTGGGGCGCGGCGCGCAATGTGGGGCGAAGCGGCACGCGCGCACGGGCGCAGCGGGGCGTGCGGGGGACGGTCGAGCGCACCTCGAGCAGCAGGTGCCTGGCGTCCCCGCCAATGCCGTCCAGCCATATGAGCCCCAGGTCGCTGATCTGCTCACGCACGCGTGCCGCCATGCCATGGGGGGAAGGCGCGGGGACACGGATTGGGATGGGTTGGCGGAAGGATGGGCGGCAGAGGCAATTGTCAAGCGCCCCGACTCACACCCGCCTACCCACCTCCCCTCCCCCACCTTCGTTTTTATCCCCCATGGTTCCTTCCTTCCGCCGCATCTTGCGCTCACCTGCGGCGTTCTGATCTGCCAGCAGAACGGCATGGGCTGCGCCATGGGCGCGCGCACGCGCGGAAGAACCTTTGCGCGCGGCCTACTGGCGGCGATGGCGGCGGAGGGAGGGTGGCGCGAGAATAATGTAAGGAAATGTATATAGAGACCAGGGACGGGAGTGGCTGGGACGAGAGGATTAGCGCGAGGGAAAGAGGGCGGGCGAGGGGAAGGGAGCGGCGAGGAGGGCGGAATTGCGGGGAAAGGGGACGGGTCAGTAAGAGCCACAAGCGCGAGCGGGGCGGCAGTAGTTGCGTAGAGGCTTGAGAGGGGTGATGCGCGCGCGAGATTGGGGTTCCCTGTCACTCGCCGCGCGCGGCTGTCAAGACGAACGAGGAAAGGCAACTTTCCAATTGTGGCACGAAAGGAAATGATCGCACTGATGTTTCAAGTTCTGCTGCTGATCGTGACTCACACTCGGGCCAAATTGGCAACACACACTTTTGCGTGCTCTTTTCCCTTTTCCTTTACCCTCAACCATCGCACAACAACAGCACCCACTTCCCGCAGTTCACCACCCCACCCACCCACGCTGCTGCCCAGCACCGCAGCGACCGCGCTTCCCGAGGCGCTTGCTCTGATCCCACGTGCGCATTCTCATCGATCCGCCGCTGCCAGTCGTCGCTGCGGCGCGACGGCGATCAGCGGGCAGCAGGCAGTTCGCAGCGCCTCGCACACGCCCCCGCTTTCGCGTCGGCTCCGGCCGTGCGGTGCGCGAGAGGAGCGTGCGCGCATCGCCACCCATGCACGGCGTGCCGGCGGTGGTGACGTCATCGCACGGCCACCGGCACGCCTCCTTCCTCGCCGCCGCGCGCCCCTCCCCTCGCTCGCTCGGCGCGCTGTGCCTGCTCGCCGTCGCCGCGCTCGCGCTCCTCGCGGCCGCCGTGCACTCGCCCCTCGGCCCCCGCCTCGCCGCACGACGCGCGACAAGCCCGAGACGAGGTGAGATGGGGCAATGCACGACGGTGGAGAACGAGATTCCCCTTCCTCTTTCAATTCACATCTTTGCAATCGCCTCCCCTCTCTCTCCTCTCATCTCTTCTCCCTCCCTTTCTCGCACTTCTCCCTCTCTCATCACACTCTATCTCTACCGACCCCATCCCACCCCACACCCTTGCTCTCGCTTCCTCTCCCCTCCCTCCTCCACCAACCCCCCTCCACTCAAGATGCCGCCAATCCCGTTCCTTCCCTGTCCTGTGATTGCATCCCCTTCACCTGCCACCTACCCACACCCCATGCTGCCATTCCTCCTTCCCCGTCCACCGTCGCAGTGCACAGCATCGGCCCATCCGCCTTTAAATCAGCCGATCATTTAGCGCCAGCAGCATCACAGCCGTCCATCCTGCCTCTTCCCCTGGGTTCCCACGATGCCCGTGGAAGGCAGGTTGGCAGTCCCACCACCACTGCCCCCTCCGGTGATGCAGATGCAGGCGGTGCAGCAGGCACTGTGCTGGTCGCTGCTGCCACCACGGACGGCCAGCTAGAGCCACTGATGACAGCAGGTGCAACTGCTGGCACGTCAGCAGTGACTGAGCCATCAACGGCTGCATCAGAAACAGCAGAAGGTGCAGCAGCATGACAAACGTGATGCTTTCACTCTCATCACTTACGCACCCAGTTCTGTTCCATCCCACCCAACCTTCCCCTTCCCATCCCTCCCACTCATGTCCTCCGTCTTCCCTCTCACCTTTCTGTACTCACCTTCCCCCCCCTCTCTCCCCTTCCCTGCTCACCGGCCAGCGTATGTAGCAGGGGTACCAGAGCAGTGCAGCATGCAGCGCAGCACGGACTATGACGGGGACGCACTCACATGGGGCCTGGACTTCCACACCGCCTCCGCTGCCGACTGCTGTGCGCGCTGCCAAGCCATGGCTGCCACTGCCCATGCCGCCGCACAGCAGGGGGGTGAGGGCGCACAGCAGCGGTGCAACATCTGGGTGTTCTGCCCTGAGCCGGGGGGGTGCTGGTCGCCTGACATATGGGACCACAAGCACAAGGAGTGCTGGCTCAAATATGTGAGGCTTATGGGTGTGGAGTGGGTGCATGCTGTAGTGGGCATTTGGTAGGTGAGTGAGGTTAGTGCTTCTGAGGAGAAGGGTACATGTGCTGTGTGAATCCTGCTAGACTCTCGGTTCTTGTAGTTAATCTGGTCTGTGTCTGCTGAAGTTGTCCTACCAGTCCTCTCAGAGCCTGCCTCCCCTTGTGCATGCGTCTGTTCTGCCTGTCACAGGGAGACCCACCCAAGTTGAACTTCCAGGGTCGTTATGCTAAAGAATTTCGCGCCATGCATCCCACTGCACCTGAGGCTGTTCAGTGGGTGGCTGGTGTCATCTAAGCCTCCTGTATCTAGCTGCTGTCACTGTCACATGTCCGGCGGCCTCACAGCAACCTTTTTTCAGAATCGCTCATTGCGTAGGGCGTACGGGTATTTGTTTGTAGTGCTGTTGCAAGACTGGCTGAGATAAGATTGCTTTCATGCTCTTGATGTTTACGCTCTGAAGGAACTTCCATGCTGCCTGCTGCCATGGATGCCCTATCAAACATGGATATCTGCAAGTAACCGTCCTTTTCAAGCAAGGTTTTAGCTGAAATATCATACCGTAAGAGTTTTCCAAGTCGTGGCTGGATTTACTGGAGAACAAACGTTCTGTTCTGTTCTGTCTTTTAATATTACTGAAAGTAAACCTCTAAAAAGTTAGTGGTGTTGTCCATTACAAGCCATCGTACAACGGGGTTTTATACACCTCTCCAGAAAGTCAGCATTCAGTTGGCGCGAAGCGCAGAGCTCAGAAGTCTGTTCCCGCCCCTGGGATTACTGCACGGACCAATCGCGGCACGACTAAAATTCCTGAGCTTCATTTTGAATTTCCTCTCAGCGAAATGCAGAATTGACAGTTCCCAAGAGAAAACGAGCCAGGCAAATGAGGTTCGCTCAACGCAACACTGCTACATTGCCATAGTCGACCCTTCGAGCTCCCTCGAACTTGGGTGAATGTCGGATATTCCAAAGCTAGTCTGTTCTGCATGGTGTTGTCCGAAGTCCAAACTCCATAGTTGCCATTGTTGGGAACGCATTCTGAGCTTCCCTTGCCGGCCAAGCCCAGCACGGCTCTATCAGGGTCCGAGCCTTGAAAGCAGCTCGAGTCGCCGCCGTAGTCGATAGCCTACTCCCAGCGTCCATCTGCCAGGTCTTGGATTCACAGAACCACTGTGTCAGCCACTGTCGTGCTTCGGTCGGGAAGTAAAGAGAATTTTAGTATCAGTTCAACTCCTCTAATAACCTGTCTCATCTTCATTGTTTGAGCGAAATTTAAATTTCCAGGTAGAAACACGTCGTATCTAGCAATATATTGTCGGATCACTGTGCGGCGTTTCCATCCCGGCGTGTGGCTCGTGGAGGTTCCACTAACGCCATGTCTCGTCAAGGAGAAGCGGGAAATGCTGTCACGCGGAGTGTCCATCCAAACGGCCGTCGTGACGTCGCTCAGCGTGTCCCCAGCGGCCGATCTACGCGTTTGGCTTCATCACAGCACGTGCCTGCGGGGACGCAGTCACCGGCGTTCGCCTTAGGACCTCCGCTCGCCAGCACGCTCAACGTGGACTGCCTTCCCGATGTTCTCAAGGCCTTGCAAAGCACTGGTCGCGCCCTCAACGATCACGTATGTGCACCTATAAATCACATCCCGCCTCATGGTTTCGTTTAAGCTTCAATTCAAGAGTCTTGACGTTTCTCATCCTATAATATATTCACCAGATGTTTATATTGACTTCGTTTTGTGTGCTTCTGCCAATCTGTAGGGTTTGATTGACGCTGAGAACGGACCAGGTCTTCTGGCTGCTCAGGCAAGGCACAAGGGCAAGAAGAAAGCCGCAACGACGCGCGCGAGAGCCCTTCGGCCGCGCGCGCCGTCGAACGACCATAACATTCAGAAAGCGCCGGCCTGTGCGGGTGAGAAGCCGGAGACGCAGGATGGTGGAACGGCAGTGTGTGGCGAAGTCGGTGCGGGGTCTGACGGCACGGCGAAGATCGGACGCATCGTTCTTCCCGCATTCGCTGACTCGCCAGATGACGTGTGGCGTCTGACGGGCACAAGTGAAGACAGTGTTCGAGAAGTGGTGAAGCAAGGCCGTGCTGCCGAGCATGCTCCGACCGTCGTTGCTGCGGAGGGCCTTGCTGCTTCTGCCGCTGCTGAGGATGCTGCATCTGCTGGAGCGGGGGTGCGCCAGGGAAACGGTTTAAAGCAATACCTGCAGATGAATGAACCAGGGGGCGATGAAGCGCCGACTGACGCCATGACCGACATCGGGCCGCCACTGAAGGGGGGCGTTGAGGCGGTCGGCGAAGGGACGGCGACGCAAGAGGAGTCAGAGGAACAGGAGCACCAGGAGGGGCATGGGGTGACGAAGAGGAGGAGGAAGAAACCCGATTGGAGCCGCAAGAAGAGGGCACGCGGAGAGCGGAATGGAGTGGAGCGGAATGGAGAGAGCGAGGGCGGCTCTGCGATGGTGGGTGTGGCGCGGAATGTGCGGGAGAAGCGCGATGGCGTTGCTGAGAAGCGCGATGGCGTTGCTGAGAAGCACGATGGCGTTGCGCATTTCGATGATGCTACGGCGGTGGGAGATGCCGATGGAGCGGTGGGGGATGTTGATGGAGCGGTGGAAATGCAGGAGAACGAAGAGCTAGCGGATCGAAAGCGAGGAGCAACGTTCGGAGGTAGCGCATGGGAAGACGTCAGCCAGGATGCAGCGGCTGCGCGAGTCGAGGGGTCGCAGGGTGACACGGGCGTTGTACGCACCGCTGACGGCGAAGGCGGCGTGCAGAAAGACGGCGCTGCTGTGCTGACGGATGCCGGTGGGCGGGCGCCAGGGTCGCGCAAGAAACGGAGGAAATTGGGTTACCGACCGTTCCTTGCTGTGAAGGGTGATGCGGGGAACGACGGCGAGGTGAAGCAGGATGAACAGGCTATGGAAGTGCAGGGAGAGGGGGAGAGAGGTAAGGGGACGGTTGAGGGGGGAGGAGAACAAGGGCTGGGAAATGCGGATGTTGGAGTAGTGGATGTAGGTGCGGCAGGCGAGAGTCGAGGGCATGGACAATGCACGGAGCAGGAGGAGGGACGTGAAGGGACGGATGCAGATACTAATGTGCAGGATTTGTGGGCCGCCATGGGTGTTCGCTCGGCAAGCGAGGGCTTGCCTGAGACTGCAGAGGAAGTGCCGCTCAGTGACAGAAGTGCAGGCGAAGCTGTCGGGGGATTGGCTCGTGAAGTGCAGGACAGTGACGGGTCAGGGTCGTGGGGGCGACGTGAAACCAGGAGGCGGGCAACGCGCAAGGCAAAGGCGCGCAGGGAGCGGCAGGGGATGGAGGGCGCGGGGCTGAGCGGGCAGATCAGGAGGAGCCCGAGGCTGAGGCTGGGTAATGCCGTGCTGCCACCGCTGCCTGCGATTCCAGAGGAGGGAAGCGGTGAGAGGGATGAGTCCCCAGGGAGCGAACGCACACAAGGCAACGCCGGCGGGGCAGCAGAGAGAGAAGAGGGTCGGACCGATACTGCAGCAGCTGAGACAATTGTCCTATCGCCTGATCTGGGGGGTGGCTACGGCAGGTACAACGGTGAGCATGAAGAGGAGGTAGGGGATGCGGGAGAAGGAGAGGGGCAGGGGGATGCTGGTGAAGGAGAGGGGCAGGGGGATGCTGGTGAAGGAGAGGGGCAGGGGGATGCTGGTGAAGGAGAGGGGCAGGGGGATGCTGGTGAAGGAGAGGGGCAGGGGGATGCGGTGGTGGGCGACACAGGGCTTGAAGCGGACAGCATTGCTGAAGCTCTCGCTGGACGCGTGGTAGGTGAAGGTGGGGCAGGGGACTCACGCGATGGTGCGGGATCTCGAGTCGTTGGAGGGAGGAAGGGCAGGAAGAAGGGGAAGAAGGGCAAGAAGAAGGTTAAGGGGAAAAAGCCCTCTCCTGCTGTGGCTGCTGCTGTCGCCGATGCCAGTGCTGGCGGTATTGCTGGCGGTAGAGATGAAACAGCTGGCGTGGGCGCAGAGGGGAATTTTGTAGAGCTTGTGGTGGAGGATGATGACGACGTGCAGGAGGTGCAGGTGGTTGCCATGGCGGAGGACTCGGATCGGGAAGAAGAAGTAGCAGCAGCACGAGCAGCAGGAGTAGCAGCAGCAGGAACAGCAGGAGTAGCAGTAGCAGGAGCAGCAGCTACAGGAGTAGAAACAGCGGAAGCAGCAGCGGCGGAAGCAGCACCAGCAGGAACAGAAGCAGCAGGGTTCGCAGCAGCAGGAGCAGCAGCAGCAGCAGAGGCGGCAGAAGCCGTGGCAACAGCCGCCGAGGCAAGGGCTAGCCTAGAGGGTTGGGGAACAGAGGATACAGGATGTGAGGGGTGTGAAATACTGAGGCAGACCATCCAAGTGGTGAGCTCCTTGCACGCTTGCCTGCTCTGCTCTTTGCTCACCAACCCCTTGTGGCTGTTTTAGTGTGCATGCGGCTGCCGCTCGTCAGCTCCCTCACTCCCGTGGGTGCGTCGCACGAGGGTGCTCACTGTTGGTCGTGCGTGCGTGTGCTGGTTGTGTGCGTGCAGTTGGAGCTGCAGAACAGGGAGCTGGAGGAGAGGAACGACCAGCTGGAAGTAGGTCCCATGCTCCCTCGCACCACTGCACCTCCATGCATGCTGCATGCCACTACTCTTAGCTCTCACCCTTGTTTCTCCATGCGTGATCCATGTTCCTGCAACGCTCCTTGTTTGCTCCCATCGGCTGCCATCACTGCCACTGCTGCAGTCGTTGGGTGTGCTATCGTGTTAGCTGCACTGCGGTCGCCATGCCATTGTGCTGGCCCAAAGCGCGCTGTGGCTCAACGCATGGCATGGCAATGATCCCCGTGTTGCCCGTGGTGCATGGCGTGCACGGCACAGAGCGTGCAGTTGGAGGAGGTGGACTGCGTGATCGAGGAAGTCAACGCGCGCTCACTGCGCCACGCCCAAGGTGCGCCCTCCCGTGCCTTGCTGCCGCGCCCTCTACCCTGCTTTACTCTGCGTCTTTGCGTGCTCACACGTGCCATGTGCCATGTGTTGTTTGCCATGTGCTGCGTGCCATGTGCCATGGGCCCAGTGCCATGCACAAACACGAGCTGTCAAGCAGAGTTGATTCTTGACCTCAACCACCAACCAACCTACTCCACTACGTATCTTGCTCGTCTTCCATCACTAAATCCTCACTGTCGTCTCTTCATCCCCACCACCCGCGCCCCCGCTTCTCTTCACGCTGCCCCTCCCCCACCGCACTTCTCCTTCGTCTGCATTGTCCCTGGTCACCCCAGCGTGTAAGGCGTTGCTGGTGGCGACGCAGAGTGAGAACGCGGAGATGAGGCGCGAGTTCATAGAGCGCCTGGACCTCGACGACATGCACCGCACCATGCAGTCAGTGGCCCCCGCCCTGCCCGCTCGCCCTCCCACCCACCGCTTTCCTTAGCTCTCTTCTCTTGCCATGCAATGCATGCTCTATGCCTCCCAAGGGAGCAGCCACCCGCCGGTTTAGCTCCTCTCTTTCCCCTTTTCTTCCGTTCCTGCGGCTTCCGCTCCATCTCTGCTCCACAGCCGCCACTGACTCCCCTCTCCCACGCCCCTCCTTCCCCCCCTCCCCAGGAGGCTGTTGGCGGATCTAAATCGCAGCAACGCCGCCATGCACCACTACCGCAGCATCTCGCTGCAGTACTGCGCGCTCTGTGAGTCATGGGGCGTGAGGCCGTGGCTGCGCGTGTATAATTGGGCAGGTGGGCGATGCAGTGATTGAGACGATTGGAACAAGGGAGAGAAAAATGGCCTTTCTGTATGTTTGGGTGCTGTCTTGTGGCTGTGTATATCCACATGCACGCATTCTCTCTGGCCGTGTGTCTATCACATGTGCAATCCATGCACCCATCCATCCACCCACCCACCCACTCACCCACCCACTCAACCCACCCATCCACGCATTGACCTTTTGATGATTGCAGATGGAGAGTTACCAGGGGGCGATGGAGAGAGTGATGATGAGGAGGCGGATGGGGAGGAGGAGGATGAGGAGGAGGACGGGGAGGAGGAGGAGGAGGATGGAGAGGGGGAGAAGGAGGGGGTCAAGAAGGAAGGGGGTGAGGAGGAGATGAGTGAAGAGGGAAGTAAGGAGCGGGGTAGGAGCAGCAGGAAAGAGGGAGCAGGTGAGGATCAACAAACGCGGGATTCAGAGGAGAATAAGGCGAGCGAGGAGGCAAATGAGGCAGGCGCGGAGCGAGAGGCAGACGAGGAGGAAGCAGAAGGCGGAGGAGGCATGGCGAGTGCGTGGAGGTGCTTGTGTAAGACGTTCCCTGGGCTTGCTGCAGCGCTGGACTGGCTGCATGATGATGCTGGCAGTGAGCTGAGCCTGGTGAAGCAGTGGGATGAGTATCTCGACATAGGCAGCTGGGTGCTCTCCCACAAGCCCTCAGGTGCGCCCTCCCTGCTTCTTGACCGCTTTCTCCAGCGCAACCACAGCACAAGTGGTGTCACGGTGACCCAAAGGTATTCACCACCACGCAGTCTTGTCGTATGCGACCACCCCTAGCCTTTGCCTGTAGCCAATCTTGTCCTATATCTGCACTACCCCCTGCCATGTGTGCAGGGTTTGAGATGGTGTTTGGGCCGGCCCCTGATGCAGTCAACGAAGTGGGCCTGCCTCCCGCCTCTCCCTCCCCCATGGACCACCAGCACCCGCCCCCTCCTGCCGCTGCTGCTGCTGGCAGTGGTGGTGGCGATGGTGATGGTGAGGGAGCGGAGGAGCGGAAGGGGTTTGTGATGCGGGTGATGACCCTGGGGCGGCTGGAGGAGAGCAGGGCACCCAAGTGGATGAGGGATGCGGTGGCGGAGGATGAGGATGAGTACTGCATGTGCTGTGAGAGCAAGCTCATCCATGACCTCAGGGCCCTGCGCAAGATCCTCCTGCACTGACACCACCCCCTGCCATGCACTGCTCTTGATACAATGGTTGTGCTGAGATCAGTTGTCATGAAGCATTTGTTAGCTGTAGACTTGTGTAGGGAAGGGAGATAATGAACAGCCAGTTCTGACACTTTATTATTGACAGCTACAATAGTTGGTTCTTTGTCTTTCACTTTCAGCTACTGACCTACCGTACCGTATCTACTGGTACCGAAGGGGTCGCATCATTGTCGCTAGATGCTACCCCAGCAGCCCTACTTTCAGCAATTTTCCAGCAGTTGTTATGGAACATACCCGTAAAGTGCCACCTATAGGACCCGGGGGACTCTCTACAAATGCTCTAAAAAGTGCGGGGACCCTCTGGCGGATGCAAATTTTTAAGACCCGGGGTACACTTATTTATCAACTATCATTCTGTTCTTTAGGGTGTACGGCTTAATTCGGGGCGGGGGGGTCTTATTTTTGTAACGAAAACAGCATTCGTGCGCAGATTTCGCGCGAGCGGCGCGTCAGATCTGTGTCAGAATTCGAGTCTGACACAAACAAAGTGTCAGAATTCGAGTCTGACACAGAAAATCGTGTCAAAATTCAAGTTTCTGCCAATAAAAACTGACTCACTATAGCAATAACAACTACTGTATACATAAAAGGGGGGTCTTATGATGATTAGGGGCAGAAGGGGGGTCCTCACAAAACCTTCCCAAATAAGAGTCCCTCTGCTCCTTCAAGAGTCCCGGGGACCCTCTTACCGGCGGGTCCTATAGGTGGCACTTTACGGTACCGTATCGCCCCGGATAGTAGCGCCGCCTGATTAAAGGCGCCGGCGCTTCTATCTGGAGCCATGCGCTTATGGCCGGTCCTCATTTATAAGCGCACCCCCTAAAAACTCAGTACTTTTTATAAGCGCATCCCTCCCCCTAAGGGATATTCATTTCACTATTTGTTAATCTAAACATTTTTTCCTAACAAGAATTCTACACATGCTTCTAAACCATTCATCTCAATCAGCATTATGATGTTTCACCAGCACATTGCTTCCTAGAATCTACTCGTCGTCTGACTCAGGCTCCTCGCAGTTGTTGCCGAAGAAGCCGTTGGCGATGATCTCGTCATCGACGTCGACCTCGTGGGTCAGCTGGCTCCGCCATGGCAAGGTTGTCCTCACTGCCGTCAAGCGCGTTGCTGATGCCACAGGTGAGGAACGCCTTCTTGATAAGCTCCGCTGGCACGGCCTTCCAGGCTCGTGAGATCCACCTGAGTACCACTGCTGGAGGGGGCTTCTTGATGTTCCCTGCACCACAAGAACGGTAACAGCATGGGAGTTAGAGCTAAGGGGGGGTATTCACGTTGCGCTCAAACAATCACAGATGGAACTCTTACCCGCAGGCGTCAGTTGCTCCTGGCCTTCCTCTTCAAACCAGCTCTGGTACTGCTGGCGGATGGAGGCTTTGAAGGATTTGTTGATTGAGACGTCGAGCAGCTGCACCTCCGCCGTACAGCCCGACGGAATCACGGCGGGCACGACGCCAAGCTCGGTGAACTTCTCCCTCACAGAGTCCGTGAGATGCCCGCGGTAGGAGTCCAGAAC
This sequence comes from Closterium sp. Yama58-4, assembly GCA_947470075.1. Classification (NCBI taxonomy): domain Eukaryota; kingdom Viridiplantae; phylum Streptophyta; class Zygnematophyceae; order Desmidiales; family Closteriaceae; genus Closterium; species Closterium sp. Yama58-4. Next base: position 45,762 of record CANIUD010000178.1, on the reverse strand, counting down.
CACCATGGCGCTCCTCGCCTGCCTGCCGAACCGGGGCCTGATGAAGGGCTTGATGCACTCGTCGAGCCAGCGCAGGACGCCTTCGGCGTCCATCCATCCGTTCGGGTGACACGCCATGACCACATCTGGCAAACCACAATAAACAAGCAAATGTTATCAACAACCAGCGACAAGGTAAACAAACCATTGAACAAGAGGGGTGTAACAATACCTGGCGGGAAATCTCCCTTCGGCACCGTCTTGCGCTTGAAGAAGACCCACGTCTTGAGCTTCTCGCCGTCGGCCGTGCACGCCAGCATCACGGTCACGCGTTCCTTCTGGTACCCCCCGCTCCTTATCGGCACCGATCGAACGCCTGTTTCTTCCACAGTACTGGTGGCGGGCATCTCCAGCCACAGCGGCGTCTGGTCGGCGTTGATAATCCAGCGGTTGTCGATGCCGCGCTCACGCCGCATGTCACGCACGAACTGCCAGAAGTTCCGGCACAGCTCCGCGACATCTGCTCACGCAGGTACAGTGTCAACAACGCAATAGTCACAACCGGAAACCGGTTAACATAATAACAAGCACGATGCACATCAAAACCAAATGGCATGGCATCTTACGTTCCGCGGTTTTCTGAGCAATCTTCGTCTTCATGCGCACGCTCAGATTCCACCGTTTCCGAAACCGCTCGGACCACCGTTGGCTCCCCTTCCACTTCACGTCGGGGAAAAGGAGCTTCATGAACTCCCTTGACCACTCCTGCAGCCGACCGACGGAGACGGCAGTACCTTTGCGGCGCCACTCGAGGAGCTTTGCGTAGACTTTCAGCTCCATCGGCCTGTACCACGATGCCCTCCCGCGCCCGTGCATCCGCTTCCGTGCAGAGTGCGCTTCCTTGAGCATGGCGGCGGCTCTCTTCCACTCAGCGAGACACTTGCGGTGGATTCCCGACTCGCGAGACAGCGCGCGCAGTGACACCGAAACATCCATGCGGCCAACCCACTGCAGCTTCTCCTGCGCGGTATACGAGTTTCGCTTATGCTGCGAGGGCTTGTGCCTGGGAGAGGGGGGGCGGGCATCACGGTTCTCAGAAGAGGGGTGGGGACGCTTGCGGTTAACAGGCGGAAAGGTTGGAATAGGAAGTTTCTCGGGAAGGCCGTCGCGCGACCAGTACTCCACACCGTCATCCTCGTCGCCGCCCGGGACACCCTCGGGAAACACATCTGCCGCGGTGCCGCCCTCAGCGCCAGTGTCGGTGCCAGCCGCGGTGCCAGCCTCGGTGTCGGCCTCGTCGTCGTCAGCGCCCACAGCAGATTCGTCCCACGCACAATCTTGCGGCTGGCCCCATCGTGGTGCCGGGGGCGGAGCGCGTACGTAGACGTCGGGAGGCTTGTTGCTGTCAGGCTCCGACAGGTACTCGTCGAACGCCGACGGGTGCAGGAGCGTGAGCACGGGAGGATGTGATGGGCCTGCACACACGGGCGGACTGGGAGGAACAGGAGGCGCTGGAGGAGATGGTGGCACAGGAGGCGCGGGAGGAGATGGCGGCGCAGGTGGCGCGGGAGGTTGTGGTGGCTCAGGAGGCTCTGGTGAGACACGGCTGTACCATCCGTCAGCGTCAACTCGCCATGCTTGCTTAGGCTTTTTCTTGAATAGAAAGTGCGTGCCGGTAAATTCCGCCATGGCTTTCGCAGCCTGGCGGGCAAAACGTGAGGAACTGAACGATGAAAGTGCAAGATTGGGAACAAGAATGAAGTTCTGAAGGGACCCCTTCAGCCTTGCGGCTCGGGAGCCTCGTCAATGAAAGACAGGAACCCCCCTGCCTAAACCCGCAGAGGAGGGTCCGCGGCCCGTCACATGCATAGCTGGCAGGGCATATTCGACCCCCTTCTAGAGGGATCGATCGCGATGCTCCTGTCTGGCATCAAATTGGCTCCTGATTGGGCCGCACGGCAGTTTCCCAGTCAGCGTTGGCAGATGCATTGCTGGGGGACGGGTTTTGTGCGGTGGGAACTCGAGTCGCAGGTGTTTTTGTCTGCATTTCATGCATGAACACGCGTGAACGTTTCATGGTCGTGTTCCCCTTTGAAAGGGCTTCGATTTGGTTACCTTAAAAACAAATATCATTTTTCATTGTAGTATTACGCGCATGCGCTTATGCCCAATCCTCATTTACAAGCGCCCCCCCTAAAAAAATCGATTTTATTATAAGCGCATATGCGCTACTATCCGGGGCGATACGATATTTTCTTTCAATAGTAACTTTCCTTTTTTTGCTTTGCAATGTGATACATTGTATGGAACGTCAGAGCTTTCAAAATTGTAAGAAAAAAACCTGCATAAGCAGGCAGCACACGTTTTGAACATGCACTTCTGTCTCATAACTTGCTATCACTGGTTTATCCCCTCTCCTCACAGCCCCAGCAGCTCCCCATCCAGCGAGGCGGCCTTGGCCCATGACTCGAGTGCCGAGGCTGCTCCAAGGAATGCCTTCTTGGCCGCTTTCACGTCCGACGCTCCAGCTGGCGGGGACACAAGGGATTTCACGTGCATATGCGGCGGGGGCGTTGATTGGGTGTGGCCAGAGGCATCATGCAGGGTAGGAAAAACGTGTCAATGCAAGAGACCAGATTTGTGGGTTGACGAAACGCGGTGGGGAGAATGCAGGAAGGTTCTGGGGAGGAGGAAGAAAAGAAGGGAGAAGAACCGTACCAGCTTTCTGCAGGGCGGCGATGGAGGATTGGAAGGCCGCTGCTAGGGACTTCTCAGCGTCAGAGCGGCTGACCTGCAGGGGTTGCAGCGCGCCACCAGGGGGGCAGGGCGGGGCGAGGAGGGGAACAGGGGACGGAACGTGAGTGGAGATAGGGGAAGCACATGACAGGCGGCGTGACAGTGGAAGAGAGGGGAAGAAGGCACGTGTTGCGGCATTGGCGAGGCAATGGCAGCGTGGGAAGGATAGCACCCATCTTGCTTAAGTGGGCTCCAGAGCCATGCACACCTGCTCTTCATCTTGCGAACTAGGTTACTAGTGAAGCACTAAGAGGTGGTGGAAAAGCGATGGCGCGTACAAAGCGTGCAACAAGAACGCCGTGAGTCTTTGGAGCATAGATTGCTTGCACTCCGATGGCTCCTTGGAAGCAGTTCTTCAGATCGTTCCAACATTCATAGCGCGTTGTCATTACTAAGCTGAACACCAGGAATCTGCGCGCGAGCTCACCTTAGCGATGGCCGCGTCCGCCTTGGCCACCCATCCCGCCGATAGCTCCGCCGCCGCCGCGCTGCTGTTGCCCGCCTCCAGCGCCGCGCCCACCTTGCTTAGCCCGTACACCGCCGCCTGGATGTCGGCTGAGGGCGGAAGGGGAAGGGGAGGGAGGCCGGCGCGCGAGACACGGGGGAAAAAGAGAATGTGAGACCACGGGATATGTGATGAAGCCCGAGGCGGGGACTGGCTGGATCAAGGGTAGCAGAGCGCGGACCGAGGAACACACCAAGAGGTCGTTTATGCTGTCACACAAGCACATGGAGTGACGAGCAGTAACGCTGGACACTTTGGTCAAACAGTCCTTTTTTCGGAACCGCACCTAGCCTCCAGAGTGCGGCAAAGACGGCGTGAGAGCGCTGTGCAAGGGCGGAAGCGAGCTGCCAACACGAATCTGTCATCTGCTCTCGTGCTATACAGCGCTCAACGCACCTTCCTCGGCCTTGTACGTGCCGCGGCTCTCGCGCAGCTCGATCTTCTCCTTGCGCTCGCGCTTCATCCGCTCCAGCAGGTCCGTGTCGTCGTCCGCCTCTAGCAACGCGCGCGCCGGGGACGCCGCCATGGCCGGCGCCATCAGCAGCGCCACAGCCGCCATCGAGAACCCGCGCCGAGACACGTCAGCCGTCTCCGGAGCGCGCTGCTCGCAGCGCACTGCGAGGGATGCGCATCTGGGAACGGCGACGGATGCAGTTGCCGTAGATTGTGAGAGCGATGCGGTGGATGCGAGTGAGGAGGACGCTGAGAGGGATGACACGGCGAAGGTGGCGCCGAGGGAGGAGGTCGCTGCAGCCATGGTGACGTTGCGCGTCGAGGGTGGCTACGGTGATGTGTGGGAAAATGCGCGTCGAAGGTGTCTTCGAGATTTGACAAATGGGTGGGAAAATATTCGATGATAGAAATCAGTGCGAAGAGTAAGGGCGCGTTCCTGGCGCGTGTCAAGCTTCCGGTCATCCGCGGATGACCGGAAGTTAGACCCACTTTGGGTCATCCGAGACCAACTTCGGGTCTTCCGGCCAAAAATTGCCCCTGTTTCCGGAAAACACAAGGTTTGACAGGAACTTTAACCCAAAGCTTCGGGTCTTCCCGGGAAGGCCCGAAGCTTGACACCAGCCAGGAACGCGCCCTAAATACAAGTCTGACCAGGGAAGGGAAATGAGGTGTCAGAAAGGTTTGATTGATTTGCTCACGCCGAGTGTACACTGCGATTTGTGATAATACGAGATGAACGAACTTCCCGCCTTGATATTGCCGAAATACGACTGCAGCAGGAACCTGCAGGAGAAATCGTCGGGTTTCGTAACGCCACGTAAGACTTGCTGTTGGGAATGCAAGGCTATATGGCCTTCGACGTGGCTCGAGTTCATTCACGCAGGATGGATCTCAGCGCCACGGGAGAGACGCGATGCCCATCGAACGGATCAAGCTGGCCACCAATAGCCTCGATGACGTTGACAAGATTTTGGTGCCTGACGCACAGGCTTCCAGCGAAAGGCACCAGCCACGTCAGATTATTCGCCATTAGATCACTCGATAATATGTCGGAGCATAGCAGTAACACATTCTAGAACGAGCAATCAGCACGCAAAGAATACCGTTCAGCTCTAGCCAGAAATGTGAATGGCCTAGTTGGAAGTCGAGCCAAGGGTGCACGTCGTACTCGGGCTGCACTTCGAATTTGTACCACTCTCAACTCCGAAGCTATTGCGGGTGGGCCCATATTGGCAACTGACTTGTGGTGGATGACAGCAATTTCATAAGCGGAGCAGACTTGCGACAGTTGGATGGGGATGATGCAAGCGACGTAGCTTGCTGGTAGTGTGAACGGCCCCGCAAGCATCACGGCCCGCTGTACCCTGCCCGCCATCTCCGCCTCCACACCTGCTTCGCGTCAGTCGCCAATCCGTGTGGGTTGTCCGTCCCCCTCCTGCCGTCCTGTCATGGCCTGCTCCGAGTCGCACTCGCTCATTCGCGCCATCGAGGCCGCCTGCGCCGCGTCCCCTGCCGGCGCCGACCTCCTGGTGACGGCGTTCGTGCTCTCGCTGCAGTCGTACCGCCGCCCGTCAGGTGCGCGCATGCCGTGAGGGAAAGGGGGAGGGGCGCAGGGGGGCGTGAGGCAGCGAGGGGGAAGGCGGAGAAGAGCAGGGCGGGCGAGGGAGCAGCGGAAAGGGGAAGTAATGGGTGCAGTGAGTGTGGGCATGGTGTTGAAACGGCGTCTTCCATGGAGGATTGCCTGTCCATGTCAAGATGCTCCTTCTGCATGCAACCACCGCTCACCCCCCTCCTCACCGTCACTTCCCCTCACCACCCGTCGTCTCCTCCCCGTTTTCATCCGCCCCCCCAGTGTGTAGGCCCTTCCCCTCGTCGCTCTTCACGTTGCCCGGTCCGCTCCCCGACAAGGACTTCCCCGCTGCGCTGCGCTGCTGCGCGCTGCTGCCGCCCATCGCCGCCATCGCCCACGCTTCCCGCGCCCCGCCACCGTGCTGCCAGCCCCACGCGGCTGCCGCCAGTGCCACGCACGCCCCCGCTGCTCATGCCCCCTGTGCTGCCCGGGGTGATTCCCATGCTGCTGCGTGTCCGTGCAACTGCACACCTCCGCCCTGTGCATGTGCATGTGCATGTGCGTGCTCGCCAGCAGCAGCAGCGCCACCATGGCACAGCAACATGCCCATGCCTGCCCTCCGCCTGCTTGCATGGGTCCTCGCGCCTCTCATGCCCTCCCCGCCCTCACTCTCCGCCGCTCCAGGCGCACTCACACCCACTCTCCACCATGCCGCCCCCCAGGACAAGCAGCAGCAGCAGCAGGAAGGGCGTGCAGGGCAGCAGGGGGGCAGGCAGCAGGGGCGGCTGCATGTGGTGCAGGTGGGGGATGTGCAGGGCACGTTAGCCAAGGTGCTGACGTCATGGCAGATGGGCATGCTGACATCATCGCCAGCTGCAGCTGGGGGGCGCAATGTGTTGCCACAGTGCTTGCTGGAGGTGGGGCTTGATGAAGGTTGTTACTTTTTTGTTTGTGCCTTGCATCTCCCTTGCGGTTGTTCATCCACACACACCGTGTGCCCCTGCAAATCTCTCAGCTTCCTTCATGCCCCATTCCCTACCGTGCGTCTGCCCATGCCGTGCCCTTCCCACTGGTTCGCCCCATGTGGCGCAGCTCGTCACATCGTTGCCACCCACGGCCACTGCACAGGGCCCGGTAGGAGCCACGGGTACAGGAGGCATGGCAGGCAGTGGCAGAAGCGACGGCAGGGGGGATGGGTTTGAGGCGATGGCGAGGGCGCATGGGAGCATCATGGCGTTCCATGGCACGCCATCGGAGAACATGCACGGCATCCTGCGCTGCGGTAATGCGTCCCACACACAGCTCCCCTGCCATCCCTCTCTCCACCACCACTAGTCATTCGCATCGGCACATAAGCGCCCCACCTCTTGTTGTGCCATGCCCCTCACGTGCCCACTTCTCCCCTGTATCCTCAATGCCTCCCTCAGATGCCTCTGCCCTCGCCCCTCGCCTGTTCAAATATTCCCTTTGCGTTCACCACCGCACCTTGCACCCCTCCCCTCCCGTCGCCTCCCTGGCGTGCATGGTGCAGGGCTGTTGAACCTGTCACGCACGGCACTGCAGCGCAACGGCAGCATGCACGGCGAGGGCATCTACCTCTCCACCGACCCCACCGTCGCCTTCACCTTCTCACAACCCAGCGACGCCACTCACGCACTCCCCTCCCTGACCCCACCTTCCCCTTCCGCCTCGGTAACCACTGGCGCGCTTCCCTTTGCCCTTGATGCGCGCAACAAGGAGCAGGTCAGGGTGCAGCGAGGCATGGCCGGGTGGCAGTGGTCTGAACTGGGTGCAGCACCACGCTTTGTTCTGCTGTGTGAAGTCATCACAGGCCCCGGCGTCAGATGCTCCACCCCCTCCCATGCTGCGAACGATCAGCGTGCCTCCCAGCCGCCAGCCTCACCTGCTGCGGCCCCCAATCCACTTGCACCTGCTGCTGCTGCTGCCTGTGGGAAGGTGGAGTCACAGCAAGGCGCACAGCAGCAGGCTCAAGGAGAGGGGCAGCAGCAGCAGCTGGGCACATACGTGGTGGTGGAGAACCCATGCATGCTGCACATCCGCTACATCATGCTCTACTCCACTGCCCCTGCTGCCACCCCTCCAGTGCACCATCCCTCACTGCCCGTAGCTGCTGGGTCACCTGTGCCACACACCGTTGCAGCATCAGCAGCAGCGTCGCCATCACCGGCTGCATGTCGTGGCTCCCCGATAGTTCCATCCTCCCTTGCAGGCTCACCAGCCTCGGTGTTAGATACTGCTCCTGCCTCCTCCACTCCTCCCCCGCCGTCCCTCCCCTGCGCCCAGCACCGCCTGCTAGAGCAACCCCATAGTGCCGCGCACCTGGCTTCCTTACCAGCTGCCACTGCTGCCTCTGGCGAAGCAGTATGCGAGCAGGACTTGCACGGGCAAGGCAGAGCGGAGTGTGGAGGGCAGAGCCGTGGAACTTGTGAGGGTGTGGTGCGTGGTGGCACGGGGATAGGCACACGTGCCATGGAAAGCCAATCAGCAGTACAGTGCTCTGGAATGTCACGAGATGCAGGCACAGCAACAGGTGCGGCAGCAGGACCAGCTAGTGCGCAGAGGGAAGGCGTTTCGGCGTTGAGTGAGGTGGGCGAGGGAGGCGAGGGGATGGGGAGAGGGTCTGGTGATGGGATGGGGAGCAGAGACGCCAGGCAAGCCACTGGTGGCTCCAGTCAAGGGGGACAGGGTAGAGGTGCCGTTGCTTCCCAGAGGGAGGTGCGCAGGCGAGGGCATGCAGGGCGGCGTGACGCGTGTGGGAATGTGATGGCACTGTACGCTGTGGTGCTGCTGGCAGTGGGGCTGTTCAACTCCAGAATGTTCTGGCTGCGCATCTGGCCTGTGCTTGAAGGGATGCTGGGCCAACACGAGGAATTCTGACATGCCGTGACGCCCACAGTGATCTACCGACCACGCTGCTAGTGTGGGCACGAGTTGGTCGGTACATGTATAGTTGATGACACCGATCATGATGTAAGATAGTGGTTCTTTTTCAGTGTTACACGGATGATATGTAATTTTCAAGTTCGATGTACCTTGGTGGGACAACACGGATTTATCCGAGAGGTAAGCCCGAGATGCATACAGCAAGGTTGGCGGGAAATACAGGAGCAGATATCGAGGGTAGGTGTTGCTGGATGGTGTCTCACATTCGCTTGTCCTCCCCATTCGTTCTTCGTTTCTGTGTCGGTGGGCACCCAGTACGACATTGCGAGCGCCGTCGGAATTTGCTGGTAGTCGTCTTGTGCGCCGCCGGCGCAGGTGGAATGAACGTGCGCACGACGCACGCGTAAATCCGGCGATCGCGCGTGTGGTGTGGTGGGAAGTGTCTTTGAATGGGACATGGACTCCACCAAGGGTAGAAAGGAGCTGCTGTCCGCCGGCAAGAAACGGGTGGGTGCGCCGACCCTTGCAGCCCTTAGTGTCGTCCGGCAATGACGCCTTTAGCTCATACCCCCATTCCCCTCGATTCTACATTACGCTTTGATCATCCTGTCTTCCTTACTCGCAGTGCTGCTCGCGTCATTAGTTCCTTCGCTCCGCGGATCAGCGAACGTCGTCGTGCATGCGTCGACATTTCGTCGATCCCCATCCGCCAATGAAGCCTCTGCCTTGCCCAATGCGCATCGCATGTGTGTCCTGCCTGCGCCCGCCTCCCTGTGTTCCCTCCACCTCTGGCAGCTGGAAGAATTTCGCAAGAAGCAGCAGCAGAAGCAACAGCAGCAGCAGCACGACCCGGCGGCTAAACCCGACGCGGCTGTCGACGTGTCCAGGGCGAGCGACGCGGGGTCCCTCGATCCATCGGACGCTTCTTCCGCCGCCAATGCTGCCGCCTCTTCCGTATCCGCGTCGCCAGCCATGGACGTCCCGCCATCGCTCGCGCCCGTGTCCGTCGATTTCGCGCCATCGGACGGCGAGGATGCTGTGGGCGACGGCGACTTCCAGACGCCTACCGGGTCGCCGTCCAGCGTGCGCAGCGGCGGCAGCACCGGCCAGCGCACGGCGGCGCTGGTGGCGCGCATCCGCGCGTTCGTGAGCATGGCGCAGGGCTTCATCGCGCAGGTGCGCGCATACGGGGTAGCGGAGCGGAACGGGATGGCGCGGGGGGGCGGGGCCAGGTGGTTGAGGGGATGGGGGAAGGAAATTTGGATGGGGGACGGGGATTGGGGTGGGCCTGGTGCTGGGGATATGTGCTTGCTGCATGTCGTGCCCCTCTGCAACCCACCCCTCCACTCCCCTCCCCATCCCCCCGCCCCGTTCCCCCTCCTCTCCTTCCCCTCCTGCCCCTCTTCTCAAGCGTCGTCCTGACAGCAATTCACCCCTTTACTGTCCTGTCTTTAACCACCATTTTTGGGAGGTGTACCGTGTGCGCGTGTGTGCCGTGCGCGTGTGTCTGTGTGTTTGTGCGTGCGGCCTCTTCCCCCCACAGGCGGCGTTGGAGAAGCCACAGAGGGACGCGTTGGAGGCGAAGCTGCAGGAGCTGAGGCACCACGCCGCCGAGCACCACGTGCCGCCCGCCACCGACGACGCCTCGCATTCACTCGCTCCAGACGCTGACGTGGCAAGCCTGCAGGCGCGGCTGCAGGAGGCGGAGGCGGAGGCGCAGCGCAGCAAGGCGGAGGCGGAGGCGGCGAAGGCAGCGGTGGGGGAGGCGCGCGCGGAGCAGAGCAAGGCGGAGGAGCGCGTGGGGGTGCTGCGGGAGAAGCTGCAGATGGCCATCAAGCGCGGCAAGGAGGCGGTGCAGCAGCGCGACTCGCTGCGCGAGGCCGTGGCGGGCAAGGAGCAGGCGCTGCAGGCGGCGAGCGGCGAGCTGGCGGCGGAGAGGGCGGCGCACGCGGAGACGCGCGCTCGGCTGGCGCACATGGAGGAGGAGCTGGCGGTGCGCATGGTGCGCGTGCAGCAGGAGATGATGGGCGAGGTGGACGCCGCGGAGCGCAGGCGCGTGGCGGAGCAGGCGGCGCTGCGCGAGGAGCTGAGTGGCGCGGAGAGGCGCGCCAAGGAGGCGGAGCAGAAGGCGCGCGAGGTGGGGAAGAAGCTGGCGGCGTCGGAGATCAAGGGGCTGTCGCTCGAGGGCGACGCCAGTAAGGCCAAGACGCGCGCCGACGCTGCTGTGCGGCGGGAGAAGGAGGCGGAGGGCAAGCTCGCTGCTGCCCTGGGTGCGTGCTCCGCTGCCCGCCCCATGTGGCGCTGCAACCCCTTGCTTCCTGACCACATGCTCTCACTCCCCCCTCTCATTCTCCCGTGTTCCACTGCGTCATGCGCTCTTCTTCTTGCTGCCCTCTCAGCCTTCCGCGTTCCTTCCTGATGCGTGTGTGCCCGTGCGTGGATGTGTGTGTGTGCAGAGGAGCGGCGGGAGTTGGAGGCGCGGTTGGCAGCAGCGGAGGCGGCAGTGCGGCAGTCAGCGCAGCAGGGAGAGGAGGTGCGCGAGCGTCTGGCGTCGCTGCAGGCGCACATGCGCCCGCACCTCGCTGCGCTCTCCGCCCACCTCGCCTCCGCCCTCACCGCCGCCACTGCAGCTGCTGGCGGCAGCAAGGACGCAGGCAGCAACGGCGCGGGGGTTGAGGGCGAGGGGGAGGGCGAGGGAGCGGTGGGGACGTGGGGCGGCATGGAGGCGTGGGTGGACGACCGCATGGAAGGGCTGCTGGAGACAGCGGGGCGGGTGGCTGCGCAGGTGGCGCGGGGCGTGGGCGCGCGCGAGCAGGAGGTGCAGGAGCTGCGCGCTGAGGTGAGCCGCGCGGAGAAGGAGAAGGGCGAGGCGCGCGAGCGGCTGAGCAAGGCGATGACCATGGGGAAGAAGATGGAGAAGCAACGGGACGAGCTCAAGGCCAAGCTCAAAGACGCTCACACGCAGCTCCTGCACCTCAGCGAGGGGCACGCAGGCACGGAGGGCCAGGAGGAGGCGGCGCAGCAACTGAGGCGAGCGGAAGAGCAGGTGGTGGCACTGACGGCAGCAGTGGCGAAAGCGCAGGGGGAGGCGCAGCAGGCGAAGGGAGAGGAGGAGCGCGCGCGGGAGGAGCTGGGGCGCGTTCAGGCGACAATGGCGGAGGTGCAGGGCGAGGCGGAGAGGGTGAGGCGCGAGTTGGAGGAGGCTGTGAGGCGCGCGGAGGAGCAGAGCGCGGAGTGGCAGGGCAAGGGGCAAGCAGGGCAGGCGCAGGCGGATGAGCTAGCGAAGGAGGTGGAGGGGGTGCGCGCGGAGATGGGGAGGGCGGCGGAGGAGTGGAGTGAGCGAGTGCGGGCGCTGGAGAGCGAGGTGGGTGAGCTGCAGGCGCAGGTGCATGCTGCACGTGGGGAGGTGGAGGAGGCAAGGCAGGCAACGGAGGAGCATGCCAGAGCTGTGCAGGCGAAGGCGGAGGAGGTTGTTGTGGGCGAGCGAGAGGTGGAGCAGCTGCGGGAACAGGTGCAGGCAGGGCGAGACGAGGCAGAGAGGCTGAGAGAGGAGGCAGCGGCCATGGCGGAGAGAGCGGTTGCTGCAGAGGCCCGCGCAGAGGCCTTGGCGGAGGAGGGTGGCGCTGCCAAGGCCAGGGGTGACGCCCTGGAGGTAGACTTGGCAGAGATGCGCGCACAGGTGGTGGAGGCGAGGGCGGCCGCGGAGAGCGCAAGAGGAGAGGTGGAGGCGCTGCAGAGGGAGGTGGAGGGCGTGCAGGCGCGGGTGGAAGAGGGCGAGCGGGAGCGCGAGCAGCTGAGGGCTGTGGGCGAGGCAGAGGCGGCGGCGAGGGGGGCAGCGGAGGAGAAGGTGAGGAGCCTGGAGGCGGAGGTGACACGGCTGGTGGAGGAGGGGCGCGGGAGAGAGCAGGCTGTGGAGGAGGCGGTGCAGGCAAGGGAGCGCGCAGAGGGTGCGGTGGAAGCCGAGAAGGTGACGTGGCAGGAGGAGGTGGCGCGCAAGGAGAGGCAGGTGGCGGAGGAGCAGGGCGTGGCCGCTCAGCTGAGAGCTGCACTGGCGGAGTCCGAGGTGAGCCACACGAGGGGGGTCGCACGTGGGATGGGGAGGAGGCAGAGTGCATGGGAAAGTGGACGGGCCAGCTTGCGTTCGTGCAATTACATTCACTTTTCTCCACCTGCCCTGCATGCCAGCCTGGTTTGAGGTCACCATGGTGGGCTCTGAATGTTTTGAGGGGTTGCCACTGGAAAGTCATAGACGCTTTTTCTGTTGCCAACCACTCTGCTCTTCCGTTTTCGTGCATGCCTGTCCTGCTCTGCTCCCCAGCAGCCCCAAGCGCTTAACTCCAGCGATCCTCTGCGCTTGATGCCCCTCCCATGCGTGTGGTGCAGACACGGCTGGCAGAGATGGAGGCGCAGGTGGCACGGCTGCAGGCACAGGCGGCGCAGCATGCAGCGGAGGCGCAGGCAGCAGGCAGCGGGCAGGAGGAGGTGGCACGGCAGGTGGCAGCGCTGCAGGCAGAGGTGAAGGAGGCGGCAGATGCAGTGGAGGCGATGAGGGCTCTCAAGGCGGCAGCAGACACGGCGCTCAGTGAAGCAGTTGCTGAGGCAGAGGCTGAGAGGGAGCAGCACAGAGAGGCGCTGGGCGCTGTGGAGTCAGAGCTGGAGGAGGCGAAGGCGCGGGTAGTGGCGCTGGAGCAGGAGGTGGAGGGTGTGCGGCAGCAGGTGGGTGAGGCACAGCAGGCTGCTGCTGCCGTGGTGGCTGAGAGGGATGCGGCGAGGCGAGAGGCTGAGGGATTGAGGGAAGACGTGGAGCGAGCGAAGGCGGAGATGGAAGCGAGTGCGGGGGAGAGGGCACGCGAGCGGCAGGCAATGACGGATAAGGCTGCTGAGGAGGAGGCGAGGAGGGTGGCAGCGGAGCAGAGGCAGAGCGAGATGGAGCAGGAGGTGGCCGAGAGTGCAGCGCGGTTGAGAGCGTTGCAGGAGGAGGTGGAGCGAGTGGAGGGGGAGAAGAAGCTCGCAGAGGAGAGGGTTGCAGAGATGGAGAGGCAGGTGGCGCAGATGGAGGAGAGTGTGCGAGCAGCGAGTGGCGAGGCGGAGGGCAAGCAACAGGAGGTGGTGCACTTGCAGGAGGAGTTACGAGCACTGCAGGAGGTGGTGGGGGCGAAGGAGAGCGAGGTGGTGGTGGAGGCGAGGCAGATGGCGAGTGATCTGAAGGAGGAGGTGGGCAGGGAGAAGGAGCGGCGCGAGCAGGCGGAGGCGCAGGTTGAGGAACTGAAGAAGACGGGTGACGGGCAGAGTGAGCGCGGTGGTGGGGAGGAGGTGGCGCAGGAGCAGCAGGCGGTGGGCAAGGCGGAGAAGGGGCTGAGGATGCAGTTGGAGGAGAAGGAGAAGCACGTGGCACGGCTGAAGGAGCGCAATGACATGCTGGGGGGCGAGGTGAAGAAGCTCAAGGCGGAGATCGCCCGCCTGGAGGGCGAGGCGGCGGACAGGGGCGGGAAGAAGGGGAAGAAGGGGGGTGGGGGAGATGCCAAGGTGAGGGCGGAGAGGGATGCGCTGCAGAAGCGCGTGAATGAGGCGGAGGGCGAGGTGAAGGCGCTCAAGAAACAGGTCGAGGCAAGCGAGGCGGCCGTGGCGAGGGTAGAGGCGGAGCGGGAGAGTGCGGTGGCTGCCGCTGTGAAGAAGGCGAGCGAGGAGGCAGAGCAGGCGAGGGAAGACGCTGAGAGGCGCGTGAGCGAGGCGCAGGGCGAGGTGCAGGCGCTGAAAGTGCAGGTGGGAGAGCTGCAGAGAGCTGCGGAGGAGGCAAAGGGGATGGCAGAGGAGGCGAGGAAGGAGGCGGAGAGGGAGCGAGAGGCGAGTGAGCAGAGGTTGGGAGAAGTGGGGGCGGCTTTGGAAGAGGTGGAGAGGGAGAAGAAGGAAGTTGAGGAGAGGCTTGCAGAGGTGCAGGGAGAGGTGGCGAGGACAGGTGAGGTGGTGGAGGGGCTGCGAGAGGAGGTACAGGCTGTGAGGAGGGAGATGGAGGCGAAAGAGACAGAGTGGGGGCGAGAGCGAGAGGTTGAGAGAGAGAAGGAGAAGGAGAGGGAGGCGGAGCGAGAATCAGAGAAAGAAGCAGAGAGAAGGGAGAGGGAGAAGGAGAAGGAAGAGGAACGACGGCGGGTGGAGGAAGAGAAGGAGGCGGAGAAGAAACAAGAGATAGCAATTGTGCAAGAGGAGGTGGAGGCTAAACTTCGGACAATAGAGGAGGCGAGGCAGCAGGCAGAGGCATCATGGCGAGCAGAGGAGTCAGAGCTGAGGGCGCAGGTGGCAGCACTGGAGGAGAAGGCGCGAGGGCTGTGTGCGGAGGTGGAGCGGGTGAGGGGCGAGCATGCGAGGGACGTGGAGGAGCGGTGCCAGGCGCAGGCAGCGGTGGAGGCAAGCAGGGCCGCACTGGAGGCAGAGGTGGCGAGGCTGCAGGAGCAGGTGGGGGCTGCTGCAACGATGGTGGAAGCAGGCTTGCAGGCTAGGGTGGAGGTGGAGCAGGCAGTGGTGAGACAGCTGCAAGCAGAGGTGGCAGGCCTACAGGAGGCGATTGCGGCGGTGCAGGAGGATAGCGAGGCAGCGACAGCTGCTGGTGCTGAAACAGGAGCAGAGAGAGACCGGTTAAAGGAGGAACGGGATGAACTTGATGGGGCGCTGAAGAAGCTCCAGGGAGAAATGGCAGGGCTGAAGGAGTTGGTGTCGGCTTTGGAAAGCGAGAGAGATACAGTGAAGGGTGCACTTGCTGCAGCAGAAGAGGAGAGGGAGAGAGTGCTGGAGGAGCGGGAGAGAGTGCAGAGGAAGAAGGATGAACTGGAAGCAGCAGTGATGAGAGTGCAGGGCGAGGTGGAGGAGGCACGCAAGTCAATAGCGGCGCTGGAGGTGGAATGTGGAGCTGCGAGGGACGCACAGAGAGCAGTGGCAGAAGAGCGGGACGTGGAGAAGGAGGAGAAGGGGCGACTGGAGGGTGCAGTGAAGGAGCTGCAGGGCCGGGTGGAGCACTTGACGGGGCTGCTGCAGGAGGCGGAGGGGGGGGCGGGCAAGGCACAGGCAGAGGCGGAGGCGGAGGCGAGGCGGTGGCGGGAGGAGGCGGAGAAGGCGGAGGCAGCGGTGGCGGCAGTGCGGGAGAAGCTGCACAAGGCGGTGCGCAAGGGCAAGGCCATGGAGGACGCTCGAATGCAGGCTGAGCGGACGGCAGAGGAGGAGAGGACGCGGTTGCAGAAGGAGGTGCAGGCGAAGGAAGGCGAGGTGGCGGAATGCAGGCAGAGGATTGGCGAGGTGGAGGCACTGCTGGAGGCAGAGAGGGCACGAGGGGCTGAGGGCGAGAGGCGTGCTGCTGCGATGGCAGAGCTAGAGGCACGGCTTAGCACAGCGGAGCAGGCGCTGGTGGTGAAGGAAGAGCAGTGTAGAGCGTGGGAGGAGGAGAGGCGCGTAGTCAGCGAGGAGTGGGCTGGCAAGCAGGCAGCGTGGGAGAGGAGGGAAGGTGAGATTGTGAGGGAGAAGGAATTGGTGGTGGAGCAGTTGCAGCAAGTGAGACAGCAGGCGGAGGACTTGAATGGCGAGGTGAAGAGCAAGGAGGAGGAGTGGCAGGCAGCACGGCGTGCACGCGATGAGGCAGAGAAGGAATGTGAGAAGCTGAGGGCGGAGGTTGAGGGGCTTCAGGCCCAGATAGCAGCTCTACAGGGTGCAACAGCCGCTGCCACAGCGAGGGCTGAGGAGCTTGCAGCACAGAGTGCAGGGCAGGTGGATGGGCCGCAAGTGGGGGCAGAGGCAGAGGCGGTGCAGCAGGCAGTGCGGGATGCAGAGGAGCGCGTGCGGGAGAAGGAGCAGCAGGTGGAGCGGCTGGTGGGCGAGGTGCGTGCTGCTGTAGCGGCGAGGGAAGCGGCTGAGGCGAGTGCGGAGGCGCTGCGAGGCAAGGTGGTGGATGCAGAGGCGAAGGTGGTGGAGCTGGAGGGACAGCTGCAGCAAATCAAGGCAGCGCCAGCAGGTGGGTAGTGCCACTGCTGTCATGCCGTTGTGCTTATGCCAGCTTGGTGTTTTTACAAGCTGCATGACTCGACAATCTTCTCACTTGACTTGCCACTATCCCTTTGTCCTCGCTCTATGCTCTTGTGATATTGGGTTTGGTGGGGCAGGCAATGGAACAGCAGACACACTACCCAACACAGCGGAGTCGAAGGGGGCGGGTGGCAAGGCGCCGGCAGAGGCGGAGGCGGGTCGGTGGAAGGAGGAGGCGGAGCGGGCGGAGGCAGCGGTGGCGGCGGTGCGGGAGAAGCTGCACAAGGCGGTGCGCAAGGGCAAGGCCATGGAGGACGCTCGCCTGCAGGCTGAACGGACGGCGGCAGCGCTGCAGCAGCAGGTGGAGGCGGCACAGGCCCAGGTGCAGGCGCTGCAGGGCGAGGTGCAGCAGCTGCAGGGCAGGGCAGGCGCAGAGGCAGAAGAGACCGGGCGGTTGAGGGGTGAGGTGACGGCACTTGAGAGGGAGGTGGGTGAGTTGAAGGGCACGGTGGAGCGAGCACAGCAGGAGACGAGCAGGGTGCGGGCGGAGGCAGAGCAGCAGGTGAGTGGCGCACGAGAGGAGGTGGCCACATGGAAGGCGCAGGTGGAAGCAGCCGCGGCGGAGAAAAGGCGACTGGAGGACGTGGTGAAGGGCTTGCAGGCGGCGAGCACGGAGGAGGGGAGCCACGGCGAGGGGGCGAGTGCCCGGGTGGGCGAGCTGGAGGCAGAGGTGGGGCGGTTGAAGGAGGAGGTGAAGAAGAAGGAGGAGGAAGGGAAGAGGCGGGAGGAGAACATAAAGAAGAGGGCGGTGGAGAAGATGAGGAAGGCGGAGGAGGACGCGAGGAAGAAGGTGGAGCCTGAGGTGACTGCACTCAAGGCTGAGCTGGCTGCCGCCCAGGACAGGCTGGCTCACTCGCAGGCTGAGGTGGCAAAGGCAGTGGATGAGCTGGAGCAGGTTCGACACGAGTCGAGAAAACTTCGTGAGAAGGTGCAGGAGGTGGAGGGGAGGGAGGCGAGTGCACGCGGGAGAGTGGGATTGTTGGAGGAGCGGGTGGGCGAGCTGGAGAAGGAGGTGCAGCAGCAGAGGCAGGCAGCGGAGGAGGCAATGGCGGTGTGTGTGGCAGAGTGGCGGGGCAAGATGGAGGAGTCAGAGCGAGGCCGGGCCAGCAGCAAGCAGCAAGTGGTTGCACTGGAGCAAGGTGAGTGCCATGGGTGCTACAACACTCCCGGCACCATTCCTGTATCACTCCCGGCACCATTCCTGTATCACTCCCGATCAGGTTCAAAGGCCCTGTCACCAACGCCATCCAGCCTTCTTCATTGGCAGCTTACGAAGCCCATTTTTCACCCTGGGTCTCAGCCTTGTTGAGGTGCAATCGTTCGGCATACCCCACATGTCGACAGCTTCTTTGCATTGCTCCTAAGGCCATGCTGCCACTCACCACGAGCACCATCTTCCCATGTTCTGCTCTGCTTGCTGCCTCTCTGTACCTCTTTTCCTCTGCACTCCTGTGACCAGCGCTGGCGCAGGAGCAGCAGCAGGTGGCGGCAGCAATGGAGCAGGCGGAGAGGTGGAGGGAGGAGAGTGAGAGGCGGGCAGTGGAGGGGCAGCGAGCGGAGGAGCTGAGAGTGGAGGCGGAGAAGGGCCATGCCGTGGCCACACAGCGCGTGGAAGAGGTGAGCTCCTCTCACGTTCCCGTTCCACCCACACGTTCCGCACCTACCACTGCCCTTTTGTGCTTCAGAACCATTTGCAGTGCAGCATGCGCCATGCCTGTCTCACCCCTGTGCTGCCACACGTGCCCTTGTGTTTCCCATGGCATATGGTCACCTTGCAACCCTTATCCCTCATACCGGGTCTCCTTTGCTTCCACGCTTTTTTTTGTGTGTCTGCACGCACGCAGGTGGAGGGGCAATTGCAAAAGGCAAAGTTTGCAGTGCGGCAATGGGAGGAGGAGAGGAGGCAGGCGAGGGAAGAGGTGCAGGTGCTGCAGGGGCAGGTGGAGGCGCAGCAGGCTCAACTGGTGGAGGTCACAGCCAAGCTCGACGCTGCCCTCGCTGCTGCTGCTGCTGCTGGAGCAGGAGGCGAGGAGAGGCCTGTAGCTGGACTGGTGGCCGCAGGGAGTGATGGTGTGGAGAAGGCGCTGAGGGAGAGTGAAGTGACCATGGGTGCAGCACAGGTGGTGAGTGCTACATGCCTGGCGCTCCGTTCGAATCTGTTTTTCTTCTGCAGGCTTCTTGTTCCATTATCTTTCCTCTTTTTGAGTAATTCCTTGTGTGGTACTTCTGTTTCTGTAGCAGCGTGAGGAGGAGCGGCAAGAGCAAGAGCAGCAGGTGGAGGCGGCAAAGAAGTTACAGGGAGTGCAGGAGGACACGGGTGACATAGAGGCGCATGCACAGGCACTGCAGACTGAGAACGGGCTATTGAGGGCAGAAAGGGATGCGATCAGGACAGAGAGAGATGAGATTAGAGCAGAGAGGGATGAGATTAGGGCGGAGAGGGATATGTTGATGGGTGAAAGAGATTTTATAGCTGGTGAAAGGGACGTGTTAATTGGTGAACGGGACATGCTACTAGGTGAAAGGGATGTGCTGATTGGTGAAAGAGATATGCTGATGAAGGAGAGAGATGCTTTAGCAGAGGAGAGGGAGCAGGTGGTGGTGCAGCGGGAGGGGCTGGTGGCGGAGAGGGAGGGGTTGATGGGCGAGATAGAGGCGCTGCTGGTGGAGAAGGGGCACGCCAGTGGCGAGCGGGACAAGCTGCTGCTGGCGCTGGAGGAGCTGCAGCACGCCCTGGCTGCCCGCGGCGAGCTCAGTGCCGACGCACAGAGGCGTGCAGGGGGGGGCGTGGAGGCAGGTCCAGGGGAGTCGAGGTCGGAGACAGACGACAGTGTGAGTGATGGGGGTGCATGGCATTGTGCTTGCACTCAAGGGCTTGCACACGGTATTGCTTATTCCATGTCGTTGTGCACCTTTGCTGGATGGCATAGGGTCCCTGCTCTCTCTCTTTTGAAACAATATCATTCTCCTCATTTCCCACGAACCTCCCTGTTTATGACGCAATGTGCAGCACCGGCAAAGGGAGCAGCAGCCACGATCACAGGATCCACCCAGGGACAACCGGGAACGGGAGCGGGAGAGGGAGGGCGAGCGGCCAGCGAAGCGGCCACCCCAGCCTGGCCCTGCCCACACCCCGTTCTCGCCGCCTCTCGTATCTCGTGCAGCCCCTTCCCCCGCTGCCGCTGCCTCTGCCTCCACGGCCTCCCCTGCTGCGCTCCCCAGCAGCAACCTGCGCCCGCTCTCATCGTCCTCGTCGCCCTCAGCGGCGGGTGCGGGTGCGGCATCGGCAGCAGTGCATGTGGACATTGAGGCGGCCACACACGCGCGGGGCGACGATGAAGGTGCTGTGCTGCCAGGGGAACCCATGGGAGGCAGGCAACCAACCCTTAGCGTGGCAGTGCTCATGGGCTTACAATGCATCTCCTTGCTCTCGCTGTGCCTCATCTGTGTTCCCTCTCTCACCCCTCGTATGTAAGTGTGTGTGTGAATTTACATCTTCTCCTGTCGCTCCCCTGTGCCCCCCCAATTGGACCGCTGACTGCTGCAGTGCAAGGATTCACGCCCATAGTGACTGCCTTCCGCTCCCTGCCTCGCCCCCTCAACTCAGCTGCTCGCACCATCGACCGTCTCTTGTACGCAATCCCTTCCTTGCTTCCCCCACATGCACTTCCGTGCCCTCACCTCCTCCTCCGCTGCCTGCCCCATCTCTACTCCCCCTTGCTGTGCAATGATATTGCGTCACCTCCACTTCCCCATTCCCATGCGGCTGCCCTGTCACATGAACTATGCTCACTGCCCGTCACCACCCGCTCATCCCATTCTACCCAGCATCCATACCCCACGTCCACTTGCCCAACCACTCCCCATGGTCGCCCCGTGTCCCATGCGCCGTGCCACGTGTTTGCCCCCATGGGCAGTGTGTCAACGGGGCGAGTGCTCATGTCGCGGCCCCTCATGCGCATCGCAGTGGCTGCCTACTGGCTGCTGCTGCACGCCTGGCTGCTGCTGCTGCTCGCCACGGTGGGTTGCAACCACTTGCTGCTTGCTGTATGGTGGTTTGGGTCATGGGGCATGGGGCATGGGCCATGGGAATGGTGCATGGTGCATGGGTCATGGGAATGGTGCATGGTGCATGGGTCATGGGTGATACGCATGGGGCTGAAGCATGCTGTGGTGTGTGCTGGACGTTGCAGGTTGTAATATATGCAGGGTGCAGGTATCTTGCAATGGGGTTGCCCAGTGATCTGCATGCACCACAGTAACTGTGTTGCAGTGCACGCACTGCTGTGCTCTTCATCTCTTCCCTCCCCCACACCACCACAGGGGCCGTGCGCTCCTGGCCACCCTTCTCCCCACCACCATCGCAACTCGCTCACCGTCTCCCGCGCCCCCCCCCCTTCTTCCTGTGCTGTCTTTCCCCCTGGTGTGCAGCCTCGCAGCGAGTTGGACATGCCATAGAGTCACAGTCTGTGCCCGATCCCGCCCAATCTCGGACAATCTGTCATGGCCAGCACTTGCGTTGCTCTCACTGCCACACGCACCGCAGCACATCAGCTGCTGGTGCGGCTTGCAAGCAACTAGGGTCCGCCACCCTCAACAAAGTACAAGTGACGCAGACACCAACTTGACTTATTATTCACTAGATTTTGTAGGCATTGTTGTTTACCATGTCTTAGCACATAAAGAAGTAATGTATTACCATAAATGGAATTCATCATGGTTAAATAGGAAGGGTTGGATTTGGCAGAGGCACCACATCAACACCACCACTGGTTTTGCGTTGAGTCTGTGAGGCACAAGCATGTCAACGTGCAAACCCATGTGCAGCACATGATGCCTACATGGGAGCAGGGAGCGAGGCAAAGGGAAAGCCCACTCTTTTAGCATCCACCGCACTGCACGGCATCATGCCGCCACTGCCCTCCCCCGCCGCTGCTGACACTGCAAGGTGCAGGGGTTCCCGAGGCACCAGGGCCATGGGGGAGGCTGGTGCGAGGGATGATGGGGCAGAGGCAGGCACGTGGGAGGGCGGGGTGGCGTCCACAGGAGTGAGGGGCATGCCCAGCTGCCGACACAGGGCCTGCAGCTGCTGCTCTGAATCCTGGTGGTGGGCAGCAGAGCGGTGGAGAGGGATGGACATGAGGGGGTTGAATGGCCCAAGCACAAGGGTGGAGGTAAGGACTGGTAAAGAGGAAGATTATATTGCAGCTCAAGGTGTCAGTGGAGTGTGGCAAATACATGGGCGGAGTAGAGAGTGGTGAGTGATGGTTGGGGATAGGGAGTGGAGGTGCAACGGACCAAGAGGAGGAGTGGTACAAGGCGGTGCAGAGGGATGGGGTGGTGGCGGTATCCTGCTGCATGCACTGCCTTGAGAAACACCGAGCGCAGCTGCAGAGATTGGGAAGGACGGGCATGGGGCGTTGGGAGGGTGGGGGACAGCGGACGAGGGAGGCAGGTGGGTGAGGGACGTGGGGACGTGTTGGTGCAGGGCACATGCTGTGATGCTGCCAGCAGTGGAGCGGTGTGTGGGAGAGAGCAGGACGATTCAGCAGAGCTGGGTAGAGTAGAGCAGGGCAGAGCACTGACCGCAGTGAAGTGAAAGTGCAGCAGACACGCCTGAAGGTATGTTGCTCGCTCCCTGACCAGGCGGAAGAAGCGAATGGCGTTGTTTGTCCTGTAGCAACTGGACAAGTAAGGCAGCCACAGCAGTGATACAAACGAAGCAAGAGTGGGAGGGAAGAATGGGTAAGTGCACTGACGGGTGATGGGGAAATGGCATGAACACAATTCCAGTTGCTAACACCAAGGCCCTTCTTCCCTATCACTGTTTGAGTGCATCACCGCCCAGAACCCTCACTGCAATCCCCCCACCCTTCTGCTCCCTCTCTTCCACCACACCCTCTTGTGTCACCCTGCTCTCCCAGAGCCCCCCTGTCTGGTACCCACCCGCCTTTCCCTGCCCCAATCCCTCCCCTGATCCTTCCCCCTTTCCCCATCACCCAGCAGGAGGGCGCACCGCAGCAGGGAGAGGGCGAGGCGCATGTGAGGGGAGCGCAGGAGGGAGGGGCGCAGGGAGGAGAGCATAGGCGCCAGGGACTCGCATGTGGGCATGTGCGAGTGAGGCGCCATGTGCAGTATCACATACAGCGACGTGAACTCTCCCTCCTCATCCTCCTCCTCCTCCTCCCCACCACCTCCACCACCAGCCTCCGCTGCTGCCATTCCAGCTGCGCTTCCCACCTGCCCCCCCCCCAACGCCTCCTCCTCTCTCTCCTCCCAGCTCCCCACCTCTCGCTCCTCCTCGTTCCTCCCACCTGCTCCTGCCCCTTGCAACGCTGCGCTTCTCGCTGCCCTCCTCACGCCCTGCGCATCTGCAACTGACCCCGAGTCATCGCCCCAGCTATCCACCACCTCGTTCCCCTCCACCCCACCACCTTGGTCCGTGGCGGCTTCTGTGCGCGTGCACACGGCGCTGCTGCCGCTTGTGGCAGTGGTGCTGCTGCCGGATGCTGAGCTGCCGCACTGTGCATTGGAGGGTGGCGCACGTGCATGGGCAGAGGCGGCGTGGTGGTGGCACGTGGAGAAGGCGAAGAGCAGGCTGCGCAGGGCCTCCGCCAGGTGCTTCAGGTTCAGATGCGCGTCAAACCGATGCACCGCTGATGGTGAGGGCGTCGACGACGCGCCTGATGCCACCCCCTCGCCTCTGCCCCCACGCTTCCCCCTCCACGCTGCACTGCTGCCACTGCCACTGCCACCCCTGCCTGCCGTGCTGGCAGCAGCGCTCCCTGCCTCTCGCGCGGCTGCAGGGACTGCCTGGGGAGGGGCCGTGGCGAGCTCGTATGCTGCTGCTGCATGGAAGCGAACCTGGGATGGAAATGGAAATGGGGATGGGGATGGGGCGGGAAAGGGGATGGTGGTTTTTAGCCCAAGCGCCCTCACTTCAAACACTTCCCCCTTCCCCCACCTCTCTTTCCCCCCCCACAACGCACCATGGGAGCGAGCAGCTGCACGGCCTGTGCGCCGTGGATGCGTTGCATGGCCATGTCCTGCCGCATGCCGCGCAGGCGGTCGCTCACAAACTCGTACACGCCCTCGCTCATGCGCCCCTCGCCCAGCACCACCGCCCCGCGCTCCGCGCCCCGCCATCCGCCGTGGCCTGCGCCAGTCCCCTCCCCCCCCACGATGCGCACGAGGTGCGCCAGTGCGCGCATCAGCACTGCGGGCGGGCGGATCTCGTCACGCGGCACGGCCACACCGCCAGCACCCAGGGTGCGGGAGAACTGGGGGGAGGGCGGGGAGAGGGTCGGAGGACGGGGTTGAGACCAAGAAGGACGGCGCGAGACTAGCGATGGAGTAAGCGCGGGAGGCGAGGAAGCGAGGACGACGGAGAGCGCGAGGGAACAGGGGGGGGGGAGCGGAGGGCGGGGCGAGGCACCTTCTTAACGGCGAGCAGCGGCGACGTGGTGGAGGGGTCGTCGCGCCGCCGCTCGAACACCGCCAGGTCCCTCAGCCGCTCGCGCGCCGCGCGCTCCCTCGCTGCCCGCCATTGCGCACATGCGGGAGCAGAGGGGGAGAGGGGAGGATATTGGGGATGATTTGGAGGAATTGGGCGATGGGGGAGTGAGACAAGGACGAGAGGGGGGTGGTGAGGGGGCGACTGATGAGCGGAAGACGAGGAAGGACAGACGGAGAAACGAGGGAAGCGGCGGGAGAGAGTGCGCGGCAGAGAGAGAAGAGAGGAGAGGGGACCAGAGCGTGCGCGCGAGCGAGCAGGCGGCGCTGTGCGTGGCTGGGAGTGCGCGTGAGCGCGCGGTGTAGCGCGTGAGTGAGGGGCGCGCGCACCAGGGCACATGTCGGGGCACGTGCCCACACACTCGCTCGCAGCCCGCTCCCCCTCCTCACTCCCCGCGCACTCCTCCGCCTCCCCCACCACCCACAGCTGCTCGCGCGCCCGTTCCACCCGTGCGTCTCCCGCATGGCTCGCTGCGCCGCCGTGCTGCGCGGTCGGGGCGCTTGCCACACACGCGGCGCTCGATTGGCCTAGCGACGGCGAGTGGCGCGCGGCGCATGGCTTGAGCGGTGCGAGGGCGGACATGGGCGCGGAAAAGCAGCTGTGCGAAGAGCAGAGCGAGAGGTGAGGGGAGGAACGAGGATCCGAAGAATGTGAGTGGCACGCGAACTAGTGAACTCTCATACATCAGTGTTACAACGCAGGTGGGTGGTAGAAAAAAAGGTATCGGTGCAGTACGTTGCAACACGGTTTAGTACGATCCCCTCTTTCTGTTTGTTCCCTCCACTCCAGAACATCCGCCCTGGCACATCACACCGCATCACCGCACTGTCAGGAGCCATCACCGCCACACTCACGCCGCCGCACCCGCTCCCGTGCCTCCCGCGCCTCGCCGTGTCCGCCACTCTTCCACGCCGTTCCATTCCTCCGCCATCTCACATTTCACCTCGCCTGCCGCCGCTCGTCGTTCAAGTCGCTGCGCGTCGCTGCGCGCAATGGCGGAGTTTGCGGAGCGTGTAGCGGACGCGGTGATGGCGCAATACCGCGCGCTGCACCCCAAGGGGAAGCCCCAGGCGCATGAGTACACGGCGCTCGCTGCCTTCGTCCTCACGCGCTCCCCCGCCCCGCTTGCCGGTCAGTGCCGCTCCCACGCCGCCCGCCTCCGCGCGCCGCTTTCCGCTCCGCCATCGCATGCGCACGTGTCCCCTCCCTTCCCCGTTCGCGCCACCTGCTCGTCCCCTTGCTCGTTCCGCCAGTAGGTCACCGTGCGGTGCGTCCGTCCCCGCGCCCCGCGCCCGGCAGGCGAGCCGCATGTGGTGGTGGTAGCGACGGGCACCAAGTGCACGGGGGGAGACGCGCGGTCAGCGGCGGGCGACGGGGTGAGCGACTGCCACGCGGAGATCGTCGCTCGGCGCGCTCTGGTGAAGTGCGTGCGCGCGTGCCATGCTGCCTGCCCTCTGCGCACTCGCACCCACATGCTCTCACGCCCTCCGTTCACACATCTTACACTCTCTCACTCGCTCATGCTCTCTGCTGGGAGAGGGGGTGGTGGGGAGGGATACATTGGGACGAGTATCGTTGGGGGAGGGAGGGACGAATGGGGAGGGCACAGGGGGGAGCTGGGATGGGGAGAGGGGGGGTTTGCTGTTGGTTGGGGGGTGAATGAGCATGGTGGTGGCGTGCAGGTGGATGTATGCGTGCATTGAGCAGCTGCTGCACGCACGGCAGGGGCGCGCGCGCACGCAAGGCGAGGAGGGAGTGCGAGACAGGGGGCTCGCTGCAGCTGGTAGCGATGGCGCCGCTGGTGGTGGCGCTGCTACCGGTGGTGGGAGCAGGAGGAAGGGAAAGCGGGCATCAGGCGGAGCGGGAGGGGCAGTTTCGGTGAATGCAGAGGACAACCCATTCATGCTGGTGGAGGGGTGTGGTGACGCTCACAGTGGTGCGAGCCGCGAGCAGCAGGGTTGTGGGAGCAAGGGGCAGGAGCGTGGAGCAGTGGCGGTGGCATGGCGGCGTGGCTTCCACCTGCACCTCTACTGCTCCCAGCTGCCCTGTGAGTTCTCGCGTGCTCCTTCCGTGCCCCACCCATGCCCGTTCCGCCCATAGTGACAGCCTGGCATGGGGTAGCAGCAGCATGGCAGCATGCACCATTGTGTATGCGTCGCACTGCCGAGCCGAGGCCGCTCCTGTGATTTGCACTCCCTTGAGTCCCCGCCGTGGCAGGTGGCGATGCGTGCATTGTGGATGCTGCTGGCCCGCCACCACCGCACCACCCATCAACGCCGCCTCCACTCGCCGCTGCTGCTGGGCCCTCGTCACCCGCTGCTCTCGCATCTGGTCGCTCTGAGGGGGACCGTGAGGAAGGGAGGCATGAGCGGCGGGAGGAAGGGGCGGATGGGGAGTGTGTGAATGAGGTGGCGGGGAGCACAGAGGCGGGCACGCCAAGGCAAGGTGTGGACTGGAGCACGGATGCACGGATGCATGTTTGCTCATGGCGTCATGCTGGCCCTGTACTTGGCACGTGGGGTGCTGCATGCACTTGCGTTAGAGCACCGCCATGCCCCTTCCCAGCATGGACGATAAGCCAGTCCGAATCATGCAGTTTGCCGCTCATCGTTGCAACATTTTGTTCCCCCTCTCTTGGACCGTATTGCCTTCATCTTAACTCTCCCCCCTCCCCCTGTTTCTTACTCCAACCCAGAACAACCCCATTTCTTCCACCCCCCAACCCCCCACCCCCTCCCTGTGTGCGGCATGCAGGTCCCAGCAGGCGGCTGGCAACAGGCGCCAAGGTCTTGCCTCCTCCGCCACCCCTCGCCCCCTCTCTTGACCACCGCTCCCCCGCTGCTCCCCTGGACGCTGCTGCTGATGCAGCAGTGGCGTGCGGCAGCGGGAGGGCGAGGCAGCGGGAGCGCGAGGGCGGAGGGCAGCAGCAGGTGGTGGGGGTGGTGCGGCGCAAGCCAGGGCGGGGCGAGGCGACGCTGAGTGTGAGCTGCAGCGATAAGATGGCGCGCTGGAACGTGCTGGGCGTGCAGGGTGAGGGGGGAAGGGGAGGGCAGGGGAAAGGGGGGCAATACGTGTGGACGGGATAGAGGGGCCAGCGAATGGCAGCAGGTGGGGGCAGAGTGGGGGTAATCAGGGAATGGAGCATGTGGATGAGGAATTGAAGTACCCATATGTCACCAGCAGCTGTCCTCCATGGCATGTCACATCCCCCTCTCCCCCCCACCTGCCACCCGTCCCTCCCCCTTGTTAGCAGGGGCCGTGCTGAGCCACGTGGTGTGCGCGCCCGTGTACATCACGTCTGTCATCCTCGCTGCGCCCCCGCCTCCCCACTCCTCCCCGCTCTCCTGTCCCATCTGCTCTCCCCAACGCCTCTGCCCATGCCTGGCTGCACCAAAGGGAGGAGATGGGGTTGGTGGTGGGGGTGCAGGGAAGGGGGAGTGGCCGAGTGAGGCAGATGCGAGTGGCACGGGGGGAGTTGGCAGGGAGGGGTCGGTGAATGGACACGGGTGGGTAGGTGAGGGCGAGGAAGAGGGGGCAGGAGGAACAGCCGGAGGTGAAGGAAGCAGCACAGCTGGGCAGCAGAGATGTTCATGTGTGTTGAGTGCAGTGAAGCGAGCGTTGTACTGGCGACTGGTGATGCCGGCAGCGCAGTGCGCAGGTGTAGAGAGCAGGGATCACGGCGTGGGTGGCGGGACGTGCGAGAATGCTTGCACATGCACCCGGAGGAACGGGAGTGGAGAATCGGGTGTTGATTGCCAGGAGTGTGGTTGTGGTGCGGGGAAGAGGAGGAGGAGGGACAGCAGCAGTTGGCCACACTACCATGTGCACCAGGTCATGCTTGCTTGCTGCCGGATAAATAGCAGCATGGTGTAGCAGCTTATTACATCGCTTCAGTTGTCTTGAATCTCACCACTCCATGCATTCCCCCTCTCTCACTTACACTGTGCTCACACCCTCCCCCCTCTCGCCCCTCTCCTGTGGCCACAGCCTGTCATTCTGTGGGCACCGTCACCGCCCTCACAGCTGGCTCGCCAGCACGACTCGCTCACTGCAGTCGCCTGCGGGTAACGCAACGCACCTTTCAACCTTCCTACATCGCACGCCATGCACCATGGCCATCCCGCCATCACCACAGCCTTGTCTCTCATCGTCACAGCGTTCCCCCTTCCGCTGTCACTGCTGGCTCCACCACTCCCCCAGGTTCTCGGTGCTGTGGGATGCGGTGTCAGCGCAGCAGGAGGCGCTGATAGGCACGTGTGGGCGGCGCCAGGGCACCTCCACACGGGGCGCTCTCTCGCCCTCCACCCGCTCCTCCATCTGCCGGTCTGCCTCCCACCACTTGCCACTTCAACTACTCCCCCTCTGTCCCATCTCTCACACCCTTTTCCCTTGCTCTTTGGACACTGCTGTCCTGTTAATCATGGTTCAGTGGTGTGTCTGTGTGCCCGCCATACCAGTGAAGCGCATGTTTACCACACGTCCTCACCTCCCATGTGTGCGTGCCGTCCCTCTCACGTGTCACCCCCTCACTGCCATGTCTCTCTGCCCTCCTGCCCGGCACATTCCCCCCAGAGCATCACTGCTGGCTCGCTTCAAGGCTCTCCTGCCATTCTTCCCGCACCACCTCTCCCTCGTCTCCTTGCCCTACCTGCACATCAAGGTCTGCCCCTCTCTGCCTTGCCTTGTGCCACGTGCCCTGTGAACCTGCCCACGCCATGCCTCATGTTCTCTACTGATAAGTTATACCCTTCTCATTGACCTTCCTGCCTGGTAATTCACCTGCCTCCCTTTCCCCCCTCCCTCCACCCCCTCCACCCCCCTCACCCCCCCAGAGAGCTGCAGCAGCCTATGACCATGCACGTGCAGCGTTCCATGCAGCCCCCTCTCCATTTCACGAGTGGATTGAGAAACCTCTGGTCTGGCAAATGTTCACATGAGCGAGCTTCGACTCGAGCATACTAGCTTTACAATTAGTACCATCAAGACATTTGTATTGTACACAACAGCGTAGTGGAGCTCAAGTTTGCACGTGCTACCGGTAGTTTGTTCCGAGGACATGCAGCAAGGAGTTTGAAACTCAGGTTGACGCCCCTGCTTGCTTGCATGCTTGCCAGGCAGCACATCGGAGGCAGACGCCCCCACACGGCCCTTGTGCACCCCCTTGCATGCTCCTCTTGCTGCACGACTGTCAACGCACTTTCTTGCTGCTTCCAGGCTTGATGCTGCTGAGGGCAGAGGCAGAGGGGAGCAAGATGAGAGATGCAGATGAGCCCACACGTGTAGGCTGGCGAGGAGAAACACTTGTGCAGTTTGGAGAGGCACAAACATACACTTGCACAGGGAAGGGACCAAGAGAAGATAGCAGCAGGTCAATTGGACCATGTGACATGGGCACTGGAGCAAGAGACAGTGCACAACCTGTGGCGCACACCAATGGGCACTTCACCTGCCAGCCCTGCACGCACACTGCTCATGCCTTACCTCCCCGTGCCTTTCCGCTTGTTCCCCTCCCCCTCTTTGCTGCCGCCTCCGCTGCCGTCCTGTGTTGTGGTGCATTCAGCATCAGCACCGTTGAGGGGAGGCAACAGGGGAGGAGTGGAAAGGAGGAGAGCACGAGCGTGCACATCTCTGCATGCATACATGAAGTCTGTGTGCTCAAACGAGCAATCCAGTACTCATGCGCCCACACACGCACGCACACGTCCGACACATATGGTCAGGGCTGAGGACCTAGGGTCCAGCAAAAGCAAGGTTGTGCAGGGAACGATGGTATGGATACAGGAAGGCGAAGCAGCACACAGGGGCACCTCCTTGTCATCACCTCAACCACTGTCACAGGCCTTGCCCCACCTGCTCCACTGCCGTGCCTTGCCTCTCCTCATCTCGCTCCACCTTCTCTCCTGCTTCTGCTCCCCCTCCCTCTGTCCCCTGTTTCGCCTCCCCATCCTCTGTCTCCTCCTTGCCTCCCACCATCACACGACCACTGACATCACCACCAACGTCCTCCCCTTCCTCGCCCTCCGATTCCTCCGCATCATCTTCTGCCCCGTCCACCTCTCCAACTTCTATCTTCTTCGCCTTCTCCGCATCCTCCTCATCCTCCGCCTCCTCCGCCTCCTCCTCCGCCTCCTCCTCCCCCACCTCCTTGTGCTCCGCATCTTCCACGCCCTCCTGCTCCCCTGCGCTGCCACTCCCCCCCCACGCCTCCTTGCTCACGTCAAAATCCGCATCTTCCTCCTCCTTCCACCAGCAGCGGGAAAGGAGGGCAGGCGAAGGGAGGCGGGGTAAATTTGAGGGAGAGCGAGGTGGGTGGGGGAGGAGGGAGGGTTGGGGGAGAAGGGAGGGAGGGACAGGGAGGAAAGATGACATAAATGGTAATAAAAAATAAATTTTATTATAATAACAAAATTGGAGAAGAAAGCTGGAGAGGGGAAGAAGTCGGTAGGCATGGGATGCATGCGGAGTGGGGAGTGGGGGAGCGCGCGAGCAGCACCTCTTGGAACACACTCTGGTTCCAAAACGCCTTGTCTCGCTCCACATCCTCCTCCGCTCGCTGGCTACTCCTGCAATGCCATGCCATGCGCACTCACAGCAAGCGAAAAGATCAAGGCTGAAGAATCACATAGCAAAGGAGCCAGAGAAACACCATGCTCGCTCTCTTCTTCACCTCCTCGCCCTTGCTGCCCTTGTTCCCCCCACTCCCCGCACCAACACCACCTCCACCACCCAACCCCGGTCGATCGCACGCACCATTTCCCCCGCGTTGATCGCGCCGGAAGTCGCCTCGCCATGGGTTCTTCTGCCATGCTTACCACGCTCCCGCCCCTACCCGCCCTCCCCCTTCCCCCCTGATCCGCGGGGTGTGATTCGCGCAAGGCGGGGAGAATGTCTCCAGAGAGCGTCACGCGGAGCAGTGAGGAGCGAAGACGCGGCGAGAGTCGAGAGGAGAGGGGAAGAACATGAGTGTGGGGGAGAGGGGTGGCGGTTCAATACGGCTTATGGGAGAGACGGGCAACAGCTGCATCACTCGTGCACATATTTTGCAGAAGTATGTGTACCCAAACTCGGTAAGAAAAAATGATTCATTAAAAAACCATATGTACCCAAAAGAAAATGTATTGTCTTGGAACTGACGTTTAATGCCAATGTGTACTAAGATTAAGATGGATTTATAGCGTAATTGTCAGATATTGAGTTTTTAATCCGCGAAGGGGTGAAAGGAGCATTGACGTCGTCGAATCAACCACCGCCCTGGGTTCTTTTCCAGCTCGCACTGTGGCATAGCTCCAAGCTTCCGTGGGCCCTACGGTAGGGATCCATGCACTTCCTTAATATTTCGGCAACCACAGCCGTCATCGCAGGCGCCAAACTTCTCTTTGCGCACGAACCAAGTTGAAATTGCTATGATAGGTGTATTTGAGCGTGGGCCACCCGAATATGCAATAAGGGTATATTCCTGTGTCGACACAATGTCTCAATCGCTTTGAGACACCCAAAAACCGTCAGAATGTGATATTTGTCTAGCCTGCAGTGGGGTGCTCTATAGCGAGTATAGCTCAAATTAAGGTTTGCTATATGTACTCAAACTGCCTGCTAGTGCAAACCTCTCTTCCCTGTCCTAACTTTCTAGCTACTATTCTGACAAAAACAACATAGAGTGTAGTCTGTCTCAAACGCGAATCGCCTTACCGCGACCATTACTAAATTTCATTGGTCATCGTGAAACGAGCTGAAGTCGCTGACAAATTGTAAACCATTTCGTCATTAAAAAATCGCACGCAGTCCCAAATGACAATGCACCTGGTCTGCCTACAATGCCAATTTCGCGCGGGAGAAAATCCCGCGCGCAAAAACCACACCCCAGCCATGCGGTTGAAGAAATGGGTGTACAGTCATCTGTGTCACCCAATTAAATGCGCCCGACAGTGGTTTTCGCCTGGTAGCATAGTTTCGCAATACATTCCGTTTTTGTGACGCGAGATTGACAAAATGTTTCGACACGACTCGGGAATGTCAAACAATAACTGCCTGAAGCAAACAATTGTTGTAGCTTACCGGTATTTCATTCTATCTAGGTGGTGCGCCACTACAATCTGCAATATCTTGTATCTCTTTCATATTATTGAACTCCTTTTTTTGCTACAGGGCATAGCGAGTGCAACTTTGCAAGAACAAGGGCCTAGCGTATGCAAAATTGCAAGAACAAGGGCCTAGCGTCTGCGAAATTGCAAGAACAAGGGCCTAGCGTCTGTAAAATTGCAAGAACAAGGGCCTAGCGAGTGCAAAATTGCAAGAACAAGTGTCTAGCGAGTGCAAAATTGCAAGAACAACGGCTTAGCGAGTGCAAAATTGCAAGAACAAGGGCCTAGCGTGTGCAAAATAGTTGGAAAAAGGGCCTAGCGTGTGCAAAATTTCAAGAACAAGGACCTAGCGAGTGTCTGCAAAAATTCAAGAACAAGGGCTTAGCGTGTGCAAAATTGCAAGAACAAGGGCCTAGCGAGTGCAAAATTGCAAGAACAAGTGCCTAGCGTGTGCAAAATTGCAAGAACAAGTGTCTAGCTGGTGCAAAATTGCAAGAACAAGGGCCTAGCGTGTGCAAAAATGCAAGAACAAGGGCCCGGCGAGTGCAAAATTGCAAGAACAAGGGCCTAGCGTATGCAAAATTGCAAGAACAAGGGCCTAGCGTGTGCAAAATTGCAAAAACAAGGGCCTAGCGTGTGCAAAATAGTTAGAACAAGGGCCCAGCGTGTGCAAAATTCCAAGATTAAAGGCCTAGCGAGTGCGAAATTTGAAGAACAAGGGCCTAGCGTGTGCAAAATTGCAAGAACAAGGGCCTAGCGAGTGCAAAATTGCAAGAACAAATGCCTAACGGGTGCAAAATTGCAAGAACAAGGGCCTAGCGAGTGCAAAATTGCAAGTACAAGGGTGTAGCGAGTGCAAAATTGCAAGAACAAGGGCCTAGCGAGTGCAAAATTGCAAGAACAAGGGCCTAGCATGTGCAAAATTGCAAGAACAAGGGCCTAGCGTGTGCAAAATTGCAAGAACAAGGGCCTAGCGAGTGCAAAATTGCAAGAACAAGGGCCTAGCGTGTGCAAAATTGCAAGAACAAGGGCCTAGCGTCTGCGAAATTGCAAGAACAAGGGCCTAGCATGTGCAAAAGAGCAAGAACAAGGGCATAGAGTGTGGAAAATAGCAAGAACAAGGGCCTAGCGTGTGCAAAATTGCAAGAACCTGGGCCTAGCGTCTGCGAAATTGCAAGAACAAGGGCCTAGCGAGTGCAAAATTGCAAGAACAAGGGCCTAGAGTGTGCAAAATTGCAAGAACAAGGGCCCAGCGTGTGCAAAATTGCACAGAACAAGGGCCTAGCGTGTGCACAATTGCAAGAACAAGGGCCTAGCGTGTGCAAAATAGCAAGAACAAGGGCCTAGCATGTGCAAAATTGCAAGAACAAGGGCCTAGCGTGTGCAAAATTTCAAGAACAAGGGCCTAGCGTGTGCAAAATTGCAAAAACAAGGGCCTAGCGTGTGCAAAATTGCAAGAAAAAGGGCCTAGCGTGTGCAAAATTTCAAGAACAAGGGCCTAGCGTGTGCAAAATAGCAAGAACAAGGGCCTAGCGTGTGCAAAATTTCAAGAACAAGGGCCTAGCGTGTGCAAAATAGCAAGAACAAGGGCCTAGCGTGTGCAAAATTTGAGGAACAAGGGCCTAGCGTATGCAAAATAGCAAGAACAAGGGCCTAGCGTGTGCAAAATTGCAAGAACAAGGGCCTAGCGTGTGCAAAATAGCAAGAACAAGGGCCTAGCGTGTGCAAAATAGCAAGAACAAGGGCCTAGCGTGTGCAAAATAGCAAGAACAAGGGCCTAGCGTGTGCAAAAATTCAAAAACAAGGGGCTAGCGTGTGCAAAATCTTAAGAACAAGGGCCTAGCGTGTGCAAAATTGCAAGAACAAGGGCCTAGCGAGTGCAAAATTGCAAGAACAAGGGCCTAGCGAGTGCAAAATTGCAAGAACAAGGGCCTAGCGAGTGCAAAATTGCAAGAACAAGGGCCTAGCGCGTTCAAAAATTCAAGAACAAGGGCCTAGCGAGTGCAAAATTGCAAGAACAAGGGCCTAGCGTGTGCAAAATAGCAAGAACAAGGGCCTAGCGTGTGCAAAATAGCAAGAACAAGGGCCTAGCGTGTGCAAAATAGCAAGAACAAGGGCCTAGCATGTGCAAAATTTCAAAAACAAAGGGCTAGCATGTGCAAAATTTCAAGAACAAGGGCCTAGCGTGTGCAAAATTGCAAGAACAAGGGCCTAGCGAGTGCAAAATTGCAAGAACAAGGGCCTAGCGTGTGCAAAATAGCAAGAACAAGGGCCTAGCATGTGCAAAATTTCAAAAACAAAGGGCTAGCATGTGCAAAATTTCAAGAACAAGGGCCTAGCGTGTGCAAAATTGCAAGAACAAGGGCCTAGCGAGTGCAAAATTGCAAGAACAAGGGCCTAGCGAGTGCAAAATTGCAAGAACAAGGGCCTAGCGAGTGCAAAATTGCAAGAACAAGGGCCTAGCGAGTGCAAAAATTCAAGAACAAGGGCCTAGCGAGTGCAAAATTGCAAGAACAAGGGCCTAGCATGTGCAAAATTGCAAGAACAAGGGCCTAGCGTGTGCAAAATTGCAAGAAGAAGGGCCTAGCGTCTGCAAAATTGCAAGAACAAGGGCCTAGCGTGTGCAAAATTGCAAGAACAAGGGCCTAGCATGTGCAAAATAGCAAGAACAAGGGCCTAGCGTGTGCAAAATAGCAAGAACAAGGGCCTAGCGTCTGCAAAAATTCAAGAACAAGGGCCTAGCGTGTGCTAAATTGCAAGAACAAGGGCCTAGCGTCTGCAAATTTGCAAGAACAAGGGCCTAGCGTCTGCAAAAATTCAAGAACAAGGGCCTACCGTCTGCAAAAATTCAAGAACAAGGGCCTAGCGTCTGCAAAATTGCAAGAACAAGGGCCTAGCGTCTGCAAAAATTCAAGAACAAGGGCCTAGCGTCTGAAAAAATTCAAGAACAAGGGCCTAGCATCTGCAAAATTGCAAGAACAAGGGCCTAGCGTCTGCAAAAATTCAAGAACAAGGGCCTAGCGTCTGCAAAAATTCAAGAACAAGGGCCTAGCGTCTGCAAAAATTCAAGAACAAGGGCCTAGCGTCTGCAAAAAATCAAGAACAAGGGCCTAGCGTCTGCACAATTGCAAGAACAAGGGCCTAGCGTCTGCAAAAGTTCAAGAACAAGGGCCTAGCGTCTGCAAAAATTCAAGAACAAGGGCCTAGCGTCTGCAAAATTGCAAGAACAAGGGCCTAGGGTCTGCAAAATTGCAAGAACAAGGGCCTAGCGTCTGCAAAATTGCAAGAACAAGGGCCTAGCGTCTGCAAATTGCAAGAACAAGGGCCTAGCATCTGCAAAATTGCAAGAACAAGGGCCTAGCGTCTGCAAAATTGCAACAACAAGGGCCTAGCGTCTGCAAAAATGCAAGAACAAGGGCCTAGCGTCTGCAAAAATTCAAGAACAAGGGCCTAGCGTATGCAAAAGGCCTAGCGTCTGCAAAATTGCAAGAACAAGGGCCTAGCGTCTGCAAAAATTCAAGAACAAGGGCCTAGCGTCTGAAAAAATTCAAGAACAAGGGCCTAGCGTCTGCAAAACTGTTAACTGCTATAACAGTATGCGGAAGCGGTTAAACTGATAAAACAAACTTAAACTTGGCAACACTTAACATCACTTGCAACCCTTCGAGTGTGACAGCTTGTCACCTCCTAGCCAAGGTCATAGAAGATTTGCAAGTGAGTAGTTATGCCTTGCTCAGCTTGTAAACTGGTCGAGCATAGTTTCGGCAGCACCACGGTAGCGATTCTACGCTCGTCAATACGTAGTAGTAGAAAATATGTTTGTTGGGTGCAAATATTTATTTTTGCACGTCAACCAGCCGCCTGCGTCGCATTTTGCATTTTGTGTGTGTGCACAATTCTCATTTTCATTTTGTGAATGTTCTGTGCGCATTCGTTCTTGCATTTTGTGCGTTTCGTTTTTATTCGTAAGTGCATTTTGTGTTTGTGCATTTTCAGTTTCGTTTTCACTGTTCTCATGAAGCGTCCATAAACCGCTCAAATGAGGCCCTCAAATGAGGCTCATATGAAGACCTTATGGAGCTCAAACGAAGCTGGAATGGGACTTAAATGTTTCGTGCGAGACTGATGCGAGCGACCATGAAAGTCCCATGAGTCTCGAATTCTCATGCGAGGCTTATTGGGGTTTCATGCGAGCGGATGGTGTACCGAGGGGTGCTCGGTTGTTTGACTGGTCAAAGGGGGTGCCTAGATTTTTCGCGCAGGTCAAAGACGCGAAAATCTGGACCCACGTGCGAGCCAAGGCACGCGCGTGAGGCCCCACAGGGCATGCGCGTGTCCCGCGCACTGTTGCGAGAGTGGTGTACAGCACGATCGCAACAGGACAGGGCACGTTTCGGCCCTGTCCCGCGCACTGTACACGCACATGATCGCAATCATGTGCGCTATACAGCACGACCGAGAAAAATCTCGGTCGTCGCGTGTGGCATGTGGGACGTGCAAGATTTTCGTTGAAAAACAGAATCCCCCGTTGACTCGCGGAACAAGAAATAGCGCGCGAATGTTACGCCGTATAAAAGAATGATTTCGCCACAGATACAATTCGGTTGTTTACGTCATTAAACGGTTAAAACCGTTTTACAGCTGTAAACTCGCATGAACTTCATGTGATGCTTATGGGAGCCATATGGGAGCCACATGAAATCGCAGGTGTTCATGAGAGGAGTCAGCAATGGAATTGCCTTGTGTTACAAGAGAAGGAAAAAGGCAACATCCTAAGAAATTTTGCAACCGTTTGGCAAAAAAAAAAAAAAAAATCAAGAAAAAAAAAAATCATGACCTTGTTCTGCAGCTACGTTTATGCTTACCTTTTGTGTGTGCGTAGGATTTTATATAAATGTGTGCCTGTAATCGTTCTAGATACAACAACTATTTTTCATTCGCCTTTTCAAGTTCATTTTCTACTACTACGTATTGACGAGAGTAGAATCGCTACCGTGGTGCTGCCGAAACTATGCTCGACCAGTTTACTCGTATTACAAGCTGAGCAAGGCATAACTACTCGCTTGCAATTCTTCTATGCCCTTGGCTAGGAGGTGACAAGCTGTCACGCTCGAAGGGCTGCAAGTGATGTTAAGTGTTGCCAAGTTTAAGTTTGCTTTATCAGTTTAACCGCTTCCGCATATCGTTATAGCAGTTAACACGTGGTATCAGAGCTGGTCCTTAGTCGCTTCTGACGTACCCAACAATGGGTGAGACTGGTGAAGAAGGGAACTCAGCCCCCGCGAGCAGTGGTAGCCAGGAATCTGGAGTATCCGCGCCTAGGGGAGCACGGACGAACCAGGGCCCTCTGCTAAGGGAAGTGCTGAAGAACTTCACAGTCGACAAATTTAGTGGTGAAGGGTACGATGACTGGTCCTGGAAGATACAGCTATATTTTCGGCAGATAGGACTTCTCAAAGTCATGATCGGTAGTGAAAAGCGCCCTAGCAATCCGGAGCTTCAGGGCGATTGGGATGAACGTTCATCAGCAGGATACTATATCCTATCTCAGAGCTTAGACCTCGCCCAACGCCAGCATATAATGCACCTACTCCCAGAGGATGAGTGCGGACCCAAGGCGTGGGCCGTGCTCAAGGATCTCCACGCACCTACCTCAGTTGTAGCCACTCTAATGCTCGAGAGAGAGCTCTCCACTCTGCGCCTTAGTGAAGGAGAACCCGTTCAGCCCGTCCTAGATAAGCTTAGAGACCTCTACGCCAAATTAGCCATTGATGGCATTACCTACCCCGAACAAACCAAGTGTGTGAAGATGTTGTCGCTGCTGCCGGAATCTTGGATGGTCTTCACCAGCGGCCTTAGTCTTCCCCAAACCAAAACCTCTGGACCTTGGAGTGGATCCGCACTAAAATTCTTGAGGAGGACTTTCGGAGGCGTCAATTGCAAGAACAAGGGCCTAGCGTCTGCGAAAATTCAAGAACAAGGGCCTAGCGTCTGCAAAAATTCAAGAACAAGGGCCTAGCGTGCGCAAAATTGCAAGAACAAGGGCCTAGCGTCTGCAAAAATTCAAGAACAAGGGCCTAGCGTCTGTAAAAATTCAAGAACAAGGGCCTAGCGTCTGCAAAAATTCAAGAACAAGGGCCTAGCGTCTGAAAAATTGCAAGAACAAGGGCCTAGCGTGCAAAACATTGCAAGAACGAGGGCCTAGCGTCTGCAAAAATTCAAGAACAAGGACCTAGCGTGTGCAAAATTGCAAGAACAAGGGCCTAGCGTCTGCAAAAATTCAAGAACAAGGGCCTAGCATCTGCAAAAATTGCAAGAACAAGGGCCTAGTGTCTGCAAAATTGCAGGAACAAGGGCCTAGCGTCTGCAAAAATTCAAGAACAAGGGCCTAGCGTCTGCAAAAATTCAAGAACAGGGGCCTAGCGTCTGCAAAAATTCAAGAACAAGGGCCTAGCGTCTGCAAAAATTCAAGAACAAGGGCCTAGTGTCTGCAAAAATTCAAGAACAAGGGCCTAGCGTCTACAAAAATTCAAGAACAAGGACCTAGCGTGTGCAAAAATTCAAGAACAAGGACCTAGCGTGTGCAAAAATTCAAGAACAAGGGCCTAGCGTCTGCAAAAAATAAAGAACAAGGGCCTAGCGTCTGCAAAAATTCAAGAACAAGGGCCTAGCGTCTGCAAAAATTGCAAGAACAAGGGCCTAGCGTCTGCAAAAATTCAAGAACAAGGGCCTAGCGTCTGCAAAAATTCAAGAACAAGGGCCTAGCGTGTGCAAAAATTCAAGAACAAGGGCCTTGCGTCTGCAAAATTGCAAGAACAAGGGCCTAGCGTTTGCAAAATTGCAAGAACAAGGGCCTAGCATCTGCAAAAATTCAAGAACAAGGGCCTAGCGTCTGCAAAAATTCAAGAACAAGGGCCTAGCGTCTGCAAAAATTTAAGAACAAGGGCCTAGCGTCTGCAAAATTCAAGAACAAGGGCCCAGCGTCTGCAAAATTGCAAGAACAAGGGCCTAGCGTGTGCAAAATTGCAAGAACAAGAGCCTAGCGTCTGCAAAAATTCAAGAACAAGGGCCTAACGTCTGCAAAAATTGCAAGAACAAGGGCCTAGCGTCTGCAAAATTGCAAGAACAAGGGCCTAGCGTCTGCAAAATTGCAAGAACAAGGGCCTAGAGTCTGCAAAAAATTCAAGAACAAGGGCCTAGAGTCTGCAAAAATTCAAGAACAAGGGCCTAGCGTCTGCAAAAATTCAAGATCAAGGGCCTAGCATCTGCAAAAATTCAAGAACAAGGGCCTAGCGTCTGCAAAAAATCAAGAACAAGGGCCTAGCCTCTGCAAAAATTCAAGAACAAGGGCTAGCGTCTGCAAAATTGCAAGAACAAGGGCCTAGCGTCTGCAAAATTGCAACAACAAGGGCCTAGCATCTGCAAAAATTCAAGAACAAGGGCCTAGCATCTGCAAAAATTCAAGACATCTGCAAAATTGCAAGAACAAGGGCCTAGCGTCTGCAAAAATTCAAGAACAAGGGCCTAGCGTCTGTAAAAATTCAAGAACAAGGGCCTAGCGTATGCAAAATTGCAAGAACAAGGGCCTAGCGTCTGCAAAAATTCAAGAACAAGGGCCTAGCGTCTGGAACAATTCAAGAACAAGGGCCTAGTGTCTGCAAAATTCAAGAACAAGGGCCTAACGTCTGCAAAATTGCAAGAACAAGGGCCTAGCGTCTGCAAAAATTCAAGAACAAGGGCCTAGCATCTGCAAAAATTAAAGAACAAGGGCCTAGCGTCTGCAAAAATTCAAGAACAAGGGCCTAGCATCCGCAAAAATTCAAGAACAAAGGCCTAGCGTCTGCAAAAATTCAAGAACAAGGGCTAGCGTCTGCAAAAATTCAAGAACAAG
The DNA here is from genome assembly GCA_947470075.1 of Closterium sp. Yama58-4. NCBI lineage: Eukaryota > Viridiplantae > Streptophyta > Zygnematophyceae > Desmidiales > Closteriaceae > Closterium > Closterium sp. Yama58-4. The sequence continues at coordinate 6,006 of CANIUD010000178.1, read as the reverse complement.
GGCCTAGTGTGTGCAAAATTGCAAGAACAAGGGCCTAGCGTTTGCAAAAATTCAAGAACAAGGGCCTAGCGTCCGCAAAAATTCAAGAACAAGGGCCTAGCGTTTGCAAAATTGCAAGAACAAGGGCCTAGCGTCTGCAAAATTCAAGAACAAGGGCCTAGCGTCTGGAACAATTCAAGAACAAGGGCCTAGTGTCTGCAAAAATTCAAGAACAAGGGCCTAGCGTCTGCAAAAGTGCAAGAACGAGGGCCTAGCGTCTGCAAAATTGCAAGAACGAGGGCCTAGCGTCAGCAAAATTGCAAGAACAAGGGCCTAGCGTCTGCAAAAATTCAAGAACGAGGGCCTAGCGTCTGCAAAATTGCAAGAACAAGGGCCTAGCGTCTGCAAAATTGCAAGAACGAGGGCCTAGCATCTGCAAAAATTCAAGAACAAGGGCCTAGGGTCTGCAGAAATTCAAGAACAAGGGCCTAGCATCTGCAAACATTCAAGAACAAGGGCCTAGCGTCTGCAAAATTGCAACAACAAGGGCCTAGCGTCTGCAAAAATTCAAGAACAAGGGCCTAGCATCTGCAAAATTCAAGACATCTGCAAAATTGCAAGAACAAGGGCCTAGCGTCTGCAAAAATTCAAGAACAAGGGCCTAGCGTCTGTAAAAATTCAAGAACAAGGGCCTAGCGTATGCAAAATTGCAAGAACAAGGGCCTAGCGTCTGCAAAAATTCAAGAACAAGGGCCTAGCGTCTGGAACAATTCAAGAACAAGGGCCTAGTGTCTGCAAAATTCAAGAACAAGGGCCTTGCGTCTGCAAAATTGCAAGAACAAGGGCCTAGCGTATGCAAAAATTCAAGAACAAAGGCCTAGCATCTGCAAAAATTAAAGAACAAGGGCCTAGCGTCTGCAAAAATTCAAGAACAAGGGCCTAGCATGCGCAAAATTTCAAGAACAAGGGCCTAGCGTCTGCAAAAAATCAAGAACAAGGGCCTAGCGTCTGCAAAAATTAAAGAACAAGGGCTTAGTGTGCAAAATTGCAAGAACAAGGGCCTAGCGTTTGCAAAAATTCAAGAACAAGGGCCTAGCGTCCGCAAATTAAAGAACAAGGGCTAGTGTTTGCAAAATTGCAAGAACAAGGGCCTAGCGTCTGCAAAATTCAAGAACAAGGGCCTAGCGTCTGGAACAATTCAAGAACAAGGGCCTAGTGTCTGCAAAAATTCAAGAACAAGGGCCTAGTGTCTGCAAAATTGCAAGAACAGGGGCCTAGCGTCTGCAAAATTGCAAGAACGAGGGCCTAGCGTCAGCAAAATTGCAAGAACAAGGGCCTAGCGTCTGCAAAAATTCAAGAACGAGGGCCTAGCGTCTGCAAAATTGCAAGAACAAGGGCCTAGCGTCTGCAAAATTGCAAGAACAAGGGCCTAGCATATGCAAAAATTCAAGAACAAGGGCCTAGGGTCTGCAGAAATTCAAGAACAAGGGCCTAGCATCTGCAAACATTCAAGAACAAGGGCCTACCGTCTGCAAAATTGCAAGAACAAGGGCCTAGCGTCTGCAAAAGTGCAAGAACAAGGGCCTAGCGTCTGCAAAAATTCAAGAACAAAGGCCTAGCGTGCACAAAATTCAAGAACAAGAGCCTAGCGTCTGCAAAATTGCAAGAACAGCGCAAAGCGCCTAGCGTGCGCAAAAATGTAAGAACAAGGGCCTAGCATCTGCAAAAATTCAAGAACAAGGGCCTAGCGTCTGCAAATTGCAAGAACAAGGGCCTAGCATCTGCAAAAATTCAAGAACAAGGGCCTAGCGCCTGCAAAATTGCAAGAACAAGGGCCTAGCGTGCGCAAAATTGCAAGAACAAGGGACTAGCGTCTGCAAAAATTCAAGAACAAGGGCCTAGCGTCTGCAAAATTGAAGAACAAGGGCTTAGCGTCTGCAAAATTGCAAGAACAAGGGCCTAGCGTCTGCAAAATTCAAGAACAAGGGCCTAGCGTCTGCAAAAAATCAAGAACAAGAGCCTAGCGTCTGCAAAAATTCAAGAACAAGGGCCTAGCGTCTGCAAAAATTCAAGAACAAGGGCCTAGCGTCTGCAAAATTGCAAGAACAAGAGCCTAGCGTCTGCAAAAATTCAAGAACAAGGGCCTAGCATCTGCAAAAATTCAAGAACAAGGGCCTAGCGTCTGCAAAATTGCAAGAACAAGGGTCTAGCGTCTGCAAAATTGCAAGAACAAGGGACTAGCGTCTGCAAAATTGCAAGAACAAGGGCCTAGCGTCTGCAAATTTGCAAGAACAAGGGCCTAGCGTCTGCAAAATTCAAGAACAAGGGCCTAGCGAGTGCAAAAATTCAAGAACAAGGGCCTAGCGTCTGCAAAATTGTAAGAACAATGGCCTAGCGTCTGCAAAATTGCAAGAACAAGGGCCTAGCATCTGCAAAAATTCAAGAACAAGGGCCTAGCGTCTGCAAAATTCAAGAACAAGGGCCTAGCGTCTGCAAATATTAAGAACAAGGGCCTAGCGTCTGCAAAAATTCAAGAACAAGGGCCTAGCATCTGCAAAATTCAAGAACAAGGGCCTAGCGTCTGAAAAGGTTCAAGAACAAGGGCCTAGCGTCTGCAAAAATTTAAGAACAAGGGCCTAGCGTCTGCAAATTTGCAAGAACAAGGGCCTAGCGTTTGCAAAAATTCATGAACAAGGGCCTAGCGTCTGCAAAAGTGCAAGAATGAGGGCCTAGCGTCTGCAAGATTGCAAGAACGAGGGCCCAACGTCTGCAAAATTGCAAGAACAAGGGCCTAGCGTCGGCAAAAATTCAAGAACAAGGGCATAGCGTCTGCAAAATTGCAAGAACAAGGGCCTAGCATCTGCAAAATTGCAAGAACGAGGGCCTAGCGTCTGCAAAAATTCAAGAACAAGAGCCTAGCGTCTGCAAAATTGCAAGAACAAGCGCCTAGCGTGCGCAAAATTGTAAGAACAAGGGCCTAGCGTCTGCAAAAATTCAAGAACAAGGGCCTAGCATCTGCAAAATTCAAGAACAAGGGCCTAGCGTCTGCAAAATTCAAGAACAAGGGCCTAGCGTGCACAAAATTTCAAGAACAAGGGCCTAGCGTCTTCAAAAATTCAAGAACAAGAGCCTAGCGTCTGCAAAATTGCAAGAACAAGGGCCTAGCATCTGCAAAAATTCAAGAACAAGAGCCTAGCGTCTGCAAAATTGCAAGAACAAGGGCCTAGCGTCTGCAAATTGCAAGAACAAGGGCCTAGCGTCTGCAAAAATTCAAGAACAAGGGCCTAGCGTCTGTAAAAATTCAAGAACAAGGGTCTAGCGTCTGCAAAATTGCAAGAACAAGGGCCTAGCGTCTGTAAAAATTCAAGAACAAGGGCGTAGCGTCTGCAAAAATTCAAGAACAAGGGCTAGCGTCTGCAAAAATTCAAGAACAAGAGCCTAGCGTCTGCAAAATTGCAAGAACAAGGGCTAGCGTCTGCAAAAATTCAAGAACAATGGCCTAGCGCCTGCAAAATTGCAAGAACAAGGGCCTAGCAGCGGAAATTGAAAGAACATGGGCCTAGCGTCTGCAAAAATTCAAGAACAACGGCCTAGCGTCTGCAAAAATTCAAGAACAAGGGCCTAGCGTCTTCAAAAATTCAAGAACAAGGGCCTAGCGTCTGCAACAATTCAAGAACAAGGGCCTAGCGTCTGCAAAATTTCAGGACAAGGGCCTAGCGCCTGCAAAATTGCAAGAACAAGGGCCTAGCATCTGCAAAATTTCAAGAACAAGGGCCTAGCGACTGCAAAATTGAAGAACAGGGGCCTCGTCTGCAAAATTGCAAGAACAAGGGCCTAGCGTCTGCAAAAATTCAAGAACAAGGGCCTAGCGTATGCAAATTTCAACAACAGAGCCTAGCGTCTGCAAAATTGCAAGAACAAGCGCCTAGCGTGCGCAAAATTGTAAGAACAAGGGCCTAGCGTCTGCAAAAATTCAAGAACAAGGCCTAGCGTCCACAAAATTTCCAAGAACAAGGGCCTAGCGTCTGCAAAAATTCAAGAACAAAGGCCTAGCGTGCACAAATTTCAAGAACAAGGGCCTAGCGTCTGCAAAATTCAAGAACAAGGGCCTAGCGTCTGTAAAAAATCAAGAACAAGGGCCTAGCATCTGCAAAATTGCAAGAACAAGGGCCTAGCATCTGCAAAAATTCAAGAACAAGGGCCTAGCGTCCGCAAAAATTCAAGAACAAGGGCCTAGCGTCTGCAAAATTGCAAGAACAAGGGCCTAGCGTCTGCAAAATTGCAAGAACAAGGCCCTAGCGTCTGCAAAATTGCAAGGCCTAGCGTCTGCAAAATTGCAAGAACAAGGCCTATTGTCTACAAATTTGCAAGAACAAGGGCCTAGCGTCTGCAAAATTGCAAGAACAAGGGCGTAGCGTCTGCAAAATTCAAGAACAAGGGCCTAGAGTCTGCAAAAATTCAAGAACAAGGGCCTAGCGAGTGCACAAATTCAAGAACAAAGGCCTAGCGTCTGCAAATTGCAAGAACAAGGGCCTAGCGTCTGCAAATTGCAAGAACAAGGGCCTAGCGTCTGCAAAAATTCAAGAACAAGGGCCTAGCATCTGCAAAAATTCAAGAACAAGGGCCTAGCGTCTGCAAAATTGCAAGAACAATGGCCTAGCGTCTGCAAAAATTCAAGAACAAGGGCCCTAGCGTCTGAACAAATTCAAGAACAAGGGCCTAGCGTCTGCAAAAATTCAAGAACAAGGGCCTAGCGTCTGCAAAATTCAAGAACAAGGGCCTAGCATCTGCAAAAATTCAAGAACAAGGGCCTAGCGTCTGCAAAAATTCAAGAACAAGGCCTAGCGTCTGCAAAATTGCAAGAACATGGGCCTAGCGTCTGCAAAATTCAAGAACAAGGGCTTAGCGTCTGCAAAAATTCAAGAACAAGGGCATAGCGTCTGCAAAATTCAAGAACAAGGGCCTAGCGTCTGCAAAAATGCAAGAACAAGGGCCTAGCGTCTGCAAAATTCAAGAACAAGGGCCTAGCTTCTGCAAAAATTCAAGAACAAGGGCCTAGCGTCTGCAAATTGCAAGAACAAGGGCCTAGCGTCTGCACAAATTCAAGAACAAGGGCCTAGCGTCTGGAAAAATTCAAGAACAAGGGCCTAGCGTCTGCAAAATTGCAAGAACAAGGGCATAGCGTCTGCAAAAATGCAAGAACAAGGGCCTAGCGTCTGCAAAATTCAAGAACAAGGGCCTAGCGTCTGCTAAAATTCAAGAACAAGGGCCTAGCGTCTGCACAAATTCAAGAACAAGGGCATAGCGTCTGCAAAAATTGAAGAACAAGGGCCTAGCGTCTGCAAATTGCAAGAACAAGGGCCTAGCGTCTACAAAAATTCAAGAACAAGGCCTACGGCTCTCTGCAAAAAAATTCAAGAACAAGGGCCTAGCGTCTGCAAAATTCAAGAACAAGGGCCTAGCGTATGCAAAATTGAAGAACAAGGGCCTAGCGTCTGCAAAAATTCAAGAACAAGGGCCTAGCGTCTGCAAAAATTCAAAAACAAGGGCCTAGCGTGTGCAAAATAGCAAGAACAAGGGCCTAGCATGTGCAAAAATTCAAGAACAAGGGCCTAGGGTCTGCAAAAATTCAAGAGCAAGGGCCTAGCGTCTGCAAAAATTCAAGAACAAGGGCCTAGCGTCTGCAAAATTGCAAGAAAAGGGCCTAGCATGTGCAAATTGCAAGAACAAGGGCCTAGCGTGTGCAAATATTCAAGAACAAGGGCCTAGCATGTGCAAAATTGCAAGAACAAGGGCCTAGCGTCTGCAAATTGCAAGAACAAGGGCCTAGCGTCTGCAAAAATTCAAGAACAAGGGCCTAGCATGTGCAAAATTGCAAGAACAAGGGCCTAGCGTCTGCAAAAAGTCAAGAACAAGGGCCTAGCGTCTGTAAAAAATCAAGAACAAGGGCCTAGCGTCTGCAAAATTGAAAGAACAAGGGCCTAGCGTCTGCAAAAATTCAAGAACAAGGGCCTAGCGAGTGCAAAA